>BTFY01000003.1:0-615030 GCA_037044635.1 Martiniozyma asiatica (nom. inval.) | reverse complement strand
ATAAATTTTTGAAACTTCGGTTGATAGTAATTTTCCTGATTTAACAAACATAGAAGTGACATCACTTAATAAAAACACCTGATTTGACAATTTTGGTTCACTTGTATCTAACTTTGAAAAAAAAAATTCTTTTGAAAAGAGAATATTTTGATCTTTTTGATAATAATCTAAAGATGAAGAAGTTTTGACGGTAGCATCATTATTTTCTAATTGCAAACAAAGAGTTTCATCTCGCTGGCAGGTAATTAATATTGGTAAACCATTACTTGGCAAACTTTTAAAATCATCAGGCAGAGCTGTTGTCCAACCTGTGAGTTCATTAATTTTTATATCTGATATTGGTGTAAGTATACCATTTATATAAAAGGATGGCTCTTGTAGCTTTTCTGCAGCCAAAGAAGTTAATACCTTGTCGTTTCTCTTTGATTTTTTATTTTTTGTAACTTTCTTTTCATTTTTAAATGTTAGCTTAGTCCCCATGGCAAATTGCAGGTGGAACAAGGGGAACGAAAATCACAGCAGTGTCAACGTATAACGTAAGCGCAGGATGCCAACCGAAGATAGAGGAATGGTAAATTTTAAGAGTATTTTTACTATTACTACTGCTATTCATAAAGTGGTATCAAGTTAATTAATTGTAGTATATATAAATATAAATAAAAATAAAAATATTGTATATTGTAATTAGGTTAGTTGAGTAAGAATTCTTACATCAACAAAGCACCAGCAGCCAAAGCAACAGCACCGGCAGCGTAGTAACCTTGTGTAGCAGCACCAGCTTCGTAAGTTGGAACGGAAGAGCTAGTGTGGTTTCTAGCTGGACAGTCAGTGACTTCTGGACCACATGAAGTGATGGTTTCCAAATCAGTGGAGGTCAAGTAAGAGGTAGCAGCAACGGCAGAGGAGGCGAACAAAGCAAGAGTGGCAAATTGCATTTTTAAGAGAGTGACAAAAGTTGGATAGATCAAATCGATGGGAAAGAGAAAAAGATAAAAGAAGTTGGGAAAAAATCTGGCTTTTTATACCGCAGAAGCGCAAAAACACAAATCTCGTGTATAAACAAAAACAAAAACAAAAACATAAACAAAAACAAAAACAAAAACAACGCGTTTTGGCTTGGCAGTGTGAAACACACGCTACTTCTCTCCTTTGCACAGAAGCAGAAATTTCTCCTGAGCCAGTTTAGTAGATCCCAAGGAGAGGCAGGTAGATGCTGGTGTTTTCACTTGTATTCAGATCTTCAAAGCCCAATAACGCGTTATACCGTCGTTTTTATTTTTAGCGCATCAGCCAATAAAAGGGGGGCTAAATTGTTTCTGGTATAACTGTAGTAACCGTATTTGGCAGGTAAAATCATGCTTTATTATTTAATTTCCAATAATATTGAGTGCAAGCCTTCTTGCATTTCTACACGATTAATAAATCACAAGTTTAATGAACCAGCATTAACAATATATACACAAAAGATTAAAAATATAAACTTACTGAATATATAAAAAAAGTTTTTTTGAAACTACCTAATGTATCTGTAAGACTCTTACATCAACAAAGCACCAGCAGCCAAAGCAACAGCACCGGCAGCGTAGTAACCTTGTGTAGCAGCACCAGCTTCGTAAGTTGGAACGGAAGAGCTGGTGTGGTTTCTAGCTGGACAGTCGGTGACTTCTGGACCACATGAAGTGATGGTTTCCAAATCAGTGGAGGTCAAGTAAGAGGTAGCAGCAACGGCAGAGGAGGCGAACAAAGCAAGAGTGGCAAATTGCATTTTTAAGTGAGTGACTAGAGTTAGATAATCTGAGAAGAAAGAAAAAAGGGTAAAACTGGTGGACCCCCCTCCCTTTTTATCGCCTCCAACTTTTCAAAAAAAATAAAATGAAAAACGGGAAGTCGAGACACCGCAGCGCGTTGTTTATTTTTTGCCGTTTTGGGCGGGTTGGTTCCATTTTTAGAAATAGAAATCGCCGTTTTGGGAAATGCAGATCGCAGAGAACAAAACGGTTGTGCCAAGTGACAATCGTCTGGTGATATGATCACTAACTTATGGCAGCACAGTGTGGGCTCAAGGTCAGCAGAAGGCGTGTGTATGATAAGCTGTTAAGGTGTCCGCTACCTTCACTCTGAATATACACTGCCTTGACTACATGGAAATACAGAGAAAATTTGGCGAGCCTGGAAATGCTTGGCTTGTGTGCACGCCAGATCTGAAGCCAACATTTTATTCGTTATTTTCTCAGCACACAATATGCTGGCCACAGATAAGGGCTATTATATTTAAATTTAAATAAACAATTCTATACAGTTACTGCGTATACGGTTTTCACTAAGTCAGCGAGCCCATGAATTTGTTCGCCTCCTCGTCAGACATATAGAGTAAGGTTTTCATAACTGGCAATAGCATCTGCCTCTGTTCCTTCCTCTCTAAAAAGCTTAAAATAACATTTTTAATATAAATAGCCTTTTCTTGATCATTTTCATCATTTTTTTCTTCTTCCTTTTCTAGGCTAATAACACTACCATTTCTAGAATTACTTTCAGATAATCTTCTCTTGTATTGATGGCTCAGTAATTTATATTTTTTGTTCATCCATGTTAATTTATCTGAATATTCTTGATTTAATTTCTTTAAATTACCGGTAAGCATTTCCAATTCAGATTTGGCTAATTCGGAATCTTTCAATGATTGGCGTAAAGAATCAATAAGTTTTTGATGAAATTCATTAGATGGTGTTTCTAACTGAGACAAAGAGGTGGCACTATTCATTCTAGATGATGCAGAATTAATATTATTAAATTTAATCTTTTCTTGTAATTCATCATTGGATGATTGTAATAATTCAATTTTTTTTTTCAACTCAATTTGCTCCCTTTTAAGTTCATCTATCTCTTTAACTTTGCCTTTAATGGTAAGTAAAGACTCATTCTCAATTTTTTCCTTTTCTTCAAGTAAAAGTGAAATTTCACCCCTGACTTTTTTAACTTCACCTAGTTGTGAGTTTTCATTGTCCATTAATAATTGACGCATTGTACTTGATTCTCTTGTTCTATCTTGTAACATATTCCTAGTTTGATTTAATTCTTCCTGAATAATATCACATCTATTTTCATATTCTTTATTCCTCATTGTTAATTCTTCAATTTTTTTTTTTAAGTTCATCAACAATTTCATTAGAAGAAGAATTAAAATCTTTAACGTCATTATATTGATCTTCTAATTCTTCAACTCTTTTAATTAATTTATTACGCTCTAAAATGACTTTATTTAATTGAATATTACCCTCAGTGACATCTTTATGTAATTTTTCATTCAACTCTGAAAGCTTTCCCTTCATTTGATCATATTCAGATTCTTTACCAATCAATTGCTTACTTTGAACTTTAAGCTCAATTAATGAATCATTTAATTTATTTTTCTCTTCTTGAAGATACTTTACCCTATTTTCTGTTTCACTTAAAATTTTTTCTTTTCGAGACAATGTGTTTTTTAAATTGGTCAATTCTAATTTAATATTCTCATCTGTTGATTTTGCCTTATTCATAGATTCAAGTTGAGCTTTCAATTTATCCTTTTCTTTGATTAAACTATTTGCCTGTCCACTTAATTTAACTTCACTCAGTGAAACTTTTTTTAATTGAGTATCCAAAACTTCTACTTTCTTTGATAATTCTTGATTTTCATTTGTTAACTGTTTGATCCGTTTAAAAGAATCTTCTAATTGGTTCAAAACTTCTTCGTATTTCTTTGTTAATGAAGCTTTTGTCTTTTCATAATCTGTTAAAGCATTTGAATTTTGCAAACGTAAAATTTCCAATTCATTTTTCTTTTCATCAACTTCAATTTGCAACTGATGTGCCTTTCGCTCGAAATCTGCTGCTGATTTTGAATTTTCTTTTGTTTCAACCAATGTCGATCCAACATCTTTGAGCATATCTTTAAGTTCTTCAATTTCTTCTTCTTTGACCTTTACAGTTGATCTAAGCGTAGCTAATTCATTTGACAAAGATTGATCAACATTTACTAGTGGTAATTGCGATTCTTTTTGACCTTGCTTTTCTGTGTGTTTTGATTCTACCTTTGTAGATGCCAAAATTTCTTCCTTTTCAGTTTCTAAAGATGCAATTTTTAAACTTAGCACTTTCTTTTCTTCCTCCAAATTTTTCACGGATACTTTTAACTCTTGCTTTTGTTTACGAAGAATTGATAACTGTTCGTTATTATCGTTTGTATTAGTGATCTCATTCGCTTGAATATTTTCTTTATTGTGAGAATCGTTTTCATTTTCACTTACCGTTTGGTTGATACTTTGAGAATTAGCTATAGTAATGAGTTCCTTCTCCTTGGTTATTTTATAATCCAATAAAGAATCTTTTTCTTTTGTTAATTCATCTTTAATTTTTAACCATTGCTCTTTCTCTTTTTTTAATTCTTGAACTTGTTTCTTTGTCTTTCGCATTTCAACATCACCTTCTCTGACTTTCCATTCTAACTTACCCATTTCACCTACTTTGCCTTTGAGCGTTGTTATCTCTTCATTTAACGTTTTGATTTCTTTGCTCATAATTTCAAATTTATTTTGTCTTTCTTGTAGATAAAATTTAAAGCCATCAACATCAGAAATGCCAATTAATGGAGTGAACTCTTTTAGTACAGTTTCAAATTGGTCAATAATTGACGTCTTTTTCTTTTCAATTTTATAGGCATCATATAAACGAGGATAAAGTTTATCGTATTTGGAAAATTTAGCCAGTCTTGACTTTAATTGATCCAACTGATTTTCATCGAGACCTGTAATTGAATCCAGTGGTATTGGCGTTGGCGTGGGCGTTGGCATGGGCGTTGACGTTGGCGTGGGCGTTCGTGATTGAGCCATCGTGTTTTGTATTTCATTTGGCTGCGTTATTTCATCTATTTCTGGAGTATCCGTATGAAGCAATCTCTGAGCTGTGCCTGTATCTGGTTTAGCCTGTGCAAGCTGGCTCAACTTGGAAAACATGATTCAACGTGAAACCAAGTTTTAGTAACGCGGTTAAATCAGCTCAGTAAAACCAAATGCCAAAATTTAAACGCTGAATTATCTATTTACACTTACTACTTATACTATAAAATTTAGTTTTTAATGTATTCAATATCGTCCATATATTTTTGCAAAACTTTCGGAATTTTGATGCAATCGTTAACTGGATCATAATTATTTTCAATGATGGCTAAAACGACCCTAGGAATGGCACAGGCGGTACCATTAAGTGTATGCACCCAATCTGATTTTTGTGATTTATAACGTGTATTTAATCTTCTACTCTGGAAATCCAAACAGTTGCTCGTACTACTAACCTCACCCCATTTACCCCTACCAGGCATCAACACTTCAATGTCAATTTTTTTGAATGCAGGATTACCAAGATCGTTGGCTGGCATAATGAGAACCCTTGCTGTAAGACCTAAGCTAGAAATAAATTCTTTTTGAAAATTAACAATTTTGTCAAAGACGGGCATACTAGAGTTCACATCACCTTTTGTCCATGAAAACAACTCAACCTTGGTAAATTCGTGCACACGATAGATACCTCTAGTATCTCTACCAGCAGCACCAGCTTCTGCTCTATAAGATCTAGAAACTCCAACATGATTTAAAGGTAAATCTGACTCTTTAAATTCATGATTAGAATAAAGGGCAGCTAATGGAATTTCTGCCGTACCAGTTAAACATAGATCATCACTTTTAAGTTCATACACTTGTGTTTCATTATTTTGATCTCTTGGTTTAAATCCACATGCATTTGTAACTTCAGTTTTAACAATTGACGGTGGTATGATCATTTTAAATCCATTTTTACGAGCCATTGACAGTGCATATTGAATTAGTGCTTGTTCAAGCATAGCAGCTTCATTTAATAGGTAGTACCATCCACGACCACTTATTATTGTTGCTTTTGTAAAATTGACCAAATTATGCTTTTCCATTATATGCTTATGATCAAATTTTTCATTTGGTATTGGATCAACGAGCGGATCAATATTTGGCAATGGATTTAAATAATCACAAAGTAATTGATTTTCACCAACTGATGCATCGATTAAATTTGGCAAATTTGCAACTTGTTTGAATAACGAATCTTCTAGTTCTGACTTTGTCACTGAATTTTGCCTATCCAAATTTTTAAGCTGAGAAAGTCTATCTGTTAATTCTGACAATTTTGATTTATCTTGTGCCTTCTTAACTTGTAAAAGTTCCTTTTGTAATTTTTTTGTTTGTTGTTTGTATCCAGTTGCTGCCAACTTTAAACGAGAAAGGGTATCGTAATCTGATCTAAACGCTGAAGATAGCGGGAAGGGGATGTTCCTTCTGGCACAAATATTTTGAAACTGTTCAAAGTTTTTATATGCTCCAGAAATGTCTAAAACTGCCCTTTTGAGAGCATTCGTCGACTTTAAACTCATCACAAAGGTCCAGCTGTAGGTGCAAACATAGAAAATTCATCAGCCACATTTTTTTTCAATTTTCAACGATTTTTCATGCGCCACATTTGTTTTCTTACGTAATCTCTTATCTTGGCGAGTTTTCTCGTGTTGGTTTTGCCATAAAACTCTTTTGTTGACAATGAGCAGCATCAAGGAAATACTGGGGGAGCTGGATGCTCGGTCTAGTCATTTGTACAACCAGCGTTCACCACCATCACGTTCACTTTCGGCGGCAAGAAGTGTCGTTGAGGATCAGGCACAGCCAGATGACATTACCTTCAACGACCCCAGTGACCGAATGAAAACGAAAATTGACGAAATGGAAGAGGATGTTTCAGAAGAGGAAAGGCTTGATGTTGACGATGGTGAATTTCATATGGCAGATGGTGGTCGTAGCTTACCAAATTTTATGGAGTTAAAATCACATGAAAAGAAACCCGTTGACGAAATGACAATTTTTAACGAAAAAATATTAATGAAAAAGGCTGAAAAGGCTAAATTAGCAGATCAGGTTTATGCTACTGGTAGAGCCATTGCAAATGCACAATCTGTTGGTAATAGCGTACCACAATCTACAATTCAAACAGTTCAAGATGAGGCTAAAAGACTTGGTTCAACTAATGTGCTACTTCAATCATCAACAGATAAGGAACATAAAGAGCATACATCAAGAGTAATGGATTATTCAGTTTATAAGAAAAAAGTTATTTTACCTGGTGATGATTTTATTTCTCCATATACATCAAAAATGGAAGATAAAATTGATACAGAATTAGCAAAATTTTTAAATGAAAAGACAAAAATTGGTGAAATTGAATCAGATGTTATTAATCAAAGAGCCGTCAGGACAATTACCCGTGGTAATTTTTTTGAACAGTTAATCTTAAACGATGAAAAGCATCCAAAAACTTTTATGCTTTGCCTAGATTTTTCACAGGAATCAAATTATGCACTTGAATGGGCCATTGGAACAGTTCTTGTAGATGGATCTGTTTTATATTTATTCAATATTTTAGAGGATGATTCATATTCTGATCTTGAACTTAATGGCACTTCAGGATCAACGCCTTCTTTACATCCATCAACATCAAATTCATCCACAAGTGAAACTCGTGAACGTCAACGTGTTGGTAATGTTCAACAAATGACAACACTTGTTCAATCATTAATAACCAAAACTAAACTTCAGGTTCATATTGTTTCAGTTTCTTGTCATCATCCAATACCAAAGCAATTTATGATTTCAATTATTAAACATATGTCTCCAACGTTGGTTATCGTTGGAAGTAAAGGTCAAAGTTCTTTAAGAGGCGTGATTAATAATTCATTATCTAGTCATTTAGTTAGACATAGTTCAACGCCTGTTATGGTCGTTAGAAGTAGATTAAAGAAGTTAGCTAAAAAGAGTAAATTCACTAATGTTGTCAGTGGATTAGCAGGTGCCAAGGCTGACTGATGGACACGTCAATGAACAATAATTTTTAAAATGTGGGCGGTTGATTTCTGGTAGGGTATATTGTATGCAAGGACAGAAGTTTACATTTTTTTTTTTAGAATATGGTAGAAAATTAAACATAAATATAAATATATGCTAAAAGGGGCAAATAATACTGAAAAGGGAAAATTTGCCGGAAATAGTGCATTTTTTTGAATTTGCCGAAGTGGGGAGAGGTGGATGAATAGGAGCAACGCGTACCTTATTTCTTAACGAAAGAAGATTGACCCTAATACGGACAGCCTGAGTCCATCAGTAATTTTAAAACTACAAATTTTTAGTGTGACGTGTTATAATCTTATGTACTTTGCAGTGTCGCCATCATCTTGCGGGCCTACTCCCCCATCCTTTTCAATTCTAACTCCTTAATACACAACATGCATTACATAGAGTACCAACACTATGTTCACTTCTTTTTTGAAAAACTCACAACAGACAGAGTAGGTGTGAAAATACCCCTAAACCCCCATTTAGAAAACGAAGATCCTTTTATTTTATTTTATTTTATTTTATTTTATTTTAAACGACAGAAAATTGCCGCATTTCGGCAAATTATCAGAAACAGATCAAAAACGATGTAGATCTTATATGTTAAACAACTCCAAAGGCTGCCCTAGCAATTGGTGTTTGAATTTAATAGATGCAGATAAAATTAATGCAAAACTCTCATAATTGATTTCATTGCATCAATAATCAATTATTGTTAATGGAAAATAAATTGTATAAAACCGAAAAGTAATGGGGAACCTCTAGACATTCCACCGGATCAAAATATCTTTGAAATAACACTTGGCAAAACCAATACACCCGTTACAAAAAAAATTGCAGATCAAAATTTTTAGTTTGCTTTAGTTTCCCAATTTAAATTGGCTGTAAAAGATTAACATATAAACCCAACCATGTTCCAACAAGTATATTCTATCCATCAGCAAATAGAATGATGTGGTATTGCATAATGCACACCCACGCAATTGCCACATTTAAAAGAAAAATAATTTAAAAAAAAAAAAAATTTAGCATGTACAAGGTGCATCAATTGTTTACAATCTATACATCTAATTCCGCAAAAATATCCAGATCAGCCTTCTAAAGTTTGAAGAGAAATTTCTGTTAGATATGAAAAGGTTGATCATTTTTTCTAATTTTTTTTTTAATTTAAAAGGCTTATTCCCGCTACAAAATATAAAATATTTTTTTGTTTCCTCTTATATTTGTTTGACTGACTTATCTGTATATATAAAAAAGGTCACAAACGAAATGGCAACTTCAACTTACTGGTACACGTTGGTTACAGAGCCTAGAAAGCCAACCAAAACTTTAAACAACGATTTTAATTCATTAGGAAAAATTTCAAAACCACAAAATAAATTACCAAAGAGATCTCTAACTGGCTGTCTCACCTGTAGAGCACGTAAACGTAAATGTGATGAGCACCATCCAATATGTAAAGAGTGTGCAAGGCTAAACATCAAATGCGTTTATGGCGAAAATACCAAATTAGAAAATATAGAGGGGTTAGCTGATAATTTAAATAACTCTGGTAAGTTTTGGTTACTTTCAAATAATGAGAGTTTTGTTGATGGTATTGGTATCGTTAAGGTTCTTAGGGCTAAAGTTGAATATAAGATCAACAATGGAGAAATAATTTATAAAGCATAATTAGCATTTTAGTAGGTTGTATATAATCTTTTAAAAAATAAAAAATTTAAATTTAAATCAAGTTTTTGTCGTTTCAAAAAAAACTGAGCATTTTTGCTGCATCCTGCCAGTTTCATGCATATTTTCTTTTTCTAGTAAATTCTACAAAGTTTTCATTAGACATGTTCATGCAGAAACAGTCAGTAATGACTTCTTACCGTTGCATGTCTAAGTAGTATCTTTTGAGATTCCTTTGAAAAATAACTAGCAGAAGAGTGACAAAAAATTTAGCCACGGGGTAGTTACAGAATAAATAGATGAAGATTTTCCAATGCCCATTTTTTTGATTTACTATGGTGCGTTGAAACTGAAAAGGAGATCATTTTGTTTAGATCTGCATGATAATAGGTTTTTGTTTGCGTTTCTTTTTGTACGACATGTACCGTTTGCTTTAACTTTTTTGATCCGGCCGAATCAATTTTCTAAAAACCTGTTTAATTGCCCCAAAAAACGCCAACTACATTTTTTTTTTGCCAATATAATATTTACAAAATGTGAATAAGTTTTACCATTTTATCGTCCAATTTTAATTGTAGTGATTGTGTCTGTTTCAATTGGAACAGCATTGATTTTGATGACCCTTTCGAATTTTTTATTTGTTTACATTTGCAATGCCACTTCCACGTTTCAGCCGCATCGGTTTCTCGGCAGAAACGCGGGATCCGCATTTTGTAAGATTTCGAAAATACCATGTTACGAGTCATCGACGGTGGGTGTGTAAAGTATTTAAACCGTTTTATTCTTTGAAAAGTGGTTATTAGTTTAATAATCATTCCAATTGAGAAGTTGAAAAGGTATTTTTTTTGTTTGCTCTGACAACCTTCGGTAAAATTGAAAGTGTTATCCGTGGTGCACATAATTACGGTCTGTCTTTGTTTGTTTGTGTGTGGGGGCTGTTATTTAACGGCTTAAAATCGGCTAAATATAGAACCAATATTTTTTACAACCCGATTTAAAATGCCGAAAAATTCAGACATGTAGTATGTAATATGTAATGTGGATGTTGATGATATTTGAATTGGTGTAGTTATAATTTGGATATTCAGAATTCTTTTTCTTTATAAAGAATAGAATGTTACTTTTCCTTGCAATTGGAAAATGATTTTTTTTCATTCAGTGGCCACCTCGTTTCCTCGCTTACTAAACGACGATCCCAAACACTAATTTCTGTGAAAGCCATTTAGTTACCCCAAAATTTTTTATGGTCCCATTGGCCAGATTGGTGTATACTCTGCATTTAATTGCATGAACAAAAAATTGTAAACAAATTCACTCTAGTAAAAATAAAAAATTAATTACAAATAAAATATAAATAAAAAACCAAAACCCAAAGGCAGATCAAGTCTCCTTTTGGAAATTTTTATTTTATTGAGTGCAAAAAAAGGTTTTTTTAATAATACACTTCTTTGCAATTTAGTCAATAAAAAATTTAATGTAAGATAAAACTATAAAGTTAAAAATGATAGTGTGTAAATTTATCCTAATTTACAAACTTACAAGACTGCAATGTTATACATTGATTAAGAAAAGAAAAAGGCATTAATTCATGATACCAAATCAGATTCATGCAGCGACGCGCACAATTTGCATTTGACTATTTAACAAAGTATAGAGCTCCCAAATGCGCTCCTCGTAAATCACATGATTAAGCGGCTATGATTAATAGTTTCAAAATAAAAATGGCGAGATCAAATCTTTAACTTTGCACATCATAATGTAAGATAACATCAGCATATAAAATTCACGTGTACGTGTATTGTCGGCACTCTTTTATCAACCAATTTAGATTTTCACTTAGCAGAAAGTAAAACTTTAAAAATAAAAATTAAGTAGGTGAATTTGCTAGCTAAGTGTATCGGGTAAATAATTATCGAATCAAGCATTGAAGCTTGTTTAAAAAAATGCCTAGCCCACTTAGTGTAATTTTAAACAGCAAGTAATTTAGAATTTTATCAGTGGTGATTTTAATGATAAATTTAAATCCACAAAAGAAATGCTGAGCACTTTTTTTCCCTCACCTCAGAAAAAGTTGATCACAAAAAAAAATCTGTTTTTTTTTCCTTTTTCTGTTTACAAACTGAAATAACACAGCCATGAGTTACCGTTCTCTAGTTTTGGGGCAGAGTGCAAGTGATATTTTGGAAGCTTTCCCTGAGGTTTTATCGCTTGAGAAGGCATCTGGGTTGTCTTCTTCTTCCAATGTTGCAGAATCTGAGACTGAATCATCAGTTTTCACTGGTCACGATGATGAACAAATTAAACTAATGGCTGAAAATTGTATTGTTATTGATTCAAATGATTTACCAATTGGTTCAGGAACTAAAAAAGTTTGTCATATTATGGATAACATTAACAAAGGTTTATTACATCGTGCATTTTCTGTTTTTTTATTTAATGAAAATAATGAACTTTTACTTCAGCAAAGAGCAAGTGAAAAGATCACATTCCCTGATATGTGGACAAATACATGCTGCTCTCATCCTTTATGTGTCCCAAGTGAAATGGGTTCTGATTATGGTAATGGTGATTTCACAAAATTAGAAAATGCTGTTCATGGTGTGAAAATTGCCGCTAGAAGAAAACTAGAACATGAATTAGGTATCCTTGAAAAAGAAATTAATTTAAATAATTTTAAGTATTTGACCAGAATTCATTATATGTCTCCAAGTAATGGTCCTTGGGGTGAACATGAAATTGATTATATTTTAATTATTAAGGCTAAAGTTGGTGTTAATGCTAATTTAAATGAAGTTAGAGACTGGAAATATGTCAGTCAGGAAAATCTTAAAGAAATGTTTCAAGATAAGAATCTTGTTTTCACTCCATGGTTTAAACTAATCTGTGAAAATTACCTATTCCAATGGTGGAACGATTTAGATTCTTTGGAAGAAGCCACTGGTGGTGATGTTGACTGTTTATTGTAGGAATTTCAATAAAAGAGATCTTTGTAATAGTATGTTTAATATTTGAGTTAATATAATTTTATGGTAAACTGGCTTGAAACAAAAATAAAGTTTCTGCTGCATATGCACCGCAAATCAAAAAAATAAACGTCAGCAGCAGGGTTTGAACCTACGCGGGCAGAGCCCATCAGATTTCAAGTCTGACTCCTTAACCACTCGGACATACTGACAGTTTGTGATTAGTTTTAAATAAGAATATGCTATACTCTGCATTTATTTAAATTTTTTACAAACGGCCAAAAAAAAAAATTTATTTAAAAAATATATATATTAAAAAAATTAAAAAAAATATATATTGGATGTAACTACCTATACTATTACAATAAGATTTTTTTTCTCTATCAGTGAACCCATTTACAAAGTAATAGAGACATTTTCAATTTTAAAAAATGACGCTTTAGTCCAATTCCTATTTAATTTTGACAAATTGTTGACCCAAATTCCAAATTAAAGATTTTGCCAAAAATGTTATCTAATCAGGGTAATATAGTTGAAAATGAACGTCCTCCCCCTCCTGTTCCTCCTCCTGACCCCATTAGGTCCCCTCTAACTAGAGAACAGTCTCAGCCTGCTGAAACTGAGACCCAAAATGCCGGTCAGAATCATGCTCCCAGCGATAACGTCTGGAGCAACCAAAACAAAGTAAACGCATTGAAAAGAGGCTTCAAATCGAATAATTACTATTACAACCAGGCCCCAGCATCAATTCAAGCGGCCTATGAATTAAACAAAACTGACTATCGCTCTGCATCTGCAGACCTAACTTTTAAAATTTACAAAACCAACAACAAATCCCTCACTTATCAAGAAATTTCTGAAATCTGCAATGACATCAAATCCACCTTAGAAGCAAATCTCCCTGAAGAAATCATAAATGCTTTGACACTCCATTTAACAGAACCAACTTCACCAACTTCACCAACTAGAACTTTCTCTATTTATCTCTACGCACCAAATCTGCACCCAATTGACACGGAAGACTATCTAAACGAAATCGTCTTTCAAATTTCAAACTTAACTACTCCTGAAGACATTAAAGTCTTTCAGCAATCTGAAAAATGTGAAGACCTGCTAATCGTTAAATTCAGGCCTTCTATTGAACTACCAATTAGAAGTACAAAAACATACGCAACCGAATATTTACAAAAATTCGGTAACATTATTTACACCGAAGAACTAGAACTAAACTCACCAAAAAACAAACTATCACTTCAATTTGGATCCTTATATGAAGGCCCCTCAATTTATTACATACTTGAACTAAAAACCGACTTTCTACCAAAGACAAAAGTTAACTTTACTATCAATGAACAAAAGAAGGGACAACTTTACTTTAATATCCTCTCAAAATACCGCCATTGTCAATACTGTAGGTCTACCACCCACAGAATTCAACAATGCCCAGTTTTCATTAAATGCCAGGCATGCAAATCGGATCATCACTCATTCGTAATGTGCGACAAAGTGGATGAGTCCAAACGCATCCAAAGTTTTGAAACACTGTCCAAGTGTTCTCAAAAGACATTCTTTTCTTACCATACAAAATACCTTCCGTCCTGGATGGAAAGATTTAGAAAAGAAACTGAAAACATTAAATTGGTTTCTGACGACATCAATTTAAATACTTACTATCCCTCACCTGATCCCTCTGACATTGAAGAGGATATGGGCTCTCCAATCTCTAGACCTGCTACAGGACTAGAAACTTATTCCTCTGAGATCCCAACTCATCTTGCTCCTCCACCTACCCTTCCTCACCATACTACTGAAAACGTGGATCATCCTCACACCCTACCAACAACCGAAGCCATTATGGAAAACCTAGAGGAAATCGAATCATCCATTCTTGACGTCAGTCAGAGTGAACACGATACGCTGATGGAAGAATCAATCCCAATGACTCCGGATGAAAACTCATCTGAAATCCCAGCAGCCCTAACAACTAAATCTCCTAAAACCCCCAAAAAAATAATCCCTAAAACATCTAGGGTCTTGCGTTCACAATCATTGAAATCTAAAAATTTGATAAATGCTCTTGAAACTGCTCATGCCACTCATAAGCCTGTAAAAGAAGTATTATCAAATTTAACTCGGAAAATACAAGGAGACACCATCACACACCTCAACACCGAAAATGCTAACGTGTTGAACCAGGCTGAAGGTGAAACCTTACATTCCTCTACAACCTCTAATAATTAGAAGATCGTATCTGTCATTCATTAGTTATTATCAAAATGGAAAAATAATATATATATACGACAAAAAGAAGGAAAAAAAAAACAAAAAAAATAAAATAAAATCAAAAAAATCCAACTTCCCGAATCCCCCAAAATCAAAGGGAGTTCCCAAAACATGAAATCAAATTAAATCTTATCTTGAATCTTAAAATAGTTCATTTCAACGTTCAGGGAATCTCCTCCCTAAACAAGCTTCACAAACTTTTCAATATATTCAAACGGGAGAACCCCCAAATAATGATCTGGTCAGAACTGAACCTAACTTTTCCAATTCACGATTTTCTTTTCGAATTGGATAAACAAGGATTTAGCTACACTCCTATTACCCAAAATTCAAAAACTATCATCCTCTCTCACAATAAAATTGAACCTACTGCATCTAATCAGCTTCACAGCTATCTCAGACATAGTGATTCCCGAAATTTTATGTCAGATTTAACAATCAAGGTGAACGATGAGCAAATCCAAATAGTTGGAATATACGTTCCAACTCACTCTTACCCCTCACTCACTCTACCCTCCGGCATCTTTACAAAAAACCATTTCATAAATGATTTTTTGAACATCCTCCCACACTTGAACCGTTTGGTCATTGTAGGAGGTGATTGGAATACCTCTCCAGCCGAGCAATTGGTCGTCTCAACTGTTCCCAACATTGAGATCCACATGCACTCAAAACTAAATGAATTCCATCTACAAGATATTGCACTTCTTCGTTCTTGCAGACAAAGCAGAATAACCACCAACCACCACTACCAAACGAATAGGAGACTTGACAGATTCTTGGTGTCTGAATCCTTGCTTTCAATTTTCAAAATAAATTTAAATGTCAAAAGAAAATTTGTTTTCAGCACCCATCACCCCTTATTGCTCCGTTTGTCGCCATTCCATAATACACAACACACCACACACTATAAAAATTTTGTTCCTAAAAATCCAACTATTCCCCCTTTTATTAAAAGGAATAAAGATTTGTTGGATTATATATTTAAACCTCCAAATCTAGATGAAGACTACCCAATTCAATCATACCATGACTACATATCCAAAATTCAAAGTAGGCTGCAAAATCTTCTACGTTGTTTCAAAAAGCTACCAACACCTTCCAAGATCACCCTGGAAAAAACTTCTGAACTGCTTGACGCCGACTCTAAAAGTTTGCCACAGCCATATCATCGTTTAAGGAAGCGGTTTAACAAATTCATTGCTGAAACCACTTTTTCGGAAAACTTTATTCATCAGGCCCATCAATTCCTTGGTTCTCTTTACTCCGAATCAAACTCCACCCCACCCAACAGTGAAAATCTCACCAATTTCTTTCTAGACTCCATCCCCGACTCAATCCCGGATGACAAAATCTCCCACCTACAACTTGCTATTTCTAATAAAGAACTCCAAAAAAATTTGTATACACTCTGCTCAAAGGGTCCATCAGCCCCAGGACCAGACGGAATATTATATTCTGATCTTTATCAAAACTGGCATCTGATGGGAAACCACATCACAGCGGTAGCAAATCGACTTTCATTCTTAAAAAGAAAAGCTCCCAAATCACTCACTGAAAGCCTTATAAAGCTTATTCCCAAACCTGGCTTCAATCACCTTCAACCGTCTCCACGCAAGCTCAGACCAATTAGTTTGACCAACACCACATTCAGACTAATTAGTTTCACCTGGACAAAAAGACTCATGGAGCCTCTCCAAAACATCATCACCCCCCATCAACAAGCTTTTTTAACAAATAGAAATATGCACCTACACATCCAAGCAACATGCATGCTTGCCCACAAACTTGCAAATCATCAATTACCGGGGACTTCATCTTTGCTTATGGTTGATATCCAAAAAGCATTTGATACACTTTCTGGAAAATTCCTTTCTCTAGTCCTAAAGAGAATTGGACTTCCAGACACCCTGGTAAAATCTTTTGAAATGTTAAACAACTCCACACTAGCTTCTCTATTAAATGGGAAAAATATATTCTGGAATAAAATTACCGTTCAACGTGGAGTCAGACAAGGGTCACCCCTTTCACCGCTCCTTTTCAACATAGCTATCCAACCACTTATTTCAAAGTTGGACCAAATGAAAAACGGAATTTTATATAAAATACCTCACATAAAATGTCAACCACACGCACAGGCGGTAATCAATTTACCTTCCACAAAAGTAAAACTATTTGCCTTTGCGGACGATATCATTACCTTCCAGACCACTACTGAAGAACTAAACCTGACCATTAAATTGATCCAACTATTTTCAAAGATTAGCGGTCTGGAACTAAACACTGATAAGACAAAAGTCTTTGCCCTCGGCGAACAATTGACATCAATTGCCCAATCATCAAATTTCACAATCTCCAGTTTTCAGGACATTCTATCCAATCCGAAATATCTGGGAGTTCCACTCCTAGGAACGGATTGGAAGGAAAAAATTCACCTCCTTGAACGACGACTTACCAAAATCTTGTACTTAGACCTTCCTCTATCTGAGCGGGTATCAGCCATCAACACTTTCATCTTTTCAACTATATACTTTTTTGACCAGCATACCCCCATACCTCCCAAAACACTGAGAAGGTTCGTTGGTCGGACAAAAACAGCGTTACTAAAACATCTTCCAAACACTACTGTGCCCCCAAAGGCAAATATCATACCTTGGCATAGTCAACGTGAACACGGTGGCCTAGGCCTTATTGACCTCGAGATACAATTGCTAGGAAGGAGAGCTTCCTTTATACATTCCATCATCACGCAACCAAATGACGTCGTTAAAGAGCATCCTGCATATTTCATGCTCCGATCTGAAGTACAGGGACTCGTCAACGCAATGGTCTTAGATGATGGAACACGAAACAATTTCAACCAACAGCTTGCGATACAATATTCTGAATACTTAGCTCCGTTGACCGACTCAGACCGACGAGATCGAGACCATCCTCAACTTCCAGGTTTGTTTTCCACCAGCGGTGACATAGTCACTCTTCCATATTGGTCTATTCTCAAGCTTAATCACCATACTATGGAACCACTTCAACAGGAAACGTATTTAAAAATCGTGCAGCTTTTGCAAAGATCATTGGCGTCAAACATTCAATCCATTAATATAACGAGGCTGTGGGTCAACTCTACACCAGATACGGACCTTCTAGACTTGATGGAGGAAGAAGATGACGAATACTTCGCAGTTTCGATGCTAAAACCAGCAATCTACCCACCAACCCTACATTACATTGCCTCTTGGCACCAGGTTATGGTACCTGGGAATCTTCCTACAGCCATCGAACGTCCATTTTCCTGCACACAACTGGAAGATATTCTAAATGGTTACACGTTTCCAAGGCAACATAACTTCAACACAAAACAAGCCTATACAAACACTAGCTTAGCGTCGGGATCTAGTGATTTCCGACATTTGAGCAAACGGTTCCATACCAACAAAACCAAATACCTTGAGAGGACCACATCATATTGGTCAGTACTAGAGATTCCCGAACAAAAGTGGAGGAAATTCTTCAAATGGCTTGCACCAATCAGACTCAAGCTCCCTATGTTTACTGAAGAATTTTATAAGGTAAACATAGGTCTTAGTAGGGGCCAAATAGGCATAAGGCCATGTACCCTCTGTAAGGTAGAGGGAAAGGGTGGACTATTCCACATGATAACGGAATGCAAAATTGCAGCCCAAATATGGGAGTTACTTAAAATACCATTCCCGCTATCAAAAAACATCATTGCCAATATTTCCTTTACTAATCAAACATTAGAACGAATTGATTATGGATTAGGATTTCTACATTTTATCTACAGGAAGTTCTATCATCTAGAATTGTCTGAAATAATAGATGCCAGAACTATAAGAAAATACAAAATCCTATATGAATCTGCGGTGAGACTCCAATGAACCAATGATACTAGTTCTGCCAACTCAAATTGATTATACTACAATAGTCGGTAGACTTCAGGAAAAAAAAAAAAAAAAAAAAAAAATTAATAAAATCACTGGGTTTTTGAATACTTTCCCATAAAGTAAAATAGCATTTAATTACGTTTTCTTATACTGAGAACGGATCCACGCAAAAACGTAGTGGACGAATTTTGTCTTATATAAGATATATAGATGTAGTTAAAAATAAAGCTTATACTGAAAAAAAAAAAAAAAATTACCCTCCCTCCAATAAAAAAAAGTAGAAACTTTAAAGAAATATGGCATACTAATAAGCTCGTCATTGCTATAAAGGAAACAAAATCCTATTGGTCAGATATTAGCATCTCACAGGATCAGTGGAAGAAGTTCTTTCGTTGGCTAGCACCGATAAGGTTAAAGCTTCCTATGTATACTGAAGAATTCTACAAGGTCAATATTGGACTGAGTAGAGGTCAAGTAGGTATAAGACCATGTACGCTTTGCAAAGCAACAGGACAAGGGGGACTAAACCATGTCATAACTAGCTGTGAAAAAGCAAACATAATATGGGTAACACTACGAATGCCCGTTCCACTAAATCAGAATATAATAGCTAATTACAAATTGTCCATGTCCCAACTGGAAAAAATTGACTATGGGTTAGGATTTTTACACTTTATTTACACGAAATTCTACCATTTAAGCAAAACAGAAGTTAACAATCCACAGATAATCAGAAAGTACAAAATAATATATGATTCATTAATTAGATATGATCATCAATAGACTATAACTGAGCATAGTTCAATATACTAAAAATCCCTTCAGGGAACAAAAAACAAAAAAAATATAATAAAACAGAAAATGATAAAAACAAGTGGGTTTTCGAATACTTTCTCATAAAATAATTAACAAAGCAATTAACTAGGTTTTCTTATAATGAGAAAAAAAAAAAAAATAAATGGCAAAGGGGTGCTGTTTGCTAAGGCTTTTCAAGCCGTTTAACTGTCGTACTTTTTGCTATAAAAAAACTTGATACAGCAGGCCGATTTGGAGCTAAAAATTTACATTACTATATATAATATATCATATTTAGGCTCACAATTAAAGTGGGTATTTAGGCGTTAATTAAAACATGGGATTGATTTGGATTTGCTAGTGAGTACAAAGCCTCTCTTTATACGGCCCAGTAGCGGGCCCAGCTGGTCACACTCATAGTTGATTTAACATTAAGGGCATACATTAATAAATGTATGCCATTTCTGGGTTTTGAAAGTTTTTGAAATGGGAAAATAATTACGGAACTACAAAATGCCAGGTAAAAGGTATGCTTGTCTTCTAAATTTTATTATATATGACACTGAATTAAGACAGGACGATATCCTATATAAGTTCCATCAAACGCGGTTAAAAATAAGGCCATTATATAGAAAACAAGAAATATTTGAAAGTTATTGTATATTAAGAATTCATTTCCTGTAAATTTGCTCAACTTCAGCCTATATATAAGCAGACTTTTACAGAATTATTAGAAATTGAACAATGTTATGGACCAATTCTTTTAAAGAATAAAAATTGATTTTTTGGTAACATTTTAAAAAGCGATGGCCTTATCCTCAGAATACTCAACACATTTTTTCTTTTGGAAAGCTCTTGATATTTAACAGATTTTTGGCGTGATGGTAGAAGTGAAGCCGTTATTTGTTATTTTGTCTTCACAACTCTATCATAACAGCAAACATTCAATAAACAAATTTTTATTTTAAATCTTTTAGATACACTATTTAGCCCCCCCAGCAGCCAAAGCAATCCAGTCCAGCTGACTAGCTGCCAAATCCTTTTAGGTGTGCTGAGCATTTGCGCGGTGTGAAGAACTTTGACGGATCGCATTTGATTTTTCCACAGTTTAGTGTACCATGAAACAGAGAATTGTAGCACCCAAAAGAAGTCCTCTTTTGGATAAAAGTTCCGCTTGGGATGTTTTAGAACCCGCATTCAAAGATATCATGCAACTAAAACAGGCAAATTGGCAATATGCACCACTATATACGGCTGCCTACAATCTTGTGCTTGGTAAAAATGGACAATTTCTTTACGATAAGATCAATTCGGTCCTTTGTAAATTTGTCAATGAAAGGAAAGAATTTGTTAAAAATATAATTGACATTGGAGATTTACGTGCTCTAAAAAAAATGTGGGATGATTATCTACTGGCAGTTCAATTAATATCATATGTGGGTATGTACCTTGATCGTACATTTGTAAAAGAAAATCAATTGCCTAGTATATATGATTTAGGATTAATGAACTATAGAGATGTTATATATGATGATATTAATGAAGGATTAATAAAATTATTTGTTGATCAGTTTGATTTGGCTCGTCATGGTCAGGTTGTTGACAAATTACTTATCAAGTCTTTATTAAAAATGTTTGAAAGTTTAATAGATCAAAATGGTATTTCTTATTTTAAAAAATATTTGGAACCTGCTTTCTATGTTAAAAGTCATGAATATTTTTTGGAAATGGTATTAGAATTAGACACTCTTTCAAATTATCCCTCGGGTGCATTAAAATTTTTGAAACATGAATTCGATTTACATATACAGTTACTCCCCATTGAAACACATCAACCACTTAAAGATTTAGCATATAATGATATTATTTTAAATCATATTGAAATAGTTTTAGATGATGAAATGAATGGATTAGCATCATGGATTGAACTTGAACTACCAGAATTATCAGATATTTATACATTATTGAATATTCCATCAGGAATGAGTATTTTACAAACAAGAATACGGAAAAATATTTTATACCTTGCTGAATTTGAAGATTCAGAAAAGAAATCAAAGCAGTCATTAGCTGTTGATTATATTTCACATATTTTAAAATTACGTGCAAAATTTTTAAGAATTTTACAACAACATTTCCATTTGGATCCAATTATAGAAAGAGAAATTGAGAACTCATTTACATCAATAGCAAATAAAAAAAATAAATTTACAGAATTTTTATCATTATACATTTCACATTACATAAATAACAGTGATACCATTATTTTTTCTATTGAAGAAACAATTGCTTTAGTTACATATTTAAAAGATAAGGATATGTTTGAAGCTTATTATAAGCAACATTTAGCTCGTCGTTTATTATCTACAAATAATAATTCTTTGTTAGATGGTGAAATTTCAGTCCTCACAAAGCTTAAAATTGAATTAGGTTCTCACTTTACTCAGTCATTAGAAGGTATGATAAAGGATATTACTAATTCTCAAACATTGTCAAATGAATTTTTAAATATTAACGATAATTCAATATCTTCAATAGATTTCTCTCCAACTCTATTAACAACAGCAAATTGGCCAACACAACCATCAACATTGAGTGGTATTACACTACCAACGGAAATGCGAAACATTACAAAAATTTTTGAAGATTGGTATTCAGAAAAATTTGAAGGGAGGCGATTACATTGGTGTAACGTTGGCCATGTTACCGTTTCAATTTCAATCTCTGAAAGGAAACGTAAAGCTATAATGTCACCAATTTGTGCAATTATATTACAATGTTTTGACGATGATTCATCAATTACATTAAATTTAATTCTTCAAAGGACAGGTATTGATCCAACTGAAGCTATCAAATCATTAGTTGGATTAATGAGTGGGAAAACTAGATTTATAATAAATAAAATATCCCTACCAATGACTGAGTCAGGTAAAAAAAGAATTGATTTAAGAAAAAATGCTGAGCTTATTATAAATGACAATTGGAAATCTAAAGAATCTAAAGTAAAGGTTTCCTTACCTTCAGCTATACCTCCAAATATTTTAACGGATATACCCACGAGTAATAATAAGAAAGAATCAGTTGAAAATCAATTGTTAGTTGAAAGAGGTCAGCTAGTTGATTCCGCCATTGTAAGAGTTATGAAATCAAGGAAATTACTAGCACATGAAACATTAGTTTTAGCCGTTGGTGATATTTTAAAATCAAGATTTGAAGTTACAGGAAGGTTAATAAAGGAGAGGCTTTCAAATTTATTAGATGAAGGTTATTTAGAACGTGAAGAAGGCAACTATAAGTACATAGCCTAGCATTTTTTTTTCTTTTAAAATTCAATCTTAAATAATATAATTTAATATCATATTTATAATATACATAGAGTTTTTTTTTCTTTATATTAGATTAAATTTCAATTTTGATTTTAGTTTAATTTAGTGATTGGTGACCCCGCAACCAAGTAAATGCTAATTTTAATCTAATCCTTTTTGCTTTTTAATAAGATAAACCTCACTGGTTAGTTTATCTATACCCTTTTTCATTTCAACACATCTAGCTATAATATTAACCATATCATCCCATTTATTAACAACTTCTGCTGTTGGATAAACGGGGCGATCTGCCATACCCAATTGACCTAAAATTTCAACGACTGTTTTCTGAACTGAAGGTTTAAAAGTTGCAGTTTTGGTACTTCTTAAATGAACACCAGGTTGTAACCTTGAAACATTAGGTAATATTGGATGAATATTTATACCGTACAATTTGAGATCTTCTTTTGACAAATGATTAGATAGTAAAGTTTGCAATTCTGTAAGTTTCTGATCTGATGGATCAGAAGTAGAAGCCGTGGAAGTATTTGATGATGGTTGTTTTCTTTTCTTTGAAGCTGCCATAGCTGCAGATATTTGCTGTGTATGAGGAATAGCGTTTGGACCTAGATGTGGCGCAACAGGAGCCTCAGGTTTACGCCTTTTATTACTCATCAATGCCATGTACAATTGTGCCAAGCCTTGTGATGTTGTATATTGTGAAATTGAAGCCGTTGATTGTGGTGAATCAAGTAACTGTAATAACATGGCACGATCAACTAACATTTTCTTAGCTGCTAATTCAAATTTACGTGCCTCTAAAACAAGTGATTCTTCCTCAGCAATTTCAGTTGGAGCTCTATGTAATAATTTTGAAAGATATGCCTTACGTTCAATCTCTTTTTCTTGTGAAAATGTTGCCAATGCAGTCAATAAGAAAGAATCTTTGTTTGCTGGATCTTTTGAAAGTAAATGATGTGATAAAGAATACATATGTGCCTTTAATTCTTCTAGTGTTCTTTCAGGTGTTGGATATAAGTCAAGAAATCTATCATGAATGACAAACCAACGCATATCATAATCATTACACAATTGGAAAAGGACCTCTGTTTCCTTAAAATTCCAGTCTTTTTGAAAAGCATCACTATGACTATGACTATCTTCACTTGTAGTTTTAATAGTACCATCATTAATATTATCCTTATTGTTACTGTTAATATCCTTATCGTTATTGTTATTGTTGTCGCTATCATTGTTATCTTGATTTTCCACTTCATTTTGATTTTCTGTTTCTGTTTCTGTTTCCTTTTCCTTTTCCGCTTCCTTTTCCTTTTCGTTTTCGTTTTCGTTTTCGTTTTCGTTTTCGTTTTCGTTTTCGTTTTCGTTTTCGTTTTCGTTTTCGTTTTCGTTTTCATTTTCCATATCTAAGTCTATGTCAATATCCATGTTCATTTTGTCATCACTGTCATCACCGTCATTATCCATATTCACATCAACTATATCCATATCCATATCATTTCCCTCTTTATCTGCTTCATCTTTATTTTCATCCCCAATATCTTTGGCCTTGTTTCTGTTTCTGTTTCCATTTTCACTCTTACTCTTATCTGAATTTCCAGCAGAACTTTCTACACCAGCATGACCACTAACTCTATTCCCATTTTTTTGTTTACTTTTATTGTTATCAGCAAGTGCATCATTATCATTTGCATTTTTAGCCTTTTTCAAGTTTATGAATTCATTAAATTCATCCTCTGTAAATGACGGTAGTAATAAAGAAGTATCATATTTTGAAAATTTATAAGTTGGATTTTTTAATTCTTCAGGTTCTTTTGTCCAATGATGCAAAACAAGATCATCTTTCCTTGAAGGATTTTTAAATGGAGCAAAAACCCAAGGTTTATTATCATTTGTTAATTTTGTTTTAAATTTATTTTGTGGAGCAGACTTAACCTGCACCGGTGGCTCGTTAGGACCAATAAGTGCATATAACTCTCTGTTAATAGCTGAAGCTTTCCTTTTCTTGTTATTTGTTCTATCATTTTTTTTATGACGCTTTGCAGCATCATAATCAGCCTTTGAAATATTTAAAACGTCAAGGAAATCAGACATTTTTGTATGTTTGCAAGAAAAAGGTGTTGTGTTTGGAGTTTTTGGCGAATTTTTGGCATGCGCAATTTATATTACGTAATGACAATGACGATGTTAACGTGAACTTGAAGTTTCCTGTTAAATTACTATATTTTTTATAAATTACAGAAGAAAAAAGCATGGAAAGAAACAAAATAAAAATAAAATACACTAATGGCCAACTCATAATCAAATATCCTGTTCAAATTGACTCTTTTCTCTGTCACCATAGGCAAACCATTTTCTCAAAAATTTCAGATGTGGTAAAAAGTGATCATTGCAATAGGATTCAGTATTTTCTCTTTGAATGTAATTAAGCTTCAACCCTAAAAGTTTGAGTTGACTGTCAATTGGGGAAGATTCTTCTCTACGTAATTCAGGTGAGGGCTTTTCCCATTCAGTACAAATTAACTGGGTAAATGTTTCCCAAAATCTCAATTCAAAAATGTAACCATAATCCTGTAAAACTTCATATAAAACAATCTCTTTGTCATTACGTTTAATTTCATTGGAAATTGTGTCTAGTAAATATTTTGGGAATGACATGTGGAAAAATAATGGTAAATGACAATCAGTTCGTGAGTAAACACCAGTCTTACCATTAGCTGCAGTATCCCTTTCATTATCTGTCATTGGATCACATTGAGCCAAAGATTTAGAATTGAATTCACCATTTATCCAATATCCAATAAATTGCATTCGTGAACGAACTTGATAAGATGGCTCCTTCATTGCATATGCAGCTGCTAAAAATGTATCCTTATCACCTTCACCTGGGCCACCTTGGGTTATCAAAGGATAAAAATAGTCTGTTCCATAAAGGTTCAAATATGATGCAAATAATAACGTTTTTAGTTGTTTGCGTTTATTTATAAGTATCATACCTGATTCAGATGATGGATCAGGAAGAGCACCTGGTAATTCATGGTAACTGTAATCAGATTCTGATTCCTCAATATATTTTTCATCAACAGAAATACCAGTTAGTTCATAAAAAAATGGATTTGTTGTTCTTGCCCAAGCGTCAGGCCATATAACTAATCCTTTATCTTGATAAACATCCCAATCAAATAATTTTGATGGATTAAGTAGTGGTACATTGTCAGCATCTAAAAATAAAATGTCTTCAAAAGAAGAAGATAAAATTGCCAAAATTTTATATTCATATCTTTGAACTGAAAATCCAAAATCTTCAAGTGGGACTTTTTCCCAACCTAAAAGACATTTAGCATTTAAATTTTCAGAGATAATTTCACAAAATTCTTCATCATAATATTTTTCTGATGGGATATAAATTTCAATTGGCAAAGTACATCCGACTGATCTAGTTTGAATAATATTTAATAATGATAGCCAGGTAAATTTATCACCAGCAACAATAACGATACCTTTACCATAAACAGTACCTTCACCGAATACATCCAAATTTAAATTTTCCATACCCTTTACAAAATGATCGTGAGATTCTTGCAAAGCTGCCTTTGTTTGGTCTGTAAGAACCAAAATAGAAGAGAGATACTCCTTTGTTAAGAAAACATCTTTATCGGCAAAGACACTCTTTGCCTTTTGATCATGGTTGTATTCTAATAGTGGCTCACAGTGTGGTTTAGATTCTTTTAACAGGGAGTAAAAATCTCTCAATCTGTTTTTGCTGCCTGCATTTGAAACAATTGACCCGTGTTTTACCGTATCCGTTTTTTCATCATGGTGTTGATGTTGATGTTGATCATTGGCTGCATTTTCAATAGCTGGGGGTGGAGGTGGAGGTGGAAATGGGAATGAATCGGGCGATGTGTCATGTGGCATACTTATATCTCCCGCTTCTTCTTCTTCTTCCTCGTGAACAGGTTCTGCTGCATCGTGTAATTCATCAGGTAGGACCCTGTCGTTAGAGTTCTCATTCATTTCAGGAATGCTCTTTGCTGGTAAAAGTGAAAGAGTTTCTGAGTTTGTGTACAATCTAAGTAAAATTATAAATACCAGAACAGCAGCCACTGGCAGCAGTTTCAGCGCCCTCTTTGGGATGATCATCGTTCTAGCTATTTGTCAAGCAGAAAAGCAACTAAACTAAGTGCCAGATTTTTTTTTTGTGAGCCAAAAAAATATCACGTGACAATTAGCAAACAAAAATAGTGCTAAATTTAGATGAGCGCCTAGTTTAGTCTGTTTTTTTAGTGCAGCTGAGCCAATGAGCCACTAGAGTGACAAAGTGGGCCTTCTTTTCGGTGATTACCCAATGAGAGGCGTCTATACTTTCCTCGTGGTAGTTGGCAAACCATTTGTGAACCTGCTCTCGTTCTGGATGCTCACCAACAAAGTGTGATTTGAGTGCATTTATGATGAGCAAGGGAGGCGTGCCGCTCTGATTGGCATATTTGTCCATATCTCCATAGATTTCTAATTTCCAGTTTAAAATATCTTCAATGCTGTTTCGGAGAACGTCTAGGGGGACTTTGGCACTTAATCCACTTCCACGTGTGTGCTTGACATTAGTGAGATAAAAATCTACAATGTGTGTATTTGGCTCTACATATTTAAGCAAATGATTTTTAAGTTGAGTCAAGTCCCAAGAATTGTTTTTTTCAATACAGTTTTCAATTTCTTTAAGTGCAATATGAAAACTTTCAAATTCGTAATAGGACAATTTTGGATTGGCATATGGTACATTATCCACAGAAACAACAGATTTAATCAAATCTGGATTTAACAAGGAGTACATCATGGCCAATTTACCACCCATAGAATGTCCAATTAAAGTATACCCATTTACAGATCCTGATAATGGTAATGGTAAATTCTTTATTAAAATGTCCAAATCTTCACACATTGCCTTATAATTATGCGGCCTTGCATGAAATGAATCACCATGGTTTCTTAAATCAGGTATGATTACTGGGGTATCTAATTTTTGTGATAGCAGTTTACCAGCTGAACGATTATTTTTGCGGTTGCCAAGAAAACCGTGAAGAAAAATAATTGGAGGATGCGAATAACCACTGTTTTCCAATCCATAAATGTCATAGTTGAGTATCCTTTCAACGTGTAGTGTTCTCTTTAAAATTTTTCTGCATATGGATTGTTTCAGAATTGTTGCACTTGTCATCCAGGAAAAGCCGTTTGAGGGATCTCTTCTTTGAGATCGCGATTCAAAATGTCAGATTTGCACCGTTTCTGTTTCATTGGCACAGATGGACCAGGTTTCTGTTCTCCTTTAAATGGTTGGTATATTCCAGGGAATAGAATATTTTTTTTTCTATTAATTTAAAAACAAACAATGTTGCTCAGCCTGTTTTACGTTTTATTTAAAAAGCCTGCTAAATTTCTCGTGTTCATTTTGACACTGGTGAATATTATCATGGTTTTCTTTTTGCTAAATGGTGCCACTCATAATAGCAGTGGATATTCAAGTTTATGGTTGGTAGACTATAAATTTAATAATGAAAGTAGTATTTATAGCATGGTAGCTTCACAATATGCCAAAATAAACGATGGTGCACAATTGTCAGATTTCAGTTTGAAAGTTGGATATTTGGGTATGTGCGTGAATTTTGGAAGTTCATCAGATGAAGAAAATGATTGTGGTTATACTAATGATATTAGTAATCTCTATTCAACTGAAATGCCTGATTTTACATTGACCAGCTCAAGTTCAAACTCTACAACAAAAGCCGAACTTCAATTGCTTGATCTGGCAAAAGATTTCCAGAAAAAGGTTATGAAGAGGGAGATATACAGCGTGCAGTTAATTTTTTTGCTGGCGTTATTAGTTGTGCAGACTTATTACTGCATCGGCCCTTTACCCTTCCAGAACTATGCGTTACTATTGGCCATTTTTATGCTCTGTGCTTCTTTTGTTATTTTATCAATAATCACCGTGTGGGTAGTTGTAGCAGATTATACCGTTTCTGTCCTTGGAGAAGTCACCAGTTTGAATATTTTACAGGTATTACAAAACGGCAAGGTAACAAATATTTTATGGGCAGCATTTTCTCTGCATGTTTTAGAGATGGCGCTGTACGCTTGGATCATTTACCAGCTCAAGACTTTGGAGGCAAACAATAGCAAAGAGGACCTGGAAAAGGCAAACAACGGCTACGGATACGACTACAAATACACCTACAGCGGCTCCGACGGTGTCATGAGCAGCATTTCCATGCTAAAGAAGACGCTGACGTAATCCTCTTGCTTTTGGTTTTTTAGAAAATGCGGGGAGTAATCCCAAAACGGAAGGCGCGAGCGAGCTCCGATGCTGGAGAGGGGTTTGGCTCAGCTCCGAGACAAGAAGCTTTTGCCAGTTGTTTGGTGTTTTCTTCATTTCATTTTCTGTTTGAATACCAGATGCTGGTGGTTTGAACATTTAAATTTACAATCTGTATAAATTCTAATCTGATATGTTGTTATGTGTCATTAGGTGTGGCGCGTGTGTTTTGTGTGTGCAACTGATAAGCCCACGCCCCGATTTTAATATAAATGGCGCTTTTGCCACCCGCCACTTTCTCCACTTTTTTCTTTCTTTATTACAACAGAAACAAACATGCAAATCTTTGTCAAGACACTTACAGGTAAGACGATTACTCTTGAGGTTGAATCCTCTGACACCATTGATAACGTGAAGCAAAAAATTCAAGATAAGGAGGGTATCCCACCAGACCAGCAAAGATTGATTTTTGCTGGTAAGCAATTAGAAGACGGCAGAACATTGTCCGACTACAACATCCAAAAGGAGTCCACTTTACACTTGGTGTTGAGACTAAGGGGTGGTATGCAGATCTTTGTCAAGACACTTACAGGTAAGACGATTACTCTTGAGGTTGAATCCTCTGACACCATTGATAACGTGAAGCAAAAAATTCAAGATAAGGAGGGTATCCCACCAGACCAGCAAAGATTGATTTTTGCTGGTAAGCAATTAGAAGACGGCAGAACATTATCCGACTACAACATCCAAAAGGAGTCCACTTTACACTTGGTGTTGAGACTAAGGGGTGGTATGCAGATCTTTGTCAAGACACTTACAGGTAAGACGATTACTCTTGAGGTTGAATCCTCTGACACCATTGATAACGTGAAGCAAAAAATTCAAGATAAGGAGGGTATCCCACCAGACCAGCAAAGATTGATTTTTGCTGGTAAGCAATTAGAAGACGGCAGAACATTATCCGACTACAACATCCAAAAGGAGTCCACTTTACACTTGGTGTTGAGACTAAGGGGTGGTATGCAGATCTTTGTCAAGACACTTACAGGTAAGACGATTACTCTTGAGGTTGAATCCTCTGACACCATTGATAACGTGAAGCAAAAAATTCAAGATAAGGAGGGTATCCCACCAGACCAGCAAAGATTGATTTTTGCTGGTAAGCAATTAGAAGACGGCAGAACATTATCCGACTACAACATCCAAAAGGAGTCCACTTTACACTTGGTGTTGAGACTAAGGGGTGGTATGCAGATCTTTGTCAAGACACTTACAGGTAAGACGATTACTCTTGAGGTTGAATCCTCTGACACCATTGATAACGTGAAGCAAAAAATTCAAGATAAGGAGGGTATCCCACCAGACCAGCAAAGATTGATTTTTGCTGGTAAGCAATTAGAAGACGGCAGAACATTATCCGACTACAACATCCAAAAGGAGTCCACTTTACACTTGGTGTTGAGACTAAGGGGTGGTGAATGAGCAGCCCGTGTGCAAATTATCGGCTAGCTCAGCCAAGTATGCGTTCCGCTTTTGACGCTCGTAAATGGATGAAGGGTTATATTTGGGGTTTTCTTTTTTTTTAAAATATATATTTTATTGTAATTTTAATCTATATAAATTTTTTTTTTTTTAAATGTCTATAAATAAATACATGAGGACAGTATTAACTACACCTGTACATTAACATGACTATACTTGATCCACTGGTCAACATTCCAGGCAATCTTTTCACCAAGGGGGCCAGATATGTAGCTTTTAATAGAGTCTGATCTATACCAGACTGGGGTATCAGTTTCAAGGGCCCCTTTTAATTTTGTCAATTGAGAATTGTCATTACCTTCATATTCAAGTTGAGCAATTCTGCCTTTTGCAACAATGAATTTAATTTTTAAACCATCAACTTGAATTGTTTGCTCAAATTTTGGTGTCTTTGCAAACACCCAATCCCATTTTTGCATATCATTTGCCATTTCATAAACTTCTTGTGGCAATGGCGTTAAATCATCCACTTTAAAAACTTGACATTGTAAAGGACCCGCTTTTGCAACGTGAATATTATCTACTAATAATTTTTGGGTTTTCTTTTCTAAATTCAAGGGGAGACCATAATTTTCAACGAATGAACCAACCGCAATTTTCATGAATAAATCAGCAGATATTGAAGTATTCATAACTGGTGATGGTATTGAATCAGTAGCCTTATCTTTAATTTGGAATAATCTATCTTTATTAATTTTTAGCAATTTACTTAAATTTGTAAGATCTGCTGATAATAGCATTGTACCATGATGCAGAGATCTGCCTTTGCTAATTTGGAATGCTGAGCCACTAACCTTTTTTTTTGAATGCTCATCAATCATATCACCTTTGTCGTTAGTTGAAAGTTTAATTGAAATTTGACCGCTTTTAAAATAGTCATTCCATTTTTCAATTAAACCCGTTGTAAATCCAATTCTATTAAACTCATCTTTTGGACAGATAAATCCAAAGCAAAAATTTCCATCATCATGAACAACTGTACCACCACCTGAGTATCTACGTAAAATAGACGTTTGAGTTGCAGAGGCAAATCTAAAGTTAATCTCTTTAAAAATATTTTGATTTTTACCAACGACAATACACGATGAGTTTTTATATAAGAATAATCTCTTTGCAAATTCTAAATCTAACGAATCATTATCATCTCTTGATTTAACAGGGAATTTTTCATATATGTACCTTTCTAATGCTAAATTTAAATGTGGTGAGGTTAATCTTGAAATGAACACCATTGGCAAAGCTGATTGCACGATTTTTTCTAATGGTAAATGTTTTGGGGCTGAATTTGGCGATGGAATTTCAAATTTGTTTAGAAAATCAATAAGTGAGTTATCATTTGGTAATGAAACAGCTCCTTTGGTTTTCCTAGATGGTGGCTCTTTTAATGGTCCGCCCAAGTCAGGCGATGAGATGGTGACGGTGTGAGAAGACTTCTTTGGCAACAGATGGCTATTTTCGTTGATCATTTGCGCTAGATAATCATCTGTAGTTGCAACAGATGAATCAAGTTCAATATTTTCATTTTTAATAACTGGGTTGCCTTTATTTGAAGCTGCTGTTGCTGTTGTTGTTGCTGTTGACAAGGCAAGCACAGATTCAATATCTCTGAAATTTTGAACTTGTTGCTCCTTTGCAGTGCATTCATCAAAGTCTATGCCATTTTTAATTTGTTTAACCTCTGTTATTGTATCTGCATCAAAAAAGGCAGCTAAGTTAGGATCATTTTCTAATGTATCTGCAATATCAGTGACATTCAAATGATATGATTTTGATTTATTTTGATTGCTCTTGCTGGAAAGAGTCAAGCCTAACAGCTGGGCATCACTCACAAAGGATCTTTTAAATAAAAATTTATAGCTTCTATCCAGCTGTACACATCTGCAAAGCATTGCTATGCAAGGTGAAAAATTCAATAGTTCACAACGGGAAAACCTGAAAATTTTAGCGGAAGTAGAGAAACTTCATGTTTAATTTAAATAATAAAAATAATTACAATTACCAATGTTTAGATGGAGGAAAGGGCTAATTAATGAACAAAAATATGCTTATATTTTTCTTTGGTTTTACCACTGGTTTCACCAAAGATAAACTGCTCCACGGCCTTTTTCCAATTGTTGACGTCTTTGTACTCGGCAACTTCACCCTTGATGCCATTAATGGCCTCAATGAACTTTCCCTTTTCATCAACATCAAGCAAATCACGTAGTTCCATTAGCGAGTGTATGTACGTGTGGATTGTGAACAAAATAGAACCGCTTTCTAGCTTTGTAAAATTCTGTCTTTCAACTCTAAAGAAGACCAAATTAAAGTCTAACTGATTTCCATTTTCAAATAGCCTTGGCAGTTCAGGTTGAGTTTGTGAATTGTATCTATCATAAAATCTGTATTTTGGATTGGTTAGCTTCTTAAGGGTGTCTTGATTGCCAAAAGGCGTGCAGAAATATGGACCCGTTTGAATTCCCCAATTGTAACGACATATGAATTCATTCACACTTAACCTGTCAAAGAACTTGTTTATTGAAAAAAAGAAGTTTTTATTTATAATTTGGCACGGGGCTGTGTATTTTTGTTAATGGCAAACCGATCTTGTCAAGGGGGTTGAATCTATTGGCAAAAAGTGACACCATTGCCGTTAAAATGTATTCTTTATGATTATCCTTTTTCAAAATGAGAAAATCTTCCTCTATGTTATTTGCAATGGACTATAGTAGTTCGTAACTGCCTTTGCCAGCTGTGGAACGAAACAATTTGGTGTTCAAAATGAGATTGCTAATAAAATCACCTTCAATTTTAAAATATTTGGGATATTTGGCTAAGAAGAAATGAACAAATTTTTTATACCATTCTCTAAGTCCGTTTAAAGCGTTCAAGTCGTTTTCTAGACATCCAAATAGTCTAGTTTCCTCAAATAGCTTGGCTCGCAATAACGTGTGCTCTTTGTAGGTGGACTCAATAACAAATAGATCATCTGGTTGTAGTTTACGTAAATGCAGAGACATTTTATAGGTGGGTTTATATGGAAGTATTAGTTGTGGATGGTGATCTTCCCAGTGGTAGGCTTCGGACACGGGACAAATGGTTGGCTCTGAATGAGTCTTTAAAGGCGGCCTCTTATTGCCATGGCAATGCAGGTAGTAGCAAAAGAGTGTTGTAATTATAACGATTATAAACGCCGGCAAATAACCATCAAGAATATGGGGCAGCAAGATAAGGAATTAATCATTTATCTATTTGTTTCTTGTGTTTTCGGAATTGTTGTTCCGATCGAATGATAAGCAAAATACACGGCAAGGTCTTCTATTAATTATTAATTCTTTTATTTTTTTGCTGTTTCCATTAATTTTCTTAACTAGTAAAGTAATATAAATAAATAAGGAGATATGGATATGTTTACATATTTATACCTGAGGAGGGAAGGCTCCTAGCGTTCAAGATTGATACCGTCACCAAATTTGGCATAGAGGGTCGTCTTTAACTCTTTCAAGGTGGTGTCTAGAGACTCGACCTTTGTCTTTGTCTCGTCGATTTCCCTGTCAAGCAGCTCACCTCTCTGTTCAAGTCTTTCCAAGGTTTCTTCCACGCTGAGTTTAACAAAGCATTCATGTGCAATGGCACCTTCAGTATTATCCACTCTACTGGCATTAAGCGTATTTGTAATTGTGGAAATGCCGTTCAAGGCAGAAGTGCCAGAGGGGATCCAAGAAACCTTTTCATCGTCAATCATTTCAAGTTCTAAAGAGAGATCGTCCACCTGTTCCTTTTCAAACTCTAACTGAGACAACACAGCAGCCAATCTGTCCCTATGGCGAATCTGTGTTGAGAACTGGTTGAGCAGACCCTGGTCAGCGGGCGTCACCTGTGGCATGGAGGATTCTGAGGCCATTCTTTTGCAAATAGTTGTCAATGGAGTGTGTGTGTGTGTGTGTTTGAAAGCGCAAAAACTTTTTGCTCAGCACGTTCAACAATTAATTCCTGTTGAGTTTTAAACTACACACGAATAGATAGACTACACAAAACAAAGAGTAAACTCTAGTGAACGAATTTATATGGAATATGTTCTTTAACGGCACCATCAGTTTCCCGCCTGAGGAATGCCTTTGCCGCTGTACCCCATTGAATTTTCCTTTTGTAAACGTCGAATTGATTCTTTTTGTTTAAACCATCAATGGCGCTGCATAGCCTTTCAGTTTCCTCAGCATCTAAAGTTTCTCTTAATTGCATAAGTGGAGTAACGTATGTTCTAATAGTCATTAGATCAGCCTTTGACTCTGGCAACCTTGTAAATGATTGCTTTTCAACTCTAAAGAAGCACTTATTATAGTCTAACTCCTGCGGATCAAATTCAGGCAAATTTTGAGCTTCAGTTTCTGATGCATGAGATCCAGTTGGAGCACAAAGATTTGTATGACACTGAATTGACCAATTATTTCTAACGATAAATTCGTTAACTTTTAAACGGGCAAAAAATTTGTTCATTGAAAATTGAAGTTTTTCCTTATAATTTGGCACTGGCTCATGAATTTGAGTTAATGGTAAGTCAATTTTCTCTATTGGGTTAAATCCAGCAGGGAAAAGAGAAACGGCAGCTCTTAAATAGTACTCGTCAATTTCTTCACTTTCAAGATTTTTAATTAAAATCAAAAAGTCTTCTTCAATATTTGTGGCGATTAATCTTAACATTTCATCTATTTCAAGATTTTCTGGCGATAGAGGTATTTCTACCTTGTTAATTTTGTTAATAATTTTATCATTTTCAATGACAAAGTACATTGGATATCTCTTTGTCAAAGTTGAAAATATGAATGAATAAGTTTCTTTCAATGCTGGTACAGCTGACGGATGACAATAGTAAAGTTTTTCCTGTTCAAACATTTTAGCTCTTAATTTTGTACGATCTTTGTAGCTGTTTTCAATGGTAAACATTTCCTGGGCCTCCTGTTTACGAATTGCCAGTGTCATTTTGTAATCTCCATATTTAAATGGTCTGTATGGGTGTGGCTCAGCAGTTTCCCAGTTAAAAGATGCATCAACCGGTTCAATCACTGGTGACTCAAACTCTGAGCTGCTCTTTGAAGCTGATAGTTTCTTCTTACCTGAGTGTATATGATTTTGATAGTAGTAGTAGATTGGCGTCAGTGCGGCCAAACCCGCAAGTGAAAGCACTAGCGGCTTTTGAAGCTGCGGCCAACTGTCAACAATAGAGTCGTTATTAAACATGTAAAAAAACCAGTATAAACAGAAAGCTAGCCTGGCTGTTGTCGTTCCATTTTATATTAGACCCATCTTTGAGGCGGGAAGCCACCTCCGCGATAACAACAAGGCTCCAATTTCCTAATCGGGAAGAAGATAATATTCGGCCAGGCTCGGTTCAGCATTTAAAGAGACACAAGAGGGAAATATGCGGTTGGGATGGACTAGATAGAAAGATAGTTGGTACCTTCAATGACGCCACTTTTCAAATTGGTCCAGGCAACGTCCCTGCCACCAAACATGAGCAATTGGTCCAGCAATGGTACCATATGTAGCGGCTCACCATCAACAATAACCGTTTGATCATAATCCCCCCAGTGGCAATTAACAGTAACGCCTAGATCTTCAATTATTGAAATATCAGAATCATATGTAAATGGTAACCATTCTAATTTAATGGTCATTCTGTTCACCGGATCCGTTCCGGCAAGGCCAAATTGTGAGCTCCCCCAACTTAGTTTATGCAAGGCCACAGAGCTGGCACCTTTGATCGTTTTGAAACGCCAGTTGCCATTGGCGTCAGTTGAAAATCCTAACGGTGTCTCATGGGGGGTAGAAGGTAAAGTGGTATTGTTATTGCCGTTAAAAATTGTGACAACCTTAACTGGCGTGGGCACTTTTGCACTGGAAGTGTTGAATGATAAATAGCATTCTCGGGTGCCACGAACGTCAATTTGCAAAACTGACTCAATTGACGAGTACTTGTACTGGCTATTATTAATAACACTACTTTTATCAACATTTGCCTTTGGATTGGTGTTACTGAGCACACTCACGTTGAGATATTTATTAAAAGAATTTTCCAATGTTGATCCTGAGTAAAGCCATGGTCTACCACCATCAAAGGAGCACATTTGCATGCCCGTTTCATTAAAAGTTTTGCAATTTAATAAATTTGAATTTTCTTGTATGTAGGGTATATCCAGTAAAATTTGCTCAACATATGGAGCTCTGCCAAAAATAGACGACCTTGAGCTATTTTCATTAACAGAAAAATCTTGACTGAATCTTAATTTGAGTGGGTATAGTTCAGAGGAAAATGGTCTATCGCCAAGGCCATTTATATTTTCCAGTAAATTTTTTGAATTCAAACTTGAAAAGGATTCATTTATTAAATTGAGTAATAAGTCCAAGCCAAAATTGAATCCGTTGAGTCCAATAAACCAGCTCACAAAGAGTAACGTGACCAACAAGGTAAACACTAGCATAGATCGCACCCTGTCAATCCAAATCCAGCAGAGAGATCCAAGCAGAATACCCACAAGGGCCGTTTCACCCCATACAAAAGCATCGTAAGTTGAGCTTTCCTGAATGATTTCATGTGTGGCCAGGCCAATTAGGAAACCTTCTCGCATAATCACGTACAGTGGGATTGGCACAAGCAAGATAAATTGCAAGATCCAATCGTAGTGATTAGATTTAATGGCCATGTTGAAGGCGTTCAAATAGCCACTTTTATAATTTGAATCATGTGAAATGACAATCATTGATTGGTCTTGAAGATCAGATTCTAGTTGAGAGTGATTTACGGTGGCCTCTTCACTAGTTTGAGTATCCAAGGGCCGTTCTCTGCTTATTAAAACTGAATTTGAGTGGCCATTGGGTGATGATTGAGCCTCTTCATTTTCACCCTCTTCTTCATCAACTGATCCATAAGAAGAGGAGCAAATTTGCTCAATTGTAACCATGGGCTCATTGCTATATTTTATACCATTTAGTGCAAAGGGGACAATGCCAATGAGCATTGCCAATTCACTGAGCGTGTACACTAGAGGAATATAAAGGCAGAGTGAAGAAATATTTTGACCACCCGCCTCTGAGAGGGCAAAGGCATTATAAATTGTTAAAATCCATAAAATTAAATTGATTTGAACTATTAAATGAAGTTTCTGATCATGAATTGGTAAGATCCAGTTGGACGTTCTTAAAATGGCAAATCCAACAAGGAAAGAAACCAATGCAAAGAAAATGATAATGTAGATGTAGTCAACAGAAACCATCAGAGGATTCAAGCTGTGCATTTGTTTAATTAAAATTTTTGAAATTGAAATGGTCATGATAATTGTAAATGGTAATCTGAGCCAACCATGCAAAGAGACAAACCAGGAGCCTCTTTTTAAAGAGAAGAAAAAAATTAAATTTAAAATTGGGAATGCAATGGCAAGTAAAAATGAAATTTGAAGTAAATTATTAGTGGAAATGTTAACAAAGTATTTAGATGAAATATCAAAGAAAATGCTTTGATGGCTGTTTGAGGCACTTGTAGGATGGCTCTGTGAAAACAATTGCCAGTCTGTAAAATTTGAATTGGCTTTACTTGGCATGGCAATGGCATCAACAATGTCAATGGTATTCTTGAGCATCATCCATAAGGATCCTTTACTTGACCAATTTATGCTATCTCTCAAGGTATGATACCAACTTCTAGGTTCAAAAAAGGCAATATCAATGCCTCTTAATCCTTCTCTTTGATAAACGTAATAGTCAGTTTGACTTTTAATAAGGCCATCTTTAAATCCCTGGGCGAATGAAGAGGAGGCAAATGGGAAGGAAACAAATTTGTACCAATTTAAAACGTCCAAGTCAGATCCTCTAAATAGGATTGGCCGTGTCTTTTCACCACCACCTGTGCCTTCTAGATTTAAAAATAGGGCAACGCTTTTAAACCATGGATGCCTTACAAATGACTCTGCGCCCAAAAGTCCGAATTCTTCGTTATTGTTGAAGTTAAATATGATTGTTCTAAGTGGTTGCCTTTTACCATTTAAAATGTATTTTAACGTTGCCAGCATGGAAGCAATACCCATGCCATCGTCAATGGTACCAAATGAAATTGGGACGGCATCGAAATGAGCTGAAATTAAAAGACCATCTAGGGAATCGTCTGAACCGAGTAGTTTGACTAGAATATTAGAAGATTCATAGTATATAATTTTGTGAATTTCATTTTCAGGGTCAAATACATTTAGTTGGTCAATTAAAATGGAGTGGTTTGAGTGTTTATCAACGGATATTTCAATCCAGGGGGCAGCTGATTCTGAGCTATTGCAGTTTGCCAAGGATAAAATTTGAGTGAGCAAGAGATCATGTGCAACGTCGTTATTCTTTGAAGTAAATGGATGATGCGTTGAAGAGAGTTCCTGTAAGAAGTTCCAGGCATATGTCACTATTGGTTTGAAAGTGGCGTCTTGGGGTGGGGTTAGTGGGGCATTCGACAATTCCAGTGGTATCAAAATCACTAGGAGAAAAGTGGCCAGCAAGGCCAACGAGACATTTGTTCGTCTGTATTTGAAAAGCTCTGACAGCATAGAGAAGACGCTGTGTTTGCTGATGCGTTTGTATATAGTGGAAGGGGTCCTTGACCGCGGTATTAAAGAGGCTGCTCTGGTTGAATAGAATGCGTGCCAAATGATTGTCTGGGGGGGGGGGGAGGTCCTGTGAGCAGAGAGGAGTAAGATAGTAATTAAGGACTTTTATTTAAAGTGGAGGGAACTTAATTGATAATTGCAAACCTCGTGACTGGTCAAGGAGAGGCTGCTCAGCATGACATCCAATTAGATACCAGATCCACAAGAAATACCCAGAGTACTACAAGTGAATAAAAGACGGGCTAAATGCATTTACTAATGCTAAAGCTGCAACTGAATTAGAACGAGCTTGCCATGCAATACCATCTCTTCTCTTCTCTTGCATTCACACACCGCCGTGAGTGAAAAATTTCCCAATTGGGTTCGCCATTTGTTCTCTTTTTTGGCCTCCAACGAAAAAGATGTCAGAGACGGCCTTCCCAGAGCTTAAAAACGATCTCATTCTAAGAGCAGCACGTGGTGAAACTGTTGAAAGAGCTCCTTGCTGGCTCATGCGTCAGGCTGGACGTTACTTGCCAGAATACCACGAGGTGAAAGGTGGCCGTGATTTCTTTGAAACATGCAGAGATGCAGAGATTGCCTCTGCCATTACAATTCAACCTATTGACCACTTTGAAGGTTTAATTGATGCAGCCATTATCTTTTCAGATATTCTTGTGATACCACAGGCTATGGGCATGGACGTTCAAATGATAGACAAAGTTGGACCTAGATTTACCCAACCTTTGAGAGATCCACAAGATCTCTCAAGGGTTAATTTTAACTGTAATGTTTCAAAGGAACTAGAGTGGGCATTCAAGGCTATTACACTCACCAGAATCAATTTAAAGGGTAGAGTTCCATTGCTTGGATTTTGTGGTGCTCCATGGACGCTAATGTGCTATATGATTGAAGGTGGTGGCACTAAAATTTTTAGATTTGTCAAGGAGTGGATTTTTAAATATCCAGAGGAGTCACATAGGCTCTTACAGGGGATCACCGAGGTTGCCATTGAATTTTTAGCCTTGCAGGTTAAGGCCGGTGCCCAGATGTTGCAGATTTTTGAATCCTGGGGTGGTGAATTAGCCTCAGGAGACTTTGACAAGTTTTCTTTGCCATATTTAAAGCAAATTGCTGATAGATTACCTGTTAGATTGGCAGAGTTGAACCTTGAAAAAGTGCCAATGACAGTTTTTGCCAAGGGTTCCTGGTATGCCCTTGACAAGCTCTGTGATTTGAACTATGATGTCGTTTCCCTGGACTGGCTCTGGTCTCCAAGCGAAGCCGTTAAAATTGCCAAGGGTAGAGTCACCCTACAGGGTAACATGGATCCGTGCGTTGTTTATGGATCCAAAGAGGTTATTACGGCAGAGGTGGAACGTATGTTCAAGGAGTTCAACGGTGGTAAAAAGAACTACATTGTTAACTTTGGCCATGGAACACATCCGTTCATGGATCCAGAGCAGGTGGAGTGGTTTTTGAAGGAGTGCCACAGGGTGGGTGCCGAGTAATTTGTAGAGCCGTAGTTTTAGTTTTAGTTTTATCTAATTCAATTACAATTATTAAATTGCTGAGCATGGCGCGATGTCACGTGCGAAGAATCTTCGAGAAGGAAAACGCTGAAAAAAAAAAAAAAAAAAAGAAACGACGTTTTGCTTCTCAGCGTTGCGTGAAAATTTTCAGTTTTCCACTTTTTCCCCTCCTCCTCTCATCCTCCAGTGAAGAAAACAGCCTTTGAAAATGCTTGCCAACACTAGTAGAAGCCTCAGAAGTGCCTCCGTGCAACAACTCAGACATAATTCCAACAAGGTCTCTGGTACCGTTATTGGTATCGATTTAGGTACTACCAACTCTGCCGTTGCCATTATGGAAGGTAAGACACCAAAGATTATTGAAAATGCCGAAGGTCAAAGAACAACTCCATCTGTTGTTGCCTTTACCAAGGATGGTGAAAGATTAGTTGGTACACCAGCTAAGAGACAAGCTGTTGTCAATCCTGAAAATACCCTTTTCGCCACCAAGAGATTAATTGGTAGACGTTATGAAGATGCTGAAGTTCAAAGGGATATTAAGCAAGTCCCATATAAAATTGTTAAGCACACCAATGGTGATGCTTGGGTTGAAGCTAGAGGTGAAAAGTACTCTCCAGCTCAAGTTGGTGGTTTTGTTTTAAACAAGATGAAGGAAACCGCTGAAGGTTACCTTGGTAAGCCAGTTAGCTCTGCCGTTGTTACCGTTCCAGCTTATTTTAACGATGCTCAAAGACAAGCCACTAAGGATGCCGGTGCTATCATTGGTATGAACGTTGCCAGAGTTGTCAATGAACCAACTGCTGCTGCCTTAGCCTATGGTTTAGAAAAGGATGACTCAAAGGTTGTTGCCGTTTTTGATTTAGGTGGTGGTACCTTTGATATTTCTATTTTGGATATTGACAATGGTGTCTTTGAAGTTAAGTCTACCAATGGTGATACCCATTTAGGTGGTGAAGATTTTGATATTGCACTTGTTAGACATATCGTTGATGAATTTAAGAAGGAATCAGGTATCAGTTTAGAAGATGACAGAATGGCCATTCAAAGAATCAGAGAAGCTTCAGAAAAGGCTAAAATTGAATTATCTTCTGCTTTATCCACTGAAATTTCTTTGCCATTTATTACCGCTGATGCATCAGGTCCAAAACATATTAACTCTAAGATGACCAGAGCTCAATTAGAAAATCTTGTTGGTCCATTAATTAAAAAGACTTATGAACCATGTAAGAAGGCATTAAAGGATGCTGGTTTATCTACCTCTGAAATTTCTGAGGTTATTTTAGTTGGTGGTATGTCTAGAATGCCAAAGGTTATTGAAACCGTTAAGGAAATCTTTGGTAGAGAACCATCAAAGGCTGTTAATCCTGATGAAGCCGTTGCTATTGGTGCTGCCATTCAAGGTGCTGTTTTATCAGGTGAAGTTAAGGATGTGTTATTATTAGATGTTACTCCTTTATCATTAGGTATTGAAACTTTAGGTGGTGTCTTTACAAGATTAATCCCAAGAAATACAACTATCCCAACTAAAAAATCTCAAGTTTTCTCAACTGCTGCTGATGGTCAAACCTCTGTTGAAATTAGAGTTTACCAAGGTGAAAGAGAATTAGTTAGAGATAACAAACTCATTGGTAACTTTACCTTAGCTGGTATCCCACCAGCTCCAAAGGGTGTCCCACAAATTGAAGTTACATTTGATATTGATGCTGATGGTATCATTAACGTTTCTGCAAAGGATAAGGCATCTGGTAAGGATTCTTCAATTACTGTTGCTGGTTCTAGTGGTTTAACTGATTCAGAAATTGAAAAGATGGTTAACGATGCTGAAAAGTTTAAAGAGCAAGATCAAGCTAGAAAGGAAGCCATTGAACAAACTAATAAGGCTGATCAATTATGTAACGACACTGAAAAGTCATTGGCTGAATTTGGTGAAAAGCTTGACAAGGCTGATGCTGATGCCGTTAAGAAACTCGTTGGTGAATTGAGAGAACTTGTTGTTAAGGTTAACGCTGGTGAATCCGTTGAGTCTAAGGATATCAAGGAAAAATACGAAGAATTGCAACAAGGTTCCTTGAAACTCTTTGAAAAGATGTACAAGAACCAAAGTGCCCAAGAAGGTGAAAACAAGGAATCCAAATAGGAGTGACAAAACTTGACCTTTGGAATTTTGACGATGATGATTATTATTATATGTAAATAGTTTTTATTTTATTTTATTTAATTAATTAAGTAACTTATTTTTACTGTTATAGCGCAAAGCCACACGCAAAGCTAATAAAAACTAACACAAACTACACAACCTAAATACTACTGCTTTGTTATTGACAAAACATTGTTTCCACGTATGAAGAGCTCTGCATAGTGACGCTCGTGCCCGGCCTGGTTGCTCTCGGTGGCATCCTGCAAAACAACATTCATAAACCCGTCAACGGCACTGAGCTGACCCTTGTACACAAAGTCGTTGTGAAGTCTAATGCTCACGTTCCGCTGCAACAGTGAGGCAATGAAACTGGCCGTGGGGTTGCTCTCTGACATCTTTGCTTCTTTCTTCACCTAAACACCACCAAACCAAAGAACAAAGTTTGAGGCTCAAACCCCGCGCATTGCATGCTGCACCGCCTCGTTTTAAGGCCAGCTGGTCAAGTTTGGCTGGTTGGCAAATTGACAGCAACAATGAGCCGTCCCAGTGCCAGAGAACTTTCAAAGAGGCTCCAGAGTGCCCAGCTTGCCAGGGAGGCCAAGAAGAAGTTTGCCCTGGCCTCTCTAAAGGATACCTTTTCGGGTCTGCTTGGCGGTGGAGCAGAGGCTGACGCCGACGCCGACGAGTTTGACCTGAACGGATTCCAGTACGAGCTCTACCTCTCTCCAGGTGCCTGGCGCAGTCTGCCGTATTACAAGCAGCAAGCCGTGGTGTCAGAGGTGTTGGAACGCCAGAAGAAGTCCTGGCGGAAGATGGATCCAGACGTGAAGCGGTTTGCCGTGTGGTGGGCATATGGCTCAATGGGGCCACGAGATGGCTGGACGGAAACGTGTGACTGGTTCAGTCCAAAGGTGGTGGCAACAGGGAAGACAGCAGCAGCAACAGCAACAGCAACAGCAACAGCAACAGAAACAGAAACAGGGAAGGCAACAGGCTCCGTTTTGGATGAGCTCATCCACGTGCATTCCCCCTCCGAAAGCAAGAGATCAGCTCTAGCCACATCTCAAAACACTCTAGACGCAGCACAGCTGAACCGCAAGCTCAACATACCTCCGGATCTCCCCTTCAAGTATCCGTCTATTCTGGCAGCTGCTCCTGGCAGCAGCAGCAAGGGCTGCAAGGCAAAACGACTTTCTCCTTTGGATCCACGTAGCTTTGGCCTTAATAGAATCAAACAGTACCAGCAAGACAGGAAAATGAACCCCATTGCAAGGCTCTCGCTCTTTTTCTGTGTTATTCTAACGGTGCTCTGCTTTAAAGCAGACCGTAGGGTGAACAACACCGGCATCGTGCCCGTGTATCCATGGGACGTTGTGGCTGCGGAGGAAAGAGCCCAGGTCGAAGCAGAGGCCATCCTCTTGCTCAAGCAGGAGCAGGAGCAAAAGCAAAAGCAGCAGCAGCAGCAGCAGGATGCATCCAAAAGACATTGGTACTATCTCTGGTTGGCATAGTGACAACCCGACACGCTTTAAAACCCAATCTATTTATATTACTAACATGTATATACAAATATAAAAATTATATATTCAATCCACCACCCGAAATTCTCGTAATTGTTTTTGTGTATTACAATCGTTAGACTATCGTCCAAGACCTGATCCGCTTCTATTGATCGTCATCATCATCATCATCATCATCATGATCATCATGATCATCATCACCCTCCTCCTCCTCCTCCTCCTCTTCATCATCATCCTCATCCTCCTCTTCACTACCCTCTGATAAATCTTCTCCCCAACTCTTTTCCACGGTCATGCGAACCCGCTTAATGTACTGACTACGATGATCCTTCCACAAATTGGCCGCCTCCACATTGGCAGGACTAGAAACATTGGGGTCGTTGAGCAAACTTTGCACACTGGTTAGTATACTGGCAACATCGTACGTTGGCGACCATCTGTTCTGCAAAATATCAAGGCACAATTCGCCACTGGCGTACACATTTGGATGAAACATTTCACTTATAAACTTAACCTGCGGTGGCTTGTTTGGATATTGTTCGTCAAAGGTAAGTCTGAGTCTAAAGGTGCCATCTTCAAAGGGCGTTTCAGAAGGTCCAATAATGATGGCATTCCAAATCATAACATTGTCAGACAATGGGGAGGCAGAAATGCCTCCAGAGGAAGACAACGAGTCTTGCTGAATCCTTTTAAAGTCTCTCATGAGACGACGACGGGCTGGTGTAGACATCTGTTTCTCTTTGGCCTGTTTAACAAGATGCCCAATATCAGAGCCGCGTTGTTGTGCCTTTTTCAATGAAAAATCAATTAAAGTACAAAGTAATTACAAATGCCATTTTTAAATCAGACACTGGCCAGCCAGTCCTCTGGGACAATCCACTCGGTATTGCTTCCTCCAAGAAAGTCAAACATAGGCGCCATCCCCTTTGGAGAGGCGCCGTCGTTTGAATGCATAATGTCCGTGTCGATCTGGTTGAAAATATCCGCCAGGATATCCTGCTGAGCAAGTTCTTCGTTGCTGAGTTTCACGGGACCATCTGTACCTGCTATGTAGTCTTCATTAAGAGAATGTTCTGGAGGTGCAAGTGGTTGTTGTATGGGAGTTGCAACGGGCACGGGCATGCCCACGGGCATGGATGTCCATATGCCCATATCATCACCACCCATGCTGTAATAACCAATACCAGTTGCAGGGGCAGGTCCAGATTCACTTTTCCTGGTATATTCAACCCCCTCTGGTGTTTTCCGCTGCCAACCAGTACCAACAATGCTCTGTTGCTCTGGGTTCTCATTGCCTTGAGATGATGGCAATACCATTATCTCTGACTGAGAATAGCCAATTGGACTTGGTATACCGGCACTTTTCTCCTTTTCCAGAGCCTTATCATCACCTCCAACGGCCCTTGCTGATCGGCGCCTAATACTGTCCATTGAAAAATTAATAAATTTTGTAAACTGAATCTTTGAATCATCAGATAAATTAGCATTATCCCCTTCTTCCTTGCTAACCTTTTTATTTTTTAAATTAATTTGAATCTTTTCAATGGCCTTTTCACTGCCAAGCTCATTCAACAAGTCAACCATTGAATTTGTAGCTCCATTTTTATTAAATTTACTAGAAACTTTCATCCATTTGGTTATTCTGCTTAAAATATCACCCATTTTCGATCCAACTTTAGACTTTGTTGATAATTTTTTTAAAGAATTTGAAACCTTTTCATATTCTTGCTCAACATTAATTTCAAATTCAAGCTTTTGTGTTTTAACTAATAATCTAGCTCTAATCAGTGCCACCAGTGCATGCATTGGTCTATAATAAAAAAATGTTGGTATATTAAAAGTTTCATCACAAAGCAATTCAAATGATTGAATAACTTTTTCACTTGCCTTTATTAATCTATTTAAAGTTTGTTGATAAACTTCTGTTAATATTTCTCTTTTAAGTAAAACTTTACAAACGATATAATCATACATTGTCATTAATAATTGATAATAAATAATTGAAAGCAAATTTTTAATTTTACAATTATTTGAAAACATTCCTGATTCCATGGCTAATTTTTGCATTCTCTGCTCAAATTGAATCATTTTTGATCTTAATTCTACATTATTAATATCTTCTAAATTTGACGATGGGAATCCATTGGGGCATAAATATTGAAAAATTTCCTCTCCTAGTGACACCAACTTTGAATAAAAAAATAAAAATTTATCAGAATCATTAGATTGACCTAATAGTAATAATTGACAATACTTTTCATGAACTGGCGTCCAATTAACAACTTTAAATCTTGGTAATGATAATCCAAGTGATCCGCAACATGAATAAACGGACATGTATGATCTAATAATTTTTCTCTCTTTTGAATCATCCTTTAAAACATTTGAATTATTCATATTAATTTCATTGCCTAAATCAAGGCATAATGTTAAATTTAATGCCATTAATAATGACATCTGATGTTTATATGATCCCCATTTACGTGGTGGTGAACACCATAATGATAAAATAATATAAATTTGAATAAATGATGTATTTATTTCTCCTGTTATTGATGTTCTAACTGATAAATTATCCTCAAGATAATATAATAATGAGTCATGCAAATCTGGTTCATTCAAACATGTCACCGTTATAATTGATAATAAAACTAATGGCTCATTATCAATTAAATATTCAAATGTATAATATTCAGGAAATGAAATACATGGCCAATATGAGTGTAATTCATTAAAAAAAAATTTCATTTTATTCTTAGCAATATCAATAGTTAAAATATCCAATTTTATTAATTCTTTTATAATATTTTGATCATAAGATATCCATGGTAATGCAGGTATAGTTTTAACTGGTCCATCCTTCATTGAATTGGCAGAATTAGCCAATTTATCCTTTTTTATATTATTTACATTGGCAATAGTAGTGCTATTCGTGGTTGATATTTTCTTACTCGCTGGCGACTTAATAACATGACTGAGTAACCTTTGTAATTCTGTAAGTTGAATCTGTAATGTCGTTAGATGTGATTCGTCAATCTGGTTGGGCTGCATTTCAATTTCAATTTCAATTTTATTGCTGCTAGTGCTGCTGCTGCTAGTGCTTTTGTTCATATTTACACTTCCACTTGTACTTTTGCTATTACTTTTTATACTTTCATCATTGCCATCAACTTCAGTATCACCATTAGCATCACCACCACCCTGGAAAGACTGTAACAGTTTAAAACTATCATTTATAGATTTCTGTAATTGCGATAATGGTCCATCACCAGCTTTTATTAGTTTGCTTCTTTTCCTTGATCTTGTCTTTGCCTTTGACTGTGTTGGATCCTGCGTCATAGAACATGCCAGTCCTGATTTGAAACACCTCGTGCATGATTCGTAAGTGGGATCTTCAAATACACATCTCATTTTAAGTCGATGACATCTTGCACAGGCTCTTAGTCGTCTAAATTTATTAACAAATTCTTCAGTTGGTATGGATGATGTTAACGAACGATCAATCTCAATACTTGTCGATTTATCTTTGGTGGCATTTGCCAGGCCATTGTCACCATTCACTGCTGCTCTCGTACGTTTGCCATTCTCATTCTGAATAACACCAAGTACCCCATTGTCATCATCTGCCACTGGAAACGAACTGTCCATAATGCTAGCCCCCTCTGGTGTGTGTTTGAAAGATAAAGAAGGAAAAGAAAATATCCACCAAGTAAAAAAAAACACACAGAGAGAGAGATAATCGGGCATCTCCGGCGCACCGGTCACGTGTGATATTTGTGCTGGGAAGTTTGTGCCAGAGGCTGGCCAAAAGAGCTTGGGCTCTTGCAGGTTTCCACAAAAAGGCAAATCATTTCAAGCTTTCTCCCTTTTTGCCAACCAATGCACCGACATCGAGTTTTGCACCTGGTGGCCTTTTTGCCAATTCTGAGCATTTCGGAGCCGCGGCACGTGTTCAACTCCGAAAGTTTAATTTGCTCATTGCACTCTGCTTTGCTAGAATGGAGAACGACTCTGATGTAAAGGGAGATTCAACCTTAACATTTAATAACACACATGATCCACCATTACCACAACAGGTAGAAACTTGCTGGACCCATTTTGAATTTAAAATGGCGTATAAAATGGGCATTATTCACACATCCGTTGAAAACCATGTCGCCTTGGCACTGAAAAAATGTCAAGTTAGTAAATACATGTATATGGTGTTGTCTCTAGGCTGGAAGGTTATAGCAGAGACAGATCTGGAATTGTCGCCACATATAGAGACGCCATGGGATATTTTATTCACGGCGTTGAAAAGTACAAATATAATAAAAATGCAGCCATGGCAGCTACAAGTAGGCAAGTGTGAAGTTGATGTTATTTTAAATGCAACTAGTACCCCCTGCTGGAAATGGTCTCTTGCCAATTATCAGAACCTTGTGAATTCATTCTCCACAGAGAACACAGTGGCACTTTTAACAGCTCCCGACTTAAATAACTCAAATTGGCTGCCATTCGCCATATCAAGAGAAAAAATAAAGTTAATATCTAATTTGATCTTGGAAGGCGAGTCTTTAGCACATGGTGAGACCCAAGCAGTGAAAACAAAGATAAGAGACCTCTTACATGCCGAGCTTGCCCTTGTGAATTATATTTACAACAAATTCATCAAAGATAAAATTTGGGATATTGACCAAGAGGACTTTAAAAACACTCTTGTTTGGAGACATTATGTTGGCGATTCAGCAACACATTCAACGTCCCTTTTGGACGGATTGGCCTTGATTTTAGTCGGCTGTAAGCTGGATGGAGCTCCAGGCAGCTTTTTGAATTTACACAGAAACTTAACTTTTACAAGAGTAGAATTTACAGGGCAGCAAGAGGATATGTCCAATGGCGAATGGATGCAGATACTGGCCATCTTGCATGTCCGACAGGACAAAATGTTGCATAAAATTGCAAAAATATACCATAAAAGACCCGCCAAATTTAAAAAATTGGACAAAATCCTTTTAAGATGCTCCGTATGGCAAGCGGCACCGTTGTTTGAGTTCAACACCAAAGTGCTCAGGAACACACTGGGTATGAGGTAATGCCATCAGCGAGCATTACGTAAGGGCCGATATGCGTTTAATTTGGCTTATATCTCTCCAGCCAGCACAAAAAAGGGACAGACAGCTTCTTATAAAACACCCGAATACAGAATAATCTTTCTCCCCCTTTATAAAAAAACTAAAAAGTGAAAAAAACTCATGCTGATAAGCCAGTGAACCAAAGAAGTGGCTGGGAGCCGTTCACGTGACGAGCAACTTTTTCTCAATCCTTTTCCTTTAGAACCCTTTTTGCCAACAAAAGTAGAAAAGCAGTTGTAATGGACCCACAGCATAACAGCGACCAGCTTGACTTTTCGGTGTCACCAGTGAGTGTTGGAAGCACCCCTCCTGGTCAGTCTTCACTAAAGGAAAAGTTTTTGCGTAACCTTGTCCAGCGTAATCAGGAGCTAGAGAATGCAAACAGACAGCGGGACTCCACGGTGGATCAAATGAGACAGGAGATAACTCAACTACAAGAGGTGATAAAAACGCAGGGTAACTCGATCGCAGCAGATTCCAACAATTTGCGAAATTTGCAACAGACCCTGATAGGACAGAGCCAGACGATCTCAACCTTGCAACAGGCACTCAATGACAAAACTGACTTATCAAATAATTTACGCCATGCCCTAGAAGACAAAGAAAAAGAATTCAAGAATATTCAGTCACAGCTGTTGTATATGTCCAATCTAGTTCAATATGCAAAGCTCCCCATTGAAAATAGTGATAAGTACGGCGAATTAGGCGTAGATTTTAAAAGTTTTGTTGCTTTGTGTAGATTACTAAAAGTTTTCTCTGAAGGTGAAATTTTAAATCACTCTTCAGGTGAAAATGATACTACACCATTGAAATTAGACATATTACAAGATTTGAAAGCTGCCATTGATAGATTACACGAGAATAATACGTCTATTACCAACGAATTATCAAGAGTTTCACAGATGATAAATGAGAAACTACATGATGCAACTTTTAACGGTAAATTAAACTCATATTTAGAATTGCTAAATAGCTCACACGAGGCTATTCGATATCTGTACACGCAAATGGCCAATGATGTTAACATTGTTACAAATTTTACCCAAAACCAAAAAAATAAACTGTTGAATACCTTTACTCCACTGAGTGATCCGCCCCACTCGTTACTATTTGATCAGAATAATAGTAATTCGACAACAGCAACAACTAATATAGCAAGTAGCAACACAAATACAAACACAAATAATAATAATAATAATAATAACAGCAATGGTGTGACACCTAACTCTCCACATGATATCTCAACAATATTTCAAAATCAGCATCAAAGTAAAAGACACGAGTCTATTAGTCAACATTCTATTCATTCACAGGTATCATTTGACCCTTCACCAATAAATGTAGATAATATTTACAATAATATTGGCGGATTAGCATCACACAGCATAAATCCAGAAACTATTTTAAATTCAAATCCTGCTCTGAATGTTGTTAATCCTGTTGCTATTTCTGCATCTGCATCAGGTGTTAATTTGGCAGCAATGAATGCTGTGCATCCTATTTCTTCCTCTTCGAGTGTCAATCTGGCAGCAATGAACCAAGGAGATTTAGAGCACAGATTAAGGCTAGAAGTTTTGAATCAGCAATTACAACAACAGCAACAACTGCAATCAATGATGGAAGCAGTGCAGATTCAACAACAATCACCGTCTATGGGGCAACCAACAACGGCACAAATTCAGCAACTGGCGCAATCGAATTTACAACAGAGCGCCATTCAACAAGCACAAGCACAAGCACAAGCACAAGCACAAGCACAAGCACAAGTACAAGTACAAGCACAAGCACAAGCCCAAGCACAAGCACAAGCTCATAATGCCCAGCAGGCCGAAATTGAAAAATTATTAAATGCACAAAATAATAGCAATATAACGGCTATGCTAAATGGACTTAATGAGAAAGATGTTTATTTCAATAACAATTGATTTGTTATGATTTACTCGGGGCTTTTTTATGTATAGAATTCATTATAAATTAATCTTTTTTAACTTTAATTATACTTTTAGATAATACCGGCTTTTTCTTATCTATGATTTACAGCAATCAACAACAATTGCCACGCAACAGAGTTAGGCTGCTAGCAATGTACTTTAAATTAGTTATACGACCAATACAATTAAATAGATTTCTAAAAAGCTCAGAATTTTCTCCACCAGAGTGCAACTCTTTTAAATAGCAAGGCGGAAACCCTGGCTGCCTATCATATGGATTGATTCAAAAGGCGGATAAAGAAAAAAACTGTTTGAAACTATCAAGTGATATAAACTTTTGTTAAAAAAACAACTATTATCTAAAAGTGCTACCGCAGTTAATACACCGAAGATCAACAGGATGGTGGTAATCAAGATAATGAACGTGCCATCGCTCTTCAAGATCAATATATAATCAGTTTTCTGGATTCACCATCGGTCACGGGTTTTAATTTCAAAGACTTCAAGAAAATGTCATTCGTCACTGATTTTAAAGCAACAAACCAATTCAATAACAGATACAGTTCCGGAATTAAATGGAAATCAGTTGAGAAGAATCCTTGCGGAAATGGTACAGACAGTGGCATTTAACGACAGGAAGAATCCATTTTCTAAACATTACTATTTGAAGATAATCACAGAATTGAATCGAAAACCAGCAGACGAAAATAGAATTAAACATGCTTTCTTCCATTTTGGCCTTCATAATGACTCAGTTTTTTTTAAAGGCTGATATGGTATTTTGCTTAATATGAACCTGCAACACATCTCTCCAGAGTATATGGTACCAAATGAACAATTTTGGGCTTTTGCAACTTATATCAAGGATTTGCCCATTGCTCACAGTGGTTGGTGTATAGGTAAATGTTTATTGGGCTTTCAAATTCTTTTAAGTATAATTACTGCTAGCCTTGTACAGAATAACAAATTGATTTTCACTTTAATGGTCTTTTTTTCTATCATTAGTGGGCCTCTGTATTGCATTTGCGACCTTTTATATTCGATACATCATAGTAGCCTGATTGATTGGTCAAATGATGTTATGAGAGTAGTCAAAATTCACATTGGTATTATTATATTCCAATTGATTTTTTTTTGGATTTTTATATACGTTAGCTCAATAGGCGTCATTATATGTAGGCGTGAGTGTGTGCCAAATGATATCAATAAATTACCTCCCAATGGCTTACACTTCTTCCCGGGCAAATGTGCTACCAACGAGGCCGCAAAATGGCCCTTTGGAGAAGGGGTCAGTGCCGCCAAAGGGGAAACAACTGACCACTGGGAAACAGCTGCTTTTATAGTCGAGATAAGATCACGTGAGCGATGGCTATCTGAAACAAAACTATTTTTTCAGAACAAGGAGTTGTGACCAATCAAATTACACTTATTTTCAAAAAATATAACTTAACCTTATAAACAAATATTATAAACGTTCACCCAAAATTACCAGATATAGGGTAACTATATAGAATGTTTTTTTCCTCTATTTTTCTATAAATAAATAGACATATGCCCTTCACCTCTAATCAACTTCTTCAACAGTTGGACCAGCTGGTTCTTCAGCAGCTGGACCAGCACCAGCACCTGGGAAGCCACCTGGGGCAGCACCTTCTGGAGCACCACCAGCTTGGTAGAACTTGGTCATAATTGGGTTAACAACTTGTTCTAATTCCTTTTGCTTGTCTTCAAATTCTTCCTTGGTAGCAGTGACGTTAGAATCTAACCAACTGATAGTTTCATCACAGGCCTTGGTTAATGCTTCTCTTTCAGAAGCTTCAACCTTTTCTTCAAAGGCCTTTTCAGAAGAGGTGTTCTTAACAGAGTAAGCGTAAGATTCCAATTGGTTCTTAGCACCAATTCTAGAAGCTTCCTTTTCATCTTCTTCCTTAAACTTTTCAGCTTCAGAGACCATTCTTTCAATGTCTTCTTGGGATAATCTACCCTTGTCGTTAGTAATGGTAATCTTTTGAGTCTTACCAGTACCCTTTTCAAGAGCTGAAACATTCAAAATACCATTGGCATCAATGTCAAAGGTAACTTCAATTTGTGGGACACCTCTTGGAGCTGGTGGGATACCAGATAATTCAAACTTACCCAACAAGTTGTTGTCCTTAGTTCTAGCTCTTTCACCTTCAAAGACTTGAATCAAAACACCTGGTTGGTTATCAGCATAAGTTGAGAAAGTTTCAGACTTCTTAGATGGAATGGTAGAGTTTCTTGGAATCAACTTGGTCATGACACCACCAGCGGTTTCAATACCGAGAGACAATGGAGTAACATCCAACAACAACAAATCTTGAGTCTTAGAAGATTGATCACCAGTCAAAATAGCAGCTTGAACGGCAGCACCATAAGCAACAGCTTCATCAGGGTTAATAGACTTATTTGGTTCCTTACCGTTAAAGTAGTCAGAGACCAACTTTTGAACCTTTGGAATTCTAGTAGAACCACCAACAAGAACAATTTCATCAACAGCAGACTTGTCAATCTTGGAGTCTCTCAAAACCTTTTCAACTGGGTCCAAGGTTGATCTGAACAAATCTTGACATAATTCTTCAAATCTAGCTCTGGTAATTGAAGTGTAAAAATCAATACCTTCAAATAAGGAATCAATTTCAATAGAAGTTTGAGCAGATGAGGACAAAGTTCTCTTGGCTCTTTCACAGGCAGTTCTTAATCTTCTCAAAGCTCTTTGGTTAGAAGACAAGTCCTTCTTGTGCTTTCTCTTGAATTCGTTAATGAAGTGAGTAACTAATCTGTTATCGAAATCTTCACCACCCAAGTGAGTATCACCAGCAGTAGCCTTAACTTCAAAGATACCATCTTCAATGGATAACAAAGAAACATCAAAAGTACCTCCACCAAGATCGAAAATCAAAACATTTTTTTCACCTTCTTCCTTCTTGTCCAAACCGTAAGCAATGGCAGCAGCGGTTGGTTCGTTAATAATTCTCAAAACGTTCAAACCAGCAATCAAACCAGAATCCTTAGTAGCTTGTCTTTGGGAATCGTTAAAGTAAGCTGGGACGGTAACAACGGCATCGTTAACCTTAGCACCCAAGTAAGCTTCAGCGGTTTCCTTCATCTTTGACAAAATCATAGAGGAGACTTCTTCAGGAGTGAAAACCTTAGTTTCACCCTTGTATTCAACTTGAATCTTTGGCTTACCAGCATCATCAACAATGGTAAATGGGAAGTGCTTCATATCGTTTTGAACTTCAGCATCAGTGAACTTTCTACCAATCAATCTCTTAGCATCAAAGACAGTGTTGGTTGGGTTCATAGCAGCTTGATTCTTAGCAGCATCACCAATCAATCTTTCAGAGTCAGTAAAGGCAACGTAAGATGGAGTGGTTCTGTTACCTTGATCATTGGCAATAATATCAACTCTATCGTTAGAGAAGTGAGCAACACAGGAGTAGGTAGTACCTAAATCAATACCAACAGCTTTGGACATGATAATTTATTAGTTAAAGGAAAAAGTCATTCCAGAAAGTGGGTGTCGACGCCATTTTATACTTCGTCGACAAGTGGCTCTTCTAGAAAGTTCCACGAGTCGTCCTTTCTAGAAGTTTCTCGTGGAAAGTCGCGTCGATTTTCTAGTCGCGTCGATTTTTTTCAGCTTAACGAGTTAGTTAGTTCGTTAATGCATGTGCAACAGTTGGGATTGGGAAACCAGTAGTCTTTTTAATTTTGAAGTTGGTTTTTATTTGTATTTGCATTTTTTAACCCGCCTGCCTTCTTTTGTATCTTATTTTTTCAAAATAGAGCCTAGCGGGACATTCGCAACCTTCTTTCTCAGATTCAACCATACTTCCCTTTCTTGCCTCCATATATTTTTAATTATTTCTTTTCATGTAAAACTTCCAAACCGGCATCCTTAATAAAAACGCTGCACTTGTGTTAAAAATGCTGAGCAACATTGCTCACATCTTCTTTCTTACACAGCCTTGAAACAAAACATTCCAAAAGACCCCTTTTAACTATTTTTAATGGAAACAATAGTCAAACAGTTTGAATCACTGGATAAATCTATTGCTTTCAGATTTTTAAATAGCCCATTACCTATATCTTTCAATGAGGTCAATAAATCCATTAGACCACAGATTTCAGTGAAATCATTTTCGGCTATAAAACAGATTTGGCCACAATGCTGGAAAATTTGGGAGTTGGATAATGACTTGCTGATTGATATTTGGTATTCTAATACTCAAAGCAATGAGTCTAAAGTTAAACTTAGAAAAGAATTAAATTCTATTTTATCCATTAGAAAACAAAAGTTCATTAATAAAGTGAGGTCTTTGAGTAAGGAATCTGTCATAAACATCATAAACACAGCAAAACCATCTTTAGTTTGTGACAAAGAGGAAGAATGGATGAAATTAGCCGGATACTACATTGAAAAATCAGTTTCTTCAAAAAAAAAAACTTAAAGATAGAGAACTTGAGCATGTTTCCTCTTTAACAGAGAAAGATGCATTTGGACTATTGAAAAATAAAAAGATTAAAAATTCTGGTGCCATTGGTAAACCTGAAAAATCTTGTAAATTATCCATGTTAGAAAAGATCAGAGAAAGAGAAAAAATGAAAAAAATAGAAATACTAAAAATACAGCAAGAACGAAACAAGAAAAATGTTGTGAAAATTGAAGAAAAGCTGGAGATATTATACTCCCTCTTGTACGATCAAAGTCCTAAATTTGGGGAGGGTAGCATAGGATTAACATTAGGAAAAATTTGTCAATTGCTGAAAGATTCAGGCAAAGATCTAGGCATTAGTCTTTTATTTGATAGTCCTTCAAACACTGGGAAACAAAATATATTACCAGAAAAGGAAATTGAGTCTATCATTTTATTACTTGCTCAAAAATTGGAGGACATAAATGTGTCCAAAGTGGGGGACGTGCTTGTTGTTCGACTCGGGCATCTAGATCGTGAATCTGATCTTTCAAAATTAAAGTTGGATGTCGCTGACAAAAATCACTTTTAACATAACTATCCTAGATCTATATATTCAAGTATTCCAATTAGAAAAGAATTATTTTTTAATCCAACTATCTTTAATCCCCCATTCGTTTAGTATAGGAATGAGATCTTGCTTCCCTTGAACAACAACATCTCCGTCCATAATAACAGCACCACCTTTACATTTTTTTCTACAAAATTTGGCAAATTCCTCATTATCAATACCAAAACTTTCTATATTTTTCACTCTAGTAACATGCTTATTCATTCTACGTTCCATTTTAACTTCAACTTTTGGAGGAGCACCCTTTTTTGGTTTTTGAATCTTCCCAGTGGCACTTTCTGATCCTGTGTCAATAATATGATATGGAGAGTATCTTTGCAAGGCCCTTGTAGTCAAAGTTGATCTTGGGAATGGCGTCGATGGCAATCCAAGTTTTGTTAATAATTCGTCTGGCTTGATTGTTGGACCAACGGCAAGTTTCTTACTTGTAACATAGCTTTGTAAATGAGAATTAACTTCTGATTGAGTGTAATAAGTTTCATGTGGAAGATTTAAAATTTTGTACAACGGCGTCAATGGCTTTGTAGGTTTGTACAGTGCATGAACTGTAATTTTTGGTATGCTACTAGATTCACCATTTGAACTACGACTAGTGTGTAATTTGTAAGGTGAAAAATTTTCAACTCTGGAACTATCATAACCAAGTGTTATGATGGTGAGGTCTGTATCTTTCCCTTTGAGAGTTAGCAAACCTTCCTTTTCCATCGCCTTTAAAAATTTTGGTGATTTTTTATAGCTTGATTGTTTAAAAGTAACTGCTATTGGTAAATGTGATTGGATAGTTGGAATTAGTTGTGATGATTTTTGTGGCACGTCCAATGGAGTTGCCTTGGTGTGATACAACACTGAAAGCAAGGCTCTTTCAAAAAATTGATCAACATCTTCAGTTGTCAACTTGTATTCCTCTTGTGGTGGCTCCTCAATATCATCTTCCGCAGCTACCTCTTCGGATTCTTCAAGTTGCGATTCAGCAACGGTAACATTAGCATCTGTTGATGTTTCAATTTCCACACTCTCGTTGTCTTCGCCCTGCAATGAGATGCCCATTTCTTTCCACACTTGTTCATCACTTAACCTTTCTCTTCTTTTGGCAACAGTTTTATCCATATTTTCACCAACTTCACACAATTTATCACCTGCAACATGCAGAATTTTAACCAAAACACCACCTTTATCCATCATTGTATCAATATCTTCTTGAATATCCATTTGACAGATACCCAAAGCAACGACAATATCTGGCCTTTTATAATCAATAACAGCCACAATATCACCCTTTTTAGCACCTGGAAAAGGCTCTAAACATCCTCGTATCATTAAATCTGCACCATTTTCCAATCTGTCAATCACTGCCTGGTGTGTGATAATTATTTGCCATGCAAAGTTAGCACCAGAACTAGCACGAGCAGCAGCTTCAGCTTCAGCATCAGAACCCGGCCATTTAAGTGATTCTGGATATGTCCATAAATTGTGCAAACTTGGAATCAAATGACCATCTCTTTCTTGAAAATACAAGGGGTTCCCAGTTGCCAAATCGAGGTATAAAGTACCCTTTTTAATGGTCTGTGTATAAAATTGAGCCTGTGCAACCTTAGATGGCAGTTCCGTTGGCACTATACTCTGCAACTTTCGCCTGTCAGACGATTTCAATGGAGTCTGAGGCTTCAGCTGAAGTTGCTTTTTGAACATGTTGAACTTCACACAAAAGAAAAAAAACCCGCTGAGATGTCAAACTTTTCAGGTGAGTTGTGAACCGGATGTGCCGTGATACTGTCAAAGTGAAGCTATAGAAAACTGTAGTGGTTGGTAAAAAATATTGATTGATAACTACAAAGCTTTTTTTTATTACTGGTTTGTTCCATCCAAGACTTAGCTTGCAGATGCCACGCATTACCACAAAGAGGCACAACATGAATTCCTACAAATCACAGCAATTATGCTTTAATAAAATCTATTTTGGCTTTCATTAACATGTAAATGCTGTTTACACTGTTCTTTTGCCTGGAATTGTCGTTTACCCTTATCTCATTTTATCCTGCTCAGCTCTCTTCTTTCTTTTGTCGTTGACACAAGCTGTTGCAGCTGGTGGGGCCACAACAACAAAACTGCCTTTTTTTTTCTAAAGCCAGAATGTTTCTACTTGTGATTTGTTCAAAACAAGTACTCGGCCACTGGGTGGTAACGCAGTTGCACCTTGGATATTTCGAAATAGAGGTGACTGTGTGTGTAGATGATGTTCGTCGTTGCTAAAACTAGGACTGAAAGTTAACTCTTTTCTGCTTAATCTATGTTTTTTAAGTTGCAAATACAACTGAAATAAACTAATTAGTACAACTGTGTGTACTTTTCATGAAATAATGTGACTTTGAAAAAATGAAGCAGTAGTCTGGTACACTATAAACTTTTGGGTTTCACAAAATGGCACCAAAAGCATCACTGCCATAAATTATTAAATGTTTTATTAGGTATGGAGGCTATTAACCCATTTGGATGCAAATGCAAATGCAACTGTGCTCAGCATTTAACCCCGGCAACAAAGCTGCGTTTTGGGTTACCAAAAATCTAGTGAAACTCCACCAAGACAATTTAAGTGATCTATATAAATGGCGAACAGCAAAATACGATATTGTTAATACCAGTCACATACCTGTCACACTTGGCGACGAACTACAGGCTATTGCAAGTTTTGCCTTACACATCCATCGGGGTGTATTTTTTATGTCTTTTTTTTGGTTTCTAAACTGCATTATAAAATACCAGACATTTTGATTCCCCAATCGCAAAGGAGCTGTCAATGGCCGTTTCTCATTTTCTGCTTTGCACCACCATCAAACACTCCAAAGGTAAACGCAGCGCGGCCATTTTTCACCTTGTGGTTTTAACAAAGTGAAAAATCCATCACAGTGGATGTTTGCGTGTCGACGGAGTGGAGAGGCTCTTTGTCGTCAATATTCTACCGTTCAACGACTGAAGAATATAACACAGAAACTTATCAATGCTCCACGTTCGGATATAAATAGTTTACGCAAGGAATTACGACCCTATGCCGTCGCAAAAATAAATTACCAAACGGGTAAGCCTTTGCTTGAAGATTTAAGAAAGGCTGATATTAATGGCATTCAAGAAATTTTATTTTATATTTATTTAAATATGGACCGTCCTCGTATGGCTGCCTATGTTTTATTAGAACATAGAGATATATGCGATGAGGTGAAAATTTCTTTGGCTATTGATCTGTTGAGTATGAGTCGTGGCCATCATGATATTAATGATTTTAAAATACTTTTCAAGCTAATTAAAGACTTTCAGCTAAGTGAAGTTCAAATTAAAAGAATAATAGATAAAGCACAGATATTACTAGAATCTTCTAAGATAAATGATACCATTGACGGTAAATTTACACTATTTGAGGGAATTTGTAAATATATTGGTGATCATGTTGTTAAAAAAGTTGACTATTCAATATCTTATATTCACCCTGAAAATATGGAAGATATTAAAAATATTGGTTATAAAAAGGGGAATGGTAGTGGTCTCAATAGATTATTAACACCAAAAGAATCACTGGATAGACAATTAATGTTTAAATATTTACATTTTGCATATAATATTATTCATTGGGCAGTATCAAAAGATGATCCTTCAACAGTTTATAGAATTTGGAAAATGATTCAACCTTTCCATAACAAAATTTACAATGTATCAATAGATTTACCAACAAATAATTATATTAATAACATGTTTTATTATTCAACATTATCTAAAACTATAACTATACTTTCAAAAAATAAAAGATACCTCCCACTTATTGAACAAATAATTAGAAATTTACCAGTGGAATCGGTGAAGGTTAGCACAGAATTAATGACAGCCTTAATTTATCACTGTGCACGTACCGGTAATGAAACTTTAGAAAACATTTTAATTTATCAGTATAATGGTGATGGCGATGGTGATGGTATTCAAGAGGAAATTAAATATTCAGAGGAACAACTACACGCGTTATTTTCAAGTTCAATTCGTTGGGGGCGATGGGAAAGAGCCAAAGAAATTGCTGGTTTAATTCAAACAATTGGCTCAATAAATGCAACAGATTTTAATGAACTTATTAAAAGTGTTCTTTCTAATGGTGAAAATCCAATTATCAAATGGGAGCAACAAAAAGGTCAAATTAAAGAGACCAATTCAACAGATAACCTCATTCAAAGAACAAATTTAGCATGGTCAATGATTCAACAGAATAAACCATTTAGTAAACCTGCATTTTTAACTTACTTACATCATTTGGTTAAAAATAGTCAGTTAATTGAATCACGTAAAACACAACTGGATGAAATATATAATACAGGTTTACAATGGGCAAATGATAAAAACTGGTGGGATAGTTTCCACCTTTCATTTTTTTCATATTTACGTAAATTCCCATTAATGGATACCGTTGAGTTATATTTAAGGAATACAAATGATCCCATTTTAATTTCGCTTGAAAATGGTAATCCATTTGCTAATGAAATTGCAAATGTTAGATTTGAAATGTCAGACAATTTGAAACGGCTAGCACTGAGAAATATACACCTGAGAGGTTGTATCGAGAAAAGTGAAGTTGCATCATGGGCTTGGGATGAACTTGTGACGTTGAGACAAGGATATGCTGGTGAATATTTCACTGCTGCTAATGACGTGTCCACTGATTTAATTAGAGACATGCCAAATAAGAGAGATGAAATTATTGTTAAAGATATTCAAGTACAAAAAGTTAAAGATGTTCAACTTGAATTACAATCTGGACGCACAGTTACAATTGGGGAGAAAAGTTTACAAAATGAATGGAAGTAAATACATTTATTTTATATTTTATAGATATGTATATAGAGTGATAACTATAATGAATAAATTATCAAAAAGTTTCACTAATTAATTTTTTGAGTTTTTGAAAATTTTATTATTTACAATTCGTCATGATGGATTTGTTCTTCTTCGATGGTTTCCACTTTTTCTGTTTCTTCAATCAATTGCTCATCAATGAATTCTTCGTTTTCAGATTTATCTTTTAATTCCTTCTTCTTTTCTCTAAGTTTTGCCTTATTCTCTTTCAAACGCAATTTCATAATGGCTTGTTCAACAAATCCACCTCTATTATCCCATGCTAATTTATTTATATGAGACCATTTCTTAGCAAGATTTATAAGCTGCATTGATGATTGAACTAATTCAATCCACTCATCAGATTTAACTTCACCTTGGGATGCTTCATCAATAGCTGCATCAATGATTTCAACTTGATTATGAATTTCAGCCCAGGCATCAGAAGGTGGTGCTTGTGCTGTTGGCAACATTGAATATGTCTCATTGTAATCAAGATTAAATTGTGCTGCTTTTTCCATTAAAATTTGTTCATGTTTGTCAATTTTGGTTAAATTTTGCTGAATTTCAGCAATTGTATCAATTAACTTTTCACGTGTTTCTTCAAGTTTTTCAATGGCTGATTCAGAATCACTAAATGAGGAATATGTTTTAATGATTTTAAATCTTGAATTTGCCTCATTGTAACGTGTATTAACATCTTCAACACTGGCTTTATCGCTTTTGTAATCTATCCATTCAAGCTCATCACTAACCCATTCAGAAGATGTTTCAACCATTTCCGCTGGAAGTTTGTCCTCAAATTCATCAAGAATATAACGAATTTCATAAAGGGAAGATTCTAACTTATTAAGAGACTCTTGCAATTCTATCTTTTGCTGGTCTTTTTCTTCAAATAATGAAATCTTATTTTGAGCATTAGTTCTCATACCTGCTGAAATCCTCTCAAAATCATTAAAACGAACCTGTTTCAACATAGAATTTTTACGAATACCAACTGAATCGATACATGAAACTTTTAAAGAGTTCACATTAAACATATTATTTGTATCATACTCATAGCTTAAAACGTATTCAAATGAATCACATGTAGATTCGTTAAAACGACGTGGCATGGTAAAGTTATACCATTGATAACGCAAACCAGCGCTATCATATACTTCCACTTGAATATTTGAGTTGAAACCTGTAAGATCAGTCATGTTGTATGAGTTTTTAATACCTATTGGATTTCCCTTTTCAACATAAAATTTATCAGTGATTTTAAAGAGGGGATCGGTTTGAATACCAGGAGCATATTTGACAGAAAGATCAAACATTTGTTTATCAGTAATGTTCATTTGCTTTCTACGAGTTAAACGTTTCATTGACGCACCTCTAATAGTAGTACCCAAAACAATAGATTCATCAGCATTAACACTTTTGGCGAAAATTTCATCGTTGCCAAAATATTCATTCAGTGTTTCTTGAACCATTGGAACACGAATAGATCCACCCGCAAGAATTACATTTTTAATTTGTGATTTATCAAAACCGTTCAAAGCTTCGTCTAATATATTTTTAATAGCCTCAGCAACGTTAACTTTCATAATAGCTTCAAATTCAGCACGAGTGATTTCTTGCTTCAAATCTTGATCTTTATAAAATGATTCAACAGAGATGCGAGCTTCATTGTTAGCACTCAAAACCAATTTTGCCTTTTCAGCTGTTTGCCAAACTCTTCGAAGTAGTCTGGCGTCATTTAATAAAGCTTCCACATTTAATTTATTTTCAACTGCGTATTTTTCAAATATGATTTGTCTAAGGGCATGAGTGAATTCATGACCACCAACCTTGGTATTATAACCGTAACCTAACATTTCAAAATTCAAAGAATTATTTTTGTGATCAACGGAAAAAAGTGTAGCTTTAATAGCACCAGCACCAGCATCAATTACAAGATTATATTCAATTTCTGAATCATCAGTAAATTCTTTTTTTTGTGCATAATCAATGGCAACGGATAATCCATCATCAACTAACGATAAAACAGTGAAACCTGCAATTTCTGCAGAATCAATCAATGCAGATCTTTCAGCCTCACCAAAATATCTTGGAACTGAGATAACAATATCTGTTAATTCTTCTTCGTTATATGTACTTGGTGACATTTCTAACCAGTATTTCAATGCTCTGTTCTTGAGTTCTTTAAGTTGCCAAGCAACGACCTCTTCAATCATAGTGACATGATTACCATTTCCAGATTTTCCAACAGAGCTAGATGTCAACAGAAGTGAATTTCTTCCATTTTGAGATGAAATACCAGGACCTGGGAACTTAGTAACGTAATCACGAATCCCTGGGGAATTAGCTGTCTTACCTAACAATGATTTAACGTGGTAAAGAGAATTTTCTGGCTTTTTACTAGTAATTGGAATACCAGAAGATCCAAATTTCCTTTCAAAATCTTCGCCATTGTAAACAAGAGATAATCCTGATGGATCCTTTCTTTTTGATTCTGGATTGAGCAAAAGATCAAATGGTACACCAGGAGCAACCAATATAGCCTTGGTATACTCTGTACCAAAATCAACACCTAGAATAGCAGCCTGGACAACTGCAAATAAGTAGATTAAACCGAATAGCTTCATCTTGCTAGTTTGACACGTTGATGTTTTTTGCTGGCGCGTTTTAAATCTGGCAGATTTGCTCAGCATCTGGTTTTTGATTACGTGTTCACTTGAAAAGCCTGATTTCAACTTAATTACAAATGTTATTTAAAATTATATAAAAAAGTAAAAATTAAACTGATATTTTTTTTAAAACAATGAAATAAACCGGTCGGTGAAGAAATAACAAAAAATGTCTGTCTGCTTGCAGACCCTTAGGCAATGGTGCAGAAAGGAACGGTCAATGGGTAAGGACCATAGTTTTTCATGTACTCGGATTGAACCCAGCTGGAGTTCCAGTTGTCGGTGTTTTCAGTGGCAACTTGAGTAGCGGCGGTGTTAGAGACAGTCTTAGCGTTCATTGTAAATGTGTGTTTGGATGATTTGTTTTGATAGAGTGGTATAAAAATGAGAATTTATGATGCTATTTAAGTTCCTTTCTTTTGTTGCCCCAAAGCTTAAGGATCTTTCTAAATATTAATGACCCCTGTTTTATCAATTTATTTTGAAACAGAAAACAATAAAGCAGATTTTTTTTAAAAAATCAACCATGATTGAGTTTACCCAATTAGGCAAATTTCGTGCTCAGAAACCAAAAAGCAGGCGAATTTTAATTTGACGAAACAAAAATGAATGAAGCTTCAATTCATTAAAAATGTTACAGGTACAATATGCAATACAAAAATATGTGCCTGGATAGAAAAAAAATATAGAATGCAATTCTTTCGGTGTAAGACATGAAGAACACGGAAAACTTGCTGAACATCCTTGGCTCTTTCTTCTGTCAGATAATAAATCAACCCCCTCTATTTCAAAAACCATTTCTGTTTAAGTAAATATGCAGAATAACCAATTGGCCATGGATACAATCGTAATCATGTAGGTTAATTCTTTTGGCAAGCCTTTTATAATTTGTCCTGTATAATGTTAATTCATCAATTCATACCTCCTGGATAAAGTAACGTAAGCAAGGTGTTTGCATTGAATGTCTTTTGAAAATGGCCTGCAGCTAGCTAATTAACTTTCTAGAGTTGCCATATTACTAGAGTGAAAAGTTAATGGTGAAAATTTACTTTTAATTGTGTAAATACCCGGGGGAGGGGTTGTGCCTTGCATTCGGTGTTAGATATTCCAGTTATTTCCTATTAAGGCCAACCAAATGAGCCAATTTTAATTGTTTTTGCAAAAATCTTCCTAGTTTGTTAAATTGCATTCAAGGGGTAATTCATCTTTATGAAACATTGCATTTCTTTGAGATAAGGTTGATTCTGAATTATTTAAATGGACTAAATGTCCTGTAAATACCTTTATCCCCAGTATCATCCAAACAAACATTTACAATGAACGCTAAGACTGTCTCTAACACCGCCGCTACTCAAGTTGCCACTGAAAACACCGACAACTGGAACTCCAGCTGGGTTCAATCCGAGTACATGAAAAACTATGGTCCTTACCCATTGACCGTTCCTTTCTGCACCATTGCCTAAGGGTTGAATTCCTGATTGGTAACCATTATCTACTCGTTTATAATTTTATTTTTTTATAATTTAATTTAATAATGGAATAAAATAGCTTTAAAAAGAAATATAAAAGAGCACATTATTTATGCAATCTTTTGTTGGGTAACATATTTGGAGGCAATCCAAAAGCTCGTTTATTGGAAAAGAGGTCTTGCGCTGGCTTGGGTGATTGATTTTCTTTATCTTTATCAACACTTTGCTGAGAAGTTATAGTTTGTGACTGTTGTTGCTGCTGCTGCTGCTGCTGCTGTTGTTGTTGTTGTTGCTGTTGCAATCGTTGCTGATACTTAAGTCTAGCTTGCTGAGCCTGTAACTGCTGTGTTGACTGAGCCACCTGGGATTGGTTGGCCTGTGATTGCACAGTTGATCGCTTGATTGGAACAGACTTGTTGTGGTTAATAAAAGACGATTTCGCTATGCTGTTGGAGTGTACGGTTGCGTCAAATTTGTGATTGCTCTGCAGTGATGGATCCTTTTGAATCAGATTGGCACTGCTACTAGCAACAAATGTAACAGTGGCAGGAATATCTGAATTATTCAAAGCTGTTTCGTTGGATGAAGTGTCACCCCCCATACCAGCGGCAGACATCACCTGCTGCATTTCCTGTGGTGTCAGCTCGTCAATTTCTGGATCTGATTGTGGGAGCTCGTCATTACGCACAACAGGAGGCTTCGTGTTGGAAACTTCCTCAGGTAAATCATCACTGAAAATGTCTTCCTGGGAATCTTTGGGTTTTGAAGAAGATAGAGCTCCTCTTATCAACTTTGTCCTTGCTGTTGGTGCACTTTTAGGTGCCTCCATTTTGGTCTCTTCATTTTCGTACATATTTGTCACCGGTGCCTTGATATTCACTGTTGGTGGCCTCCGTAACAAATTGGCCTCATCAAAATATTCCGGATGGCTCTTGACACCCACAATCCTTTTCATAAAATTTTTGTCATAAACACAGTTCCCCAATGCATTACCAAACTGTCTTAACGCTCTTTTAATGGCATCAGTAGTGGCCTCCTTTTTGCACTTGTCAAAAGCCATACTTTTGTTTTTGCAGTTGTCAATATTACCGTAACCAATGTCTTCGTGGAAAGTGCCGTCTTTCAAAGTAACCCTCACCGTGCAACTCAAACCCAAACTGATGGCGCCATTCTTCTCATCAATGTAGTCTACTTGAACGTTTTTAATTTCTGTAGACCATCCCATAGGGCCAAAGATGTCGTTGGCAAGGTTAATGGCCTTCCACCCTTCAATATATGGGACCGTCGTGTAGCCTGGGCCAGGCCGGCGGGAAATGTATTCCGGACCCAACTGTTTGGAAAGCTTTTCCTTTATCTCAGCACGTTCCTCTGTGGTATACCCCATGCTGCCACTGTCGCCGGCAATGCTCCCTGTTGGTGCTTGTATGTACATGAGTTGGTTTGGTGGTTACGCGTCAGCGTGTGCAATTTTACGCGTGTCACACTCGAGCAGATGATGAGGTAAAGCACGACAGAGCAGGATTGTTGAGAGCCAAACAGAATGCTAGAGTGGCTATTTAGTCGTTAGAAAACAGCCTTTCATAAGTTTTACCTCTCAAAGCAACATTCAACACGCCACACTGCCCGTGTTTTATTCGTAAGCATGTGTCCTTCACCAGTACCGTTTGCGCTTCTATATATGTTATTTCTTCTGTTTTTAAAGAGAGAAGTGCCATTTGTGCTGTATAATATCTTTACCGTACTGCAAATGATGCCATAAGCAGATGCATCCAGGAGTTGTACCAGTGATGCTCGGATGCTGGAAGCACTGCACGAAACAACGCTCAGTAAAAACTCCTCACACTATGCAAATGTATTAATACTGTATAATTACCAGTAATCATTCTTCTAGAGCAACCCAGGGCCGGTACACAGCGATTTTGTCTTCACGACAGCAAATTTGTTGTGGGCGCCGCGTTGCGGTTCAGATTTACAGAGAGAGAAAAAAAAAAGTTGAAACCAAAAGAAAAGACATCACAAGATGAACGGCCCTCTGAACTCGGTTCTTCTCAATCGAGAAACATTGAAAAGGGAGCAGAAATCAGTAGAACCATATAGAAACTTTGTCCATGATGTTTTTAGCCAGCGTCTCAAGTTTTATGGGCGGCTGGCATCTTTTCTAGCATTGTTTCTGACACTGATTTTGTGTTCCACTTCTAAGACAACGTGGTGGCTGTTTCCAGTGAAGGCATTTTTTATTTGGATTGGATTTTTGACAATTCGAACAGCTAGAGACTCAACTCTAACGATGGAGCACACCAAAGCTGGAACTGAAATTGAACGCATTTTTTTGAATTTGTTCTCACTTAGATTTATAAAGCTTTTGGTTGCATTTGGGATTAATTATTTCATGATTTACAATGTTGTTTATTTCCAGTCATCCACATTGAGCTATTACATTGAAACACCAACAAAAACAATCAAACCTTTTGTTAATAACAACTTTTTATTTTTCTTATTTGCAGGTTTTGCATCTTCACTTATTTACACAGCTACTTTTGTTATTGAAGAAAAATACAGAGTTGAGTTGGAAGCAAATAGCTTTAGAAAGGATCCAATTAGTACTTTTAAACAATTATCTTATCGACAACTTTTAATAAATGCAACAGTCAAGGCCGCTTTAACTTCATTTTCTATCCCCTTCCTCTATAATTTTTTCAAATATCCATTTTTTTACCTATTCAGATTGACTGCATGCCAGTTTTTTGATTTGAACAGGCAAATGGCTCGCACCCAGTATTCATATTTGACATTTTTCACTGTGCTATCTTTGTCAATAGCTTCATTTGTTATTTTTGACCTACTGAGTAAAGTTTATGATGCATATGCATCCATTGGATGTCTCATTATTGATAAGCAAATATCTTCTTTGTCGAAAACACCATTCCCAACTTTAATAACTGGATTACAAGATGAAAAGCATCCATTTGTCAGACTAACTGCATTTCAAGAGTTGTTATTTATGGTTACAACAGAGGAAGTTAAAATTAGGGATGTTCTTTATCGTGCTGATAATTGGACAGTTGTTTTAGAACAATTGGCATTAGTTTTAAGTGATGCCGCAAAGCATTCCAGGCTTGGCCTACCAAGAAAATCCATGCAAAATGATCAACAGAAGAAACCCTTGCTTTTTGGTGGCATGGGTAAATGTGATATTGATATGACTTTTGACTTGAATGATAAGTCAGATGCAAGGATAGATGATATCACCGTTGTTAAATCAAATGACAATGATTTATTTCAAGATGCCACGTCAACGAGACCAACAAGTGTAGATACTGAACAATTTCCAGCAACTGCAACAGAGTCTTTAAAGTCCAAGAAAATATCAATAAAAGCTCGGTTAGTTGCATACGCAACGGACATTGAAAAACGTGTCAAATCCGTTGCCTTGGCAATTGACAACAACATGAATAAAATTGCCAATGATTCCGCTACTAATCAATATGTTCAATCTTTGATTTCTTCTTTAACGAATATTATCAATGCCATCAATAAATCTCTTTATGGAAATGTCAAGTTACAAGCTACAAAGAGAATTCGTGATAAATATTTAGTAGAGGTTTCAATTTGGATTATGTTTCATTTAATGGTTAATTCAAAGGTTGAAGACGAAGAAAATTTAGTTGGTAGAACATTCCCTGATGTGCTATTATTATTAACTAAAGTGGTCAAGGGCACTGGTGAATTTGTTGAGTATTATGGTAATTGGGGGGTTGCTGAACCGGTTACCGATAAAAAATATCCAGGTTTTGATGTAAACATTGAACAAAATGATATCTCTGATATTAGAAAAGTCTCATTTCATGCATTTTATAATTTAGTCGTCTTTTACAATGGCCAGTTGAATGACTACGTGTTACACCCTGAAGTTTTTGGTTTGGCAAAGTGGTGTACAGACAGAGCCTTAGAGCTTGAAAATAACAGTTAGGAAAAAAGAAAAGCTGAATATGTTAAAGTATCAATAGTAATTAAATATAAAATTAAATAAAAATTTAAACTATTATAAAAGAATGAAAATGAAAATAAGAATAAAAAGGACTTCGAGTGAAGAAATAATAAAAACGTCTGCCTTGTCGATCTGCCTAGGCAATGGTGCAGAAAGGAACGGTCAATGGGTAAGGACCATAGTTTTTCATGTACTCGGATTGAACCCAGCTGGAGTTCCAGTTGTCGGTGTTTTCAGTGGCAACTTGAGTAGCGGCGGTGTTAGAGACAGTCTTAGCGTTCATTGTAAATGTGTGATTGAGAATAGATAATTTGAAAGCAGCAATTATTCGAAACTCAAAGCTCCTTTTATAGATTTCACAAAAGCAAAAAACTAGTTATTATATAGTTTGTACCTGTATCAAAGCATTGCTGTGCCTTTTGTTGTTGAGTGTAAATGATTCCAAAGCCATTGAGCATTCCTAATTAGGAATTTTTTTTCTCTACTAATCTACAGATAAGTTTTTTCATTTTTTTCAGGTTCAGTTTTCTTTTGAAACACGACGTAAATTAGAAGAAACAAGGGGTAATGTACAAATACTTTATTGTATATTCACATTTTAAGCAGGAACGACAAATACTTGAGCCAACTCTGTGTAGTTGTGATACGCAAGATACCCCCATCGCAAAAAATAGAGCACTTTTTAACCTCTGTCCACAACCTTATTTTGCGCTTTCTTGTAGCCAAATGCATTACTAAAAAATATTAGCAATTTTCCTTTATCATTAGAGGAAATAAAAACAGTTCTGGCAAAACAAGAGAGCCAGAATTGCCTATTGCCTGTTCCACGGCTAAGCAGGTGGTTGCCGCACTATGCCGTGCATATCCGCAAAATTCTTCTTTAATAAATATTCCACAAGAAACAGTACTGCTAGTGATCCATGAGTGACGAACCTGCTAAAAAGAAGTTCAAAAGAAACTATCTAGCTTGCTTAAACTGTAGAACCCGGAAAGTCAAGTGTGACTTAGGCGATGTTGAAAACCCACATCCTCCACCTTGTGTCCGATGCAAAAGAGAAAGGAAGGAATGTGTTTTCATTGATTCCAAAAGAGGCACCAAGAAAAACTCTACAGTTGAAAACATTTCAACTAGTCCACTACCTCCTGTTTTACCTAAACCTACAAATTCATCATTCTCAACTAAGCCGTTACATTTATCACCACAGTTAGCAATCCCGCAAGGATTTTCAAATATTAGAGGTGAAACTTTAAATGAATCAAGTAATAACTTTGGCGGATCTGAACCTCCAAGATATCCAGTTTTGACATCAGGTACGTCTATATCTACAAGAAGCCATGCGTTCCCACAAAAGCCACCACCTTCAATTATGCCAACAATTCAACAAAGTATGTCACTTGATGAATCAAATAGCGGTTATGAAGATTCACAATCCCCATTACCAGAAGATCAAATTCAAAAGTCAACTCCACAATCTTTACCTGATAATAATGCCACGATGGTCTTTTTAGCTCATGTTGCAGGTAAAATTGCTAGACCAGATGGTAGAGATAGAATTGATGCCAAGCAAAGGATTGCCAGATTAGAAGGGTCCATGCGACCACCCTCAAGAACAGCGTCTTCACAATCTGTGAGCAGAAGTGGGTCTGAAGTTTTCAGTCTTCAACAGCAACAAAATAAAGATCAACAAAAGCAACAACAATTCACACCTCATCAACAAGAGCCACATCGTCAACAAGAACGGCCAAAGGGTACACCCATTCAAAATCGTCATAATTCATATGATTCTGAACCTATGATTGACTCTTTTGGTCATGAAAATTCAATGTTCCCTGTTGGCAAGGATCACGAAGGCCGCTATACAGTCCCACCACCTAAAAGTACCTTACTCATTAGACCTCGACCAGGAGCAAAATTAACAGATATTGAATATATTGGCCCAAGTATAAAACAAAGGAATTTAAATGGATACATGCCATTACCAATTCAAGTTGGTTATTTATTAACAGAGAAAGAAGCTGAAAGATTAATTTCTTTATTTTTTGCAACGATGCATCCATTTTATCCATATATTCCAAAGGAATTACAAGATCCTGATATATTACCAGGGTATCCTATGTTATTATGTACATTATTAGCAATTAGTGCAAGATATCACTCATTACCAGATAAAATTGGTGAATGGGATTTTTTAAATGATAATTCAAACCAGCATACAGATCCATTTGAAGATTCTAATTGGCAACATCAAACTCGGCAAAATAAGGAATCACAAAGTTTACCATCATACGAACCCGGTGAGAGACAATTAGCAGTTCATGAACAACTTTGGATTTATTGTCAAAGGCTAATGTCGATGACCGTTTGGGGTGAATCATCATCTAGATCAATTGGAACTTTGTTATCATTTTTATTATTTACCGAATGGAATCCACGTGCAATTCACTTTCGATGGTCAGATTATGCCAATAATGCAGATGATGATTCATTGGCTGCTTCCAAGCGTAATAACAAACCTCCAATGTCTAATACAACAGGTGGTGGGGTAACAGGTGGAGTAAATGGATTTGGACAACCAAATCTTGGATTTACTGGTGGTGATGGTGATAAAAACGATGAAGAATATGCAGGTTTAAGTGCAATGAAAAGAAGTGAAATTATGTCTTTTATGTTGATTGGTACAGCTGCCAGATTGTCATTCCTTTTAAATGATCATCCACTAATTTTTATTTCAACGCATATATCAGAAACTCACACGTCAATAGGTTTACATAAAAAATCTATGCTTCAACAAACATTATCAGAGGTTGATGTTAATGATAAAAGATTTGATTTTACCCACTATCAGAAGGCAACTATTGAATTATTACAATTTATTTCTTTATGTTATGAAACTTTATATGGCACCAAACCAAAATTTATTATGCTTGATAAATATCAAACATTGGCAATTTTAGATATTTTAAGTCCAATTTTAGAAAATTGGTATAGGAAATATTATAAATTATTAAAACCATCCAATTTACACTGTGCTGGTTTGTCATCTTCAAAAGGTGAAAATGATGCTAACTCTCAAAGAGGTCCAATATTTGATAGTAACACTCCCGATTGGCTTTATCTATTATCCGTCTATCCAAAATTGGGTAAAGATTTATATACTTCCATTGAAAGAGAATCATTAATTTTAGATTATTATTATACAAAGCTGTATTTATATTCACTGGCATTATCAGGAGATACATCAGTTTCTTCAAATTTAAAAAATTCCAAAAAGGGTAGAAATTTAAGATTGGATGAGTTGGCTAGATATTCTAGATATGTTGAATTGGCATATAAGGCAGGTAAAGAAGTTTTGAATGTTATTTTAAGAGTGAGGAAACTTAAGCTGTTAAAGTATATGCCCGTTAGATGGGTTACTAGAGTTATCAAATCAGTCTCATTTATTGTTAAATGTTATTTAACTTTAGCCACAGACATTAAATCATCAAATTGGAGTAATCAAAATGATACTCCAATGTCTAATAGTGAAAGTGGAACACCCGGGAGGTCTGATTCTCAAACGCCTAAACCAATAAGCACCAATGATGAAATTTTAAAACTAAGTGTGATCCCAGTTGAGGAAATTATTACTTTATTACAAAAAACTGCAATTTGCTTACGTGATTCAACTCCTGATGAGTTACATCTATGTACGAGATATTCAACGATTTTAATGTATTTGTGTTCACAGTTTAAGACGCAGATGAAGGAACACAGTAAAACTGAAGTAGTGAGAGAATACGAGCGTGATGTTGAGAGAGAGGAGAGAGAGGCAAGTGCAGCGGTTTCTTCCACTGGTGATGGACTAGATAGGAATACCGTTGGTGGTGGTGGTGATGGTGAAGCCGGAGCCGGAGCCGGAGCTGGGGTGTCTACGAATGCCATGATGCACCCAGTCACAAACTCAGGAGCAGGTATAACAGGCACTGGCGATGGCGGGATGATGTCTGTGGGTGCTGCTGTGGGGATGGATGCTTCATCTAATATGAATGGCAACAATGACGAAGAAACAACGCCATATGGCTATCCGACTGTAGACTTCAACAATGCCAACCAAGAGCTTTTTGACGACATTTTTACCCAGAATCCAAGTGAGACATTGTTTAACTGGTTTTCAACTAACGACAACAATCCCGGACTGGATTTTGTTGATCAGTTTACAAAAGAAATTGAAAAGGACTTCCTGGCAAAGAGCGGCAAGCAGTGAGCTACAGTGCTGAGCAAAAACTGCTGGTGCACGGGTGTTGTTGAAATCGCGGGTGGCGGCGATTTTTTTTGTCACGTTTCGTTCCCCTTTTGCAACATCAAATAGCTTTTCAGAAAACATGTCTTTAAAGAGAATCAACAAGGAACTCCAAGATATTGGCAGAGATCCACCTACACAATGCTCTGCAGGTCCAGTTGGCGATGATCTTTTCCACTGGCAAGCGTCTATTATTGGTCCATCAGACTCACCATATGCCGGTGGTGTGTTTTTCCTTTCGATCCACTTCCCAACAGATTATCCATTTAAGCCACCTAAGATTCAATTTGAAACAAAAATTTACCATCCAAATATCAACTCAAATGGTAACATCTGTCTAGACATTTTGAAAGACCAGTGGTCTCCAGCTTTAACTATATCCAAGGTTTTGTTGTCAATCTGTTCCCTTTTAACAGATGCCAATCCTGATGATCCACTTGTTCCTGAAATTGCTCATTTGTATAAGAGCGATAGGGCAAAGTATGAGGCTACTGCCAAAGAATGGACAAAGAAGTTTGCCATTTAATTGATTAAGTTTGGAGTTGTTAAAGTATAACCTGTGTGGTTTAGCTTTGCTTACTTTTGAATTTTAATTATTAACGCTTTATAATTTCACTCTTTCACATCCATCTGATCTATATATTGGAATTTAAAGGTTTTGCATTAGCTTAATTTACTGTAAGTGACCGTTGTCACATGACACCACGCGGGAAAGACAATTCGTTTTGACAGACTGCATTGTTCTTTTGCCGATGCGTAATTTAAACATAGCCAAAGAAAATAGTTTATTTAGATTATTCAGCCGGATAACACAATATTTATTTATTTGTTGTCTTTTGTTTTAAAGATATATACTTGAGTCTATGTACGCTGAGTCAACTATGTTCATTTAATAATTTTTTTTCTAAAAAAAGTAAAATTACCAATTGCAAATTATGCATTCAATCATTTTTTTAACACCGTTTTTTGAAAATCATTAGAATACTTTTAAACCCCGTCTTTTATCTCAAACTTTTTCTTCACTTTGTATACTAAATGATGCGTTGGACGCTGAAACACCACCTTTACCTTAGATCTTCTATTTAGGATTCTTGCATTGCTCATGGTCAGATCAATTTTAAATTTTCGGCTACGAATATCCACCCAGTCCAGATTGGGATGTACTGTAAATGACTGCCATCTGGATGTACATCCAATCTCTAAGGTTTTCAAACTTGTTGGTAAATACTTGTCGAATTTAAAAGTAAAGGATTTTTCCATGTCCAGAAAAAGAAATAAATGTTTGAGTTTGTTCATAGTTTTGAATGGCACTAAAATACAATGCTTAACATTTTTAATTTCAGATTTTTTTGAACAAGTTATACATATTCTAAGGTGTTCTGATTCGCAGGTCCAAACCTGTAAAATATATGTTGACAATTGACAGTTTGTAAGTATTGTGAAACTCTTTTCCTTTTATATTATTTGTCCAATAGTTATCGATACGTGAGGTTAATTTTATGTGTTTTAGATTCAGTCTATCGAGCGTACGCTGGCCATACATGCTTCTATTGTCATTGAAAATCAATTCGATTTCGTTTCGATTGTCCCTTTGCTCCCAGTCGGCTAGCGTTCGGAGTAAGTTGGATCCAGGCATGAAAGTGGATATCTAAAAACGGCCCATCAACTGAATGGTTTTGATGTTGGGGAATTTGAAAGCATAGTGTACATTTTGGGCGATGGTATTGAATGTGGAGACCTTGGGTTTTGTGTATTTCAACTGGTGTTTAAATCTGGAGTTTGTGATGGGCTCCGGAAAAATGACAAGGATGGAAGAAGCATTTTTCTTGAGTGTGATTTCGGCCTTGGATATTTGATAGTCGGCATTATGAACGTCGATGGAGAGAAGAGAAATGGTGTTTGGATAAGAGAGATACCAGTTGAAATGGGATGATGAGAATATTTGATGGTAGTCGCCAGAATAACCCACTAGGTGTTTTGTATTGTATGATTTTGAACAGGTGCAAATTCTGTAACACTCGGCACCTTCACCCTGATGAGTTCCCCTGAAATGTAATCCAGCGACTAAAATAGAGATAAATACTGGTGGCAGTTGGAAGCGTTTTAACAGGCGGAGTGATGTACGGATTGGCAATAATATTTGGTACCATATTGGGAATTGCAATTCGGGGGGGGGGGGGGGCATATTGGTCAGAATTTGTATGAGTTTGGTTACACGGGGGATGTTATTGGGTTTTTTTTGTGAAATGTTGATATGATGTGTTTGTGTATATGTTTTTGAATGATCATGTTAGTATTAAAAAAATAACGAAGTCAGAACGTGTAAAGCCAACAGGACTTTTGTAGGTTTGAAATTGGTGTTGCACCAAGCCTGGTTTTATGCCTTGTGATAAACATTAGAAAACTAGTAATGAGAAAAAGATATGAATAGGCTACAGTTGTTTAGAGATTGTAAATAATGAACGAAGGAATTTTGGAGGAGATAACATCAAGAGGCTCGTAGGTTATTTGGTGGAATTCAGCGTATTAGATATTTGCTCAGCACATGGCGAGCAACGTCTTAGTACATCTTTAGTTTGGTAATTTATAAAATCGGTTTGATGCTTTCTTTCATTTTTAAATTAACTAAATACACTTTTTATACATAGGCCAGCTTTGTTTGCAACTAAACAAAAATCTTCAATGACTATAATCCCTCCCACTTTCTACCTTCAACGTTTTTCAATTCTTCATTGGTATAGACATGACCATTGGTAAAGTAACCAGCAGCAATTTTAGCATCAATTTCAACTCTTGAATCAGCTGGTAATAAATAATCAGGAATTTCAACTCTTTCATCAATTTCAATACCTGAATTTACAATGGCATCATATTTCATATTTGACATTGACAACATTTTATCAATTTTTGTAATACCTAGCCAATGTAAAATATCAGGCATTAATTCTTGGAAACGAGCATCTTTAACACCGGCAATGCATTCAGTTCTGTGGAAATATTCATCAGCGGTATCACCGCCTCTCTTTCTAGCATTGTAAACTAAATATTTGGTAACTTCACCTAAGCATCTACCTTCCTTTCTAAAATAACAAACCAAACCATTGCCACCATTTTGAGCCTCCTTGGCTGCTTCAACAAGGCCAAAAATTAAATAGCATCTGCAAGAGCAAATATCAGAGAGGAAAACATCCGAGCCTGAACATTCATCATGAATTCTTAAAGCTAAACGTTTGTCTTCTCTTGGTAAATCTGAAGGATCACCAAAGATATATGCCGTGGTACCACCAATTGGAGGACAAAAAGTTTTAATATCAGGTCTTGAAATTAATTCGGGGTACATACCATTGGTATCTTCAAATAGGGCACGTCTTAATTCATCCTCAGTAATATTTAAACGTTGAGCAACACCTGGCAAATACCAAACTGGATCAATGGCAATTTTTGTGCAGGCCATTTCACCTTGATCATTTAAAACAATTTTACCATCAGGTTTTAAATTACCATTTGCAATTTCTTCTTTAATTTCAGGGATTGATAAAATGGCCTTTGTGATGGACATCGTTGGCTTAATTTCAACTTGTTCGCTTTCAGCCGTACCTTTAAAAATCCAAGGTGCAATATGACCAAATGGATCCATTGCAACGATTTTACCAGGTGTTGACCATTGTGGCATTTGAGGGAAATCAAAAGGTGGATGGGCGTTTGTATAATCAGGTTTATGATCTTTGGATAATTGCTTTGAAGCCACCGAAAGAGCATGATAAATTGAATATGGACCCGCATGAGCACCAATAGAGTTATGCTTTGTCATACCATTGCCGTACTTAGAAGGAACAACAGGACCTCTTGCAGTTGCATTTGGAGAGTACCAATTCAATGGTAATGGATCGATATCCTGTTCATTGGTAAATGTAGCCAATCTGATTTGCTCTTTGAATAGTGAAGCTGCTGGTTCCAAATTTCCCTTAGGAACTGTGTGGGTTGCATTGCAATTGCAAGCAGAAACGTTTTCTAAAGTTGTTGTTGTCATTTTTCAAATATGCTGCAGTGCAATAAGAGTAATGGAAGTAAAATCAGAAACTGGAAAAGCAAGCTGTTAAATAGTGCTCTTTGGCTTTGGTTTTGGTTTTGGTTTTGGTCTTGCTCATGCATTGCACCGAGTGGGAAACGGATTTGGGAACGGAAAACGGAGATCGGAGATCGGAGATGGGCTAAATCCAACGGAGCCGGAGTTTTTATTTCATGCAGCTGCGCCACATCAGTTTATCGCCGGTGGCGCAGTGAGCTTATCGTAAAATGAGTTGTGGCTGGTGCGCGTGCATGGCTGGTGAGATAACGGATCCGGTCAAAAGTCGGGTAAAAAAAAATAAAGTTTGACATAAATTATAAAAAAGTAGTTAGAAATGGAAACAAAAATAAAAATAAAAATAGAAATAAAAATAGAAATAGAAATATAAATAAAAATAGTAATAGTTACACATTTATCCACCAGTAATGAACCTTTTTTCATTCGTCCCATAGATCTCTGCGTCGTCAAGTTCAAACAATTATTTAATCAAATCCAAGATTTGCTGGGTTAGACTTAAAATTTCATGATTTTCGTTATTTTCACCTGTCAAATTAGCCAAATCGATTTGGCCATTATTAATATCTTTCTTTATCAACTCTTTAATTTTACCATTGTCAGATTCTAAAAGTTGCATAACTGTCCAAAGGGCAATATGTTCAAAAGTTGGATTGCCACTCTTTAAAAAATTTGAAATGAATCCACTGATGCCATTATAATTTTCCAATATAACATTATAATCTTTTATTCTAGAGCATAAATTAGCCAATGCAGCAGCTGAATTACCACTAACCTCTGGATTTTGAGATTTTGTTAATGGTATTAAAACTTCAATGATACCCATATTTAACAATTTTTCCTTTAATTCATCAGCCAAGGCTAAAATTGCAAAGCACGCTGAAATTTCACTTTGAACATTTTGCTGAGAATTTAATGCCATATCCTTTAATTTTTTAACGGCACCGGCATCAACTAATGACATTCTATTACGTTCACTACTTGCAGCTAAATTTCTTAAACTTGAAACTGCATGACATTGAATTTCTGTATTATTATTATAATCAACAAGATCAACTAAAGGTTTTAAAAATCCTGCATCAATTATAAGTGCTTCATTCATTGGATGAATTGAAATATTTCTAATACATGCAACAGCAGCTAAAACTAAAGGTTCATGTTGTGATTGTAATAGTTGAACTAATAATGGTAATCCACCAGCTCTAACAATTTCTAATTGATAAGTTGCATCAGATGCTAAATTTCTTAATGCTAATGTTGCCTGACATTGAACACGAGTACTTTCAGAATCCATTAATAAAACTAATTTATTAACTAATTCCTTTTGAGTTGTTGATAATGCCTTTCGATTTTCTTCATCAACGGCAATATTTGAAAGGGCTGTTGTACAATAATATTGAATATCAGCATCTTCACTTGAAAGAAGTTGAACTAAAACTGGTACTGATCCAGCTTCAACTAATTCCTTCCTATTTTCAAATGAATGTGTCATATTTAATAATGCACCAGTTGCATTCCTTTGAACTCTTAAATCTGGTGAATTTGCTAATTTTGTCAATGGTAATAAAGCACCAGATTTAGCAATTTTTGTTTTATTTTCTTCTTGAGTTGCTAAATTTGTTATACATCCAACTGCATTACATTGAACTTCAATATTTGGACACATCATTTGTCTAATTAATGGTGTTAAACCACCCATTTCAACAATTAAAACTTTATTATCATCATTAACGGCTAAATTACCCAAAGCTGCACATGCAGCTCTTTGAACTTCTTGATCAGAACTTTGTAATAAAATTAAAATTGGTTCTAAAACATTCCTTGAAACAGGTCTTATATCTTTCTCTGTAATCTCTGCAAATGCCAAAGCGGCACTTCTTTGTAAGTCAATATTATCTGAATATACAAGTGTACTAAGTGCCTTTAATGGCCCATCAGAAAAGAAGTCAACACCAGTTCTATTTTCAAGATATTCTAAAAGTGCTGATATAGCATCACGTTCATTATCTGCTAGCAATTGTGGATATAAACTTTCGTCTTCCTTCCTGTGAAGACAACTACAACATAAACCCATGATGGTGATTATTTAATTATTATCTTTTGTCTTTATTTATCTGATTAGCCTTTGTAGTTGATGGGGGGGTAAGGTATATCAAATGAGGGAAATTGCACCAATTACAAATAAATTCCAATGGTTATAGGTACAATGATTTATGGACAACTTTGTTTAGGCGGGGAATGCAATGGCGCCGGCAGTTGGAGGCCGATAAGTGTGTTAGAGATAAATGAAGAGGGTTGAAAGAGCGAAAAGTGGCGAGAAGGCGCGATTTGCGATTTTTCTTTCTTTTTTTTTTTTTTTTTCGGTTTTTTTTGTTGTCCGTTGCATTTTGCCGGTAAGTTTTATGGTGGGAATGATGTGCAAGTGGTGGATTTAGCTGGTGTTAGTAGGGGCGATGTAATGGGGCTCGTCTAGCGAGTATTTTAATATATGGAACGTGTGTATTTGGGGAACATTTACAGTTTACGACGCACATGGACAGTTTTACCAGACAAAATGTCCACGAGTCGAATTAAAAGACCCTCTTAGGTTTACTTTAAATGTCTAATAAATTTCAAAGATGCAGTTTCAAAGCTGTTTCCAATGTGAAACAATAGTCCGGCATCTCCGGTATTCCAGTGCGGGCGCTGTTTCGCTCTCTTATTGCTTTTCCTTGCTTTTACGTGCTGTTGCTGTTGCTGTTGCTTTTCTTTGACAGCAGTATGTCTTGGAATGGATTTAAAAAGGCCGTTAACAGAGCCCACCAACAGGTTATTTTAAAGGCCAGTTACAAAAAGCCAGAGGAAACGGTAGACGTTGAATTTACACTGAAAGAAGAGGCATTTGGCAGATTTGAAACTCTCATTGATGAGCTACAAGGCGAGCTAAACAGGTTCAAAGATAACTTTAGGGATATTATTGAAACACATAGAGAAATTTTGAATTGCATGGACTCCTTCTACGGCAGTGCCCGTGGTGAATTGGGTGTTGTTCCTCGAGACGGGATAACCGCTGCATATTTGGCCAATGTAGAGAACATTAGACAGAATGTGGTGCCACAGCTTTTTGATCCGCTGAACACAACTGTTTTTGAACCGATTAGAGAAATCGGAGAGTACAATGAAGAAATACACAGGCTTATCAAAAAGCGAGGTAGAAAGAAGTTTGACTATGACGTTATGAAGGGTAAGCTGTTGAAAATGCAAGAGGAGTATGATCATCTCAACTACCAATTCACCGAGGTGAGCTCTAGCGAAGTGACGAGACTTCAACTGCAAAAGTCAAATGAAAAACTAAACAAAATGGTGACAGAGTTTGATGCCGTGGAGTCTATCTACTTGGAGATCAACGAGAGACTCAAAAGTGAGATCGAGGAGTACATAACGCTCAGGTTTTCCTTTTTGGATCCATCTTTTGAAAGTTTTATCAAGATCCAGATGAAACTGTTTACGGACATCCACAAACAGCTACAGCGGGGTGTTGCCATTGACGCACAGAGCAAGGAAGACTATATAACAGGCAAGTTGGACGCACGACTGGACGAGATTCTACACAAAATGAAGGGTCTGGATATCCATAGTCTTTAAAGGGGGGGGGGGTTTAATTAGTTGTTTTATTTATACATATAAATGCTACCTTTGAATGCTGGTTGCAGGCCATTCGCATCAAACCTCTTCAGACAAAATGTACTCCTTGAACTCCTTGTAAGCCCTTTCCAAGTCGTCATTGACAATGATCTTGTCGTATGCACCTGGTGTCTTGGAGTACTCCATTTCAGCAGCAGCAGCAGCAATTCTCTTTTCAAAGGACTCGGCAGTTTCGGTACCTCTACCTTGCAGTCTTTCCCGAAGAGCGTCAATAGAAGGTGGAGACAAAAAGAGATATCTTGGGTTCAAGTCGGTCTTCTTAACAGACTGCACACCTTGCATATCAATGTCCAAAATACAGGTTCTCTTTAAAATCTGTGCAACGTGTCTCACAGAGGCAATGGTAGTTCCGTAAAAGTTACCAGAAAACTGAGCCCACTCAATGAAGGCGTTATTGGAAATCATCTCCTTGAAACCGTCAACGGTGACAAAGTTGTAGTCAACACCGTTGGTTTCACCAGGTCTTGGGCCTCTGGTGGTGCTGGACACTGAAAAGCCAAACTTGTCTGGGTGCTCTGCCATGAGACGCTTTAAAAGGGTAGACTTACCGGTACCAGATGGACCAGAGATAACGATCGGACGGCCTGCCATGCTGCTGTTTCTTGTTTTGCTTTCTTTAACAAGGTGGCTGAAAAAAAAAAAACCGGTGAAATTTCAAGGCAAAACGCGGTCAAGATAAAGCTGGCACGTGACTTGGTTCTTGCAAACAGCAGCAAAAGAGAGCCCCCACCGATTCCAAAGGAGTTTTATCCAGTGGGAAACAGGATGATGTTTTATTTATACTGGAAGAGCCTCTTTTGGACGTGTTTGACGCTCTTTATAGAACGACTGACACGGAAAACCACTGTCAAAATGCCGTGCTGAGCATTTCAGAGCTCCACGCGCAGAATCGTCTTTGAAGTGGTAAACGGAATACGTGTTAAACAAGTTCCTCTGTCAAAAAAAACATGTCACTGGCATTGAAAGGCGGTGTGTGGCTGTTTAAAAGGGCCCTTGTTGGTTCTGGCATTGACGACTCGAGCCCCATTGACGACACTCCAGACTTTACCGGGCCGGATGACCCCCTTGAAGAGGTCAACCCCGTTGCCGAAGAGATATTTTCCTCGTGGGCGTTGTTTATTGTGCTCTTTTTGCTCTGTTCTGCCTTGTGGTCCTCTTATTATCTTCAACAGAAGCGAATCAAGGCGATACATGAAACCGTTTTGTCTATTTTCTACGGGATGGTTATTGGTCTCATTATCAGGGTCTCTCCAGGCCATTACATCCAAGACGCTGTCAAGTTCAACTCTGGCTACTTTTTCAACATTCTGCTTCCCCCAATCATTTTGAACTCTGGATACGAGCTACACCAGGCGAATTTTTTCAGGAATATTGGCTCCATTCTAACGTTTGCCATCCCGGGAACCTTTATCAGTGCCATTGTTGTTGGCATTATTTTATTTGGCTACACCAAAATTGGCATTGAGGGAATCAACATGTCCTTTGTGGATGCTCTTGCCGTTGGTGCCACCCTTTCTGCCACGGATCCGGTGACTATTTTATCTATTTTCAACTCGTACAAGGTTGATCCAAAGCTTTACACGATTATCTTTGGCGAGTCCTTGTTGAACGATGCCATCTGTATTGTCATGTTTGAAACGTGCCAGCAGTTCCATGGTAAAAAGGCTCAATTTTCTTCTTTCTTTGAAGGTATCTCTCTTTTCCTGGTAACATTTACCGTGTCGACATTTATTGGATTGGTCATTGGTATTTTGATTGCACTCATTTTAAAGCACTCGCATGTTCGTCGTCATCCCCAAATTGAGACATGCCTTGTTTTGTTGTTTGCCTATGAATCATATTTCTTTTCAAATGGCTGCCATATGTCAGGTATTGTCTCTTTATTATTTTGTGGTATTACCATGAAACACTATGCCTATTATAACATGTCCAGAAGAACACAAATTGCTACAAAGTATATTTTCCAATTATTGGCACATTTATCAGAAAATTTTATTTTTATCTATCTTGGATTGTCCCTTTTCACGGAGGTGGAACTCGTTTTCAAGCCTTTGCTAATTATCGTCACTTTTGTATGTATCTGTGTGGCTCGTTGGGCAGCTGTTTTCCCATTGAGCAGATTCATTAATTGGTTTACCCATAATAGACGACAGGCTCGTGGTGCCACCTCTGTTGCTGCCCTGCAAGATGAAATCCCATATAACTATCAAATGATGCAATTTTGGGCTGGATTGCGTGGAGCCGTTGGTGTGGCACTTGCCATGGGGCTACAAGGTGAGGCAAAGTTCACTCTCTTAGCCACAGTGTTGATTGTCGTTGTGCTTACCGTTATTCTATTTGGTGGTACCACTGCCGGCATGCTAGAAATGCTGCATATTAAAACGGGCTGCATTGAAAACGACAACAGTGATGACGAATTCGATATTGAGCTTTTATCTGCGGGTAATAGTGCCGGCAATGGCAGTGGCAGTGGTAATGTACCAGGCAGATCGCAATCATATTCAGACGATTCACCAGCAGTGCCAACACCATTGGCAGCGGTAACGAGCAGCGCTAGAACATCTAGAACAAACTCCCAGTCTCTCACAACGAGCGATCCATTGGAGCAACTACAGGCTGCTAGTGGCAACGGCATGGAAAATCCATTCACTAGTGTTGGAGAGCCAGGCGGCTTTATCAACAACATGCTGAGCGTGGATGGACATGCGAAATGGTTCAGCAAAATCGACGAAGAGCTTATCAAACCAGTCTTGCTTGACCACATCTCTTCAAAGGACGAGCCATAATCCAACCCAACCCAACCCTATATACTCTCTCTCTGTTGTACAATAGCATTTACCCAATTCCGTCTCTACTTTGATTCAAAACACCCGTGCACCGCGCAAAGCACAACGCGCAAACTTGACGTGAAGTTACACAACGTCAGTAGATACAACAAGAACACGAACAAGATGGCCAGCATCCAAGCGTGGCAGCCGGCCCAGGGCGGCTCGCCAGACATCAAGTCAGAATCTTCTGGAGTCTCACCATTTTCACACAACGAGCAGGCAAGCTCTTTTTCGGGCTCGACGTCGCCCAAGTCGCCAAAGCCATTGAAGCACCACACGGTGCCCAAGCGCCCCAAGAGAGATCGTTCAATGCACAACAAGATAGAGAAAAAATACAGAACAAACATCAACGTGAGAATCATTGAGCTTAGAGATGCCGTGCCAACTTTACGAGCTGCTGATCCAAACAGCAACATCAATCTGGACCAGCTAGATGGTCTCACGCCAGCCTCAAAGCTAAACAAGGCTAGCATTTTATCAAAGGCCACAGAGTACATTAAACATTTGGAGGCTAAAAATGCCTCCCTTTTGAACGAACTCAAGTATTTCCGATCTGCCCAAAGCAGCAGCAACAACAACAACAACAACAACAATAATGATAATAATAATATTAATAATATTAATAATAATAATACCAGCAATAAAAATACCAACAGTGATACCAGGCCAAGTATATATAGTGACTATGACTCTCCAATTGAAGCTGTTAATTACTTCCCAGTACACAGGATGTCACAGGGGGTGGTTGATATGTCATCCAAATTACCTCAACCCCAGCAACATCAGCCGCAGCTGACTCCATCAATATTGCCCCAACAGCAACCAGTGGATATTGTAAATAACAGCTTTCAACCTCCTTTATATGAACAAGATCACATTTTATACGGGCAAGATCACATGGCACAACCCCAAACATATGAAACCGTTTATGATAATATGGAATACATCCCCGTTGTTGGACAACAGGCTGAGGAAAATATGAATATGCCACATTTTAACCAAGTTCAATATCCAGTAATGATGACGAGCTATCCAGAACAATCCAATCGACTCTCTCGTAATATTATGCTTGGTGGTATGGCAACAGTTTTTGGTGCTCAATTTTTGGGTGGCCAAGATGGTAATTTTAAAGGCTTATCAGTATTACCCCTTGGATTTACAAATAATGTACTATTTGCAAGAGGGATAAATTTTTTACAGTTAATTACAATTTTAGCAGGTATTTGGACATTCTTAGAACCATATTTACATTCAAAGGATATTAAAAAGACAATTAATAATAAATCACTTGTCACTATAAACTCAAATTTAAATTCAGATTTAAACAAAGGAGCATTAAATTTTCTATTTGCTTCACTTTTAAATTCAATTTTTGGTAATCTCACCAGCGAGGAAATAAGCTTATCAAATTTAGCAAATTTACCAACGTCAACTTATGGTAGATTGATTCTATACATTCGTTTAAATTATAGTACAAATATTTCAGAGGTTAATGTTCCAAGTGAGGTTGTCTTCAATAAACTCTTTTTAATATCTTTGATTATTAACAAGTCATCGCTAATTTCAAATATTCTAGGTCTTAAAAAGGCAGCTGTTGGTATCTATCAAAAAATGTTACAAGTTGATTCTCTTTCACATGCCAACGCAAAAATTGTTAATTTTTTAAAAATTGAGCAGGAATCAATTGGCCATTCAGGATCATTTGTTAATTTTACCACAATCAACGACGTTGATTTAATTTTATCTTCATTGGCAAATACAAAATCAGCTAAGAAAACAATTTCTAATTTATTCGGTTCAAATGTTGGTCATAATTCAATTTGCGAGTATTTAATAAAAACTCCAATTTACAAAATGAAAATTTTTGATTTGGTTTGTCTTACTAAAATCGTTAAAAATAGAAGAGAGGAATTAGTTCAATTTTTAAATGATTCAATTCAAGAGGCAAATGGTATTTTTGAAAATATTGAAAATGGCCAATTTGAAAATATTGTTGCACCAAATTTATTTATTGCCGAAGAGCGTAGAAACATTGTTAAACATTTATCCTTTATTGAGTCTTATATACCAATTTCTTGCATTAAATTGATAAAATGCTGTAAAATTTTTAAATGTTTACTTGAACCTACAAGTGAAACATTTTTAAATGATGCATTAAATTCTATTTTATTATCAGTTGAAATGAATTTAAATTGTTTAAATAATAGTGATCAAATTCAAGGTAAAAAAATTTTATTAGATGTTTTAAAAAATGATAACTTGTCAATTTTAGCAAAGGTGATTGAAGTTATTCAGATTACTCAGAGCATTCAAAATTCAAATATTTTCCTAAGTGATGAAAATAGACTATCTTTAGTTTGCTCTCTAATTTTACATTATTATTCAATTGACAAATTTGATATTGGTATGGGTCTCATTGAATATTTGAAAAGGGAAAAATCTAATAAATTTGCTTGTGGTGATTCTATCTCACTAATGTGTACAATTGCCACTTTTAAAACAATTGTTATGATTTTATCTGATGAACGTTTAAAATCAATTAAGGCACTCTCTGAATCTATATCTTCAATTGAGGAATTATCAACTATAAATATAATTACCAATGATAATTATAATTACAACCGTAGCGATGATTATCACTCAATAGATTCTGATCACACTGCCATTGACAATGATGACATTGAACATGAAATTAATGATAATTATTATTTAGATGTTAGTGATGATGAATATACGTGGAATAGATTTGATGATCCATTTACACGTACATTATCAAAGCAACATTTATCTTTTAATGATAAAAACGTTTTGGAAGACTTGGTTTGCGGTATGCGTATATATCTTGGCCAAGGAATATCAAATGATAAAAATGCCGATGAAGACATTTTAAAATTACATTATGGTATTAAAAGTGATTTTAGTGATTGTCTACTAACTTTGGCAAAGCACTTGGTTGGATATGAAAATGTGTAGCTGACTGGGTGTTTTTTTTTTTTTGTTTTATTTTTTAAACTTTGGTTGTTGCAGTGGTGTTTTTTTATTTTGTTTTTATAATTTTGTTATTGAAGTGGTGGTGTTTTGTTTTTATATTTTGGTTGTTGTGTTTTTTTATTTCTCTTTACTTTATTTTATTATCTGCTTTTACTGTTTATTTTAATGTTCTTTTTATTCATTTATTTATTATACATTTAGTGGAAAACCTTTTTCAACAACTTTTTAACACTACCCTTTTTCTTTTTCACTGGCTTGACACTCTCGGTATTTTTGTTATTTGTATTTGTCCCAATAGTGTGCAGCATGAAGCCTACCGGTGTGGGATCGTACATTACATCGCCCTTGTCATCTAGATTGACATCAGTAGATTCCATACTATCATTAACTTCTTTAACTGCCACGGTTGTTTCAGTTCTAGTCAAATCAGCATTTGCCGGTGCAAGTTCAACTGATCCTTCATTGCTTTGATGATCGCTACCGCCAAAATTAAACACCAATGATGAAGAGGACGATGACACAGATGCATAACTTTTATTGGCACCATTAGACTTAAAATTTTTTTGTTCATGATACCAATAGTAATCATCAAGTGGATCATCAATATCCTTTGACCTTGACTTTAATGATAAATTACCAATATTTAAATGATGCATAATTGGCTTATTTGAATTTGTAACTATTGAATTTAAAGATTCTTGATTAATACTATTTGTTTGAGATATTGAATTTAATTGATTTTGATAATCAAATTCCTTTAATGTACCCTCAGAAAAACCTGACAGGGAACTAATAACACTTGGCTTTCTCTTTTGATTATTATCCCAATAGCTATCAATCGGTAATTTTAAATGATTATTACCCTTCAAATCAATTATTTCATAGAATAGCAAATACGGATCTTCATTTTCTAACAATTCATTCAAACTTTTATATGTAACTTTATCACTACCAACTTCTAAATCATTAAATAATAACCAATCCTTTGATGTTGAATTATTTCCTGATAATAATTTTGTTAAATAATCACCATTAAATGATTTATTCCTTGTAAATGAAATATAATGACCAGAATTAATAGTATTACCCCTGTGACAAACACATCCTTGCAAAACTAACATAAATGATCCAAATGGCGCCTTATGGTCAAATGTTCTTTTAAAATCAACAAATCCTTGCTTTTTATAATCTTCTGCAATAAAAAATGGATACATTATAACTTCTGGTATATTAACTTTACGTTTAATTTTAACTGATTGACCACGTTCATTCCACGTATACCTTTTAAGACAAATTGGCACTATTGGTCTACGCGAGCCAAATCTATTTTCAAAATAGTCTCTTTGATCAATATTATTTTTATCAAAATCAATAACTGGTGGTGATTGTGTTGAATCAATTGTTTTAGATCTGGATGTACGTCTACGATAAAATTCTTCATGATTTTCAAATGTTAATTTAATATTAGGATCAGTATAATATGGTAATAATTGCATATACATCCATGCAGGTAATGAAACTTCCGCATTTGAAATTGATGATGATCTTCTTGTTAATTTTTTATTGTTAACGGCAACATTATTCAAAACTGAAACTAATGTAGATGATCTCGTTCTTTGTCTATCAAGCTTTTCAGACATATTCCTAAATGATTTAGTCATTTGTGTATATGACACCGTTGATTTATTATCACTTTGATTGGTGTTACTATTACTATTATTAATGTTGTTGTTCATAGTAATGTCAAAATTGTTTTCAACTCCATTGTTAATTGTTGTATTATTAGATGTATTATTTTGCATGTTAAAATTAATCACTGAATCTAAATTTGGAGACTTTGATTGCATATAATTAACAGTTGTTACTGGATCTCTCATAGTGGCAATTGAATGATTTGGTGAAATGCTCATTTCGAGTGGATCACTAGCTTCAATGGGCTCATTAAAAGCCAAAGGCAAAGGTGTAACTGAATATAATGAAGGTGATGATGATGATTCTAATTTTGAAATATCATTAGAAGATGTTAAAATACCATGTTTCCGATATGATTCAATTTCATCTTCATCATAGACAATAACTGACGAATCATCTACAGCATCAATAGAATTTTCAACACATTGGCTTTCATCTTGATTACTTTCAGCTAAATTTTTACTTTCTTCAAAACTGCCCAGTGTACCCGTATTATTGCCTAAATTTATTTTCCTATTTAAATGTCTTCTAACGACAACACTATTATTAAAATAAGTATCAAGACAAGTTTGTAAATCTATTGCCTTTTCATCACTCTCATTTGGATGATTAGAGGGGATAGAAATTAGCAATGTTCTTTCTCCAATAAGTCTCAAATCGTCACTTATATTTAACTCACCAGAGTGTATTATGTCTAATTTAATCGTCATCAATGGTAATGATAAACTTTCCATAATAAATTCAAAAATTTGTAGTGAATCTTGTTGCTTACCGCTTAGAGCAATATCACATCCAAGCGAATTTAAAACCAATAATAATTGATACATGATCACCGTAGGAATCATCTCTCCAGCTCTTAATAAGTTGACAATAAATCGAAGCATTACTTTAAGTTCGTTAACTTCTTTCTGTAATTCTAAACTTAGAGATGGATCATTATCTTTATCTAATAAAAAATCATACATGGAATTTGAAAAGAAAAGTGCAACCAATAGAGCATCCAAATAACAGGTGGTCTTTAAATAGTTATCCATACCGATCAGCTCTATTGGTTTTTGTTTTGGTTGCTTATATTCACCCTTGGGTAATATTAAAGAACCATCAACTGATAGTTGGAAAAATCTTGTAAATTTGAAAATCAAAGAGAGATTTCTAGGAGAGTTGCTCTCTGCTTTTAACAATTGAATAAAGACCCCAATGGTTCTCTGTATAGCCGTCTCTTTGGCTGCAGCCTTACCCATTACACCGGAAAGCAAAACAGTCACCTGTTTCATCAACGATTTTTGTTCAAAAGAAGGTCGAAATAGAGGTCTTTTACCATCATCAAAAAGAAGAGGTCCCTTGTAATCTTGTGGTGGTTTCATTGTAGAACTGGAATGCTGCAAATGAGTGATTCAATAAATGAGTGAATAATTTAATCTGAAACTCTGGATACACAAAATGCAAATTACAACCAAAAGCCAACCACACTTGAAGCCTAATCAATACCGATACACTGATCCACCTCTTGGTGATTACAAGAAAATATGGCCCGATTAGGAAACTGCGCGCAGCTGTGCTCAGCACAAATTGAAACTATCTATTTATGTTCGTATTATAATTGCCACCGCTATCGCTATCGCTATCGCTATTAAAATCTACGGGTTATCTACTTATCCAAGTCACTCTTATTCGTCACTCTCGTCAACACATTTCCAGTTACCAACAATGTCCCATCTTGATCCTGGTGCATCGTAACTGATATACTTGACAAACTTTAAAACGCTTTCGTCTCTAAACATCAGAGAAAACTTATTCCAACCAGTTTGAGCCTCGTAAACAACACTATCATCGTCAGCTTTACGATAAATAGCTGCCTCATCTTCATTCAACTGGCCTGTTTTATCACCGTATGCATTCTTGACAATGTCAGGATCGTCATCAACTAAGCATAACTCATATCCACCAAAATCACCACTATCCCATCCTCTAGTTGGTGTTAAATTAAGCGTAGCCTCAAGAAATCCTTCTAAAACGGACTCTGACTGTGCATCTTCTTCTGATTCCTTGTTACGAGTAGCCAAAATAAAGTCCATGCCTGGTCTAAATCGGCGAACCAAAATTTGATCTCTTATAGCCGGCAACTTGGTAATAGCATATAGCCATTTCTTGAATGATATTGAACGGAAAATAGCGGCAATATTGGAAAGTTCAATTGACAGGTTGTGATGGGTAATGGCCAATGGGTTTATCTCTTTGGCATCATCTGGGATGATCATAGTATTCATGTCAGCCTTGGTAAACTGTGACATCATTGAAAAATTAGGATTTTCTTCCCCCTTGGATTGGTTGATTAGCTTTATACTCTCTGCATTTGAAATATCTTGGAATGCTAATCCGTCCATATATAAATATCTCTGTTTGTGAGAGGGAATTGCCAATTTCCAAGGATATTCCACCTCTGATTGACACTGCGGCATTGGTGGATACTGGTTCAACTCAAAATTTTTTATCATTTTCTTAAGCTTTGATTCACATTGTGGGCTCAAAAAAGACATAATGTCCACAACTGATTTGTCTTCAAAAATTGAAGCTAATTTCAAGATAGAATCATCGGTTAGCAGTTGTTCGTTCACATATTGTGCTAAATAATTCCTGTCAAACTCATTAAATGGTAATATAGATTCAGCCTGCTCAATGGATGACAATGTTGTCAATGTTGGCTTTGGGAAATCGTACTCAAGAAGTTCCTTAGACTCTAATTGGTGCAAGGTAGATTTGGCCTCTGTGGCTTCCTGTTCTCCGGGTATGTAATGTGGCTCTCCTGGCTGTGGGATATGGAACCATCCTTGCAATGATAACCGTTGCTTATCAACACGAACCTCTTCAACTGCATGAAAAGACTTACCTGGTTGAACAGTGAAAAATGCAATCTGATTAAAATTGGGCACTAATGTTGAGTGAATGTCAGATTGTGGCACATTAGGCACAATAGAGTCTAGTAATTGTAAACCACCACCATAGTGTGGCTTCCAAGGAGTATCTGGATCAGGCATATACAAAATAAAACTAACTCTTCGAGAGCCAATAACATCATCATGTGTTAACAAATGACATGTCTTTGTGTACATTTGCAAGGATAAATCCGTTTTTATTCCTGAGAGCTTACCGGCGCCAGTGACATCAGAAATAAAGTCTCTAAATGTCTGTGAATAAATAGCCGATCTCAATTTATAAAGAGAAGGCAACCTTTCTAAAAGTTCAGCTGGCATTGCAGAGAGATTTGCCAAATCACCTGATTGGAAAACTTTGTAAATGTCTGTCTCCTTCTTTGTGAACTCGATTTCTTTCATAATTTCCTTTCTGACATTACGCAGCAGCTCTTCATTAATTAAATTTTTAATTGTACCCCATCGATACGGCTCTGAATCCTTGACAGAGTCTGTCAGGGCATTTTTGAAATTTGGCTCAAAGACATGGCTCTGGAAATAATCCTTTGCAGCAGCCTCCTCCTGTGGTGTTTGCTTGATAGAAATCTTTTTTTTGGGTTGCATTGACCCTTCCAGTGATCTCTTGGATGTCATCTGATGCGTATTTTGGTAAACCAGCCAAGTAAATTAAAAATTTCAGAAAAATCCAAAGAAAATAGGCAGATTCTTGGCGAAAAAAAAAAGAAACGTAAAAATCACGTGAGACGAATTCGACACAGCCGGCAATTAGTGTCTTCAGTAGCAAATAAAAGGTAAGGTAAGGTAAGAAAACTGGAATGACATGGTTTGAAATGTCATAGCCATATTTGCAATACTTAGTTGTGGCCTGGTGGCTAGTTGAATAATGATAGCACCATAGGGCAACGTAAACTAACAAGAAAAAAATAAAAGCTTTAAAAATATAAACTTTAAATTTACTAATTATCTTTCAATACCTGAAAATGAACTAAAAATGAAAGTGAGAGGGCCATCTTGCCGTTGGCAACGTGCAACAACATTGCAGAGCAATTTGTGTGGAAAAACCAGTTTTTCCGCTCGTTCCCCCCCGATTTTTGGCCTCTTCTTTCTTTCTCCACCCAAAAACCAACATGACATACTCAGGAAGCAATCCATACGCCAGTGAAAACCCATATGAAGGTGAAAAGACGACAGGAAACTCTGTGGATTTCTTTGGTCAGTTGGAATCCCTCAAGGACGACCTTTCAGACTATAACGGGCTTATTTCCCATCTCCAACAGCTTCAAATTTCAGCTTTGAATGCCGTTGGCGTTGAAGAATTAGGTAACATTAAAAGTCAAATTAGCAACACTACCCAAAACTTGCGTTCTGCACAGTCTGATGAAATTAAACCAAAGCTTGAAGAGTTGTTTAAGAGCTGCGAAGGTGACACGGATAAGCAAAACCAAGCATTGAACATGCGTACCCAATTCCAACAGGCTATCAAGAGATTTTTGGAAGTGGATGATGCTTACAATCAGAGTAACTTAAACAAGGCCGTTGAACAATATCAAATTGTCAATCCAAACTCTTCGTATGATGAAGCTGTGGATTTTGTCAACCAGGTTGGTGACCAACAAGTCTTTGATGAGGCTATTGCAATGCAAAATCGTAAGGGTGAAGCACTGGGAGTTTTAGATGAAGTTAAGGCTAGACATCAAGAAATGTTACGTACCTTACAGCAAACAGCTGAATTAAACCAACTGTTAACCGATTTGCAAGATTTAATCTTTGAACAGGACGAAGTCTTTGATACTGCCAACGAAAACATTTACAAAGCTCAGGATAAATTAGAAAGAGCTGATGCTAATGTCATCAAGGCCAGAGATCATGCTAAAAAGGGTAGAAAGTGGAGATGGATTTTATTTTGGGTTGTTGTTATTTTAATCTGTGCAATTGTCGGTGGTGTCGTTGGTGGTGTTGTGGGTTCAAGACATTGAGAATTGGGTATAACTGTTTTTTTTTTATTATTCACCCTTTTACCATCTATATTTTTCTTGCTTTTTTTCTTTTGTTTTATCAATTTACTCTTCCGTTTGTTTTGATCAGATGGTGTCTTTATCCGAGGAATTTGTAATTTTTTTTGTACTAATAAAAACAATTTACTTAAAGATAAACAATAAAATACTCGATAATTGTAAAACTATAAAAGTGGCAGAAAAAAACGTAAAATTAGGACGAAATGAGCTACAAAAAGAAAAAACCTGCGTTCTGACGAACTATTCACCATCGATACTTATAACATCTGCACTTTCTTCAGCATCAACAATAGCAACACCACTAATAGCACTAATTAATTGATCATAGTCTTCCTTTGATGAAGCTCTGAATCTGTACTTCTTCTTAAGTCCAACAATACCACTCACATCTTTACCTTTTAAAACAAACTTATAAGGACCTTCCTTGGAAGTCTTCATGGCTTTATGATGAACATTGACACCACCACCAGTAGCTGTAGCACTTGTATTTGATAATTTTTTCTCCAACCCATTAGGAACTGTATAAGTAACTAATTCACAATCTGGTAAATATAATGCCAAATCTGGATTTGGGCTACCCTTTTTCTCACCAAAGGTGTAAAAATACGATGATGGTGTTATAACTGCCTTGAAATTATTATATTCTTTACTGAGTGTACCTGTACGCAAACCAACAGTACCGGCATACAATGGTTTAATACTATCTGATAATAATGGAGAGCCAATTTGTAATTCATTGTCCATCCATTTTTTATCTTCAATATCATCATTAACAATTAGCATTCCCTTGTTACTATTCAAAAATGCATCCCATGTGATTTCAGGGCTCATTCTGTCTGAGACTTTTCCAGTACTAATGGCAAAATCAATAGAGATAGTATGCCAGTTAACAAGTAATTGACCAAGTTCACCAAATTTCCTCTTCACCAAAGCCACCACGTGTGCTTCTTTTTGTTCAATTGCCTTTTGTTGTGATAATAATAATTCACGACGGTTAACCATTGACTTTTGGAGATCTGCCAATTCATAATTATAGCTCAAAGATAACAAGTAAGGATCCTTTTTCAAATCAACTTTTTCAAGTGAACCTTTACTTGCAGTATCTAAATCAGAAAATAATTTAACACCCGTCTTTTGTTGTTTAATAACACCTTTGGCATCCTTTTTACTGACATTTGCCAATTCATTACGCTTTGACTCTAATTCACTATAGCAAGTTTCCAAATCAGGTAAAATAAGAGTTTTAATTTTATCAGAAACATCCAGGGCTGCCTTACGAGAATTTTCCAATGTTTGAGGTATTAAAGAAATAAAAGTTTGAACAGGGATTGGTTCTTGGCTTTCATCAATTGGGACTTCCTCTTCTGCAGCACTCAAATCAATACCCGTATCAACAACGGTATCAGTTTCACCATCACCCTTTTTAAATTGTTCATTGTCAAAATTTGCAACCTTACCTTTATCCAATGGGGCAGCCTGTTGCGCATTTGTTGTCGAATCTGATTCTTTTAAAACTTCAAAATCTGGTAAACTGTCCATTATTTTAACATTTTCTAAATATTTGGCCTTTTTGTCAGCCATGTCTTTTTGGAAATTAGCATATGAAATAACAGTTTGCACGAGTAGCATATTTTTAGCATATCTATCACTTAGCAAGGAAGTCGGATCAGGATAAGATGGCAATTGTTCAGCCATATGCTCTGGAATTTCAACTGGCGCTGAATGTCTCAATATATCAAAGGACGATTTTGGCTCTTCAACAACTACTGGTGGTGCCAAAGTAGTATTTGTTTGCTGTTTAGCAGTGTCTTCGGCTGCCACAGCCACTGGAACTGTTTGCGTTCCACCATTACGTTTAAAAAGTTTAAACGGCATATTTAGGTTTCAATTGAGTAAGTTAAAGAAAAGAAAAAGGTGAAAGTTACCAGGAAAACAAAGTATGGAAGGCAAAGGGGAAGTTTGGGAAAGGTCATACAGAAAGTGGCATAAAAAAATTAGTGGCACCATTTTCAATTGGGTCTAAAAACCAATATACTTTTAGAATTCCGGATAAAAAATGATATGAATTTACTTCTCACATGCATACCAATATTCTCTGAACAATATCCCTCTTTATTTAAAAGAAAGGAGCCGAAAGCCATGCAAATCCCACCTGGAGCTCATAGATATGCATTTTAATTTTTTAACATGTCCCGGATTCGAACCTGTGCAGTTTTTTTTTCGGAGTTATCGGTATTTTTTTTTCTTTTCTTTTTTCGGAGATATTGTTGACATGGACCCTTCAGTTGCTTCCCCATGAATCGCAGATGGGGGCGGAGAAAGGCTGTTCATCTGCAATCTCCTTACTGCAGATCAAACGCTAACTGTTTCCTGTCAAAGAAAAAACGTCTCTTTTTTGACGTTTTCTTAGTCGTCAAGATGGTTTTCACGAACAAAGCTTCTTTGTCTGGCCTAGACTTTTCTGCGTTCGGCACAACCTGAAATATTCTTTTGTTCCCGGGATACCCTGTTTTTAGATTTTTTTTTTTTTTTTTTTTTTTCAAATCAGCCTTAAATCTAGTCAGAAATCTAAATGAACGACCTTTTCAATGTTCAGATTTTTTTCGTTGTTTTTCGTGAGGCATTAGAAGCGGTGATTGTCGTTTCAGTGTTACTGGCCTTTGTCAATCAAAGTTTAGGTTCAAAATCACCAGAAATTAGAAAAAGGCTAGTTCGTCAAATTTGGTTTGGTACATTTGCCGGTATTTTTATTTGTATTGCCATTGGTGCTGGTTTTATTGCTGCTTACTATACCTTACAAAATGACTATTGGGCAAGAACTGAAGATTTATATGAGGGTATTATGTGTATTATTGCCACTATTTTAATTTCATTGATGGGTATTGCCATGTTAAGAGTTAATAAAATGCAAGCTAAATGGAGAGTTAAAATTGCAAAGGCCATTGCTGTTGTTCCAAGTAAGAAAAAGGATAGATTAAAATGTGGCTATATTATGAAAAAATACTCCATGTTTATTTTACCTTTCATTACAACTTTAAGAGAAGGTTTAGAGGCTGTGGTCTTTGTTGGTGGTGTTGGTGTTCAATCATCATCTGCAAAATCATTCCCAATTCCCGTTATTTGTGGTTTGGCAGCAGGTGCTCTTGTTGGTGGTGTCCTTTACTATTTTGGTTCAACTGTTTCACTTCAAATTTTCCTTTGTATTTCAACGAGTATGTTATATCTTATCTCTGCCGGCTTGTTCTCAAGAGGTGTTTGGTTTTTTGAAAACTATATGTTCAATCGTAAAACTGGCGGTGATGCAGCAGAATCTGGTTCGGGTCCTGGTAGTTATGATATTTCAAAAACTGTCTGGCATGTCAATTGTTGTAATCCTTTAATTGATAGTGGTTGGGATGTTTTCAACTCTTTGCTTGGTTGGCAAAATACGGCAACCTATGGCTCTGTCCTTGCATATAACATCTACTGGATTTTTCTAATGGCTGTTCTACTTCTAATGCTTTTTGAAGAAAAGAAAGGCCATTTGCCCTTTTTTAAGAGTCTTACATTGAGAAAGCTTAATCCAATGTACCACCTCAAAAACAAAAAGAAAGAGGAACTTACACTTATCGAGCAAGAGATTCTTTTCAGAAAGGCAGAAGAACAGTTCAAATTACAAGTGGAAAAAGAAGAAAGACTCAGTGGCGAGTCCTTAAGATATGCTACCTAATGCATACTTTGCCTTTATATATTATTTAAATTTAAAATTCGTATTTACTTGGCGTTGCTGAGCAAAAATGGCGTCGATCGACGCAACTCAACATTTTGTTATGCCAACAAAAAACAACAAAAAAAATCGCGTTGGGTGCTGAGCGGTTTTGTTGAATAAAAGAACGCCTGGCTGCCACTGCTTTCTTCTTGTAAAACTAACCAAACGTATCAATGAGACCTGAAGTGCAACAAGAATTGTCTCATGTTCTTTTGACTGAGCTTTTGGCTTATCAATTTGCCTCTCCAGTTAGATGGTATGTGTTTTCAACTAAAATTTTCAGTTTTCATCATATCCATTTGAAAAATCAATCTACTAACACCTTATTAAAACAGGATTGAAACTCAAGATGTCTTTTTAAAGGATTACAACACTGAAAGAGTTGTTGAAATTGGTCCTTCCCCAACCTTGGCTGGTATGGCCACTAGAACCATTAAGGCCAAGTATGAATCTTACGATGCTGCTTTGTCTTTGCAAAGACAAGTTTTGTGCTATTCTAAGGATCAAAAAGAAATCTACTATACTCCAGATCCAGCTGATTTAGCTGAACCAGAAGCTGCTGCTCCTGTTGCTGCTGCTCCTGTTGCTGCTGCTCCTGTTGCTGCTGCTCCTGTTGCTGCTGCTCCTGTTGCTGCTGCTCCTGCATCTGGTCCTGTTGCTGATGTTGCTGATCAACCAGTCTCTGCTGCACTTGTTTTGCACACCTTGGTTGCTCACAAACTGAAGAAATCTCTTGATGAAATCCCAATGTCTAAGGCCATCAAGGATTTGGTTGGTGGTAAGTCTACCGTTCAAAATGAAATTTTAGGTGATTTGGGTAAGGAATTTGGTACTACCCCAGAAAAGCCTGAAGATACACCATTACAAGAATTAGCTGATCAATTCCAAGATACCTTCTCAGGTGCCCTTGGTAAGCAAACTTCTTCTTTAATTGCAAGATTAATGTCTTCTAAAATGCCTGGTGGTTTTTCTGTTGGTTCTTCTAGAAAGTACTTGCAATCTAGATGGGGTTTGCAAGCTGGTAGACAAGATGCCATTTTGTTACATGCTTTAACTAATGAACCAGCTCAAAGATTAGGTTCTGAATCTGATGCTTTGGCATTCTTTGATACCATTACTCAAAAGTATGCCGCCAAGGAAGGTTTATCATTAAACTCTGGTGCTGCTGCTGGTGGTGCCGGTGGTGCTGCTGCTGGTGGTGCCGTTATTGACTCTGCTGCTTTGGAAGCCGTTACTAAGGAATCTAAGGAAATGGCTAGACAACAATTGGAAACTTTGGCAAGATATTTGAAATTGGATTTAACAAAGGGTGAAAAATCACTTATTAAGGAAAAGGAAGCCTCAAAGGTTTTGCAAGCTGAGTTAGATTTATGGGCTGAAGAACATGGTGAATTTTATGCTAGCGGTATCAAACCAGTTTTCTCTTCATTAAAGGCTAGAACTTATGATTCTTATTGGAATTGGGCTAGACAAGATGCTTTGTCAATGTACTATGATATTATTTTTGGTAAATTATCATCCGTTGATAGGGAAACTGTTACTCAATGTATTCAAATTATGAACAGAACCAATCCAACTTTGATTAAGTTTATGCAATATCACATTGACCATACACCAACTGAAAAAGGTGAAACTTATGAATTGGCAAAGAAATTGGGTCAACAATTAATTGATAACTGTTTGGAAGTTGCTGGTAATGCTCCTGTCTACAAGGATGTTTCCTATCCAACAGGTCCAAAAACAACCGTTGATGTTAAGGGTAACATTAACTTTGAAGAAGTTTCTAGAGACTCTTGCTCTAAATTTGAACAATATGTTCAATCTATGGCTCAAGGTGGTGAAATGACTAAAAATATTGAACCAACTATTGAAGAAGATTTGTCAAAGGTTTACAAGGCCTTATCTAAGCAAGCTTCAACTGAAAATCAATTGAAAATTGAAGAATTATACAAGCAATTAATTGAATTTGTTGATAACAACAAAGAAATTGAAGTTGGTAAGTCTACAACTGCCGTTTTAGAAACTGCCACTCCAACTGAAACTGATGAAATTGCCTCCTTGAAAGATATCTCTGAAATTTCTGAACCAGTTTCTACCTCTATCCCACCTGAAACTATCCCATTCCTTCATATTAAACAAAAAACTAAGATGGATACCTGGGTTTATGATAAGGTTAAGTCAGCTAAATTTTTGGATGGTTTACAAAAGGGTGCAGTTAATGGTATTACTTACCAAGGTAAATATGCATTGGTTACTGGTGCTGGTGCTGGTTCTATTGGTGCCGAAGTTTTGACTGGTTTATTGGCTGGTGGTGCTAAGGTTATTGTTACCACTTCCAGATTTTCTAAAAAGGTTACTGAATATTATCAATCTGTTTATTCTAGATCTGGTGCTGCTGGTTCTCAATTAGTCGTTGTTCCATTTAACCAAGGTTCTCAACAAGATGTTAAGGCATTGATTAATTACATTTATGATGATGCTAAAAAAGGTGGCCTTGGTTGGGATTTGGACTATATTATTCCATTTGCTGCTATTCCTGAAATGGGTATTGAAGTTGATTCTATTGGTTCTAAATCTGAATTGGCACATAGAATTATGTTGACTAACTTGTTAAGATTATTAGGTGAAGTTGCTCAAAATAAAAAATCTAGAAATATTCAATCTAGACCAGCTCAGGTTCTTTTACCATTATCACCAAACCATGGTACTTTTGGTTCTGATGGTTTATACTCTGAATCTAAGTTAGGTTTAGAAACTTTATTCAACAGATGGTATTCTGAATCTTGGTCTTCTTTCTTGACTATTTGTGGTGCCGTTATTGGTTGGACTAGAGGTACAGGTTTAATGTCTGGTAATAACATGATTGCCGAAGGTATTGAAAAGTTAGGTGTTAGAACCTTTTCTCAGAAGGAAATGGCATTTAATTTACTTGGTTTAATGACACCTGAAGTTGTTAGAATGTGTGAAGATGAACCAATTATGGCCGATTTGAATGGTGGTTTACAATTTATTGAAAACTTGAGAGAGTACACCAATGAATTAAGAGGTGATATTTATGGTACATCTGAAATTAGAAGAGCCGTTTCAATTGAAAATGGTATTGAAAATAAGGTTGTTCTTGGTGATCAAGCTGATTCTCCATTTAACAAGGCTGAAGTTCATCCAAAGGCTAACATGAAATTTGATTTCCCTGAATTAAATTCATATGATGCTATTAAGTCTAAGGCTCCAGAATTAGAAGGTATGCTTGATTTAGACAGAGTTATTGTTGTTACTGGTTTTGCTGAAGTTGGTCCATGGGGTAACTCTAGAACCAGATGGGAAATGGAATCCAATGGTCAATTTTCTTTAGAAGGTTGTATTGAAATGGCATGGATCATGGGTTTCATTAAATATTTCAATGGTACCATTAAGGGTAAGCAATATACTGGTTGGGTTGATTCTAAATCTGGTCAACCTGTTGATGATAAAGACGTTAAGAAGAAATATGAAGAAGAAATTTTGAACCATTCTGGTATTAGATTAATTGAACCAGAATTATTTAATGGTTATGATCCAAAGAAGAAAAATATGATTCAAGAAGTTGTTATTCAACATGATTTAGAACCATTTGTTACTGATAAGCCAACTGCTGATCAATATAAATTAATGCATGAAGAATTAGTTGAAGTTTTCCCTGATGAAACTGGTGATGAATATACCGTTAAGATTTTGAAGGGTGCAACATTGTACATTCCAAAGGCATTGAGATTTGATAGATTAGTTGCAGGTCAAATTCCAACTGGTTGGAGTGCAAAGACATATGGTATTACTGATGATATTATTGATCAAGTTGATCCAATTACATTATACGTTTTAGTTGCTACAGTTGAAGCATTATTATCTGCTGGTATTACTGATCCATATGAATTTTACAAATATGTTCACGTTTCTGAAGTTGGTAACTGTTCAGGTTCTGGTATGGGTGGTGTCTCTGCAATGAAGGGAATGTTTAAGGATAGATACAAGGATCAACCAGTTCAAAATGATATTTTACAAGAATCATTTATTAATACTATGTCTGCTTGGGTTAATATGTTATTATTATCATCATCAGGTCCAATTAAGACACCAGTTGGTGCATGTGCAACTGCATTAGAATCTGTTGATGTTGGTGTTGAAACTATTTTATCAGGTAAGGCAAAGATTGTTTTAGTTGGTGGTTATGATGATTTCCAAGAAGAAGGTTCATATGAATTCGCCAATATGAATGCCACCTCTAATGCAAATGATGAATTTGCTCATGGCAGAACACCATCAGAAATGTCAAGACCAACAACAACATCTAGAAATGGTTTTATGGAAGCTCAAGGTTCAGGTATGGAAGTTTTAATGACTGCATCTTTGGCATTAGCTATGGGTGTTCCAATTTATGGTATCATTGCCATGACCTCTACTGCCACTGATAAGATTGGTAGATCTGTCCCAGCTCCAGGTAAGGGTATTTTAACAACTGCCAGAGAATATCAAGGTGATATTAAGTACACATCTGCTAAGATGGACATTAAGTACAGATCTAGACAATTAAAGAATAGAACTGAACAAGTTAAGCAATGGGTTGAATCTGAATTGGAATATATTCAAGAGGAAGCATCTTCATTGGCTTCATCTGATGCATCATTTGATAAGGCTAGATTTTTGTCTGAAAGAACTGAAGAAATTGAAAGAGAGGCTACAAAGCAAGTCAAGGATGCTCAAAGACAATTTGGTAATGAATTCTGGCGTAATGATCCAAGAATTGCGCCATTAAGAGGTGCATTGGCAACTTTCAATTTAACCGTTGATGATTTAGGAGTTTGTTCTTTCCATGGTACCTCAACTAAAGCCAACGATAAAAACGAAACTGCCACTATTAACAAAATGATGCAACATTTGGGTAGAAGTGAGGGTAACCCAGTTTATGGTGTCTTCCAAAAGTATTTGACTGGTCATCCAAAGGGTGCTGCTGGTGCTTGGATGTTGAATGGTGCCATTCAAGTTTTGAATTCTGGTTTGGTTCCAGGTAACAGAAACGCTGACAACATTGATCAAATTTTAGAAGATTTTGAATATGTTTTGTTCCCATCTAGATCTATTCAAACTGATGGTATTAAGGCCGTTTCTGTTACTTCATTTGGTTTTGGTCAAAAGGGTGCTCAGGCAATTGTTGTTAATTCTGACTACTTGTACGCTGCCTTGTCCAGAGAAGAATATGAAACTTATAAGACCAAGGTTGATGCTAGACATAAGAAATCTTATGCTTATATTCACAATGCCATGCTTACTAACACTATGTTTGTTGCTAAGGATAAGGCTCCATACACTGATGAACAAGAGCAACGTGTTTACTTGGATCCATTAGCCAGAGTTGAGTCTAAGGGTGATAAGTTCCTTTTCACTGACAAGGAATTCCAAAAGAATGGTAAATATGTTTCTTCCTCTGCCACTGAAACTGCCAAAGTTTTATCAAACTTGACCGCTGAAAATGCTGGTGGTAAGGGTGTTGGTGTTGACGTTGAACTCATTGCAGAGGTTAACATTGACAACCAAAACTTTATTGAAAGAAATTTCACTGCTGCAGAGGTTGCCTACTGTTCTGGTGCGCCAAATCCAAGGGCCTCCTTTGCCGGCACCTGGTCTGCCAAGGAAGCCGTTTTCAAGTCTTTGGAAGTTGAGAGCAAAGGTGCTGGTGCTGCCATGAAGGACATTGAAATTCTCAGAGAGGCTGGTAAGCCTGTTGTTAAGTTGAGTGGTGAGGCCAAGAAGGCAGCCGACAAAAACGGCGTCAAGGGTGTCAAGGTTTCTATTTCCCACGACGACGTGCAATCTATTGCCGTTGCCATTTCTGAGTTTTAATTGAGCGGTAAATTTATACGTTTATATATTGTTAATCCACGTTTTCTTTAACGCCGTCAGCGTTTATCGCCAGAGATGCACGTTGCCGAGCTGCCTATTGTCTTTCCAAAGCGTATCGGGCTGAATCGCGCAGGTGTTTTGTTTCAGATACGAGAAAAGCCGGGGTTCGGAGGTGTGAAGAAGGGCCTCGTTGGAGGAGAGGGGGGGGGCTGACAGCGTCGTGACTGGGAATGGAGCCAGTTGGTATCCAGTGTAAATTTACCTTTAGCTCTGGTGCCTCTTTAAATATCCAGTAACGTCGTCGTATAACCCAGCCACCAATTTTTCATAGCCTTTCCCGCTGCCGTTTTGTGCTGAGCAAATTTCAGCGAAGTTCGGAGCGTTCGATTTTCCACATTTTTCACTTTGTTTACAAACGTTGCGACAAGAACATTTAGAGCCAATTGGGTTTACTAGACGCTTATCCTTTCCCTGTTATTGATATGTCCTATAGTCAAGCCATTCCTGTTTCATCGTACATAAATGAGGCGCCAATGATGCCTACCCCGTCTGCTGCTGGCGCTATGACTCCACGTTACCTGATGAAGTCAGAGAGCCCAGAGGGGAACAGCGGTGTCCACTACACACTGGGCAATTTTTCAGCTCCTCTACTTGGTAAGGATGCTGCTGATGAAAAATCGCCAACGTTGGAAGCTGCCAGTGCCAGTGCTGATGAGTCATCTATTGTTGATGCCACCGTTGCTGCTGGTGTTGGTGTTGTAGCTAAGGGTAAAAAGTCCAGGAGGAAGTTATCTGTGAATGATGAAAAGCCCCTTATTTCAACTTCCTCGCCAGAGGGTATTGCCGCAGCCTCTCAAATTACTCCTAATAGAATTGCCAATATTCTTTTAAAGCAAGGACCATTACCCATTAGACATTTAACTGCACATTTGATTGAACAAGTCCCCTCATTTGGAAGTCTATCACTATCCAAGCAGAGAAGATTGATTATGGCATCTTTAGAAAGCGGTGATTTAATTACCGGTGCCGTCTTTGAAAAAATTGGATGGGGTCAATGGGAGGCCAGAGTTGTGAGTTTAGAAATTGTCAAGGCCAAAATTGAAAAGGGGGCTTCATCAAATGCCATTAAATCTGAATCAAATACTGAAGATAAAATAAATGATAGTGCCATAGAGACAAAGCCAAGATTTAAGACTAGATATTCAGTGTCACACACAAGTGCCTCTAGAAGAGAATCTATAACGGCCCCTCAGAATGAACATAACTTTAAGGTTCCAATTTCACCAAGTCTCCTACCAATTCAAAATTTGAGGAACAATATGTCAAATTTCAATGGTTTAGATGAAGCTATTGAGTCATCATCTGAAAGCGAAGATGACGAAGACAACGAAGGTGGTCACCACGATCATTTTCATGAATATCGCCTAAATAAGTCATCGCCAACTGCAGAGGAATATTCTTATGCAAGAACACTACATCCACGAACATCTTCTTCCTCATTGGTAAAACAGCCAAATATTCGCTCCAGTTCAATTTCATCTTCTAGGCGACCATCATTTGCCGGTATTGTCAAGGCCATATCTAATCGAAAGCCACGTACATCATTTACACAGCATTCTATAGAGGTTAAACTTGATGAATCTGTCCCCGGAATGGAAAGACGTGAATCACGCGTGTCATTTTCCAATGTCTCAGCTCTTTCAAGGCAATCTTTTCTTCGAACTAACATTTCACCACCAACTGATGCAGATGAAAATGAAAATGAAAATGAGAATGCAATTGTTGACGATGATGATAATCCATATACAGATGAGGAGGATTGGGAGTCCATGGGTGCCATTACAATGCGTAAGGCCATTTCAAGTAATTTTACTCCACCAACACCAAATTTTGATGGTACTGGACCAGCACCAGGTCCAAATGCAATGAAAACTGATGAAGAATTAGCAGCTATTGCATTAATGGATTTGAAAACGGTTTGAATATTTTTTTTTTGGAATCTTTTAGATTTGCATAATTGGGTTTTGGCGTTTATTTTCTCTTGATTTGGGATTTTTATTTTGTTGTTGCTACTACTGTTGCTGCTGCTTCTGTGCTGTTCATTTGATACGTTTGTTTTTTCTAGTGTAATTACTCTCTTTGATACTGTTACTACTACTTACTGTTTATTACTACTATTAACATCACCATTATCACCACTGCAATTATTAGTCTATATTACCGCTTACTAGATTCAGATAATGTTTGGTTTTGCATTTTGTACAAGTTTATATCTAATATAGCATACTTTTTCTAATAAAAAAAATACCAACTCCGAAGCTGAGCGAAATTGGCCTCGTCCCTTACGAGACACATTCCTTAGTTGAGCGGCATTGTGGCTGCAGAGTTAGAGCTGGTGTAACTTAAAATGTACAGTAACCCTTTAGCTGCCTCTCTTAAACTTGTAAATTACAATGTATATAAATAAAATTAACAATTGTAAAACTATTGGCCAGTTGAGAATATCTCTTCTTTCAACAATATTTTAACTTAGTTTTAAAACAAAAGTAAACGTATCTTTAACTTTAAAGTAAATATAAAGGAAAATTAATCATCAAATTGCCACTAACTAACCTAGAAAATCGCTTTCACGTGTGGTAACTTTGCTAAATTAGTTCAAAGATGGGAACTTAGCTTCAGAGAGGGTCTTCTTAGCAGCTGGCTTCTTACCACCCTTCTTACCAACAGGCTTTCTACCATTTGGCTTAGAATCTCTCTTAGATTCAACATTGTCAACAATTTGAACGGAAAAGTCCAACAACTTCTTTTCCTTCTTAGCCTTTTGCTTGACCTTCTTACCACCGGTACCTTCAAACAAAACAGAGGTTTCCTTAATGATCAACTTAGATTCGTCAATTTCAGCAGCTGGGGTAGCTTCCTTTGGCTTTTGAGTTGATTCCAATTGCTTAAAGTAATCTTCAGCAGAGACTAACTTTTGCTTTGGTTCTTCAGGAACTGGTGAGCCTTCAGATTCAACTTCGGCATCAGCGGCACCTTCTAATTGAGATTCAGCTTCGTCACCTAATTTTTGGTTTTCAGACTTGGCAGTTTCAGTTCTACCACTCTTGGATTGTCTGTCACCTCTCTTATCCTTACCACCCTTTCTTGGGGTTGATCTTGGAGCAGCAGAGTCTCTGTTCTTGTTTTGGAACTTGGCACCAGCTTCGTTACCAGAGTCCTTGGACTTACCGTTTTTAGCCTTGGACTTGTCAGCCTTTGGTGGGACACCATCCTTCTTGGTACCCTTAACTGGAGCAACAATCTCCTTTGGAGTAACAAATTCTTGCTCGGATTCAACGTCGTTACCTAACAACGCATAAAAGTTCTGTATAAAAGGAAGTTGAGGGTTAATGTTAGTCGTGTGCACATAAAGAGAGAAAACCTCTGAGTCGGGGGGGATCAGCAACAAATGACAAATAAAATATGAAAACTAGCACAAATAAACCAATGGAAATAATAAATCATTCTTCAATGCCATCCTGAGAATTGGTGTATCGTTAAAGTTGTTCAATTTTAACTTTTTTTTTTTCACTCTCATCATCACCTTGACACATTTGGCTCGGTGAACTGGGGGAAACTGAGCCAATTAACAGCCAATTGTAACTAAAAAGTAAAAATAAATAAATAAATAAATCATATTTTAATTGCTAATTAAATAATTTAAACATACCTTGGCTTGGAAAGACATATTTAACGTTTAATTTGATTCAAAACGAAACCAAGGCCCTTCATGGACGAATGAAAAAAAAAGTCGTCGCAGTGCGAGGAGCCCTTGCTAAATTTTAGGCTGCGGTGCGAGGGGTGGAGATGGCACGGGTCTTACTTTGACAGATGGAATTGAATTTTACACAGTTACAAAAGAGGGTTGCCTCAGGGGCTGCTATTTAAAACATAGCAATCACCAACCCTGGCTAAAAAGTCAACGAGTCCTCTTCTCATATCTGCATTCAGTGGCTGGCAAAATAATTGTAAAACAGAGTTGTAAAGTCTTGGACAGCATTTCTTAAAGTCTTCAACTTGCAAAAGGGTAATCACCTGTAAAATTTGTCCGAAAACTGGTAGCCATCCTCTTTTAACGTCTTCGTTGTCATTTAATGCCTTTAAATTGTTAAACAATTGCACCGTTAACTCAATCAAGGTGTCCGCCAATTCTGAACGCTTTTGAAGGCTACTTTTATTTTCATCACAGTATAGTCCAAAGATGATTTTAATGTACAACACCACTGCCTGTGTTTCCTGTTTCCTTAAATTTGGTAAATTTTCAACTAGTCCGGCATTCCAAACACGCATTCTCAATTTGGAATTGTCATTAAATTCCTTGGCAAAGTGATAACTATCAAATACACTCTGGGCAATGTTTAACAAAATATCAGTTGGTATAATTGAGCAAAATTGAACTGAATCACTTAAATCATAAATTAACTCAATAACATAGTATTGATGGCGACATTTACTAACAATTTCTGATGCCATGGCATTTGGTTTAAACTCAGTAGTGATCTTACCTTCAACTTCTTCTTCAGACTCCGTTGCAGATGCATTTTCAGATTCAGCTTCAAAATCATTATTGGTATTTCCAATGCCACGTAACTTTTCTGCCTTCTCTAAAAGTTTAAGATCAAATAGTTCAACTGGTGCTGATTTTTTAAATAATTCCTTAAATGTAAATTCAATTGACTCCCAATTTTCAAATTCAAATTTATCCATATTTTCAATAATAAATTCTTTTAATGATGATAATCCTGATTGAGAAATTGGATCTTTATTATGAAGTGAACAATTTACTAATAAGTTTAAATATCCATCTAACATACCCCTCAAATCATCAAAAAAATTAGTAAATAAAATCATCATTTTCTTTAATGCTTGAACAAGTGTCGTTGAAACCCAAACCCAATATTCTTCATTGTCTGTTTTACTTTCTAATTTTGAAAATATTGGGAATAGTAACTCTTGTGAAACTTTCCGCCAAAATTCCTCGTCAAAATGTCTACCATGCTTTGTCAATGCATCAAATAAATTATTAAGTGCCTGTGCTCTAACTTCTAAATCTGTTGCATTATTAATAACTGAATCATAACATTTTAATAATGGGAACCACATTTTATCTAAGAAATCATCATTTTCTGAATGTAAATCAACTTCTTTGCCAATTTTATCAACTAATAAATCAATTGTTGTTAATGCTCTCAAACTTGTCTTTTGAAATTTGTTATTCATTGCATATTCTGCTAAACAAGTAACTAAAACTTCAAATGCATCTTCATTGACAATATTATTCATTTTTTCATCAACAATTTGTTTAACTAATTTAAATCCTTCAAAAACTAATCTTTCACTTTGTGTACTCTTACCAACAGTACTTAAAATTTCTAAAAGTGTTGACCAACCAGATTTAATTTTTTTATCCTTTTTTATAATTAAATATTGAACACAACTTAAAACCATTTGCTTAACTTCTAAATTGCTATTATTTTGAATGATAAAATCAAATGGCTTTAAAAATTCTCTTTGAAATTTAAAATGTGATAATTCTTCAATGTTAAAAAATCTCTCTGATAATTGCCTTAATGAATCTAATGCAAAGAATGCAACTTTAGTATTTTTTGAGCAACCAAATTGATTAAATTCGTTGTTTAAAATATTCCATAATTCACTCCATTGAACTCTAATTCTGTTCATATTATAATAACAAACATCAACTAATTTTTGTAATGAAAAAATTCTAGGTTCTTCAGATCCAATGGATGAATTAATTTCTTCTTGGGCCACTTCAACTAATCCATTTACAAAGTCAAAAATACCATCACCTTCAATTTCAAAACTTTTTGAAAATACTTTATCAATTTTAACTTCTAATTCAGTAGAATTTAATTTTTTACTCATTTCAATTGATAATTTTTGATTTTTATAATGTTGAAATGCTACTTCACTTGCTGTTGGCTTCTTTGAATTAAAAATATTCCATGATGATGATGATGATGATGAATCAATTGTTGCTCTGTTAGTTTCCATTGATTTTTTTAATCTGGCATTCATTAAATCAGGAACAAAATTTGAATCTATTCCTTTTGATAATAATTTTAATCTTTCAATTTGTGAAATAACTGAAAATATATCCTTCCAAGAACTTTTTAAATGTGAATTTACATCAACGGCAACGTCTAATAATTTATTAATTGCCAAAATATTTTTCATTTTAATATATTCAGGATTATCAATATTTGAAAATTGAACTAATGCTCTAACAAATGATGTTCTAGCATAATCTAAATCAAATATTGATGAAATATGAATTGAAATTAAAATACCATCAAGTAAAATAGTGGCAATTTCTAATTCATCATAATCTTTAAATGGTGGTGTTAATCCAGCTAATAATGACATCCATAATGTATCAAACATTGACTTTACTAAATCTGTTGTTTGTGTTGCATTGGCAAAATAAAATATTCCATTTTTACTTGATTGTCTTAAAGTTGAAAATGTTTCCTCAGTTTTATTACTTAATGCCTTTGAAGCCTTAAAATATGCCTGCTTTGAATTAATTTTACCTCCAAATAATCCAACTGATGTTGAGTTTAATGTTGATGTTGATGTTGGTGTTGTTGCCGTTGTTGAAAATGAATCATTAATTAATGCTGCATCTTGCTCATCTTTTAAAACAATTTCATTTGATTTGATATCATTAAAAATATTTTCTAATAAATTTGAATCAACATCCTTACCATTATCAATACCTCTATTATTTTTAACAAATTCTTCAAATGTCATTCTCTTTTTAACTTGTTCAGAATGTTGATCAGTATTTAACATAATAATTGAATATGATAAAATATATGCAGTATCAGCCTCTTGGAAAGTATTTGGATTATCATTTAAATATTTTTCAGCAAATTTTAACATAAATCTATCAATAACTTGTGCCTCACCTGGTAATCTAAAATGTTGTAAAAATGTTCTTAATGCAGTTACTAAATTCATATTTTTAAAATTCATTAAATCAACAAATTCATGCATTGCTTGAATATTTTCCTCTTTACTTTTACCTAAATATTCACCAATTTGCTTTTTATTAATATTTTCAGTTTCAAGTAAAAATTTAGCAATAGATTTTGGATCTGACTTATTTAAAAATCCACCATTTTCTAAAATTAACAATCCCTTATTTGGTGAAAAATTAAATAATTTAATTCCTTCAATTAATGCCGTCTTTTTCTGTTTTAAGTTTTCAAATTGTAAGGTTATTGGTCCATCATCAACTTGATCTGAAGAAGATATATTTGCACTTGCATTATCAGATCCTTGTCCATTAATATTACTATTACCATTACCACTAATTCCTGAAACGACTGAGCTACCTCTTAATCTTGTTAAATTTGAATTTGAATTTTTTAATTCATCAAGTAATTGAGATTTGGATCTATGAAGTGTTAAAGGTTCACCAGTGGCTGTATTTAAAGATTTTAAAAATAAAACAAGTGATTGAATGGCAACCATTTTTAAACCATATTCAATTGGGAAGGTAATTTGAAGATCAGGATTTGATTGCTGAGCAGAAAGTTTAGAAACGTTTAATTCAGGGATATCAATAACATTCATCGTTGAAATTGGTTTACTATTAATATATTTAAAATTTATTTCTTGTTGATGGGTAATAATATCAGTTCTGAAAAGTGAATAGTTGGTTAAATAATTAACAATATCTTCACATAAATTTGGTAATATTGGATCACAATCATAATTTAAATAAATTTCAACAATTATTTTTGAATCATCACATAATCTTTTGATAACATCCAAAATATATCTCTTTTGGAATAAAGTTGAACTTTTCATTTCACTTATTGGGAAATAAATTTCTTTTAAAAAAACAGGAATTTCATATTTAAATTCACTCTTTAATTGACTTATAATTAAATAATAAATTTCTAATGTAATTTCATAAATTGCAGGATTTTGTGATGCGGCATTCCTTGATAATGTTAAACATAAACCCTTTTTAATACCATTAATTAATGATGATTCTTCATCATTTGTTAAATTAAATATTAAATCAGCTCTATTCACAAAAATTTCATTATAATTTAATAAAATCCAATGAATAATATGTAATGCAAGTAATTTTGATCTCATATCTTGTGATCTCATATCAATATTATCACCAATTGGTTTAATGGCTAATTTATTGATTGTTCTAAATATTAAAACGGCATCTTTAACATTGAGACTTTTATCATCACCAAAAATTTCTTCTGATGTTAATTGAACATTTTCTTGAACTGATCCTTCAATTTCTGCTAAAGTCATGATATTATTGTTGTTGGTGGTAGTGGTAGTGGTAGTGGTAGTGGTAGTTGTGTTGTCATTGCCATCATGGCCATTGACACTTAAATTTTCGGATAAATCAACTTCGGCCTTTTTGGGCAAAGGAATTTTTTGCACCTTATCAAAAATAGCTGATATCACCTGTATGAGAGTTGCCTGAGCAATTGCCTGATTACTAGGCGTAAGTGACATTAAAAATATACTGTAAATTTGTCTAATGGCAGGCATTAAAACCTTACCATGAACGGGCATAGATTCATTAACAATTGCACCTGCTAAAACTTTTAAAATTTGAAGTTCTAATTGAGGATCTGTTCCTTCACCTTCAAAAGTTGAATTAACGGCTAAAATAGCAGCTTCTATTAATAAAACCCTTTGAAATTTATTTGAATTTGAATTTGAATTTGAGTCTTGATTCTCTTCATTGTCTGCATCAGCATCAATTGGCTTGACTTTTGAAGATGGCCTTTTATAATCAATATAAATAGGTTCACTGAAAATGTTAAATGTGAAAATTTTACTGAGACAATCCAATGCCAAAATTTTTGCCTGCACGCTGGTCTTTTGTTCACAGGTAAGCCTCAATGGCTCAAAAATAATATCTTCAGGTGGCATCTCTCCACTTTTAAGAATTTCAATGGCGGTACTTGCCTTTTGAACAATGTCCTGATGCTTTTTCATGATTTCTTTGATGGCAATGAGATTGTCAAAGGAACTTTTCAAAAATGCCACACCGGCAGCAACATTGACGTGTAGTGAGCGATTTGATTGCGAGCTTTTACTTTTGATGGAATTGGATCGGCTTTCTCTGGAAGGGTTTATTTGTTCTTGTGGGGCGCTTAGATCTGATTGAGCATCCAAAGGAACATCCAATGATGGTGGTGCTGGTACCTCTGATTCAAAAGCGCCATCTTGATTGCTATTATCATCATCGCTGACATTCAAATTCCCATTTGGCTCGGATCCATTGGAACTCGGCACTGCCAACTCTATGGATTCCAATGCTGCAGACATAGGCTCTTCAGACTCTTTAGTGGAAGGAACAGCAGCAGCAGCGTCGGACATGGTGCAGGAACCGGTAAAGCTTGGAATCCAAAGCCAGCCTTTTTTTTGTTTTGGCTGCGGCCGGGTGGGTGTGAGAAAGTTTTGTGTCCTAATTCAGCTAAAATTAACGTCGCTATAATCGACTTTTAATTTAGCCCAATTTGTCAAATATTGACGTCGCTAATATTGACCTTAAATATTGCCGCATTTGGTTACAAGCAGCGGGGGGCTGCGGGCTTTTTTTTTTTTTTTTTTATAATGGCTGGAACAAACAGTTATCCATTGAGTTTTAGTATTTGCATTTGCATTTGTATTGGTATTTGAAAATGCCCAGTACGTTCGTTTTATCGCCAAAAAGAGTTGCCAAGAGGAAGCAACAACATTTAGAAGAGCCACAACAGCCAGTTGCTCGTCGTATCATTAAAAACGTCAGATGCAAAAAGGCAAAGTCCCCCTTTGCCACCTTTGGCGTTAGACTCCCCATTGGACGAACACTTGAAACTTTAGACAGGGAAAGACTTTATCAATTAATAACAACTCTTGTACATGAACATCCAGCTATTGTGAATACTATCATTGAAAAATCGCCAATTTTAACACCACAGGATGCTCTTGATACCCTGTCCAACAAAATTTCTAAAATTAACAACGGTTTACCATATAAGGTTGATGCAACTAGTGATTATGCATTTTTAAGGGTTAAACCACTAGTTGATGATTTTTTTCAATCACTTTCAGATTACACATTGAGCTATTTGCCACCAGTTGAAAATGATTTATCAATTTCAACTGGATTCCTTAAAAATATTTTGTTACAGGTATTACCACAAATGCCAAAATTTTCTGCTGTTGAGTATCGTTACTTTTATAATGTTACCATGGAGAAATTTAACCATATTTTAGAGAATAATATTAGCAATTTTATCAGTGACAAGAAGCAAAATATTCTTGTTATTATTAACGATGACTGGCTCGAGCAATTTAAAAATATTAATAAATATTATCAAAATGCATTTGCCAATATTGAACTATTGTTAAAATCAGAAATTGAAAATTACTATAATGCTGGTATGCTCATTTTATCAGCAACAGCTGGTGAAGATCTTGAAAATGATCAAAATAACAAACTTGAAGGATTAGAAAATCTGTTAAACTTTGCATCATATAACAATCCTCTAATTGGATCTGCCATGGGTAATGTCTATGACATTTAATTTTGCATAATTCATTTTTTTTTTCTTTTCTTTTCTTTGCTTTCTTTTATGGTTCCTTTTGGCATTTGTTATTTATAGGATAATTATCCAACTTTATAATTTGTAAAAAAAATACAGTTACAAATAAACTCCCGCTTTTTATTGAAATAGTTTATTATTTATATACATTTATATACATGCACAGTTGAAATTACAATCCCAACTGTTTTAATTCAGATGCATTATTAAGATTGACCTTTAAAAATTTCCTAATTTTATTCTTTGCAATATTTTTCTTTGTTGAGCTACCAATTTCTAATTTATCAGAGATCAATTTGTAAATGGATTCATCATTTAATGCCTTTTCTAACAATGCCGTCACTGATAAATCCATTTCTAAATCATTAATTTTATTTGATAATTGTGAAACAGTTGTTTTAAATAAGTCCGCATTTTCATCTGGTGAGTGAATCCAAGAGGTGATACCATATTTATTCTTTAAATTTTTAACTTTCTCAATTTCTGCACTGCTTAATTCATTTTTCCCTATAATCCCACTTAGAGACTCCAAGTCGTTGTACAAACTGCTCTTGGCATTTTTATCAGAGATGGCTCTTCTATTTAAAAATTCTTTTGCCATTGAAATTTCTTGCTCCTTAACTAATTCTTTAGCCTCCTGTTGGTACTTGGCAAATTGCTGACCTTTATTCTTTTTGATTTCTGCAACGGCAAAAAATTTATGGGCACTCAATGGTCTCGTTGCCTCAATACGAACTAAATCACCCTCACGGCAGATGTTGGCCTCGTCGTGCACAAGGTAGTCCTTTTTAACTTGAAACTCTTTTTGAACAGACTTGTCAAATTTAGTTGTAAACACACGCACCTTGATGGTTTTGTGCATTTTACCCTGTGAAACAACCTGCCCAATAAAGTTCTGTCTGGCCATTTTTTGGTGTCTGCCCTGCTCTAGTTGGAGTTGACCAGAGTGAAAAAAAAAAAATCGGCGAAGGTTAAAGGAAAGAAAAAAAAAAAGGGCGTTTGGCTGGTGCAAGGATGTGCATTTTACCTGTGGCTGGTGTGTGGCTGGTGGTAAAATGTCCAACGCGCGCGCTTACGTAAGCGTATGGCGTGGTGCGAGATACCTGTTGTACCAGGAGACACGATGAGATCATGGCGGCTGCGTTGGGGTGCAATTTTAACCGAATCCTAATAAAGCAAGTGATACTCTGCGCCAAGAGAAACTTTTAGTTTGAGTGGGGTTAAAGACATTTAAAAGATCCCTCCCACCGTTAGTTGACTCTGTTTGTAAACATAGCTGACTCTTTGCTGCGCTGCTGGCGCATTAACCTTGTATTACACTTGTCCCCCTCCCCCCCCTCCCCCTCTCTCTTTGCTAGAGTAAAGTTTAACATTGAAAGATGATGTGCCAGGGCGGGTCTAAATGCAGAAACCATCTACACACAAAGAGTTTATCTTTTGCGCTATCCTTCGTCAAAGACAGCCACCTCTATTAAGCGCACAAAAGGCTTAAATTTAAAATATTAAGATTCGGCAATGGCCTCTGTACTCCCGTATAACTCGCGGCCAAGTTTCAACTTAGTCGCTATCTCCCTCAATTGAAAAAAAAAAAACAATTAAACAAACGCATTCACACGGCAATGCCCGTCACGGTGGCTATCCTCCTATACACCTGCGTAAATAGGAAGAGTAATTGAATTTAATTTAGTTTTTATCTTTTTTTACAAAATACAAACGCTCAAGAGTCCTCCCCCGCCTTTAAAATCTCACATATAATATATTTCCCCATTGGCACATGCTTTGCCGATTGGATTAGGGGTACTGGGGAACTACTTCAGATTGCTGTCTAGACTCAAAACGGCATTTATCGATCAATCAAAAATAAATATAAATATAAAGCAAATTGGAAAAAAAAAACATGTATAAATGGTACATAAACGGGACCGGTCCCGACAGCAGAATGCGGCCATTCACAAGGGGCTTCATGTAGTGAAGCTCACGTCAACGCCATCAAGTGCGAGAAAAAAAATTGAAAAGAGAATTGCAAAGACCGAGCACCTTTTCTTCTACAAATGGTACGATAATTTTAAGAGGCTGAAAGCCGGCAAATTATTAATAGCTTTGCAAGACAAAAACTTTTTAAACATTTAAATATGGTAGTTAAATATTTGGTGAATTAAATTTAGTGGGTTGTGGGAAGTGCCAGTACTATGCAAATTCAACGCAATCACAAATAATAACAAACACAATAACAAACACAGCATTAAAAAAGCGATTTTGGTAGATCTTAGGGAATCTTTTCTGTTAGAAATTTAATGCAATTCATAAAGCTGTCGAGATTTGCAAAACAGCCAGATTTGAGGACATGCAATAGCTTCTCGTAAAAATATGCACCTTGGAAAACTCCATTTTATTGCCTTAAGTGGCGTTTTCTTTCGATTTAACCAGGCACCAAACACATCAATACTCTGAATATCTAGCCTAGACCTTCGGATTGCATAACTGGATTGGGTTTAAATGTAATTAGCATTATTTAATTTTATTAATTCATTTATCTCCGGTCTATTTGCGTATCTAGATTTAGATAAGTTGAAAAATAGAGTGCCTCCAAGTGAAAAAGCTTATAGCTAATATAATAAAATTAAATAGAATAAAATAAAATACAAAGAAATATAACAAAAAAAAAAACACATAAAGAAACCTTAAAACCAAACAAGCAATAATAAAAAATAAATGTAAATGTAAATGTAAATGTAAATGTAAATGTAAATGTAAATGTAAATGTAAATGTAAATGTAAATGTAAATGTAAAATTTACTCATTGGGGGATATATTATGATGATTCATCCAAGTCAGTAGAATTAGGCACAGATTGTCTCGTTCTTATTTTTTGATCTTCCTTTTTATGAATCTTCAAATGCCTGACCATGTTAGACCTAACTGAAAATGTCTTTGTACAATTTTCATATTGGCATTGATATGGCTTTTCGCCAGTGTGTACGTACATGTGAATTTTTAGCCCTGAGGGACGATTAAAAATTTTACCGCAAATTTCACATGTTCTATTCCTTTTTAATTCCTTATGTGGTAGCTTTGGATAAGTTGATGTTAATGAGGATGTGTAAGATGTATATTGAAAATTACCTGTGTTAGTTGAAGCGCCTATATCAGTTACGGCACTATTTGCACCTGAACTGATATTATCGTTAACCCTGCTGCTGCTATTGTGATTATTATTATTGTTATTAGTATTAACATTATTATTATTATTATTATTATTATTATTATTATTATTATTATTATTATTATTGGTGCTTCTGGTACTATTAAAATATTCTTCTTGATTATATAGTGGCAGCATGTTATCCGGAACTGTTTGTGAACCATAGTTGTGTAATAAATTTGGATGGCTGAATCTTTGCCTTTGATTATTTAAATCATAATAATTTTGGCTTTGGTGATATGTAGAATATGGATATTGTTGTTGTTGATGCTGGTGCGGGTGCTGGTGCTGGTGCTGGTGCTGGTGCTGATGTGGTAAGGAATCAATTGCGGGGATGGATGAACTTGAATATTTGGGGAAATAACCTGAATCACGCTGCACTGACGAAGTAGCCATGGTGCTTCTACGCTGCAATCCTTCATCAAACTTGCTTATGGATTCATTCAACAGTTGTGAGTTAGATGATGCAAAGGTAGACACCGTAGAATTTGACGTTCTTGGTGGTAGTGCTGACGATGTCTGTGGATACATGTCCAAAATACTTTGACTAGTACTTTCTCTTGATATTGCCGGACTGTTGGTGGCATTATTTGGATTGGCCAATGAAGCTGATGAAGAATAAACATAGTAATTTTGTTGTGGTTGGGTATCATAATTATACTTGGATGATGGTATCTGAGTCGAGTAATTATTATAGTAACTATTAGACAGGTTGTTACCTTCACCCAAATATTGAGGATTAAAAAAGGAAGTTGGGATAGCACCACCATTGACATCCACATTGACAGCAGGATTGAATCTTTTCGACATAGATGATGGTTGATAATATAATCCACTACTTTGTTGTTTACCATAACTAGAAGAAGGTGAAATATTATTCATATTTGCTGATGCTGATAACGTGTTCATGTGGTGAAATCAGATATTCACTCTGCTGTGGTAATCTGCAATTTTGAACTTTTTATAGAAGTAGACTTATTCGTTGACTTTTTGGTTATCAAACTAAATGAAAAGATAATAAGAACCAAAAAAGAAAAAAAGATATCTTGTAGAGAAAGACGTAGCCTACACACACGAGAGAGAAAGAAAAAAAAGCCCGAGACAAAGAAAGACGATAATGTCAAAACTTTTTATAAAAAAAAAAAATCCACAACACTGATTAATTCCTGCACCTCTACGGCCGAAAAGAGAGCTCTCTGTTCCTGGAGATCCCGGACTCGGAGATTGCGCGCATCACTTCCTGCGGCCTGTTTTGGCAGGTCTGGCCTACTAAACTTGTCTAGTGTTTTACTCATGGTTGTGGGATAATAGTAAAAATTAAATTGGGTAGTTTAAAATTAATCAACTCTTGAGTTTCTATTTATGCCTTTTTCACCAGCCTCGCTTACTTTTGGCTAAATTCACAGTGTCGACTCTCGGACTTTGGTATTAGCAGAAACGGCAAAAATGGAGTTGGGAAAGGACAGGTGGTATTAGCCAAATAGAAAATATATTTGGGAGTACCAGAGCAACTGAACAAAAATCTATATATAGTTAACCTTTTATCTTTCTAACTTTCTCTTATCTTTTTATAATTCTGGGGATTCGCAACTTTTCAAAGATCTTCCTCGTCTATCCTAAATATTTAATGGCTTTAGGACAACAACAAAGTTTTGTTTTTTTTTTTTTTAATTTGTTTAGTATTATATATTTACTAACCCGGTTATAAAACTTTATATTGAGCAAAGATCGCCCATCTCTTAATGTGGGTATGGATCCGTTCTCATTTTCACGATTCACAAATTAAAACCACGCATGTGCGCTTAAAAGTAATGGCATCACATTAAAAAGAAAAAAGAGAAGTGATCTACTTTCAAGAAGTAAATGAGCTTCTATACAGTTTTAAATTTAAAGTTAGTTTGAAGATGATAAAAGCAAATCACCCACTACTTGGCCGCCTGTTTTTCCCATTTGATCAAACTCCATATCAGCGCCAAAACACGCACACGGGACTCGTTACCGATTACGTAAACTTAGGTCACGTGCCACCTAAATTTTTGCACAGCCTTGCACAGCCGCGGAAATTAGGGAAAAAAAAAATTTTTCAAAATTTCTTAAAAAAAAAAAATAAAAAATAAAAAAAAATATTTTTAAAAAAAAAATTTTAATTTTTCTTTTCCTGCTAAATCAACAAGTTTTCTCTTCAATATGCAGCTTACTTGGAAGGATATCCCTACTGTTCCTGAGGCAAATGATTTGTTAGATATTGTTCTTAATCGTACTCAAAGAAAGACACCAACTGTTATTAGAGCTGGTTTCCAAATTCAACGTATTAGAGCATTTTATATGCGTAAGGTTAAATTTACAGCTGAAGGATTCGTTGAAAAATTTGATGAAGTTTTACAAAAATTTCCAAATATTAATGAATTACATCCATTTCATAGAGATTTAATGGATACTCTTTATGAAAAGAATCATTATAAAGTTTCACTTGGTTCAATTTCTAAGGCTAAAACTTTAATTGAACAAGTTGCTCGTGATTATATCAGATTATTAAAATTTGGTCAATCTCTTTTCCAGTGTAAACAATTAAAGCGTGCAGCTCTTGGTAGAATGGCCACAATTGCTAAAAAATTAAAGGATGCATTATCATATCTTGAACAAGTTAGACAACATATTGGTAGATTACCATCAATTGATCCAAATACAAGAACTTTATTAATTTGTGGTTATCCAAATGTTGGTAAATCATCATTCCTTAAGTGTATTACAAAGGCTGATGTTGAAGTTCAACCATATGCATTTACAACTAAATCTTTATATGTTGGTCATTTTGATTATAAATATCTTCGTTTTCAAGCAATTGATACTCCAGGTATTTTAGATAGACCAACTGAAGAAATGAATAATATTGAAATGCAATCAATTTATGCAATTGCTCATTTAAGATCTTGTGTTCTTTACTTTATGGATCTTTCAGAGCAATGTGGATTTAGCATTGAAGCTCAAGTTAAACTTTTCCATTCAATTAAACCTTTATTTGCCAATAAATCTGTTTTAGTCGTTGTTAATAAAACTGATATCATTAAAATTGAAGATCTTGATGAGGAAAGACAACAATTAATTCAAACAATGACAGAAATTAACGGTGTTGAAATTATGCAAACTTCTTGTTATCATGATGAAAATGTTTTCCAAGTTCGTAATAAGGCCTGTGAAAAATTATTAACTGCTAGAATTGATTCAAAATTAAAGGGTGCATCTAGAATTAATAATATTTTAAGTAAAATTCATGTGGCAAAGCCAAAGCAAAGAGATTCTATGGATAGACCAGCATTTATCCCTGATGAAGTTAAAGATTTAAAGAGATATGATCCAAATGATCCAGAAAGAAGAAAATTGGCAAAGGATATTGAAGCAGAAAATGGTGGTGCGGGTGTTTACAACATCAATCTTAAGGATAAATATTTGCTTGATGATGAAGAATGGAAAGATGATGTTATGCCAGAAATTCTTAATGGTAGAAATGTTTATGATTTCCTTGATGATGATATCGCTGCTAAATTACAAGCATTAGAAGAAGAAGAAGAAAAATTAGAAGCTGAAGGATTTTATGATTCTGATGATGATCTTTGGGAGCAAGAACCAGAAGTTGATGACATTAGAGCAAAGGCAAAATGGATTAGAGATAAACAAAAGAAAATGATTAATGAATCTCGTCTTAAAAAGCATCTTAATAATAAGGCAATTATGCCAAGATCAAAACAAACTAAATCATTTGGTGATCTTGAACATAATATGTATATGGCTGGTCACGATACTTCAAAGCTTCGTCAAAAGCATGGTATGTCAAAATCTGGTTATAAGGAAACTGGTGAAGATGTTATGCGTGGATCAATGAGAGATCAAATGAAGACTAATATTCATCCATTGAATAAGAGTGATAGATTAAATGATGGTTTGAATGATGGTGCCATGAGATCAAAAGCTGTTAGAATTGGTAAAATGGAAAGAAGAGAAAGAAACAGAAATGCCAAACAAGGTGAATCTGATAGAAGAATTGGTAACCAAATGCCAAAGCATTTATTCTCTGGTAAGAGAGGTATGGGTAGTACTGACTACCGTTAAGATTTTAGCTTCGTTGCTGTTGCAAAAGTTAAAATTTATTTTTTTTTTATTAATTTTAAATTTTCTACATTTTGTTGCGTTTATAAAGATATAATAATAAACTCATTTTTTTTTTCACTGGATGGTGTGTACAAAGAAGTATGGGCAAATTCAAGGCGAGGAAACTAAAACTAAAACTAAGACTAAGACTAAGAGTAAGAGTAAGAGTAAGAGTAAGAGTAAAACCAATACAAAACTAAGAGTAAAACCTATCCAAAAACTAAGAGTAAAACTAAAACTAAAACCAAAACCAAAACCAAAATCAAAACCAAAATCAAAACTAAAACCAAAATCAAAACTAAAACCAAAACTAAAACTAAAACCAAAACTAAAACTAAAACTAAAACTGAAAAAACCAAAATAAATTCTATTCCAATGACACTAATTGGGTACACCTTTGTTCATCTTTATAATCAAAACGCTTTTTAATAATTTTCCCAACCCAAAATCAACCAATAACTTTTGATTAAAACTTTTTTCAAAAACAAAAACAAAAACTTTTTCTTCCTTTCTTTCTTTCTTTCTTTATAGTTTTTAATGTATCATTGTCAATCCATTACAAAAGTCATTTCATCGTCTCTTTTAATGGCTAAATGTGGCCTTTCGTGTTTGGATTGACTTGATCTGCGCCTTTGTAATTCTTGAGGAGTTAATAAATCACTTAATGCACTTGGGACAAAATCTAAAAACTCATCATCACTTTCACCACCAGAAATTTTATTTAAAATTTGAGTTTTCATAATTTTACTTGAAGTTGAACCAATGGCATTATCACCACTTGAATTTGCATAGTCTTTAATTATTTCATGAGCACCAAAAAGTCCGCCAACGGATGTGCGGCTCGTTCTGGATGTGTGAGCCGTAACATTGCTATCACGATCTTCTTCTTCGTCTGTATCTGCGATGGCATTTTCATTCCAATTAGAGTTAGAGTTAGAGTTAGAGTTAGAGTTGGCCTTAACGTTGGCGCTCACTTGTGGTTGACCTGGTATTATTGATCCACTCAATTCAAATCCGCCAAAGGACCCTGATGTGGTGGGTGCACTGTTGTGATAGCTATAATTTCCACCATTTACATTTGAATTGTTATAATTAATAGACATTTCACCAAAATTTTGTTGTAAATAGCCTAATTTATTCCCACTAAAGCCACCTTTGACATGAGACGAAATAAAATTTGTTGTTTTGGTATTACCGTTCTGTTGCATAAGTAAATGTGGATCCTGCCCTGTATTGATATTACCATTACTATTACTATTACTATTACTATTAATGACATTTTCCTCTATTAGTCCTAAACTGAGCATGCGTGGTCTATCAGCCGGCTCCTTGACACTTGATGGATTAGACATTGAAATTGATCTAAATAGGCCATCTCTAAAAACTGAGCCACCATTGAGATCACCATGGGTAATAGGCGAAGATGATGAATTTTGCAGCATGGCAAATCCATTTTCAGGTGACATATAGCTATGCTGTGATCCAGGAGATGTCCAAATAGAAGTTTGTAATGTTATATTACCACTGTCACTAAGCTGATTATTATACATTGTTGGAGATGTATAATAATTTTGAATCATTGGAACATCCAAAGATTCTGATACATTTGTTGGTGAAAATGGTTGGTACCCCATTCTGTCAGAATTCAGCAATTCCATAAATTTATTGCCACCATCATCAACATATTGCTTTCCATTTGAATATCTACGCTTTGAAACGGCATTTTTAGTATTAACTTTTCTACCATCAGGCAAAATATGAGCCAATGCACATTTAATGCCAAATTTACAATTGCCCTTTTGGAAATACTTGCATGGCTGCGCATCAAGAGATACATCATTGGCATGTGAGAAAGGGCAAGAATTACCAGCTTGACATGCTCCCTGGCGGAAAAACTTGCAAGGTACATGTGATAGATCTGCCGTTATTTGTCAGTTAGTATACCGAGTAGGAGTAGGGAGAATGGTAAATGCTAAGGAAAAGCAAAAGCAAAAGCAAAGACAAAGACAATACATACTCTTTGTTGGTTGATTTTTGTGGTTTATTTCTGTAATCACAGAGACCTTTTCACTAGGGGTAAGTTCTGAGCTTTTTAATACTTGAATAATGTCCACCTTCCCCTCAGAGTGGGTGGTTGGATTCTTTGCTTGGGAGTGACCACGCATCGCAGATAACGGGTGGGGTAAGCCTGTTTGCTTGTTTCTAATATCTCCTGGGAGGTAAACGGGGGGGGTAAAAATGAAAAATCTAAAAAATTTGAATAGCCAGATACTCTTTCAAACAAATAACCAGCTCCAAGTCGAATAACAGCACCACTTGTTTGGCCAATTCAAAGTGCAATTCAATGCGATGGCCTGCCCGATAAGAAACCCGCGCTGCTGAAAGTGTGGCGCATAAAATTGTGGCGCATAAAATTGTTCTGGCTGCACACTTTTGGCGTTGCAACAACAACAACAAACTCGTTGCTAGCCATGTTCAACGCCCGCAGGAAGCTGGCAATCAATCTCAACCACAACCAGGAGAACGAAAACGTGCTGCGACCGGGCAAGTCCAGGATCAGTGAAGATGCCAACACCGCCGCCCAGACACGGCCAGTCTCTAGAAACAGGGTGCTTCGCACAAAGTCTGCAAACAGTCTGCCACAAACACAGCAAAAACAGCACAAACAGCAACCAAATAAGGCCAGAAAGGTAACTTTTCCATCAAACAATGAGCTGGCAGATTTTTTCCGTCAGTCCAAGGAAAAGGAAAGGGAAACGGGTAGTTTGGGCTTGGGAGCAGTCCCCAAGCTGAGTTTCAATGAGCTTGAAGACAATGCAGAGATGGATTTCAGTCCTGTGAAGCATGTTACGGCAAATACCTTGATGGAAAAGCCTTTCAAGTCATTAAAGGATAAGACGGATAATGTCAACGCCAATGTCCATGCCAACGAAAACAATTATCAAATGCTAAAGCTAACTACAGATCGCCGTTCGCCACAGGTTATACGTACGAGGAAATCTATAAAGGTTGATCAAGACTTGCAGGATCCAGAGTTAACATTTGAGTATAAAACACAGCACCACTATGACATAGAAAAAAAAATGGGTCTGGATGTGGCTTCTGACGACAGCGTAGAACTTACCGTTGAAGAGTGTGAGTGGGGGGATGCTGATGCTGATGCTGATGCTGATGGCGATGCTGGTATTTTTGATCTCAAACGAAAGTCCATACTCTCGGTACTGCATGATAATGAACCTCCCTCACAACTGGCTGATGATGAATTTGAAATTGAATTTACTGCTCAGTTTGATAAGGATGCAAAGTTTAAAAATGAGGCACCACTTGGCCATGAACCCATGTCAAAGGATTTGCTGGAGGGTATATGGTATTCAAACGAAAAGACAAGGGCAGCTGCAGATAAATTTAAAGATCCGCTTGGCTTAGATTTGAGTGGTGTTGGCTTAGGCTCAGGATTAGCTACGGTGGACGTTCTGGATACGTCCAAGGAGTTCGTGGATGTGGATGCTTTAGACTTGGAGCTAGAATTTAGCGATGATGAAATCGAATTAGGGAAGCTCAATAAGATCTCAAAGTTTTACAGCTCTGTATAGTGTTTTTAGTTTAAAGTTTAAAATATAGAGAATACCCCTTTTGTGAGTAAAGCGAGAGGAAGTGAAATTATGACAGATTTTGTGTTGTGCTGTGCAAAGAACTCTCAATTTAAAATCAAAATAAATTTTAAAAAAATTTAAAAGTTATATATTCGTTGTTAGCTTTGTATTTTAAAGATACTGGGGTAATTTAAAGCTAAATTGTTTAATTTTTTAATGGCTGTCAAAAAAAAACAGCCGTGGAGGAAAATTAATTGAAAAGTCAAAATTCAGGTTTCCAACAACTTTAAAAATTTATTTTTTCCATTTTATTTACTAAACCCTATGGCATATACTACTATTTGTGATACGTTAGTTGAATTTTTTTTTTGTTTTTTTTACTAATTTTTTTGTTATAAATTACAAATTAGCTTTTTTTTTAAAATGAAAATTTCATTACATTGGGCAAAGAATTAAACCAATTGGATTTTAGTAAATTACAATCTAATTTTTTTTAAAATTTATGGACTTATTAATTACCATCAGAGTGCGCTTGTACTATTGCAGGGCCAGTTGCTTAGCACAGTCTCCCGTTCCAGGCCGCCAACTGAATTTGCTCTTCTAACACACACGCACAGACTACAACTTGCACCGTTGGCACAATGACTACCGAACAGATCAAGATAACGGACATTACCACATCACCAGAATTACTAACATCGAAATCACCAATAAGTAATCCTAATTGTTTACCACCCCAAAAGAGGCTTGTCCCACCTCTAAATTTTTCACCGGTGTTGCCAAAGTTGTACAGATCTGGCCAGCCAACACCACCAACACATGAATTTTTAAATAAGCTCAAATTAAAATGCGTGGTGTGGTTATCCCTTGAGGATCCAAGCGATTCATTTTTAAGTTATATTGCAAATAATAACATTCAGTTATTCACTCCAAGTTCTTTTAATTCAGATTTTTGGGATGGTGTTAGTGACCAAACTATTAGTGAATCACTTGAAATTTTAACTGATTCAAGAAATTATCCAGCATTAGTCTGTTGTGGTGGTGGCAGACATCGAACGGGTACAGTTATTGGCTGTTTGCGTAAATTATTAGGTTGGAATTTTGCAAGTGTTAGTGAGGAATATAGACGATTTGCCGGGGGCAGAGTATCCGTTGAATTAATTATTGAAGGATTTGACATTTCAAATGTTAAAATAAATAAAGAGCATGTGCCTGACTGGCTATTAAGGTGACACCTTTCTGCCCGGCCAACTACCAAACAAAGAGTATTTTTTTTTAATGTTTGTTTGTGTGTATTAAAAACTTAATTATATAAAATGGATATATATGTATATATATTTGGAGGGGGGGAAGGGGGAATTTTGTTAGTTAAAAGTGTGATATGCAAGCTAGCAAACTCAGGTGAATAGCTGATATGTTGTGTAAACTGTAGCAACACCACCAAAAATTACCAGGGACCAGTCAAAAATGGCCAATCCACCATAAATTTTAGCATGCAACATGGCTGGATACATATAAACTAATGGGACACAAGCGGTACATCCAACAATACTAACGAATAAGTCTAAATCATCACTACCAGCCCATGCAAGTACACAGGTACCAATGGTAATAAACGTTCTAAAAATATTTTTAAGCCATTTTGTCTTTGAATTAACACGACCTGATGCTCTCTTACCAAAAATTCTAGTTTCAATAATTCTAATTGCTGGTAAAAGTTGAAGTGGCACAGATAGCATAATTGCCAATGCATAAAAAAATTGAATGCAAATAACTGGGATGGCATTTTGCGGTAAATTAAGAATAACAACTGTCTGAACAGAATCACCATATGTAAGATAGCCAAGAGTACCAACACCAATAAATAAAAAGCAACAGGTTGTAATAACAGCCGTTAAAACCAATGGGAATTGTTGTGGATATTTCATTGACTGCTGAACGGGAATGATTAATCCAATACCTTCAAATGCAAAAATTGCCACACCAATAAATAACGACCAAGAAGAAGCATTAAAAAATTGAACTTCTTTAACACCCGTTTTAATTAAATCTTTTGATGTATAAATAACAATTGTTATTATACCTGATAAAATGAAAACATTTGCCATTAAAGCAGCAAGTGAAAGTTTTGTAATATTTCTAATCAACGACATTGGAACAAAGAAAAATGCTTCAAAAATGACTACCCACCAAAGTTCTAATTTATAACCAAGGCAATTAAAAATAAATGCCTTTAAATTTTCTGCAGTGAAAATTGCATATGCAGCAACAAATCCAAGCTGTGATAAAACAATTGAAAATAAAATTAAGTATTTCATTATAGGTCCATAAGTTTTATCACCTAGTTCAACAAATGAAGAAACTTTTGTTTTAATTGTACATTGAGCTAAAATCCAGTAACAATAAAATGAAATGATTGAAAAGAATAATAGCAGACCAATTGAGAAAACCAAGCCACCATTAGAAAATGCCTTTGGCAGGAATAAAACACCCGTACCAATAAAGGCCTTAATTAGTAAGAAAAATGCCTTTATTGAACTAGTTTTAGCTTGAACTTTATGGGTTTCATCATCTTCACCACCAGCCTCACTTTCAATTTCAATTTCAATGCCATTGATATTGACATTCCGCAGCAGTGGTGATTCCTCGTCATCTTTCTCCCTGCGAGTATCATAATCACACGCAAGGAAGTCTTCACCCTCTAAATCCTCACCGGCAAAATGACCATAAATTGATAAAAATTCTAAAAAGTTTCTGGTAAACATAGTTGGCCTTTCTAAAACAAATCCATATTTTTTCCTTTGTAAAAATTCTCTTCTAAAAGCACCAGGTTCTCGTAACTGACTTGCCATTGACTCTCTACGTTCACCAACTGTGAATAAATCACTTCCAGTGAGTGATTTAGAGCGTCTCAGTGAATTTGAATTAGCTTCACTGGAATTTGAATTCCCATTACCTCCAGCACCACCACTGATTAAAACAGGATCGCTAATAGCAGCGGCTGATTTGTAAACATCCCTTGTTATATCTCCACTGGATAATTTGAGACTATTTTCAACATCTGACACCAAGTGCCTGCTGACACTTTTCAAAATATTCGGATCATCGTATATAGACTTTGTGCTTTTGGGTGTTGTGGCAAGTTCGTCGTCACTGACCAAAGCCGGCGACGGTGCTCTCCCAGTGAGAAAGAATCGACGGGAGGGTGTATCAGAGAGCCTTGCCATAGAGGTACGACGGGATGATGGATAAGACATGCGGGAAAGACGCAAATGATAATTGAAACAGCTAAACGTCAACTATTAGCTTTGGCTTATCAAAGAAAAAGCAACGAGGCGGCGGGATCTCCCGATTCGGAAATTTAGCCGATTGTTTCGAATGCGGAAGTTTTGCCGGTGAAACGACATTTGGCAGCAGTGTAAAAAGGATGAAGCTGGTGGCAACAACAACGGTAGCACATAGCATTGAACTCGTTGCCAATGGCGTATGTCCGACGATGAGCCTTGTGGCCACCAAATTAGGCGCAGATGCAGTGTGGATTTATAGGCCCAGCAAGGGGACCATTGATCCCAACGACCGGGTCTGGGACATTGAGCCGCCCTTCAGTGCCTGCCATTTCCTGTGGCATGAAAATGGGAGGCTGTTTATTATTGCCGATGGTGAGGGTCATTGGGGTATTTGGAATGCCATGGATGGTGAAAAAATAATTGATTTGTCAGTTAACCATGGGGTTGATTGTATGCTGTGGGTGAATGGCAGCACTCGAGACAACATCCAAGGTGAAAAATTTAAAGATTTGACATCACTAACCATTATTGATGATTTGGATACCATGAAAAATGGTGCATTATACAATCAATTGTCTAGGGATGCCATTGATTTTTTAATTTTGGCCAATGGGGCTAATGTGACATTAGTCTTTGCTGGTAATTTCATTGTCAATGCAAATGCTAGTGTTAGTACTGCCAATATTTTTGATATGGATAGGCTCATCGTTAAAGGCATCAAATCCGGCGCAACTTTAGAGTGGCACTTTGTGCTACTGCAAGATACCGTTGACAAAAGTTTTAAAGTTGTCAAGCTCAATACCAAATTTGTAAATATGGCAAAATTGTCTGATGTTACATTTACCTGTTCAAAGTTACAGGCGGCAATGGATATCATTGAAACATCTATTAAATCTATAAATGGAGGCTATCGCCCATTTGTGGATTACACGGTGCGTATCATTGACTTTTTGAAAGAGGAATTAAATAATGGCGATCCCGTTTACGAATTATATGATTTACTATTAACTGGGAGTTGCTCAACAAGCATGCAAAAATGGCTGACAGATTATGTTGGTGACAGGGGGATCAAGCGATGGTCAAAGCTAGGCGGAACACACTTTGAAAATTCACGAAGTGTTATTTTCAATGATTTAATTCCATCAATAACACATCTCATTGCCAATACGAGTAAACTAAAGTCAATTAATGGCTCTTTAACAGATTCCGTTGCATTTCAAGCATTGCTTAAAAGATGCTATACGTTCTCTTTAGAATTGAGTGAATTTGAAAGGCAGTTTGAAAAAATGATGGAATGGCTAACGCTTATACTTAAAGAGATTACAGGAGATGACACCAAGGTCTTATCAACGGATATACCACAGGTTGTTAAATTTTTAGGATTTATCAATGAAATTGAGAATGAAATAATGGACGTGGGTGAATTAAACGAACTCTTTAACAAAGTTGGCCATGAGATACGTGCCATTTTTGAAAATGTCAGGGCAGAGATAAGGTCCACAGTTGCATATGAGCCATATGTTGAAGTTTACCGTGGAGGCGGTGAGATGGAAATTGAAATGGAAGTTTATGAAGATCAGCTCACAATTTTGAAATGGAACAAGGAGCTTGTAGAGGTTGTAACTGATAGAGGTAGCATACTCTCGCAGTTGTGGATAATGCCAGAGTTTGACTTTAAGGGAGCACATCTGATCAGCAAGGATAAGGATCAGATGCTTTTTGTGCTTGGTTCAGAGCTGGCCATTGTGCGAATGCCACCAAGGGGTTCTAAGTCTATCTTTGACAGGGGCATGATTGTAAAGAGTTTCAGCACTGGATTCCCCATTGGAGCCGTTGCCGTTACTGTTGCCGGTGCTGTGGCCGTTGCCATGCATGAGAATGGGAAGCAGTTTGGTTGGATAAGCGCAGACTTTGCTAAGTAATTTTTAGTATTATAGGTACCACAAAACGCAATTCTAATTCTAATTCTAATTCTAATTCTAATTCTAATTCTAATTCTAATTCTAATTCTAATTCTAATTCAATTCCATGCTGAGCCAAAGCGAATTTTTTTTCCCCTTTTCCAGCAACCCTTTTCCCGTTTAGCCATAGCCAGCATGGAGCATCTGACGCTGATTTTGGTACTTACTATTGCCTCAGTGGCTGCAACTTATTTACCAACCAAGCATATCGTTGAAAGATTAGTGAGTTTGCATTCACATGTGTTCCCAACGGCGAAAACAACAGAGTTGGCCAAATTGCACAAGGAAAGAGTGCAGGTTTTAAAAGAGCGGGATGCTCTGTCTCCCCAGGATAACTATGCCAAGTGGACCAAGTTGAATCGTAAGCTAGACGCCGTTACAGAGAAAGTTCAGAAATCACAGGGTGATTTGGGCGGATATCTTTCAGGAATCAAGGCCAACTATGAAAGCGGCGTCAAGTACGCACTCAATGGGACGTACTGGCTTTTGAGATTTTATGTTGGTTGGAGAAGTGTTGTTGTTTTCATACCTAGAGGTTTATTTGGCAGCTGGGTGGACATGTTTGTCGTCAATGCCGTTGGTGGTGTCAGGGGTGGTCTTGGCATTGTCTGTTGGCTTGCAGCTGTGAATTGTGTAGTGGGGGTTGTTATTGATGGTGCAAGGGCACTTTTAAAGTTTCAACAGCAGCAGCAACCGGAGAAGGCTCCGGTGGATCCAACAGCGGGGGCATTCAAAGAGCCAACAAAGAGCCAGTAAGATGGGTATATTAAAATTAAATAATAGTAATAAAAGACAGCCTCAAAGCTGCAAGTTAAAGTAGAACGTTTGAGTTCTAGTTGTCGTTGTAGTTTGTAATGTGTGCCAGCAAGGTAATTTGCCGAGCATTTTTTCTAGGAGGGGAGAAAAGACATTCACCGCTCCGCCCCCAAAAAACGACCAAAACAAAGGCCAACTAGCCAACCAGAATAAATATAAAAATCACCAGCTGTCTTTAATCTCCGCTATTAACCTGTAGAGTCGCCACAGCACAACTTTGCTCGGCACAACACCTACACACTCAAAATTGCAACACCTTTTCACACGCGCCCTCTTCCAAAACAAACTCCAGCTGCAAACAGTGCAACAAAATGGCAGACTCATCGTATTCCAGCGACATGGACAGCTGGTCGGCACAGTTTTGTGCCCGCTATGGCCACGAGTATTTCACCGAGGTGGCTCCTGAGTTTGTTGAGGACGACTTCAACCTCACGGGCCTTTCTACGCAGGTGCCATATTACAGGGAGGCACTGGACGTTATCCTTGAGTTGGAACCAGAGTCAGAGGTTTCAAGTAAAACGGCACCACTTATTGAACACTCAGCAGAGCTGCTTTATGGGCTTATCCACGCCCGTTACATTCTCACAAAGGCCGGTTTACATGCCATGGCGGACAAGTACGAGCAAAATGTGTTTGGCAGCTGCCCCCGTTTCTTATGTGAAGGGATGCATCTAATACCCGTTGGTAGATATGACGTACCGGGTGTTGAAACTGTCAGGCTCTATTGTCCAAATTGTAACGACATCTATCTTCCGCCAAGCAGCAGATACTTGAACATTGACGGTGCCTTCTTTGGCACCAGCTTTGCTGGAATGTTTATTAAAATGTTCCCTGAAATTGAACGTCAATGCCAGGTGCGTGGCAAGTCTACATTTAAATTGAAACTGTTTGGATTTGGCGTTAATGAACGTGCTGGTGGTGGCAGAATGAAGTGGCTCAGGGCCCATCCTACAACCGAGGAGGAATTAGAAGAGTTTAAGCGTTGTGAGTTTAGAATACCCGAGTTGGAAGGGTAACAGTTGTGTATATTAGTAAAATATATAAATGAATGAATAAATAATAAACATAACATAAGATAAGATAACATTTAGGCTAGTTGATAAAGTGGGCAGTGACAAAGTGTAGCAGCAAAGATGCAAAAACGTATTCGCCAAAGGCCCTCTCTGGCCTCTTGCCATCAGCCTGCAGCCTGAGTCCAATGGTGAGCACGATATGACCCACACAGACACCGACACCACCAAGGAAGGCGTTAAACGGGTAGCTGCCACCAAGCAGACAAAAGCCAAAGAGGAAAATCAGCACAACGGCATTGAATGCGAGGAAAATATCAATAAACATGAATCTTTTGTCTTTTTGCAATGTCTGCAAATAATCCTGCCAACTTTTGGTGATGGTTGAAACAATAGTGACGTTGTTCTTGGACATGGCCGCTCTGTTGGTGTATTTGAAGTTGGTGTGTGTTTCAAGTTGATTCGTTAACTGCGCGAGATGCTCGGCAACGAACCAAAGCCGGTTTTATCTACATGTATATTTAGAAGAGGGGTAATGAGGGGAAGGGGGGGGGGGGGAGAGTCTAAGAGGTTATATGCTCTATTTTACCTTTAACGACTATGTCTATCTATTACCTCGAGAGCGGAGTGTTATCCCTCTCTGCATTATAAGCGTCTATTTTGTGCCAGCTGTCTTTTGTTCAAATCTCTCCTGTGCCAGCTTGACAGCCATCTGGCCCTTTCTTCTCACATTGTTACATTGCTCCCATCCAAAGATGGATCCTAAAAGCAGTCCTCCAAATCCCCAGTTTGCGGCTCGAGCAACGTTCTTGTGGTAGACGAACATCACAGACGAAAACACAAAGAGACAGGTGAATCCAGACATACCTGCCTCTCTAAAGCAGGGTATTGCCAGTAAATTAGCAGGTGTAAAATCAGCCGGTGTTAGTTTGTGTAGAAAGCTCTTTATTTCCTTCGTTGTTGATCCAGCGGGCTCTGGCTCTGGGCTGGCTAGTGCAGCGGCCTCTGTGGGGATGGCACTCTCTATTTTATTTTCCTGGTGGCTGTTACTGACACCATTGCCGTTGTTACCACTACTATTACCACTACCAAATGGCCACCACTTCATTTATCCGTTTGGCAATTCCAACGCAGAGAGATTCGCCAAGGTGAAAAATTTCGAGATCTGGCTCAGAAGCCAAGCTTTGCAGTTGTTGTTACAAGTTTAACATAATATACAGTACAAATTACAAATGGAGCACGATTCTCCAATGCTGCTTTTAGGAAACAAGAGCCAGAATAATCAAAAATACCACGAGCAACACCACCAGTATGATGCAAGACCATCTGCCTTTCCTCCGTTGATACTCGTCAGCCTTGACTAACTCACCCGCTGCCAGCTGGTTGTTGTTGGCAAAATTAATCATTCCCTCTTCGATAGTACTAAGCTGTTCGCCCTGCTGTAGCACTATTGTGTCCAGATCTTTGAATATTTTGTTGATGTCCTGCACACCCTGGGCAATGTCATTGATGGCCACATTACGATGTTCAATAAGGTCTGCATGGTACTGGAGTGCCGCTGAAGAGAGCTCTGGGTCGGCCTCTCTCTGCAGCTGCAGCTGCAGCTGCAGCTGCCCTTGCCCTTGCCCTTGTACTTCATCCTGCCTCTGTGTAGAGATCAACGGAGTGCTCTCTGTATATCTTCCTGATATGGTCTCTGCCAACACGGCCTCCTGTTGTAACCTGGCATAATTTTCCTTAACGATAACGCTGTTAATGAGCTCGTTGTATTCGTTTAACGCTCTTTTCCAGTTGCCAACTACCGATTGCCTCTGCTCTTTCAATTTCCCAAAAACAAACCTCTCCCTGTCATTGGATACATCAGCAGCCCCGTTTAAAGCCACCTCTAACCGATTCTCTAGTCTGGCGGCCTCAGAGATCGCTGTCGAACATTGAGCCCTAAGCTTTGGCGTGTCCCGCTTTGTGCCCAGCACCGGGACACATCTAATGAGTTTGCTCGTAAGATTGCTCAGTTCGACCAAGCTACCAGAAGCTTCATCCAAAGACGTTACAGATGCTGGCTGCCCAGGAGCCTCTCTCTGTGTCTTGCCCGGTGTGTTTAAGTTTGCAAAGGACATTGGTGGGGCTCAAGTTTAAATTTGTACGCTCACACTCAACACAATGCTGCCAAATGGCCATGCTATGCCAGCTCAGGTTAGGTTAATACACAAAAGCTATAAAACTATACACACCTGTATCCACATTCTCATTACTTGCAGTGGGTGACAACACCCTTTCTCCCCTCCCCTCCCCATCAATTCAATTCAATTCAATAAAAACAGCTCTACAGGTGACAACACCCCCACTCTTTTAAATATGCGACACCCCCTCTTTTTGCAGTGCTCAGCATCATGCCATCAAGTACACAACAGATGGCAAGCCTACTCTTGAGCTTCGAGATCAACAGGATGTGATGCGTGTGGCATCAGAATTGGCTTTGGAACGAAAAAGCTGTAACTGTTGGTGTTGTCAGAGATACCGGCAAACATATTGTAGAATCCAAAGCAGGCAGCTAGAATACAAAAGAAGCCACCAGCTTTAAACACCTTAACAGAGCCAATAAATTGTGCAATTGTGAAAAGCAAAACAAAGAGCCAGATCAAAAACATTAAAATCGTCAATGCCACCGTTGACCTCCACGTAGTTGCCCAAAGGCAGAAAGAGAAAATTGCCCAGGGTAAAAAGAAAATAGCCACCGACTGGCCATATTCAGCACTATCTGAATATGAAGCTGCAATGCCACCAACGTCCATTAAAACAAATGCATAAGAAGACCAAAATCCACCAAACATTAAAAAGGTGCAACAGGCCCAGGTATTACCAATAACAAAGCACAACACACCAACAATAACCTCAACTAAGCCAGATGTTGTTAAAAATGCCCCCAATAAGGTATTGGCATGTGTAACTGATCTGGCATTCATTTGCACCAACCCCAGAGAGAGTGCACTGGCAGAGAATGCCGCCAAACCAGCTGGAACTGGGTTACCATAGTCCACCATTTCCTGTGTCTTTTCACGCACACCAACTTCTAGTGCACCTCCAAATGCCGTTACAAATTCATGCTTTGAAATGGGCACGTCATTTATATAAATGTTGTCATTGTCATGACGAAATGAAGTTGTTGTGTGGCTTGTATTTTGCAATGCCACTGGGAAGCCAATGTGTTCATCAGAGTGGGTCTTTTCAAGGTCACTCATTTAAGTTAAGTTAAGTTAAGTTAAATTAAGTTAATTTACAAAACTCAAAACTTACCGGCACCCCCCCCACTGGCCTTTTATACTGGAGAGTGGCTCATGACTCTCCTCTCAGGGTGGGGTTCTTTTTCGGCCCTGGGGACGGATTCGGATTCCGGAGTTTTGTGGGGTGAAATCTTGCACAGCCTCGTGAAATTTTTTTTTTTTTTTTCCCACCCCTGCAGCACAACACACCCGTGCACAACACACCCGTGCACCACTACTTAAAGGGTGTCACGTGTAGATGTGTGGCGCATGTAAATGTGGCGCATTAAAACACAGCAAAACACACCCGTGCACCACCACCACCATTGTCACGTGTAGATGTGTGGCGCATGTGAATGATGTGTGGCGCGTGCTATTTTTGGATGCGCCTGTTGCTACTCTGCAGTTGAAGCTCAAGTTGAAGTTGCACTCTTGCCACTACCTGCCATGTCTCTTCTTCTCACACTCAAAAGGTATGCCTATCGGTACTTTGGCAAAAACTACCACTATGCGCTGCTGTCTATTGTTGCAATTGTTGTCTTTGTTGGATTGATGCTGAATGTTAACGGCACCTCTGAATCAAACTCACAAATTTTAGAAAATAGAGCAAATTCTCCATATTCTTATAAACCAAAAGTTAAATCAACATGGACAGCAAAAAATTTACCAGCTGAACACATTTCCCACTACGATCTTAATAATTTAGAAGCAACGGCCAATGCCAAAGAAAATAACGAACACATTTTAATTTTAACTCCAATGGCAAATTTTCATGAAGACTACTGGAGTAATATTTTAGAATTAACATATCCAAGAGAGCTTATTGAACTTGGATTTATAGTGCCAAGAACTGAAGAAGGTGACGTTGCTCTCAAACAGTTAGAAGCTGCCATTAAAAAGATTCAAAATCCAAATGCTAAAAATGCTAAATTTAGTAAAATTACAATTTTAAGACAAGACAACGACTCTTTAAAATCTCAATTAGAAAAGGATAGACATGCCCTTCAAGTTCAAAAGGAAAGACGCTCTCAAATGGCCACTGCTAGAAATTCTCTTTTATTTACAGCTATTGGTCCATATACCTCTTGGGTTCTTTGGCTTGATGCTGATGTTGTTGAAACTCCAAGATCTTTAATTGAAGATTTAACCTCACATGATAAACCTGTTTTAAGTGCAAATTGCTATCAACGTTATTTTAATAAAGATGAAAATAAAGAGGATATTAGGCCTTATGATTTTAACAATTGGGCAGAATCCGATGAAGGATTAAGATTGGCCTCTGTTATGTCTGATGATGAAATTATCGTTGAAGGATATGCTGAAATTGCAACTTATAGACCTCTAATGGCTCACTTTTATGATGCTCAAGGAAATCCAAATGATGAAATGCCTTTAGATGGTGTTGGTGGTACCTGTTTATTAGTCAAGGCTGATGTTCACAGAGATGGTGCTATGTTCCCAAATTTCCCATTTTACCATTTAATTGAAACTGAAGGTTTTGCAAAAATGTGTAAAAGATTAGGATATGAAGTTTTCGGTTTACCAAATTATTTAGTTTATCATTACGATGAGTAGATTTGGACTGTTTATAACGTTCTCTACCCTTTTTTTTTTTCTTTTGCATATAATTAATATATACTTTAAACATAAAGTTGTACTGTTTATAATAACACCACTAAAGACAAAGTGAGCAAACTTTCACACGAGATTGAATAATTTGCACAATGGGATAGAATTTCCCAACATTGAAGTTATTAAAGTGGCAAACAATGTTGAACGTAGTGATTTTGGGAAGAAGTCTAAATTTCGGAGTTTTTTAAGAGATTGGAAGTAGGAGGATAACTAATACTAAGTAATAGAATTATCAGTCATGATTTATAAGACACTTAAATTTATAAACATATTGGCAAAACTTCAGGCATGTACAGTGATATTCTGGAACATGAATTAATATTCATGAATCCAAATATAATTTTATGGTACCTCAAATGCAATTTGTATTGGCCAATGTAAAAACAAAATGTATCCATTATAGAAGATACAATTTGAGATTTAAATACGCAAATAACAAAATTTGCTGCGAGGAATGAATTCAAATCTTTATAGTCACATCTGCATGAATAACGTATTCAACTACAAAGTTAAAATGTTAAATAATTACATTTATATATATATATATATTTAGTTCATATTGTTAATTAATTACTGTACTCATAGCCCATCCCAGTATTCAACAAGTTCTGAAATGTTATTAATTTTAAGATCCCACTTACTTTTCTTACCTTCCAGTGAAACATCTAAAATTTTACGTAAATTACGTATCTTTTCATAAGCTTTTGATTCATCCGATATGTGATTACCCTTTGAACCAATTATTGGACCAAGCCTTAATGGCTGTAAATCTTTATTTAATAATAAATCAACTAATTCAGAAATCCATAAAATTTCAGTGTTATTTGGATCTTTTCTCATTTTACGACCCATCTTAGCCAGGCTGGGTTCAAAAAATTCTATATCATATAGATCACGTTTAACATTATCACCGGTAAACGTCGGTCCAGATACAAGTGAATAGTCAATGATTGAAATTTTTTCATTTTTTGAAATTAGAATATTCGTTGAAGTTAAATCATAATGTGTAAATCCAATTGAGCGCCCTTTGTTTAAAATGTCAATCATTTGTTTAATTATATTTGCTGCTGTTGTCCATTTTTCAAGCTGATAATTCTCTAGAGTTATACCTGCATATTTACATTTTAATAAAACATATAATCCATCATTATTTTTAAGTTCTTGTGTTATTTTTAACTGTGAATTAAATTTATTTGATGATTCAATAACACCAATTAATGATGCAGGCATTGAACCTGCTAAAATTTTAACACTTTCAACATTTTGAAAACCTGAATCAGGATTTGAATTTTTTGAAAGTTCTATTGAAATATTAATTTCGTTAAGAATATTTCTAACATTCAATTCATTTTCATTTTTGACTATTTGATGCATCTCTTGTGCCAAACTAGGTGACATTTGAAGTTTACCTTGACTTATTTCATTTTCTTCATTGCCATTATCTTCATTTTTTAAAACATTCCATAAAGGTATAACCTTCCAAATACTTTTTGGTGTGGCAATGTCAGATTTAAAAGCATATTCTAAAAATACCAAACTATTTTTACCTAAATTTATTAATTCTAATTGCATTCTAGGACTAGCCATTTGAATTTGATTTAACCATCTAACAAAACTCAACGGTGTTGCCTGTTGTGAAAGATTGAGTAATTGATCAATTTCAGGTATCCAAGCACTTAAATGATGTAATATATGTAAATCTTGTTGCCAAGCTGTTCTATTATATTGAAAATTTGATTGTTGCTGTGGTTGTTGCACAAGTGATTTTAATTTAAAATCACGTTGTAATGTTGACCTTTTCAATCTGTCATTAATTCTGTCCCTTGTATTAGAATCTGGTATTGGATTAGAAATGGTAATTACAGGATTTTCCTTTTTGGGTTTGCTACGACCAAAAGTTGATAAGGAGGAAAGTGATGGTGATGCAGAGACCCTCTTTAGTGAATCCTGGAAAGACTGATTACTGCCTTGATGACGAAGCTGTTGTTTAGTAGTCTCACTAGTGCCAGTTGGCCTATTTCCTCTCAGCGAGAAACCTCTAAATCGTCTCTTTGCCTTTTTACCATCAGCGTCGTTGCTCGTGTTGGCATCTGATCTGACTATTGATGCCAGTGACTTTAGTGAAAGTGAATTTGTCAATGATAGCAAAGAGCTCGATTTAGATAGACGTTTCCTGTTGAAAGTCTCATTGGATTTACCATTATTTTGAGCTTGGGTTTGACTTTCAGCCTCAAACTGTGCTTCATTTCCCACATATCCATTTTTAGTTGGGAATTTGTGCAGTGGCATGGATTCTTCAGAGATAATGGACTCTGTATAGACGGTATTGACAACAGGATGCTCAACTGGTACGTGTTTGCCCTTTGACATTTCTTCCAATAATTTATCATGCTTTTCTACTGGTAAAGACACTCTATGGGCGTCAACTAAAAGCATTTGTTCTAATTTGGCATCAACAACTTCAACTTCAAATGAATCTCCGAAACTTGAAACTTCACTCCCCAACTCAGTTGGCACAACTTTAAATTTTTCAGGAATATTTTCCTTGTCCTGGAAGTAGCTGGCCATTTTCAAACGGCGTCTTCCAGGCTTTGTTTCCAAATGGGACGCTTTGTTTACATTTGGATCAAGCAGCGTGCCCACTCTGCGTCTCTGGCGACTGGCATCGCCGGCAATTGTGAGCCTCTTCTTTTCTGGAGATCGTGAGGCCGTACTGGAGCTGCCTCCAGATACTAGCGACAAGAGGGAGTCTCTGTTCATTGCTGCTGTCCGTTGTCAAAATAGTGTTTATTTCCTAAATAGGACGCGTTTAATTTTTTTTTCTTCTTTTCTCTCGCCACGCGAAAAAACAACAAACAAAAAAAAATAACACCCGTGCACCAGTTTTTATCACAACTTAAAATTTGTCGCAAATTAAAACACCCGTGCACCAGTTTAGCCACAACTAAAAATATGTCGCAAAAAAAAGTTTTGGAAACGCGACGTGGCTCGCGCGGCGCGTGTTTTTGTTTGGGTCTTGTTTGTGGTTTCCAGGGTAAACAGAGCACACCAGATGAGTTCAATTGTGGAAGGTACGTGCTGGCTATGGAGAGGGGTTATTTAACCCGTTATCTGGTTTTTTTATTTTTTTATCTGTTAATTCGTTTCATACTAACATTCAGCCTTGTCATTTACAGATTCCATTGTCGAAACACCCCTTGCAACACCTTTGATTCGCCGCAAGTTGAACGGTTATGTTGGTTTTGCCAACTTGCCAAAGCAATGGCACAGAAAGAGTATTAGAAGAGGATTCAACTTTAATTTAATGGTTATTGGTGAAAAGGGTCTTGGTAAGACAACCTTGATCAACACACTCTTCAACAAGGAGTTGATTGTACCATCCAAGGAGTCGCTTTTTGGAAGCATTGAAGAGCCAGTACCAGTTACCATTGATAATATTCAGGCTGAAATTGAAGAGAATAATGTTAAATTGCACTTGTCCGTAATTACTGCCACCGGTTTTGGTGATAACATTAACAACAGCGAATCATGGCAACCAATTGTCAGTGACATCAACAGAAGATTTGATGAATATCTTGAATCAGAAACTAAAATTAATAGATCTACCATTACTGACAACAGAGTGCATGCCTTGTTATACTTTATCGAGCCAACAGGTCATTCTTTAAAGCCACTTGATATCGCATTTATGAAATCCGTTCACGAAAAGGTTAATCTTATCCCAGTTATTGCCAAATCTGATATTTTAACTGAGACTGAGGTTCATCAATTTAAATTGAGAATTTTAGAAGACATCAAAGAGCAAGGCATTAAATTATTTACTCCACCAGAACACGAAAATGATGATGATGAAACAAAGGCAACTACAAATGAAATCCTTTCAAAAATACCATATGCTATTGTTGGTTCAAACAACTACGTTCAAACAAGTGATGGTAGAATGGTTAGAGCTAGAACTTATCCATGGGGTGTCATTGAAATTGATAATGAGCAACACTGTGACTTTATTAAGTTGAGACAATTGTTAATTAGAAATTTTATGGAGCAATTGAAAGAGACAACATCTAAAAATCTCTATGAAAATTACAGAACTCAAAAGCTTTTAGGGATGGGTATTGTTCAAGATGACACAGTTTTCAAAGAGTTTGATCCAGTTTTGAAACAACAAGAAGAGAAAAAGATAAGTGAAACCAAATTACAAAATCTAGAACAGCAAATGAAACAGATTTTCCAACAAAAAGTTGCTAGAGAAGAAAAAAAATTACAAGAAACTGAGGCTGATCTTTTTTCAAAGCACAAAGAAATGAGGGATAAGTTGTTAACACAAATCAAGAAATTAGAAGAAAAGAAACGTGATTTGTCAACGGCTAAGCCTACACCTGCTGCTACAAGTAATCCAGCACCAGCCAAGACTAGAAAGGGATTCCTCCATTAGATGGTAGCGTGAGTGAATGAGTTAGTGAGATAAGAAAATAGAGAATAGAAAAAAAAAATAACAAATATAAACCAAAGGGAGTTAATATTATATATATCTTCAGTTTAAATACCTTAAACGGCTATATAATGATTTAAATTTTGCTGTAAATTAATCTAAGCTATATACAAGTAATGCAGACAAATGAAATAACAAAACGAATCATTACTTTTAACTTTGGTTTCATTTTAATACACTTGACCATCACCAGAACCAACCGCTAAACCAACCCTTTCTAGTTTCATGCTCTTCAACGATAGTATTGGCATTGTACGAATTGAATTCACCGGATAACTCCGTTCTAGTTTTAATGTCAAACTGTACAAGCTCAGCCTCAGACTGCAAGCCATCAGAGCTATTTGTATTTGCGTCTGCATGTGTTTGAATGTCAAGGACACCCTTTAGACTATCCACCATACCCTTTTCTAAGATCCAGTTGTCTGGTGGGAAGACAATATTCAAGGCCACGTATAAATCACCATGTTTGTCGCTGTTTTCACCAAATGGCATACCTTCACCTTTTATAACGATGGCATCACCAGGTCTAATAACTTTACCCTTTGGCACAGAAACTGCCAACCATCTACCATCAACACTTTTAACAAACCTATCAATGGAAAATCCTACTAAGGAGTCAAGTAATCTGATAGAGCGTTTCATGTACAAATCAGCGCCATGTCTTTCAAAAGCATCGTCATTATTCAAACCATTGCCTTTGTTACTATTAACATCCTCATTTAATTCTCTAGACCAATTAATGTGCAAATCACCCGTTATCCAATCTTTACGTTCGTCAGACATATTTTGCAGGGTGATAGTACCTTTATCGGATGACCCCTTAGGTATAGTGACTTCAATAATTTCCTTTTTCTTTTTAGTTTTACTTTTGCTCTTATTCAACACATCCCTCACAAGTTCAAATTTAACAACCTTGCCAAAATACAAATCACGCAGTGTAACCTTAATGTTAAACACTGCATCAGGGGTACGACGAAACTGTTGACGACGACGAGCACTACCTTGCTGTTGCTGTCTGAAAAAATTGGCAAAGTCTTCAGGTGTGAATTGGTCATACTGGAATCCATTTTGATTTGACTCGAAAGGGTTGAATTCAAATCCAAAATCAAAGTCAAAATTTTGCTCAAAGCCACCATATCCAAATCCACCGTCATTATAACCACCTCTATCTCGTGGCATCTGTGATGGATCACTGATAAATCTGTAGGCCTCTTCAATGTCCTTGAACTTTTCAGCTGCTGATTCTCTCTCCTCTGGAGGCACCTTATCTGGATGATAGCGTAAGGCCAACTTCCTATATGCCTTTTTGATTTCCTCTGGGGTGGCATCCACTGAAACCCCTAGTATTTCGTAGTACCGGATCATTTGCTAGTTTTGCCAAAGCAGGTGAAAATCGTGTGCAGGTGGCACAGCGAGATAAATTGAAAGTTCCACAGCACAAATTTGCCTAGCATGGTATTAAAAGGCTAATAGTTACTGTTATCAATTGCAAATAATTAAGTAGAGAGTTTTTCATTGCACACATGTGTTACTATATCAATTGGTGAGGTGATGGTGACGATATAGTTTAGAAGGAGAGCAGTTTAATGCTGAGCGAGCCCGTTATCCCAGCATAGGAAATGACTATTACGATAATTGCTAGTTAATTAATTATGGAAATAATAGCAGATAAACTTAGTCTTTTCTGATCCACCAGCTATTTAGCTAAGGTGTTTATTGCATTCTCTTTTGTTGTTGTTCTTGTTTGAAAAATTACACAGCTTTTTTTTTTTCTTCCTCTTTGTCTTTACTTTTCAATTGTGAAAAATCAACCTCTCTGCCCCCTTCAATGTATTCAAGACGAAATAATCATCGTTACCACAAGATTGACCATGAACGAAATTTTTTCCTTTCCTTCTACGGCAACCCCAAAATAGAACCGTGCAGTCCACCACAGCACAAGAGCAAATTTGACGTGGCACCAGTGCAAACGGCCATTGCTGATCTTACAGCAGCTGAGGCCAAAGACTTTGGAATTTTTAAAAGGCCAACAGACAGAGAGCCAGTGATAAATGACGAGATCATCAAAAGGATAGAAACGGAAAGATCTAAAAGCGGCGTTGAAAACAGACTTGATAAATGCTGCCTTTTAAAGTGTAAAAAATTAGATACAGAGTGGATTGCCAGTTGGCTAAAAGATAAGGCAATTGAAATCACTTCCAAGTCATCATCTGATTGGATCAAAATAACGACATCGTCTGTTGAAAGTGCAGATAAGCTAATTTCGCTGAATGGACTGGACGTGCTCCAGCTTGGTGGTATCGTTGAATGTAGTAGACCCGTGGCATTTTGTCAAGTTGAAAAATGGTGCATAAATGATCAACCAGATTTTGATGTGGAGTCATTGCAACTTAATTCAAAGCCAACGTTTATTGATGGTCCAAATAACGAAAAAATTATAATTTACAAACCAACGCAGATACGAAAAGGTTTCTGCCTATCTCAGCGGGGTCGAAAGCTAACTTATAGAAATTTTGAAGAAATAATAAAAAGTTCAAATCGTTTACAGCCTACAAGGGTGGCCATGTTGCTCAACATTGCACAGCTAGACACAGACAAAGATATCTTACAAGCTGAACTCACCAAAGATTTCAGAGATTTTGAAGGATTTGAAAGGCTAAATATTGACAGGGGCTACGTGTTTGTTCTTTTTGAAAACAGCAAACAGGCAACACACTTCTTAAGGCAGATTTGCGGTAGAGTTTATTGTGGTAGAACCGTTCTTGGCACCTACTATGACCTACGAGATTGGGAATTGCAAGTTTACTAATAAAAGCAAACAAATAGTTGTCTTTATATTTTATTTATAACATCAGTGAATATTAAAATCTAACAAAAATACAAAAACGAAAAGAATTGATATATATATATATATATATATATAAAAATATGAATGCACATAAATAGTTTAAAGCACGTATGCGCAAGTAATTTAAAAATTATCATGCACCATTTCACCCTCTTTAAAATCTAAATCAATTTCAAGGTTTAATAATTGAACTTCTAAATAGTAATCCCATTTTGCCTTTCTCATTGGATTATGATATTTTACAAATGATTGCATTAAATCATCCCACTCTTGTAAAACACTTGGATAAGTTTCTAATGTGCTACTCTTTAATCTTTTCCATATATCCATTTCAACTTTATGATATCTAGCCTGTGACCAACTTTGAAATAATTCAATAACAATTTCTTCATCATCTAATAAATTTTGAGCAACTTCATTACGATGATCAAGATAGAATGCTCTTAAACCTAACTCTGATCTATCAATTTCAGTTGTTGTATTAATTTGTTTTGCAGCTCTTGCAATTGGACTTAATGGTAGCCACAATTGAAACTCTTCAATAAATATATGATAGTTATAATTGATAGTAACTAGAGATTTTGCACTATATTCAGAAGTTAAAGCTTCTTCAATGTTTGAAGGCACAAAAGCTGGACCATGTTCCATTAAGGTAAATCTCATTGGTGATAATTCATCATGTGGATAAAAATGTTTATTTCTACAATTGTAAATATCGGCATTATCATGAAGCTCAAATAATTTATTCCTCTTTTCTGAGTCATCTCCTTCAATTTTTTTTAAACCTAAATGCTCACGCTGAGAATCTGACATACCATCTTGACCTGTAACTGTTAAACCTGTAAGATCAATATACATACCACTATCAACATCAATAAATCTAGCATCAATGTTATTATTACCATTACCATTTTCACGAACAGTAATTGATTTTGAACAATCAAGGAAAAATTTTGAGAATCCATCAGTTGAAGACTGAATAATGAGTGAATTATTAAAATTCATACATAAATCATTTAAATCTTGAATGGGTAAAATAACATCAATATCATTATCCCAAGGGAAAATCATACCATCCCAATACCATGATAATAAAGATCCATGAGCAGGAAATGAAATAACACCTGCATTAAAAGAAAATTGAAGCCAAGTATGTAACATATGATGAAGAATCATTTTAACTTTATAATCTAAATTATCATGATAATTAATTTTAGATTCTGAAATGAATCCATTAAAAAATTTTAAATCAAAGTGATGACCAGCATTTGCAACTGAATGTCCATTTATATCATGATTATGCATTCTAGCTTCATCAAAACTTTTCGGAATGGTATTCATATCTAATCCAATGGCATGTTCTAGATTCTCAGTAAAAACCTTTTGAGCTCTTGTTAAATTAGAATAATTATTTTTTAAATCTTGTAATATTTCCTCTGGGTTATATCTAAATCTTTCCTTTGGTATATCCAAAGTATATTCATTTTCTGGACCAAGGATATCTTTAAAATTAATTGGAGGAACAGTTGCCTCATAATTTTTCTTCATTTTATTTAATTCATCAAGTGGATTAAATTTAATATTTTTATTTTCCTTTTTACTTTCAACTGGTTCAAATTTTGAGTTAACAAAATCATCATATAATCCATTTTCCATCATGGTATCTTTACGATCATGATCAACAGAAATTTCAAAATATTGTCCTTCGTCATCTAAAAAGACCAATTTTTCAGGTTGTTCAAATGTTGACAATAAGAAAGATCTTGCTTGAATTCTCTTCTCTAAAAAGTTAAAATTTTCACCGGCATTATTTGTAATTGAAAATCCTGGTTGTAAATTTGGCTTGACGTGGCCCTTATAGTTAATATCATCAACACAAAATTCTTCATGAATTTTGTGATTTGGCTCCCTAACTGCATCAAGAGGATTGTAATGGATACCATGATCAATAATGTCTTCACAAGTTGGCCTTTGGGATTTATCATATTGTAAAAACTCATTTAAAGCGGATAAATCAACCCAATCTTGCCAGGAAAATGGAATTTTAATTTCATCAAATTCAGAAGCATGCTTACTAATATAGTGTAAGTAAACAGATTCGGTTATTCGAGGATCATACTTGTGAAATTTCTTACGTTCGTTTTTGTATGAATGTGGATTAATAACGCTTTCTCTAAAATGGAGAGGAGTAAACATTTGCCAGTCGTTGTTAAACTCGTCACCATCAATAACCTCTTTATACCGCTGTTCAAGAAATTCCAGCGTATTATTTTCTATTGGTGTTCTATATTGGGCATCATTGAACTTTTCAATAGAATCCGCTGCTTCTTCTGTTTGGGAAGGGCCTAGTGATTCATTGACGGAACCAGTTTTCAGCCCTGTTTTCTCAAAGACATAGTCATCATAGAGGGAGAATAATACCAGCAACTGAATGGCAACGGCACAACCAATTATAATTAAACCTCGACGACTACGTGGTCTAAACTGGAAGGGTATATTCATTTGGCAAAATTTTATTACAAAATCACTCTCAAGTGAACCCTTTGCTATTTTCCTCACACGACGAGAACCACCAGGTGATTTGTGAAATTGGATCTCCGGGGGCTTAATGTCCACATGCAGATTATTAGGTCCAGTGCGCCCTGGATGCAAGGGCATATCTAAGATTTTTGTCAGGGCCATTTTTTTTCTTTTCTTTTCTTTTTCCCTTTTTTTTTCACATATTATTGAGTTCTTGCAAAGTCTCTGGTTATACTGAATATGATTTCCTCCCCTTTCTCTGGCTACCACAGTGCTGTTGCCCCTCTCCCCCCAGTGCAAACTTTGCCAGGATCGTGGTGGAGCTTTGCCGCGCCGCAGCTATCACTCGTAAAAAACAGGGCCAAAAATTAATTAAAATGTGGCGCATAAATGAATTAGAAATAGAGCGTGGCGCATGAGCGTGGCTGGTGATAAAAATATTGTGGCGGTGGCTGGCGGCTACTGCACCAAACAGCATTATGGACCTGAAGCCAGTTCTCCCACTAGAGGAGGCCAAGTGGCTTGCCTCAAAGCAGACGATGCAGCTCTTTGATAGGCTGTTGCAGTTACTTGATGACGAAAATACCACACTCAGCGTCATAGAGGAGCATCTCAAATTGCGTGCCAAGCTGAATGGCGTCAACTACGCATCATTTGCACATATGGAGCCATATTTGGGAGATGAAGATAATGAAGCCCAAATTGAGAGTGCCAAAGCCAAAGTAAATTCTGGCTCAGAGTTTCAAAGCAAACCAGAGGCAGAGCGATGCATCCTTCTGAATGAGCTGCACAGACAGCTACGATTAAGCTCCCACTATGAATCACTCATTGCCAAGTTTGAAATTGTGCTGGCTCACACTCTCCATTACACCTCTGAGTTTATACAAAAAAGTGCACAACAGTGCCAGGCCCAGGACTTGGCCATACGTTCCAGGATGAGCTCCTTGCAGAAGAGTCTCGAAACGCTCCAACACATTAACAAAGTTAAGTCACGTGATATACAAAAGAGTTTGGCCTTGATTGAGAAGCAATCAAAAGAGTTGTCTATATAGTTTTTTTCTACGCTAATTGTCCCTTCTATTACCTTTCCCCCCTTTAAATAATTTCTCTCCTTTGTCGTACATTTCAGCAAATAAGTTTGTAGCTGTTTTATTTTTATCAATTTTTTTCCATTTATCCTCAATTAATCTGGCATCAATTCTTGAAAATATTACAAATGCCAACCATCGAAAAATGAGATAGATGATAACATGTGGTTGCTTCAAAACTTCATCCCATGAAACCATTGACCAGTGAACTCTACCATCCATTGAACATACTCTTGAAACTAGTGAATTATGATTGGCTTCAAGGTTGCATTTGGTCATTTCCTGCACTTGTGCATATTTGCTCAATTCACAAACGGTACAGCTGACTTTTTGCTTGAGCCTTTTCATTTTCAAGTCCTTTAACTGTGCCAAACTAGTCTCAACCTCTGTAGTTTTACGTAAAAGCGTTTGCAACTCATACTTTAATCGCTGATTATCTTCAAAGCTATTTTTAAATCTCTTTTCAATTTCATTATATTTGGCAATGGATTTGTTAAATTCTCCAAGCTTTGTAAATCTTTGATCATTAGATGGTTTCAATTGAATGCATTCATCATCAATAGCTGTAGATATGGTACTTGTTGGTGTCATAATGGATCCAAAATACGATGTCGCAGTTGGTGATTTAACCATAGCCTCCCCCTGCCCGTGTCCACTTCCACTTCCACTTCCACTTCCGCTTCCACTTCCTTGGATGGGGCTTTTATTGCTATTGCTATTTCCATTATTATTATTATTATTACCACTACTATTATTATTCGATATTGCCTCAACCCAACCACAGCCAGAATTCCCAACTATCCTTTCCTTTTCTGCAAATAATTTTCTCTTCCAAATTAAACTGTTTTGAATAAAATCTTTTTGAAATGATTCTTTTATTTTTAAATACTTTATTGCCAAAGTTTCGGATGTTATAAAATTAGAACTGGATGCTTTTAAAGGTAATAACTCTTCAGTTGGATTCAAATAATCAAAAATATTGGGTAGTGATTTGCTCTTCTTTAAATTTATACTTAGCTGAGCATTTCCATCCATATTGTTTTCAATGAACCTTGTGGAATTGTTATTTAATTCATGATATTTTAAATACATTTCTTTGGATTGATATGTTATATACGCATGCGAATTAACGAACCAGTCATTATTAAATTGCTCATTGTTGTTACTATTGTTGGTTTTAGTACTCATAATATCTGTATCATCATTAAATTCAAATTTGCTACTTCTGCTGCCACGTCTATTAAGTCCACTCATATTCATGACTGCAGCCATACTATTACTATTTGATGATAATGTTGCTGGTTTAGCTTTATCTAATTTATCGGTTAAATTTGACAGTCCATTATATTTGCTTTTCCTCATACCATTAATATTTTCATTGTAGTTTAAATTGCCAATAGGATTAATATATACGTCAATGGGTGAATTACCCTTAACAAAATTATTGTCAATAAAATTAGAATTAACCATTGCCTTTGAATTAATGTCATTAAAGTGAACATTAATGGCACTACTACAACCTGCTCCATTTGCTAATTCTTTTCCAGTTAAAGAAGTTGTACTCATTTCTTTAATTGGATCAATAGAATTTATATTTAATTCACTGTTAACTAATGGGATACTATTCCTTCTATTTAATCTTGATTGAAATTGTTTATATTGTAAATCATATTGTCTTTCACATTCAATTGAACATTGATTGTTATTTGTTAAAGAATTATCTGAATAGTATGAGTCTACATAAGCATCATCATATTGGTAAATATTGTCAAATCTATTACTATTTTTATTGCTATTTTTTAAACTATTTGAAAAATTTTTAGATTCAAATGACATCGTTCTAAACTCATATTCATTTGGTGATTGTGATCCTTCATTATTTTGAAAATGATGTGAATCGTATTCGTGATTATAATCAAATCCTTCAACATGATCATAATCTTCTGGATATTGATAATCATAACCATTTAATTTTTTCAATTTAGTGTTTACATTATTTATTTCACTATTATACTGATAATTATTGTGCTGATCGTTTTTTTTAAATAATTCACCATTAGGATCAACGTCATCTTCATTTTTTTCCATATTATCATTACTGTAGTGGGTATAGTGTGACGAATGAGCATGAGTATGCGTATCCACATCAACATCAACACCAACACCAACATCCGTATAATAATTGGCATTAGTATGATCATCAACATGATCATCAGCATGATCATCAACATCGACATCACTAGAATACCCGTCATCTAGATCAGCATCATCATATTGTTTATTAAGATTAAATAAATTATTTTTAAATGATAAATTTGAGCCACCAAAACTTTGCACTTTAATCCCACCATGACCATGATTATCTCTATGTTGGGGAATGGTAAAATCAACAGGTGATCCCTTACCCTCAAATAAATATCTTAAATTTTTACCCAAACTTAAGGTTCTAATTTGCGATATATCTTGACAGTTTATATATTTTTTTGGTTTATCCCTTTCAATACTTGGATTATGCAGTGGCGAAGTCATTGTTGGATGTGAAAATGCCTGAATTTTATTACCAGTTTTAATATCACTAACTGTTGTTTTGACAATATACTTCATTTTTGAAAAATCTTTGGTAAAATTATTACTTGACTTAACAGACTGAGCCCAATTAATTAAAGCATTTAACGTTTCAATATTCAAAAATCCTGAATATTCTTTAAATTTATTAAATGATCCAGATTTTGAATATTTTTGAAAATTTTTAATTGAATTAATCATTTTATTAATATTGGTAACATCTTTTGGTACATTGAAATTATACACACCTAATTCTAATAATGATCGACACAGTGAGGTAAATCCCAAAACTGAAATTATTGATGTACAAATTGGTGTATTTGATCCTCTAATTTTAAATAACATTGGTGAAATTTCAACTTTTAAAATTATTTGCCACCATTGTTCAAGTGCTTGTAGTGTATAGTCACATAATAATCCATCACAATAATCTAAATCAATTAAATTATAATAATAAAGACAAATTTGAACAACTGAAATTAATTGCTTTACACAATAAATAATTGAAACATTTTCAGCAATTTTAAAATTTGATTTAAACTTATCTTCAGTTGAATGTGATGGCTTAGTAATTGTCGTTGCTGATCTTGAACTACAGCCTAAAACTTTTAAATTATAATTAACCAAAAATAAATCCCACATATTTTCAACGCTATTCATCTCTGGACATGGTATAAAAAATAAGTCTGAATCTAAATCCGCCAAATCGGTAATAAATATAATACCTTTATCAGTCTTTGTTGGTGTACTTTTCCTTTTCCTAAATTCAAGATATTTATTAAATTCAATTGGATACTTTTCATTTTCATTTTTCTTTTTCACTATTAATTGAGTCACTTGAATTTTATCATTTTCATCACCTGTATATGCTGTAATTAGTGAAACCTCTCCTCTTGATGCAATCCACTGTTCAACAAAATATGCACGATATCCATGCAGTACTAGTGGCGCAATATCAAAGGCAATATTTGAATTTTTCAACCATCGCAAAATACGGGGTAGCTGATTTGTATCAGCTATAAGAAATGCCTGTTCCATTATACTGCTGACAACAGCGTCAGGTGTGAAATTTAAACAGTTTAGTTTTGTGGGAAGGAGGCTGCGATGCCACATTTTTCTGTCGAAATGCACCACAAGCAATACAAATTTCAAAGAAAACAAAATGAGTCTTCTAAAGTAATACTAATTTCAAACATATATAAAATAAATAAAATATAAGTTAAACTATTTCCTTTCCTTCCATTTCCCTTTTTACATTTACTCTTCGTCTTCTCTGCCAAGCCCCCAAAATGAATATGGCTCATATGCATATCCTTCACCTTCAAAGAATTTACTCATAGCTTCAACCCAATGCAATCTTAAACTATGTAACATAGCACTAGTTCCTTCCATAACGACTAAAATGGCGACTGTTAATGTAAACCACATTCCAAATAAAAATACCAAGATAACCGATCCTAGTTTACCCCCTTCATTATATGCAACAAAACCATTTTCAATTGTCATTTCCCATAACACTGCACTTAACTGATTATGTGCCAATGACAATGCCCAAAGACGAAGATAAGAGGCCGTGTGTGAAACACAGTTAAGACAAAATTCAATGGTATGAATCACTTGATGAACCATAATATCACCAAAATTAAATGGTTCAGGTTCATCTTCTTCATGAACATTTGCCAAAATTTGTGCAATTTCATCATCAATAACAGCTCCATTGCCACTTGTTGAATTTTGAGATACGTTATTAGACGACTCTACCAAATCTTCGAATGGATTAGCATCAGTGGAAACACTTTCAATTGAAAAGCGTGAATCTGCTGATGTTTCAACATCAACATAGCCAAGTGTTATACCATGAGCATTTTGCCTTTTCAAAATAAGTGGTTTATAGAGTAAAAGCCATGGAACACAAACAAGTGCAATTAAAAGTAAAATAACTTGAATGAATCCCTGTCCCGGATAAAGTGAAACATCAACTGTACCAGGTGAGAGGAACATATTAATGAGCATATCCAAGAGTCCTGGTGCTGGCTTTCCAATGGCAATCCAATCAACGCACCATTTATAAATAATTGTCAATGATAAATAACCAAAAATTGATTGCATAAAGAGTAAACCAGGAATGAAATTACCAATTATATCAACTTTTGAATTGAAGAATTTATAATTAACAAATGAAAAATAAAATGAATATGACATATGTGCAAAACCCATTAAAATTGAAAGTTTCATTTTGTAAGAATTAGTAAATAACAAATTATTTTCAGTTCCATGCCAAGCAGGATCAAGACCAATTGAATAAACGCCTGATTGTGTAGCCGTTATTGTTTGACCTTCTTTAAAATCAACTGGCCATTTCCATCCTGATTTAAATAATGTCATTGACTTTGAAAATAAATCATTGTACATTAAACCTGTATACATTGAAAAAAATCCCATTAATAACAAAATGTACCTACCCGTATATGCCATATCAAAAATTTCATCTCTATTTTTCATTTTACCAATTTTATTTTCCATTAAAACTAATGATAATGCAGCTAAAAATAAAACAAATCCATGACCTAAATCACCAAACATAATGGCAAACATAAATGGGAATGTAACAACAGTTGCTAAACCAGGATTAACTTCTTGATATGTGGCAATACCATATGCATCAATAATAGATTGGAATGCACTAGTAAATTTATTAGTTTTATGAAATGTTGGTGGTACTTTATTAGTTTGAATGGTATGAACAACTGTCCCCCACTCTTCATCTAAATCTTGTGAAACTCTTGCTAATGTACTTTTAACTATTGGTAAATCATCTGATGGTATCCAACCTTCACCAATTAAAACTCTTCTATTTTCATCAAAATTGAGTAAATTTAAAATATGATAAATTGATTTTTCCCTTTTAATTTCAATTTTCCATTTCTCAATTTCAAGTGCAATTTCTTTTAATTCAACAATGAGTCTTTCTTCTGTATGTTCTAAAACTTGTGATAAATCTCTTAATTTATTATTAACAGAATCTAATTCTTGTTTATAGATGTCATATTCGGCATTGACGCTATATAGTGAACCATCCAGTGAGTCCACAATTTTTTTACATTTTTGAATTAATGTTTCACCATGTGTAAAAATTAAAAAGATGCATTTATATGATTGCTCACCTGATTTAGGATCAATAACTGGTTCTTCAATAGGGATATGGTTAATGTACAAGTTACCCCTTAGAGCTCTCCAACAAATCTTTTCCAGAACGGCAAATCTATCAAGTGCGATTGTTCCTGCAATAAAATTCATAGTTGCACCCAATATATTCATCTCATTTAATCCTGTACTAGTTGGTGTGTTATTGCTATTGTTGTTGTTATTATTTTCAGATCTTCCAAATCCAGCCTCTAATAATACCGCATCAGTTTCAGTTTCATTGTCAGAAATTAAAAATTCATCATCACTTGAGTCATTTAATCGTAAATTATTACCACCTCTGTTGCCATCAGCAGCTGCGTCTAACTCAATGGACAATCTAGAATCAAAAAATGATCTGGTACCGCTCAAAACTTTACGGTGCATAACCAAATCAAGTTTACGCTCTAACAGTTCCTCAAAAGTTTCAGACATGTGTCTAATGTTATGCTCATATGAGCCAATGAGTCTCACAGTATCTTCCAGGTAAGACTTTGATGGATGTTCATCATTTTTATTAACTAAAAGATGATCAAATGAGGTCAATGGGATACGAATCTGTTGCTTTTTGATAGTTTCATAGATAAAACGAATTTGTCTTTCAGTTTCATCATATTTCCTAATTTCCTTTACAAATGAACGTTGGAATGAGTTGGTATTTTTATTCATGTCCCTAAATTGAACATTCCCAATAGATCCAAGTGCTGCAATACATTGCCGTGCAATTTCAAATGGAACGTAAAACTGGACAAGGGTCATATCCGCAGAGCCTGTGAGATTTTGTTAGTATGAAAAATCCCGATGGCATAAAAAAAAGTAAAAAAATACCCAAAATGGAATTGGAACTAAAATACTTACGGAAAATAGCCTCCTTCTGCTCACTCATGATCTGTTTACACTCTTTCTTTAACAGGGTGGCTAGTTGTAAACGGGGATTTGTGGAAACCGCGCGGCGAGCGTTTGGCTCAGTACCAATTGGTTGGAACAACAAACGGTGTGAACAAAGAGGCTCTCGGCTTCTGGTGGCTTTTATTAATTAATGTATAGTCTATTAAATTTACAAATATGGTGTATATCTATTGTAGGTTACATCAGGGCAAGTACGCCTCTATCCGTTCACGAACGTCGTCATGGGTGTGTCTCACAACGAGCTCGTACAAATCGTCATCGAGCTTCTTGACAATCCCCAAACTAAGTTTTATAATTGTGTCGGCCTGTATTTTAGGGAATTGCCGCAAAATGGCCATTGGAGTGTCACTTTTCAAAAGCTGCTCTCTGATCATAAGCACCTGGGCAACAACTGCCACCACATTGAGATGAACGCCATAGGCAAAGAAAAAGTCCCACAGCCTAGTAACTTCATCTAGAGTTGGGGTGCATGCACTAAGCGTTAAAATCAATGGGAAGGCGTAAATCTTTGCAGATAGCATGCAATTGGACAAGTGTGAGTAAAGCTTTGTGTCTATCCTTTTTAGTATGATGTCAACCAAATTGACTCCATCGTTAACACCTACTAGATTTGGCGTGGCATATCTTGGTAATTGGTTAATCAACAAAGATTGGAAAAGTGCAAATGCCTGCGGTTCCGATCGTGAAACGTACATCGATACCCCCGCAATGACATTCATTCCTTGGACATATGGTGACATTTCGTGTGATGAGTGGACCATCCACCCATATACATTCAAAAGCCGGTTCAGTTGGCTACTCTTTTCTTCCTTATTATCTCCCCAAAAGGTATCCTCACCGCCAAATGTTCGATGTATGTCGTTGCTGATTTTTGAAGAGGAGCCACAGGGCCCCTTAACAACCATGCCCGAGTACCATTCGGTGCCTATGGGCGCGCATCTCAGCAGCACAGACCAAATGTAGGCTCTATACGGACAGAGCGAGGGCAGAGGATCAATGAGGAGAGAATGTCGCAGCTGGCTCAAGGCAGAATCCAGTACTGGTGGTGGTGTTTCCAAAAACTTTTCAAGGGCACTTTTGGCTCTTCCCTTGTGTGTCATTTTGTTGCGTTGCTATTGTTGTAAGAACTTGAAAGGTAAACACAGTTCAGATCTCACACACACGCGCTGCGTTCGGTGTTGAAAATGTGCTCAGGTTGAACTCAAGTTCTCCGTTTCTTAAACCGCCCTTTGTTTTTGTAGTGTATTTTCATTTTGACAAAGTTATTACTGAGGGGGTGTTTGCTTTTGCTCTTTGGCTGCTCTTTAAGTTTCTGCAAGTCCATGCGCTCGTACTCGTCCTCAGAGGCGTCCTCTGTGTGTTCTTGGACGTCGTCATCATGAAGGCTGCTGTCGCTTTCCGCTGCCTCTTCTGTTGCAAGGCCATGGATGTTGACATCTTCAAATTGGTTATTGACTTCAATGTGTTTTTCTGTTTTCATACGAACACGTCTGGTTGTACGTTTAACCGTTTTTGCCTTGTATACTCTGCCGCTATTTGCCACACCGCCAGATGTGTCTGATAAAGCTTGCACTTTAACTTCTTCATTGGTTGCGGGATCATCACCTTCAACTGCGGCTGTGTCAGTATCTTTTTGAACCGCAGTTTCGCTGTCAACATTGTCATTGAGCCCCATCAGAGAACTTAAAGTTTTAAATCCATCGGTTTCATTGTCAATTGGATGATCATATTCAAAGCAGTTTTCAGCACTGGCATCTTGATCAGCAGCACTAATTAAAATATTCAAATTTTTTTTTAATCCTTCAAGCTCCCTTTTCAAGCCTGCCAAATTTCGTCCTTTGAACAGTGGCGATGGCGAAATGCATAATTCTCTCACAGTTGATTTGATTGGTGATTCAGAGATCAATACCGTTGGCTTCAACTCTACCAGGCTGGTGTCTTTCAAAAGAGACTTAGCTGGCGATATTTTTGGATGTTTGAATAGAGATTGCGGTGTTGCAATAGAGAAAAGAGACAAAACCCGTCCTTCTAATTGTGGAGTTGGTGCAATTTCAGTTACCTCGGCATCTGCATCTGCATCTGCATCTGCATCATCGTCTGCGTCTTCATTTGCATCTTCTTCAGCTTTGCCTTCCCCGTTGAAAATGTTTTCTGCTTGTGCAATTTTGCCTTTGTCAAGCTCAGTTTTCTCCTTTGCTGATTCATTATTTTTGTCTGCAGATAAAGCATCACCATCAGATGTGCTCCCAGAGACATATTTGACATAGTATTTTTTCAGTTTGGCTGGATCTGCAGTTGGTTCTGACAGCAGTGCCTTGACCTTGTTGTAGATATACAGCTTTTCATACAAGGGAGTATTTTTATCAATTTTTTTCCCGGAATGGCGTTTCAATTCAGACTTGAGAGATTTACAAAAGCGCTTCAACTGCTCTAGCTGCCATGCCTCCTCCATCTGCCAATGGTGCAACGCGTTGAAGGTTTAAAGTAGTCAAAGTGAAAAATCACTGTTACGCGTCGCGTTGCCATGCATAAAGTCACGTGCCAGCACTTCAACATGTGCTGTTTGTCCAGCATTCTAGTTCAACTGGTTATTTTAAATTTCAAGGCTTTTGAGCTTCCAGTTGCTGGAAGCAAGTTTGTTTCTTTCCACTCTGTGCATCCTTGCTTTGCTTTGCTTTGCTTTGTTTTGTTTTGTTTTGTTTTGTTTTGTTTTGCCTGCTGAGCAGATTATCCGCGCATAAACTCCGAATGGCACACAATCAAAGCAAAACTAAGCAACATTAATAAAATGACTAGAATAAATTAAAAAAAAATATGTATAAAGGATGACAGTGTAAATGCCATATCATTCTATGCAACTCCACCTATTTCTTACCATTAACAGCATTGTTAAATTCTCTAACGATAATTTCACACTTAACCTCTTTGCACAACTCCTTTTGCTTACCCTTCCAAAGTTTCATAAATTCTAATCCACTTCCCCTTTCCAAGGATTCTAGCGGCACTAAAAATTCAGTCAAAGGAGTCTTATTATCAATGATTTCATTTGGCATAACAAATGCACCCACGGCAACTTCGTTGGCACCCTTGTCAGCAACGACCAATTTAAAGAAATGAGTTGGAACGGCAACACTAGGTGGATTTCCAATGACCTCATATTCAACTCTGTATTTACCATCGGCACATTTCTTTGGTAAATATAACGGACCAGTGACAATTCTAACATTTGAATAGCTACCAGTTAAACGTCTACAAAAGTCTTCAAAATGAGCCCAGTAGTCACGATTAAATCCAGCACCCACTTGCGGTGACATGTTAGTAAGGTAAAATGTCTCGTCCATTGCAATTTGGCTAAATTTAGCATTTGCAGCTGGTGCCTGATGGCCTCTATCATAGCCAGATCTGAAGTAATCTCTTAATTTTGCACGAAAAATCTCTGGTATTGATTCGTCTTCCTTAAAAACAGAATTTTTACGGTCTCCATTATTACCGTTCTTTTTTATAGAATTTGGGGTAATGTGTTCAACGACATAGTATGGATTTTTAGTTTGACGGTTATAAACACTAACAAACTCTGCATGTGAAGCCATATCATGAACTGGACCTGGGAATCCATATTTGAAAAATTCTTTTGGATTGACCTCGTTATTGGTTTGGATATTCAAAGAGTTTGGATTTTTACCGCTGCCAACAGATCCACCATTTGGGAAGATCCCACTAGGTGGCGCTGGAGCAACTGGAGTGGAATCTGATTTACCACCCCAAAAGAATAATGCAGCAGAAGACAATGTCAATGCAGGCAATGCAAAAGATTGTTTAAACATTGATGGAGTTGCAATAAAAGGCAGATCAAAAAAGGAAACTGAAAAAAAAAAAAAAAAAAAAAAATGTAAAAAACGGCGCCAGCATTTTGACTGCTCACATTATTACACGTTAGATTTTTTTATTTTATTCAATCAATGAATACTGTTAAATTAAAACAAGAAAAGGAAACTATAGAATGAAATAACTGAATTACTTAAAATGGCTTCTTCAACTTAGAGTCAACTTGCTTACCCTTGTAGTAGTCAATCAACTTCTTAGCCTTTGCAGCAACGTTTTCAGTGGTGAAGCCAAATTCCTTGAATAAGTCTTCAGCCTTACCACTGGCACCAAATCTGTCCAAACCAATAGAGGCATGTGCAAATTCATCCCAACCAAATGTAGTCATAACTTCAACGGACAAAGTTGGAACATCAGGGAAAACAGAAAGCTTGTATTCTTCTGATTGTTCGTTAAATGTTTGCCATTCAGGTAAGGAAACAACTCTAGCATTAATACCTTCAGAGGCTAAAGCCTTAGCAGCATCAACAGAAAGGGAAACTTCAGAACCAGTGGCAACTAAGACAACGTCCAAAGAACCAGTTGGCTCAGATAAAACGTAACCACCCTTGGCAGCCTTTTCAATAGAAGAACCTTCTAATTGTGGCAAGTTTTGTCTAGTCAAGGCAATAATGGATGGTGTTGACTTTGAAGAGAAAGCCTTCAAGTAAGAAGCTGAAACTTCATTACCATCAGCAGGTCTCCAAACCATAATATTTGGAAGAGCTCTGAAATGAGCCAAAGTTTCAATTGGTTGATGTGTTGGACCATCTTCACCTAAACCAATAGAATCGTGGGTGGCAACCCAAACAATTGGATGACCAGATAAGGCAGATAATCTAACGGCACCAGCAGCATATGAAACGAAATTCAAAAATGTACCACCATATGCCTTATAGTTAAGACCATAAGATGCAATACCATTCATAATGGCACCCATACCATGTTCTCTAACACCATATCTGATATAACGACCAGAGTAATCACCCAAGCCTAATGATGGTGGTTGGAAATCAACGGCATCTGTCCATCTGGTAAGGTTAGATGGAGTTAAATCAGCAGAACCACCAATCATTTCAGGAAGACCCTGTTCAAGTTTACCCAAAACAATTTCAGACATTTTTCTAGAGGCAAGAGCCTTGTCTTGAGGGGTGTAGACAGGCAAAAGCTTTTCCCAGTTAGCTGGTAATTCACCGCTGAGCCTTCTGAGTAATTCAGCACCTTCTTCAGGATATTCTTGACAGTAGGCATCAAACAAAACTTGCCATTCTTCAGCAGCCTTATCGCCAGCAGCTTGAATACCCTTGTAGTATTCAGTGACATCTTGAGGAACAAAGTAAGACTTGTCAGCATCAAAACCCCATTTGGCTCTCAATTGGGCAATATCATCAGCCTTTAATGGAGAACCGTGAACACCTGAGGAACCTTCATTTAAGGAACCATAACCAATGGTGGTGGTCATCTTAATACATGTTGGTTTGTTCTTTGTTTGCTTAGCCTTTTCAATGGCCTTGGCAAGTGCATCAAAATCGGAGTCACCATTGGCAACTTCAATAATTTCCCAACCATATGCTTCTAATCTCTTGGCAACATCTTCAGTGAAGGCAACCTCAGTGGAACCATCAATAGAAATCTTGTTATCATCGTAAAAAGCAATCAAGTTACCCAATTGAAGGTGACCAGCAAGTGAGCAAGCTTCAGAGGCAACACCTTCCATCATACAACCATCACCAAAGAATGTGTAGGTAAAATTGTCAGAGATGGTGTAGTTTGGCTTGTTGTACTTGGCAGCAATGTTAGCTTGAGCAATGGCCATACCAACGGCATTACAAACACCTTGACCTAAAGGACCAGTTGTAACGTCAATACCAGAAGTTTCGTTTTCAGGATGACCAGGGGTCTTTGAGTGGAGTTGTCTGAATTGCTTGAGATCTTCAATGGAAATTGGATATCCCATCAAGTGAAGCATAACATAAATAAGAGCAACAGCATGACCATTAGACAAGACAAATCTGTCTCTGTTGATCCATTCTGGATACTTTGCAGATGTTTTTAATTGGGAAAAGAGAACATGGGCAGCTGGAGCCATACCCATTGGAGCACCAGGGTGACCAGAGTTTGCACCGGCAACGGTGTCAACGGCAAGTAATCTGATGGTGTTAACAGCCTTTTCAGTGATAGACATCTTTGACAAGGAGAATAGTTGTTCTTGTGGCAGGAAAAAGAAAAGCACCGGCCTTAAATACCAAATCTGCCCAACATAAAAAAAAAGAACCGCAACCCCGAGCGTCACACCCGGCCCGCAATCCTCCGAGGCCCGTTTTTGTTTCTTTTGTTTCTTTTTATTCCAACTTTTAATTAGCTGACAAATGTTATTGCATTAAACTATATAATTATACTTTCAACTAAACTGGTACACCCCTTCCACGACCGCCTTCTTCGCTTTTGTTTCTAATGGTCTCGTCCACGCTGAGAATGAGACAGGCAGCCTCAACGGCACTGCTGAGCAAATTGCCCTTGACAACACTGGGCTCCCACACAAACTTCTTCAGACAATCACAGACTCCATCGTTGTCAACGTCAACACCAGCCCAAATGTCACCTCTAGCGTGACAATTTCTTAATTGATTTAAAACCTCAACGGTGTCCAAACCAGCATTTTCACAGAGCTGCTTTGGGATAACCTCCAACGCCTTTGCAAATGCCTGCACAATTAGCTGTCTCTTACCACGAATGGTATGTGAGTAATCACGTAAACGCTTTGAAAGTTCCATTTCAATGGCACCACCACCAGCAACAATAGATTTACTTTGACGTGTACGCTTAACAACCATAATTGCATCGTGCAGAGATCTGTCAATTTCATCAATGATTTTAAGTGATCCACCACGCAAAATAATGGTACATGTCTTTGCCTGTGGACAGCCAGTAAATAAATTATATCTTTCATTACCAATTTGCCTTTCTTGGAAAAGATCACAATGGCCCAAATCATTGGCTTGAATATCACTGACACTTGTTAAAACATTACCACCAACGGCCATAACAGTACGCTTTAAATCTTCATCAGAGACTCTACCAGCACAAAAAATATTTTTACTTGCAAAATACTGAGTTGCTAAATCACCAATTGGCAATTTTGACAAAACAATGTTGATACCTGAATTAACAATTTGATCTAATTTTTCAATAATAATTTTATATTCAGCATCAACAATTTTCTGATAATCTTCAACTTTGTCAACTCTAACCTCTGCATTATCCTTTTCTGCTTTCAATTCAAGTTCTAAATTTAAACTTAAAACTTTTGCATTTTCAAATCTCTTTGGCATTTGTTCAAATCCAGCATATGAAAATGTCTTTTTAAATGCAACACCATCAATAAGTAAACTTTCTCCCATACCACCACCTGGGACCTTTTTAATACCAATCATAGTTTCATCACCATTGGTAACTTCAACGGCCTTAACAACAACATCTGCAAAAAATGTACCATTATTCTTAACAACTTTACTATTCATACAGGTAAGCGCAACTTCCTTACCAACATCTTCCTTTTCAACGTTAATTTTTAATAAGTCTAATTCGGCAAGGGTAAATGTAAGTGCATCCCTCAACCCCTTTGAAATGACATTGCCGCTCATACCCTCCTCAACGAATCCTCTACACAATTTTAAAATTTCACATCCAACTAAACAGACACTAGTTGTACCATCACCAATTTCAACATCCTGACTTTTACTAATATCAACTAAAACTTGTGCTGCTGGATGCACAATGTCTAATTTATGTAAAATGGTAGCTCCATCATTGGTAATTAATGAATGGCCCTGTGAATCAACCATTAAAATATCTGATCCATATGGTCCTAATGTTGACTTCAATGTATCTTGCACGGCAATACATGCGTTAATATTAGAAATTGTTTGTCCAATACCCTGACTTGTATCAGTACCCTCCTTTAAAACAACAATAGTAGGCGTGGCATTCATCTTCAAGCTCTTCTCTGTTATTTCCTTCACTGTCAAAATCCAACGCCATTTTTTTTGCCTTTTGCTTGCACGTGGAAGAAAAAAAAAAATTACGTAACCACACAATCTGTTTTACGTCAGCAATAAAATCTGCTCATGATGGGTTAAACTGTTTATAAAAAAAAACTAAATGGGAGCTGGAGCTCTACTGCCACACATTACGGAATGGGTCGTTGTTAGAGACATTGCTCGTGCTATTACTAGCACTCGTTGTATAAGATGGAGTGCTCGATTGTGTCATTGGCACACTGACGCTAACGCTAGGGGTGCCAAACACCGGTGTGGAGGATCCAGATGGTGTTGAATAGAGACTCAGAATGCTCTTTTTCAAATCAGCACGGTTGTTTTGTGGTAGTGTGAGTGGAGTGGACGATAGTGGTGTTGACACGCCAGGTGCAGGTTTGACTGTCTGTACGTTCGATCTGTGTGGAACTGGTGTCGGTGTAGGCCCATTGTGAGAAGATGAAGCAGCAGTAGATGTCGATGCTGTAGAGGTATGAGGCTCTAATAAACTTGAAGATGATTCAATAGAAGTGTCTACCTTTGGTGTGGAATCACGATCACCGCTGGACCATTTGCCTAAAACGTACTTGGTCTTGATGAAACTGGCCAGACGTGACTCATCTGGCACATATCCCTTTTCCAGCTTGGCCTCCCAAAAGGAGTTGGCCCTAGCATTACCCCATTTAAGCATATTTTGAACCTGTGGTTCTGTCCATGTGTCCAAGTCAACAGATTTCACCTTGGATATATGCGTTCCAAGAGAACGGTGGATACCCGAGCAACGAATGCAGATAAAAATACCTAAATTCCAGGAGGCCCATCTAGGATTCTTAGCCTTACAATCAGCACAGCTCTTGTTTCTTGGCTGTTGTAGAAGCTGTTGTAAGCTGGACATGTTTGAGCACTGTGTTTGTTTGCGTCGTGTATTGTGGCCGAGTTGTGTCAAATCTCTCGCCAGTGTGTGAGTGGCTCCCCTTAGAAAATATTTTCGACTTTGCCACTGCCACAACAGGTTCTTTGCAGTTTTAAAAGCTACAGCAGATACATATAAATATAAATTCATCATCTATTATAAAAGGAGTAGATTTTTCATTTGTTTGGTGGGGTGGATCTGGTATACCATCGTGCTTGCTCAGTCAAAATGACCGTTTCCCTCTTCAGTCCCCCCCCCCATTTCGCTTTAAAAATACTTTGAACAAACCACTTGTATAAATTATAATTGGCTAAAAGGGAAATTCAAAAAAACCACGTCAATAATACCTGGCTGGGTGCACCAACTCTACCGGCTTGTTAGTTTTGCAACGGAGCTCTCCATTGTACGCACTTTGAACGAATCTCCCCGTGTAAAAATGGCCACACCCACAGACCATTTGGGCTTTATAATTGGCCCTAGCTCTGTTGAATACAATGAAAAAATATCACAGAGACAGCAACGTTGGTCAAAGTTTCTCATGTCCAAAGGTTGCTACTTTTCAGATTCAGTGCCAGCTCGTTGGCCATCAAAGTCCAAACAAATGAGACTTCTCGTTAGAAAGGGTGTTCCAAGAGCCTGGAGAGGATCATTTTGGATTCATTGTTTACATGCCGATAAACAACTCAGACAGAACCCTGGTTATTTTGATTCCTTGACAAAGTCACTCCCAAAAGAAATATCAGATGCCATAGAAAAGGATCTTCACAGAACTTTCCCTGATAACGTGCACTTTCAAGATCCACAAGTGGGCGTTGATTCTATAAAGCTTCATCAGCTTCGAATGGTATTACATGCGTATGCCTTACACAACCCCAAAGTTGGCTATTGCCAATCTTTAAATTTTTTAAGTGCAATGTTATTGTTGCATATGGAGCCAGAAAATGCATTTTGGTGTTTAGTTTCAATATGTGACCATTTCTTGCCACATGTTCATGAGGTAACACTACATGGTCTTGTTGAATTACAAAATCAGTTAGAAACTAGACTACGTCAAAATTTACCTTCCCTATATGGATCAGGCCATTCACAAACTTTACTCTTACCAACAACTTCTTGGTTTATGTCTTTATTCATAACAACTTTTCCTCCAGAGACAACTATTAGATTGTGGGATTTAATTTTTTATGAGGGACCAAGAATGGTGCTCATTGTTGCCGAGCATATTTTTAGGCTGTTATTACCAATTGAGGGTGGTGATCCTTTCCAAATTGTTCAAAATGAACCAAGAACTTGGCCGCCTGAGTATGTTTTAAAGGGTTTAGAGCGTGGTGGCATGGAAAAATTAAAAGGTGGTCTAAGAGGCAGAGAGTGGGTGAGACAATTGCGTAAAAAGTAGCTCTATATAGCTCCAATTTAATTTATATTTAGTAGAATTTAATGATAAGGAAAGAAATATAATTGCATATTAAAATATAAATAGAATTGAAAATTAAAATTAAAATAAAAATAAAAGTGCCCACTCACCAACGGTGAAAAATGTATACTCAACATAAGAAATTAAACTAATCCAGCTCTGCTCTTCTTAAATTGTCAATTGGTTGATTATCAACCCAGTGCTTTAGGAAGAAATAATGAGACTTTTTCAAATAGTTTAGTCTTTCCCTCATGAATTCACCACAAAGAACCTCACGATCTTCATCTTCAAAATACTTAAAGTCAGATTTCTTTTCACACATGTATCTATCTATAACTCTCCAAAGATACCATTCTAAATCGAAATCAAATCTTGGCCAATCCCCACCCATATTTCTAATTTGTTTACCATCAGCATTAAGTAGATGATTGTAGCGAATTAAATGGAATGGTTCAAGTTTTGTTTCATGAACATGATAAAATAATGGCTTTGAATTCCAAATTTGAAAATTATCAGTGAAAACATTTGAATAATCATAAGTGAAACTATCAACTTTTGAATTTTCTTTAATTTTATCTTTAATTTCACTTAAAATTTTATAATCAGTTAGTGGATCATATTGAATAATGGATGTATCAACAAATTCACCATCTCTATAGTATCCATATGCTCTATCAGGCTTTTTATAAACTTGATAATAATTTAATCCATAAAAATTTGAAGCTGCAACAAAGGTCTCTTTGTCACCCTCACCGGCACCACCCTGTGATAAAAGTGGATAATATCCAAATTGACCATCAAAATTATAATACAATGCCAATAATAATGCCTTAAAATGAATTTTTTTATTAATTAACATTTCACCCGATTCAGTTGTAAAATCAATGAGTGTACCATCTCTATCATGGAATGGTACTTCTTCCTTTCTAATATCATCATGTTCTAATTCACCAGGAATTAAAAAATGTTTTTTATCAGTCCACAAATCATTTAAATGTCTAACTCTATTACCAATTTTTGTATCCCTTATTTTATAAAAAATTGGTGATGTTGTACGTCTCCAATAATCAGGCCAGGTAATCATAGTTTTCTCTAAATAAAGATCTGATTTAAATAATAAATCAGGATTTGAAACGGGGTATGTATCAGAATCTAATAAAAATGCATTTTCAAATGATGAAGCTAAAAGTGCAAATGATTTAAATTGGTAACCTGTTAATTCAAAATCTTTTAATGTGTCACCAAAGACATCATCCAGTACAATACATTTGGCATTTAATTTTTTCAATGTAACCTGACAAAATTGTTCTTCATATTCAGAACGGCTTGGTAATACCACTTCAACGGGGAACTCAGATCCTAATTCTCTTAAAATTTCAATTACTAATAGTGCAAACCATGAATATTTACCACCACCAACGATAACATATCCATTACCATTATAAAATGTTGGCTTTAAATCAGGTAAATTATCAGTGACAATTTTATGTTTATCACTCAAGTCTTTAACAAATTCATCAGGGAATTCAAAAAATTCAAGTAAATCACTCTCTGATAATCTTTCTGTATCTGAATCGTAAAATAAAACATTGTCAATAACTGTTTTACCATTATCCATTTTTTGTCTTCTTTCTAAAGGATATAATAACTGATTAGATTGAATTAAGTTTAAAATTTGTGAGAACAAAGATCTAGTCACTTCAGAGCCTGATAAAAATTGATCACTTGTAACTTCATTTAATCCTATAGGGATATAAATTTGATGATCCTTGCTAAAATCTGCGGGTTGTGGTTCAAATTTGGCCTTGCCTTTGCCTTTACCTTTGCCATTCTCCTCGCTTTCTACTGTCTGTGCAAGTTCAATTTCATGATGCAAATTTTCAACTTCGTTTTGTGCATATCGTGAATTTTCTAATGAATTAGGATCGTCATTCAATGCTGGCTCTGTCTTTGCAGATTCAACAAGGGTGTCTTCATTTATCATATTATTTTCTTTATCTTCCTCAATTGACACGTCATCATTGATGTGGGTGTTAGCATGTGGTGGTTCATGGTTCCATTTCCTCATGGGGTTGTTTTCTTTGGTAGAGTACACTGTCAGCCCAACAGCCACAAAGAAGATGTAGCTGATGATACATAGCTTCGTGTATCTATTAAGACAAAGCATGACAATCAACTAAGGAATTGTACTTGTGTTAAAGAGAAAAGGGTAAACAAAAACAGGAGAAATACCGATTTGATTAAGAGACACAACTACTACAACCACACCCTCGAGGGGTTTTCCCATCAGAATCGCATACAATAGGAAACCACCAGATCGCAGCGGGTCTGGACTCCTGCACGTCGGCTCTGCAACATTTTCCGGCTCACGTGCGCGGCCTCCTTTCGGAAAAACTCCTCCTTGGAACACGTGTTTTGGTGCAAGTGAAATCTGCGGATTAACTTTTGCAACGGCGAATCGTCAGGGGTAAAAATTATCATGCCACCATTTAAATAGAGTAACGGCGATGCCGGTGCCGATCTCAAACGTTGTTGCTCTACACAACAGAATGACTAGAATCGCTAAAGTTCAATATGCATACAACTCTAGCTGTGCTTTGACAACTCTATTACCGTGTACAAAATCTAAACGCGTTGGACCGCGACACGCATTTCATGTGGGACATATGTAAAGTGCTCTTCAATTACCCTTTGTATTTACACGTATATATATACACCTTTTATCTTTTTATCTTATGAAGCCTTGGACATATTATACCCACCAGAGGTCTACATGGCCTGTAACGCTACCAGTAACAACATAGCCACCATCCTTACGCATTTTTGTCAATTCTGAACCACCCTCTCTGGTAAGCCACTGATCTGTCCCTGCTCCTGCTCCTGCTCCTGCTCCTGCTCCTGCTCCTGATCCATCTTGATCTAATTTTCCAGTTTCACCCCATGATTTAACAACAACATTTTTACCAACAGCCCCTGCTAATCCAGTCTGGTCAAATTCAACACTTACCACTGGTTCGTCCCACTGATAAACATTTTCAACGTCTCCCAATCGCAAATCCCATACACGAACCATACCATCACTGTCACTACTAACAACACGACCGGCTGAATTAAATTTAACATCTAAAATGGCACCCGTATGCCCCATCAATTGTCTTATTAGCTCACCAGATCTTAAATCCCATAATCTAATTAATCCATCGCTGGATCCTGATGCTAAAGCTGGTGGTAGCGTACATAGACAGGTAATAAAAGGCAATGGCAATCCTGATGGTAAGTAATTTAAATTGTTATTTTGTAAGTTTGGATTACCATTAATATTAGCATTACTACCAGCAAAAAATGAAGTTGAAGTTGAAGTTGAAGTTGAAAATCTGCGTCTTTGTGTATGTGATATTGATGCTGATATACTCGCTGAGGCACTAGCTGATGTCAACATACTGCTGGCCCAGAGTATATCAATGGTTTGCTTTAATCTACCCGCATTAACATCCCATTGTCTAATGGTTTTATCCTGTGAAGCTGATAATAATTCATCACCGGAAAATGACAATGCAGTTATTTCATCAACATGTGATTCTAAGCTATGAATTGCACGTGTTGGCTCACTCAAGTCCCACAACTTGATTGTTGCATCTGATGATCCCGTTGCCAGCAATGGCTCAAAATCAGGATCTGCATTAAATTCCATACAGCGCACAGTTGAAAGATGGCCCTCTAGTAAAGCTGTACATTTGGCATTTGGCAGGGTTCTACTGCCACCTATATCCCAAATTCTCACCGTATTATCTAATGATGCAGTTACAATTGTACCAAATGGTTTATCAATAGCCAGTGTTGTTATTGGTTCATTATGTGCTTTAAATGATGTTAAATGTGACAAATTATCGCTATCAAATGTTGTATGGCCATTATCATCATCATCTTCTTCTTCTTCGTCTTCCTCGTCTTCATTTTCTACCATGACAAAGTCGTCAATGCCCTTACCATTTGCATGTTTATCTTCCTCTGATTCATCGGCAATGATGCCAATTAACTCCATTCTCTTTTCAATATCAACGGCAAGCGCTTCAAGCCTTTCCATTTCACCATCGTATTCGTCAATAGTGTCAACCATTTCCTTCCTTAGTAAAAACAATCTATCAATTTTTAAATCTATTTCCTTGATTTCACTTAGTGATGCCCCCTTTTTGATTGCCAGCAAATCTAAATCGTAGCTGATCTCTTTCTTGTAATGCTTTAATTTCTTTGAGGACTGGGTGGAACCGATTTTCTCCTTGGTAACTGAATCTGGCTTTATTAATTTCCCGGACATAGCGACGGCATTGTTAACATCTGGCAGCGTTGCACTGAACCCCTGGAAAAGTGAAAATGAACCCACGTCTTCCTCTTTCAAATCATGGAGCTCCTCAGCTGTAAGCAACGAAAAATCTTTATGTTTACTTAGACCCACATTGGCAAAGGATGTGCGCTTCATCCGTGACGAATGGCGAGCCAGTACTGATCTGGTCGTCTTATTGGTAAGCACGCTCCTGAGAACGGTGTCTACCGACGTGGATCCAAACTCGTCCATTCTCTCTCTTTGTTAGATCAAACTTAAAAAAGGGCTACTTCGCACATACACAGGAAAAAATTAAGAAAAAAACTGGGCGGTGCAGCTGTTTTTGCTCAGCGTCAAAGTGTTAATTTACACATACACATGCCAAATATTTGCAACTACAGATGTCTCCAGGAGACGTAGACCTCATCCGTTCTGAATTTCTGGCTACACACTGTATTTTCCAACTCTGTTGTTTTGCCAGTACGATATTCTAGTAGTCCGGCCTGTGCAATCATGACACCATTGTCAATACAGAATCTTTCATCTGTAGCATACACCATCCCATCACGATCCTTGGCCATTAAGTCCATCATTTCCTGTAATCTCAGATTACATCCAACACCACCAACGATGAGCACGTCTTGTGTGTTCACATGTGCCATGGCTCGCTCGGTAATTTCAACGAGCATGGCAAATAGACACTCCTGTAAGGAAAAGCACAAGTCTTCTGCCGTGTATTCACCATTCTTACCAAATTTATCTTTAAATCCCTTTTGCTTGCCAAGTCTCACTAGATTTTCAACATTTTCTAATATACCACTCATACTCAAGTCCATACCTTTAACAGTATATGGTAAAACTGCCAAGTTATTTTTATCTGCCTTTCTAGCTAATAATTCAATATTGTAACCTGGACTTGGATCATTTGGAATTCCTAAAACTCTGGCAAATCGATCTAAGCAGTTACCAATGGCAATGTCAAGTGTCTCGCCAAATATACGATAGCGCCCCTCACTGTACGCAATAACCTGTGTATTACCACCACTAACGTATAAAACAACGGGGTTGTCAGCACCGGTTATGGCTCTACCCATTTCAATATGACCCACACAATGATTTACACCAATAAGTGGAATTTTCCAAAGCTGTGATAAGGCTCTAGCGGCAATGACAACACTCTGCAGTGGTGCACCCATACCTGGGCCCTGTGTGAAGGCAATAACATCAATGTCTTTTGCACTTAAATTGGCCTCTTCTAAAGCCTGTTTGACTAATCGCACCACCCAATGACGATGATGACGTGCTGTATCCCTTGGTAAAAATCCTTGTCCGGGTGGAGCATTATATGTATCTCTCACGTTAGAGAGGATCACTGGTGGTGCATCTGGTCTTGGTGCGCCCAAAGGCTGTGATAAAATACCAATGGCAATTTTATTTGCCGATCCTTCCATGCCAATGGCAACGTACCTCTGTGGATGTGCATGTGGAGCACCATCAAAATCAACCATCCTGTTAATCTGCTGTAAATTTAAAATTACTCTCAAAATAGAGTAGATCTTGAAAAAAAAAAAAAAAAAAATGTTCAAAAAAAAAAAAAAAAAAAAACGGATGGAACCAAATTTGCTCATGATGATTGTTGCAATTTCACGGTGCTGGGAGCCACCATTCCTGGCCACAATGTGGGTTGTCACTGAAATAGCATTCACCTTCAATTCCAAATATAAAAATTGGCGTCGTGTGGTAGACAAAAACTATGCTACCTTTGTCCATACTGATGACCCCCACAATGCCAACGTAAATTTTACCATACCGCAGATTTAAAAACTGGAAGGTTTCTAAAATAATAGAGTCCAGTAGGTGACTCACCATTGTAGATTCTGCATTCATGTCAAATCTTTCTAATAGCCTCTGTGAAACAGAACGTGCCAGTTGGCTGATGATTATATCCTCACCGGATCCGCTGGTACAGACACTGCATATAAGACCCTTTGCCTTGTCCACGGCTGTCCAACAACCGGCACCAATCACAGCTGCAGACCCCAGTCTACCAATAGGTTTATTCATGTTTCCAGCAGAGGAAGAGCCACAGAGGCATTCTTCAGTGGTGTGTAGAATGACCCCAATGGTGTCATTTGAATAATGCTCAGTGCATCCACCGGCACTAACGTTTTTGTCCTTATTAGCGTCTTTGTCATTACAATTACATTTACCTTCGTTATTAGCAACCAATGTGACAGGTTTTAAAACATTGCCTTTGGAAACGGCATTCAACTGTGCAAGTACAACTTTCATTGGTGTCAAAGAGGGTATATCCCCCATGGAAAAGCAGTCTATTTCCCCATCGGCCCACTTAACAACCGAGGCATCACACCGCAGCTGCCCTTCAATGTTTAAATTGCCATTGTGTCCGCTGTTTGTTAACGGATCCAGCTCAATCAGTTCAGACACTTCCTGAAATATACTCTCTGGTGTCTGGCCAGCAGAGCCAATTCTATAAACGTTTCTAACTAATCGCCTGTATTTTTTACGTAGTGCTAGCTTTTCTGTAAAAGATCTAGCATCAAATGGACTTTCTCCAGCTCCCAAATGAACGACCAAGACCATTACAACACCCCAACTCCAGAAAAGGTCAAGTTCAAGTTCAAGTTCAAGTTCAACTGCAACTGCAACGTTAAATCGCCGCGTTGCGTGAAATTTTTCAGCTTTGAATTTCAACTTGTTTCATTGGCATTGAAAGATGTTTGCCGTTGTTCGTCGTCGTCTGTTGTCTACCAAGATCAAAATTGCTTCTTCACCTGCAGAGCTTGCTGCAACATCACAACTGCTAGTGGGTGACTCTCCGTTGCCAAACAGAGATATTTCCCCATTGCACAAAATGCCAAAGCCAGACTATGAAAATCCTGACTTTACCGTCCCCCAATGGAAAAAGACCTTTGGTGAAACCTTTGTCTCTTTGTTCCATATTGACATGGATAACGTTCGTGCGGGTACCATTGGAGGATCCAAATACTATTATTTATGTAAAGATCAGGCACTACAATACACAGATGAAGAACTAACACCAAATGCTAAATTTTGGTATGACACGTTGGGTATGCCAAAGACATTTGCCGCATGGTATCAAGTGACTATTTTGCACGTCTGGATGTTATTTGTTCGTATGCGTGCCATGCCACACAAGGAAGGTAGAAATTACCAACAAAAATTAACTGATAAATTATTTAAAGATATTGAATTACGTTTAAGTGAAGAAATGAATGTTTTATCAGGTCAAATAAGAGAGACATATATGAAGGATTTCCATTCACAAATGATGGGTATGATCTTTTCACTTGACGAGGCTTTTGCTAGACAAAGTGATGACGTTTTAGCTTCTGCCCTATGGAGAAATATTTTTAACGGTGACAAGAATGTGGATATTGTCAAGCTAGAGGCTCTTATTAGATATGTTAGAATGCAACTGTACGTGTTGGACTCTATCAGTGATCGTGAATTTGGATTTGGTGATTTCGAATTTGTGGCTGCTGATGAAACTGTTGAACTGCTCACATTGGAAGAACGCCAGCAATTGACACAGTTGGCCATGGAAAAATACAATGCCATGGTTTTGCCAAGTCAAAAGTCTGCCTTAACTTTAGAGGAGTAGTTGTTTTACTTCTCCTCACCCTGTATTTAGTATTTATTATTTAGTATTCAGTTTCATGTTTCATGTTTTTTTTTAAAAAACAAATATTTTCTCCTTTATTGTGCTTATTATTATTCTTAATTATTTTTTTTTAACTAATTACTAGCAATATTTACACAATAGATTTAAATTTAGCCAGAGTAATGGCCGCCTGTTCATCACCTAAATCAGCCTTTAATACACTCTCTATTTGAATCCACGACTGTGGTGTGACTGTGTTTGGAGCTTCCACATCGGGCTCATCATCAACTTCGGTAAATGTTGTTCTGGTGGTGGTGGTAGTAGTAGGCACAGGAGATGATGACTTACTCAAATCGCCTGTCTTTGATGGTTTCACCATAATGGTGATCTTATCCAGCGTTGAAACAACTGTTGCCAGATTGAGTTTTTTCGTTCCAGAAAGGAAACTGATGTCACCATCTCCAACGTATCCTTTAACTTCATCCAAAACATCGGCCAATGTAGACATACCGCTCACTGTCAACTCAAAAGAAACTTTTGGTCTTAAACATTTGAATGACACGCATTTGCTACCAAGTGGTTGTGGAAGACTATGCTCTACTGGAGCAAACGAAAATCCATGTCTAGACTTAGCAGCAACACCTGGTCCATCCAGCAAATTTGTAAACTGTGTGGCAAATTGCACTTGCATCTCCCGTTTGATTTAAGAAGAAACACGCGGCGAGCTTTTCACATTTACTTGCTCATGAATAATATTACACTGATTTAAAGTACAAAACACAATTTACAATCCAACCCTGTTTAGCATTTCGTCTATTTTAGATTCAATTTCCTCTAAATCCTTTTCTAGTTGTGTGGCAATTGATTTTTTGCAAGTCAAACTCAACGACTTGAATTCTACTATCAAATCACCATCGACACAACCTTTTCTGATACCAACACCTCTCCGAAATCCCTCTCTCCCACTCAAATCGAGTCTATTTTCTGATCTTGCATTCCAAATAAGCTTTTCTAATGCATTGAAAAAATTCACTTCTCTAATACTTTTCATTGGCAATAAAGAGCCAATGACACCACTTAGTCCACCATAAATAACACATTCGTTAAACATAGAAAAACTAGTGACTATATCGCCCACATGGAAACCAGCCAACTGGCTAAATTTACCAATATTGCCATTATGTGCACTGCTCATTATTTTCAATAGAGAACCATCACGATCAGCATGACCCAACTCTGCAGATTCAGGAATTTTCAAAACTGTCAATGAGCCATATTTGTCAGCAGTGAGAATCGTTTCATAATCTAACAATATTGTCCGGGTTATTGATCTTGGAACAAAGTCATCAGCAACTGGCAAAAACTGATTTATAAGCGGTTTGTAAATCAAAGCGTTTATGCTATCCCTACCATCAGAAACAATCACAGTATTACCTTTGGTATTGAGACTCACAATTTGAGTGACATTTAAATCATATTTAAATCCAGATTTCCTAATTAGTTGCTTTTTACCCAATTCAAATAACCCAATCTCTTTACCCCAGCCAAGCAGAAGTTTATCCTGGAAATTTGTCATTGCTAAAACTGGTGATTCCATTGGATGCGAATAAACATACTCTAATGACCCATCTTCTAAAATACGATAAACTTTAATAAAGCAACCATCAAATTTCCTTGGAAGTACTTGAAAATTATTAATTGTTGAAACAAATAGATATTCATTAATCAATTGATCTTTTTGCATAGTGGCAATGGCTATTTTTTGAGCTGATTCATTTTTAAATTCAATTGTTTGGCCAATACCCTGCTGTGAAGGAGAAATAACATGAATACAAGAAGACCAGGCATCTGACTTCTGATAGCCCCATTGCTGACACTCTTCAAATATTTCTTCTAAATTGTCAGATGATTCTTCCTCACCTCCAAAAACACCTCCTGTTGAGCTAAATCCTTCAATGAATGGTGATGAAACCATATCTGAGCATGCAACATACACCATACTTTCCTCATTGATTTCTTTATTGGATGCTCTAACAATTGATCTTGGTGTATATCTCAAAGGAACAGACTCTATACTTGTCTCCTTTTTAAAATCTGGTTCATTGGAAATAATGAGTTGTTTATCATGAATTAGTAATAACCCTTGTTTGATATTGTCTGTATGTATAGTTGCAATTGATGTGAATCCAGATTCTAACTCTTGTTCTTCATTTACATCTTCCTCTATCTTTTCACCGTCGGTTTGATCTTCCTCCTCTTCCTCCTCGTCACTATCCTCTTCTGACACATCTTCAGGTTTTAATAAAGGCCTCAACTTGAGCTCAACAGTTGGATAACTCAACCAAGTACGAATACAATGAATACTTACATATTCTCCACTCATTTTCAGTTTCTTCAGCTGAATTGTTTTCGGACCAATATATTTTTTACTTGCCTGTGTAAATTCGCCATCTTTGATAACCACCCTCGCATATAATCCTGAATCAAATCCAATGTGTAAATGTTCAATGGTTCTATTTATTGAGAGGCCAGTATTTTTTTCATTGGTTTCATCTTCATCTTCGCCTTCAACAGAGTCTGATTTATCGATATTATTTAAAGTGACGCATAAACTAGTTGGAACTCCACTCATTTCTTCCTCAATAATAACATCCATCAATTTATTTGTTTCGGTGCTTAATAATTCAATTTTTTTATCTTTGGTACCCACAATGATATACTTTGCCAAATTGGACCCTTTATAAATACTTGAAAATGTCAACGAGGTTATTTGAAAAATATAATCCTTACGTTTCCTTTCTGTTATTTCATTATTTTCAATTTCAAAATAAATAAGTTCACCGTTTGATAAAGAAATTACCAGTTGTGAGTGTGTATTGGCGGCAGTTAAAATTTCCAAGCCATATGGAGCCTCCCACGTCTTACTTTTAACAACATTTTCTTCTTCAGAGTCTGAGTATTTTATCCATTTAAACTTATTTGGTGTGACTTGCACTAAAAAATCAAAAATATTACAAACTAGCAAAGACTTCAAATTGTGATAAAGTTGTGTTTGTTCTTCATCTGCCTCTTCAATTTCGTCACCTAATTTCAAAATCATCGTACTACTATCAAAGGAAATAACGGCCATATCATCAAATTTAGAAGTTGAGCTTTGTTTGATATTCCAAATATTAGTTGGATTTCTAGGTAATTGCTGCTTTGCCAGTGATGAGAAATTGACCTCATTGGTAAGAAATTTAATGGTTGATCTTGCCTGTGTACCTGTAAATGCCAATAATTTGGGTATACTCGTCAGATCATTTGAGTTAAAATCCACATTTAAACCCATCATTGGATTTAAAGATTCTATAATATTGACCAAATTTAAATTATCAAAATTTTTCGGTTGGATTATTGGCAAATTATCATTCCCCGTTGAATAATCTAACGAAGACCATTCCTCCTCTTCTGGACCATCACCTAATTTTTCAAATTGATAAATATACTGATCACCATTTTCACAATTGGCATATAAAAATCCAGATTTAAAAATTAATAATTGCTGACAAATTGGAATTGAATCAAAATATCTGATTTTAATAGATTCTACATTCCCCGGAGAAATTTTAATTCCATTATCTTGTGGCTGTGAAAATTCAATTGACAACTTAAAAATATCACCAAACTGATTCTGAGCTAAAATGAAAAACTCTTTCTTCATTTGATGAATAACTGAGGTAATAATTATAGAGGGCTCTGTTTGTCCTGATCTTTGTGGTATGTTAACTTTGTGGATATTAGCAGAATTTGGATATTTGTATTCAATAACACCAGAGCTACAGACGAGCACACCTGACGGACCATTAGATCCACCTGGAACCTGTATCAAATGATTTGCCGAGCTTTGTAATTTATCACTACCCTTACGTGTAACATTATTAAGTCCCAAGTCCATTTCATAGTAATTCAACAATTTACAATTTTTGGAATCTTCCATTGAGTAGTCAGTTTCAATAGCGGCAAAAAGCGGATTTTCAAAGTTCACATCTAGAGAAACCAAATCAAAAGTTAATAATTGTGATCTGTTTGACTCTAGTGGTGATGATAAAATGGCTTTGTTTAATTTTGATATATCGCTGGTCAAACTGGTAGCACCTGACTTAAAATCTGTGTTGAGTGTATAAATTGTTTTGTTTTGTTCAATGGCCCCTATACAAATAGCTCTAGACTTATTATCAATGGCTAAATATTCACCAGGTGATATTCTCCTAATACCAGATTTAAAAAATGGTTCTATACAAATATTCACAAATTTTTTCAATGTCAGATCTAAATGACAAATTGAAATATTGCCTGAATCTGAAACAATTACCAAATTGTCTGTTTTGGATCCAACTAATTTAAAAGTTGAAATTTTCCTTATTTGTGAATAGGTATCCTGTGTAATTTGCTTTGTAAATGTTGCATTTGATTTTTTAAATGTCCAGAGCTCAATGGCGGTATTAGTAGCCCTCACAATCTGCTGTCCTTTCGAAGTGGGATCAAACATACCAATAACAGCATTGGAAGACTCGCTGGAATGTTGAATCGTCCTATGGAACAGCGCAAAGCTGGGATGAATGTCCGAAGAGGGCATTTGTTGCAACTAGAGGTGGTTCACAGGTGAAAATAATGCGCCACATTTTTTTTTCCTTCTTTAAGATTTTCATGCGCCACATTCTGAGCGAGCACACAAAAACACAAACACAAAACAAACCCAAACACAAAACACAAACATAACGGCAACAGACGTTCACGTGCTGTTATGGTTTCAAGGAAAGGCAGGGAAACATCTGATGACATTCTAGATGAGCATGATTTAGCAGAAAATATGAAAAACATTTTTGAAGATGTGCAGGTAACAATGGCATCGCATCGTAGACACATTTTAAACTTGCGATCGATTATGTTAAGGGCAGAGGAAACTGAGATGACAGAGGAGTTTAATGGTATCTTTTGTCGGTTGATTTCAAAAATACTACCGGTAAAGAAAACCGTCATTGCCTGTGATCGTGTGGTGAAGTTTATCTCTTCCTTCATTGTACAAATTAAACCAAAAGACGAAGAACAAGAAGAGCCAGAGGCAAATGACAATAATAAACCAGGAAAAAAGCTACCAGATTTATCCATTGATGAACATCTATACTCCCAGTTTTTAGAAACTTTATTTAATTACATTTTTCAGGGCATTGAGGCTAAGAATGCCATGGTCAGATACCGAGTGTGCCATATATTTTCACACATTATGTATAATCTAAACAACGAATGTTTAGAATTGTTAAGAGAACACATACATATGAGACTATATGATATTAACGTTGATGTCAGGGTTAAGGCCGTGGCTGCATATGCAGCCTTCCAGAACAATGACTATGAAGAGCTATCAGATGCTGGTAAAACTTTACGATTCATTATGCAAAATGATGAAAGAGCAGAAGTTAGACGTGAGGCACTTTTAAAAATTGAAAAGAATGAAGAAACAGAAGGATTCATTATTGAGCGTGCCATTGATATTGATAAGCAAACTAGAAAGATATTATATTCCAAAATTTTACCAAGTTATAAATCAATTTATCAAATTGATCCTCAAAATAGACTGAGATTGATTGAATGGGGTTTAAGAGATAAGGAAGATGATATTAGAAATGAATGTAAAATTTGGCTAACTACAAAATTTCTAAGTGATTGTAATAATGATCTATTTAAATTTATGGAGGCATTGTCCGGAATTGATCGTGATATTTCTTCTGTTGCTCTGGGAGTTGTGTTTGAAAAGAGACCGGAATTTATAACGGCAACAAAATTCGCCAATGATTTTTTTAATGATATTTCAACTGCATCGGCTTTATTAGCACGTGTATATTATGAATATTGTCATCATGAAGGTAAAAGCGATTTAATTGAAATGAATTATCCAGAGGCTTCAACTTTTGCCTCCATTTTAAATTCTACAGTCGAAGATAGGTTTCAAAATGCACAAAATTATAAAGACTATATTGATAATGATGGCAATGCTGACGATTTACCAATAAACTTGAAAGATCCAAGAGAATACAATTTCATTCTTCTTCAATTATTAAAAATTGCCATTGACTATGATTACGCTGATGAATTTGGTAGATCTAGAATGTACAATACATTAAGAAAAATTTTAAGTGAAGCTGATAAACAACAACTACCAAATGATATTTTGGATGCTTTAATTGAATGTTTTAGAAAATTAGCTGTTAATGAACATGACTTTTGTCAGGTTGCTATTGAAATTGTTACAGATTTAAAGGATAAATTTTTTGAAACAAAGCAAGCACAATTAGAAATTGAAAAAGAGGCTGAAAGGGCAGCTAAAAGGAAAATTAAAAACAAAAGATTGAATTCAAATTTGGATGATGATGATGAGGAGGAAGAAGAAGATGACGATGATGATAATTTTTATCTTAATGATAGCGGTGCTGAAGATAACCAAAGACGAATTGATAAGCCTTCCACAGGCGCTGTCAGTGAATCTGATGATTCTGATGATGAAAGTGAAATCAGCTCCATATATCACTCAGCTATAGGTGATATGACGAGACAGTCAGCCATGGAGGCAGAAAAGTCAAGAAAAGATGAAATCGAACAAGTCAAATATCTTGAAGCTGAAGAATTAGAATTGTGTCTTTCAATATGTCGATACATGTTAAGATTAGTCTTTTCACCATTAAGAAATAACGTTTCATTAATAAACTTGCACAACAATTTTATTGTTCCATGTTTAAATGAAAGATCAGAAGTTGAAATTAGAATTTTAGCATTGGAGTGTCATGGATTATGTGGATTGTTGGATAAGGACGTTGCCGTTAGGGTTATGGTTGTTGCCGCTATTTTTGTAACAAGATCAGAACATGAAGAGTTTATTGAAATTGGTATCAAAGTTATGTGTGATTTACTTGCCACACATGGAATTCAAATTGTTCAAGTAGATGAAGAAAGATCCATTGATACCATGGCTGTTGCAAAAGTATTTTACAAAACAATTAAAAATAATAGTATTCCTGAAGCACAGGCAATTGTTGCAGAGGGTCTATTTAAATTATTCTTTTGTAATACCATTGACGATGCAGAATTGTTAGAAATGACACTTTTACGTTATTTTGATCCAACTGTTTTACAAAACGAAAAATTAAGACATTGCTTGGAATTTTGTATTCCAACATACTCATTTGCCAAAGAAGACCATCAGGCTTTACTGACTAGTATCGTTGAAGATACCATTAGAAGATTATTCAGAGATTGGGAAAATATCAGTGCGTTGAATAACAAATCCTGGTGTAAACGAAAGACAACAGTTAAGTTTATCCTTGATAAATTATCTGAGTGGACATGTCCATATAATCTGGCGCTGATATCCGAAGAAGAAATGAACAAGTCACCAAATCATGCAGATTTTGCACTAGGATTACTTCGACTACTAAGAGACTTTGATCCTTCAGATCTTGACCATAAAAAAAATTTCCAACCATTAGTGAGACAATTGAATTTGGTTACTTTGGCTCCAGAGGTGGGTGTTCGTAAATTGAAAGAATTAACAGATTCAATGAATCATGCAGATTTGTTTGATGGAAGAATGGATGATTTCCTATCAATTCCTCAAATGAAAGCCACATGGGAAAAATTTGCAACATTTGTAGGTCAAAATTTGCAAAAAGCTGAAGAGATGGAAGGAGTTAAGGCTTCACAGCTTAGTGAACAACAAGATTCAATGGATAGCAGAAGTGGGCAAGATATGGAGGATGTTAATCCGCAGCAACAGCAAGGAAATGAGGACGAAGAGAGAGAAGTTGAAGAGCAAGAGGAAGAAGAGGAAGATTATCATCAGGACGAAGATGAAGAAGAACTCTTAAAACAGATACAAATACAGAAAGACCTGGAAATAATTTCAATTTCAGAATCAGAATCAGATTCCGAGACAGTTTTAAACTCAATCTCAAAGGGTCCATCATCGCAATTTAATACAGACCATATACAAGATGATACGTCCTCAACAGCAGATGATACAAAACATCCTGGTACACAAGCAAAGATAAAGCCTGTTTCTAAGAAAAGAGAAATTCCTAGAAAGAAACAGAAAACTAATAACACTATAAAGGAGGAAATTCATGCTGTTGATTTTGACTCTGATAGCGACAGTGAGATAGAGTTCATCTCGCAGCAGAGCATTTCGAAACCGCCAACGGTCATCAAACATGAGTTGATGAACGTACAAGCACATAGTCAAGATGGACAGGATCCTGACGACAGCATCATCAACCTCATGGACAGCGATTAAAACCAATGTTAATGTGCCGCATGACATAAAACGGCATTAAGGTTCTGCACAATAATTATCGGTTACATTACCAGGGTTTTTACTGCCGGTTAGTACCGGGCATGAAAAAAAAAAAATTATAACGGCACTGGCCATAATTAATTAATTAATTAGGCTCCGGGCAAATGTGGAAGTTGAACTATTTTGGCCCTTTTCTTTTGTACTACATAGCCTTATTTGTATATATTTCATATAAATACTATGCCTTGTCGTCAGCAGTGTCCTCTGTTATTTCCTATGCAAACCAATGATTGCTTTGCACCTCCAGGAAAGTGACTTCTTTCCGTCCGGAGTTTTTTCCGTTTTGGGTGAGCCCATTTTCGGCCAACAAGACTCCGCCAGTTTTGTATAAAAGAGCATCTCTTTTCTTGCAACCTTTTTTGTAGCATCTATTGATAAAATGGCCGAACTGTCCTTCCAAGCTTCTAACGCCATCATCTATCTCACCTATGGAGCCATGTTGGTTTCTGGTTTGGCTATTGCCTATTTCCAACTGAGGAAGCAGCATAAAGTCCAAGACTTTTTGAGCTCTAACGGTACTAGAGGTGGCTACACCTTGGCCTTGAACTTCATTGCCAGTGGTACGTATCTTGACATGTAATTTCTTTTTTTTTTACTTTCTCCAATTCAACAAGATATGTCTAATTTTTCATTTTTTTTTCCTTTTTTGTTTTCAAATGTATCATTATCTGCCCTAGTCACTTTCACATCATATTGATTATTCTTTTGTTGTACTAACAACTAATTTGTTTTAGCAATATTAAGGTAAGCGGGTGCTCCAATGTTGGGGCTGAGAAAGACCGTCTAACTCGATCAAGTTAATACTTGCGTGAGGATTATCAGAATATTGTTGAAAGAAAAAAAAAATACTAATTGATATATTCAAGGTGTACTTTCAATAGAGGGAAGTATTGAAGGTTATTTTATTTTATTTTAATAATAATGATTTGATTGAATATTGGATGCTGACTGTATGCTATGCTTGTCATTTTTGCGTGTATTCATTGATTTCCCTCGTTAAATTTAAAATCACATTTCTCTTCATGTTTTCTTTCTTTGTTGATGTGTACATCTGATTAAGTAATAATGACACTAACAAATTTATTTTTTTACAGGTATGGGTTGTGGTATTCTTACAAGTTACACTGAAATTGCCAATATTGCTGGTATTATGGGTTTGTTGGTTTACACCACTGCCGGTGCATTGCCAATTTTCTTGTTTTCCTTTATGGGACCAGTTATTAGAAGAAGATGTCCTGATGGATTTGTTCTTACTGAGTGGTGTTATCATCGTTATGGACCACTGGCGTCTTTATACTTGAGTGCATTTACAGTTTTAACAATTTATTTGTTTATGGTTTCTGAACTAACTGCCATCTCTAGTGCAATTCAAGCATTAACAGGTTTGGATCCTTTAGCTGCAACTTGTGTTGAAGCTATTGTTACAACCATTTATACCTTTTTTGGTGGCTTTAAAGTTTCTTTTACAACTGATACTATTCAAGCTATTTTTGTTTTAGTTATCACTATTATTGGTATTTGTGGTTATGCAACACAGGTTCATATTGATACAGCCATCAAAGATGCAACTTATCATCAATTAATGGGCTCTTCAAAACTTGGCTGGCAATTATTTTATATTTTGAATGTTGCCATCATCACTAATGATTGCTTTATGTCAGGCTTTTGGCTTCGTACTTTTGCTGCCAAAACTGACAAAGATTTATTTATTGGAACCTCAATTGCTGCTATTGTTGTTGGTATCATTTCAACACTTGTTGGTTTACCAGGTATTTTAGCAGTTTGGACTGGTGATATGACAATTAATGATGAAAACGGTTCTATGGCATTTTTTGTTTTAATTTCTAAAATGGATAAATGGGTTATTGGTGTCATTTTAATTTTTAGTATTGCCTTGTCAACGTGTACTTTTGACTCGTTACAATCTGCCTGTACTTCATCAATCTCCAATGATGTCTTTAGAAATAAATTCCCAATGATTTATTCTCGTCTTTTAGTTTGTGTTATTTTAGTTCCAACTTTAGTTGTGGCTGTTAAGGTTAGTGCTAGTGTGCTTCAAATTTACTTTATTGCGGATCTAGTTTCTTCTTCTATTATCCCAATTATGTTTCTTGGTTTGTCCAAACACTTTTACTTTTTACGTGGTTTGGATATTATCGTTGGTGGTTTGGGTGCACTCTTTTCTGTTTTTGTCTTTGGTTGGATTTATTATGGCAATGCAAAAGACGGTGGTCTTTTATTGCTTGTCTGGAATGGTATCTATGACTCTGAGGATTGGGGTGGATTTGGTGCCTTTATGGTTGCACCAGGTTTTGGTATTATTATTGGTTTACTCTGTGCTGGTATTCGTATTTCCATTCAGTATATTTTGGCCAAAAGGAATGGCACTCCTTTTACCGCATTGGACAGAGTTAATAACAGAGCCTTTGGTGTCTTTGATAATTTTGCTGATCTTCCAGAAGAGAATGAAGTTGAAGACAGTTTTACCTCTGCATCCGATATTGAAACTAATAGCGTTAACAAGGACGATGTGCAAGAGCAAACTCAAACCGCCCTTGAAATTATTAAGGAGTTTAAGTTGTCTGACTTGTTATACCTATTAGTTTAAGTTTTGTAGTTTTTTATTTCTCCTTTATACTGATTTTGTAGTGTTTAATTTGAATTATAAATTTAATTGTGCAAGCAAATTTTAAACATCGACGCTCTTTTTTTTTCCTTATTACTGAACTGGTAAAATGTCTTTGCACTATTCATCGCATTACACCTTGATACAATTCAAAGAGTTTTCAATAATATGTGATCCTATAGATGCAGAAGACTATGATCCACCATCTGATGTCAAATTTATTTTGCTCTCGCATTCAACGGTGGACTGTTCATCTGGTTACTTTAATCTTTTAACACAGCACCCAAAGTTACAATCAATACCTACTTATTCTACATTACCCGTGGCCAAATTATCACAATGTACAACATTTGAATCATTGAGATCTAAAGGTTTACTAGGTAATGTTACCACTGCAAAGTATACACTGCAGCAGGTAAATAATATTTTTAATAATATAACAACATTAAATTATTCTCAGTCAATAAGTACACCAGAATGTACAATTACCACTTATAATTCAGGCTACTCACTTGGTGGATCCATATTTCAAATTAGTGTTGGTGATGATTATAAAATTGTATATGCACCAAAATGGAACCATAGTCGTGATTTATTTTTAAATGCTGGTAAATTTAAAACTAGAAGGCCAACTTCATTAATTACAAATTCTATTTATCCAAATAGTATAAGTAGTCATAATGAACAGGTTGAAAAATTTAGGAAACTTTTAATTGCTGGATTATCAAATCGAATGTCATTTATAATGCCCGTTTCAATAACTGGTAGATTATTTGAATTACTTTTGGCTGTAATCACAAGTAACAATGCAATTTTAAAGGATGTTCCTATTTATTTAGTTAGTTGGACAGGTAAAAGTGTTTTAAGAACAGCAGAAAATTTTATTCAGTGGATGGCCCCTTCTGTTGCATCTCTCTGGGAGAGTCAAAATCAAAGTGCAAAGTCTGTTTTCGGTGAAGAGAGAATAAAGTTTTTAAAACCTGGTGAAATTGGTAGTGATGGTATTTATTTTGTTGAGTCTGAGTGGAAAGAGGTTATGGTTCAGTTAATTGAATCTGGAAAGGCTATTAGTGTTATGCTTACAGAGAAAACAAATGAGAGTGAATTAGAAGAGCTATTTGATGAATGGAAAAGGAATGGTGGTAAAGAAGGTAATGTGCAAGTTGTTGAAAATAAAATTAAGTGGACAGTTAAAAGTGAATCTAAAGGTAGAGGTAGGGAATGGGGTCGTGAAGTTGAAGTTTGGAAACAGCGAATGCAACAACTGAAGTCCCAGTTAGATATCTTAGAACCTGAATCTGAAAAGGAGGATGAAGAGGATGAAGATGAAATAACTGATCAAACAATAACTGGTAACGAAAACACAACTAAGATTGAAAATGGAATAGAAATCAAGTCTGATGGTAAAGTTAATAGCGAAAGTGACAAGGGAATAAATAAAGATAGAGATATTGATGATGAAAGTGATATCTCTGACGTTGAAAAGAAAAGCAATAGACCAATAACGCCTGTTGAAAACGAAATCAAAAAGGAAAAGCAAATAGATGCCACATCATTTGATCTTCACGCATTGACAAACCATCAATTAGATTTTTACGTGGAGTCATTACCAATGAAGGATCGTAAATTTCCACAAATTATAACAGCATTAGCTCAAGATGATTATGGACAAGTCTTACCCATTAAAAAGCAAAAAATTGAAACCCCACCACCTGAAACTGAATCTTTACCAATTCCAGTTGCGATGGTTCCAACAGTGAAACCAATTAAGGCGGATCCATATATTGATACTTTAGCATGCACAGAACCATTACAACAATCAACTAACACTGTTAAGCTAACATTAAGAGTGGCATTTGCATATGTTAATTTAACAGGTTTACATGATGATAGAGGTCTCAAGTGGGTAGAAAAAGACATGCGGCCAGGTCAGGTCATTTTACTTGGAACTTCCAAGATATCATCAAATGCATTAGAGGTTAATATTCCAAAGAACGATTCATTGGAGTTGAAGCAGGAACGTACAGAATGGGATTTGGAATTAAATGGTGATTTGACTACAAAGGAAGTTTCTGGTTGGCAAGTGGCTCAAGTTGAAGGTAAAATAAAGGAAACAGGAAAGGGATTTGTTTTAGATGTTGAAAAATCCATGGGAAGTGGTGCCAAATTAGGTGATATTAAACTAACAGAGTTATTAAGGGCATTAAAAGATTACAAAAGTGAATTGTTGGGTGATGGTAGACTTGTTGTTGAAAATTGTGTCATTGTTGAAAAAGTTGAAGGTGGTGTTATTATTGAAAGTAATGGCATTGGTGAGGCCGTTAGCCGTGTCAGACAAGAAGTGGAAAACATGTTGGTGAGACTTTGAAAAGGTATTCAAATTCTTGTAGGTGTGGGTGTCCACACACTTACACACCCACACCTACACCTACAATACTAAATGGCAAATTGCCGCTGAAATAATTCCCCATGAGAGCTTTAAGTGAATAATTTTTATATAATATTTTAGTTATCATACTTTTAAGAAGAACAAATGGAACTTTAGCAAGCTCATTACGAAACGGTTTTAAACACTGAACAAAAATATGCACGTTTATTTCTAATTGTAGATCCCGAGTAACTTTATTGAATGTATGCAAAAAACATTTAGGAACTAAATTTTGTTTGTAGTAGTAAATGATCTCTGGAAGTTTCTTTCATATTTGAAAAAAGGTTGAATTGCAGTTTTTAGTACAAGCTTTTTAAACCAAACACATGAGCTGAGCAGAAAAAAAGCGTACTTACGTAAGCACAAGCCTTTTTTTTGCCTGCTTTGTGTGGACGGACTTTCCCCACACTAAAGAAGAGGCTCTTTGGCGAAACAGGGTGAAATGTCTTTTAGAATCAACTGGGAGTCTGTTGAAAAGGAAAGCTTTTCAGCATATGCATCAGAGTTATTGCAAGAGGCTTTAAATTCGGGTACAAGACCCTCTATACTTTCTGATGATATCAGAATAAAGGAGCTTAATTTTGGCACTGTTGCACCATCCTTTCAGATTTTAGAAATTGGAGATTTAGGAGTTGATAAATTTAGAGGTATTTTTAATTTTAAATATAGTGGAGATGCTAGAATTACAGTTACCACTAAAATTAGTGCAAGTTTATTAAAAAATTATGCCTCAGGTATGGAAGAATTTGTTAGACCTGAATTTAACGTTAGTGATTGTGACTTTGACATACCATTAAATTTGACATTAAGTGAATTTAAAATGAGCAGTATAATTATTATTGTTTTTTCAAAAACAAAAGGATTAACCTTAGTATTCAAAAATGATCCGTTAGAAAATATTGATGTTACAAGCACTTTTGATAGAATAAGACCAATTGCTAGATTTTTACAAGTTAAAATTGAGAATGGTATAAGAGATTTATTTAGAGAATTTTTGCCAAGTTTATTATATAAATTTAGTTTGAAATATACATCTAAAAGTTTTGATCAATTTCATAAAGATTTATTAATTGAAGAGGAAGAAGAAGATAATAGACAAAAAAATATGACTTTATTAAAAGATATAGATCCAGAAAATCCATATAGGATATCACCGGGTAGCTTGATGAGACTCACAAGGCTTTCGTCATCAAGACAAACACTTGGAATTGAAAATGATTCATTTTCAAATGATAGCATTAATCCAGATATTGTAACGAAGGCATTTATGAATATTAATTCAATGAGTCATAATTCAAGAATAGAATTAACAGAAAATGATTTCAAAGGTGATTTACATAATAAATTAGAATTTATTAGACTTTATCAAAATAAAACATTTTTAAAGAATAGCAGCAAGCCAAAGAGGCGTATTATTAAAATGAGATCGACAAAGACTGAGCCATCAACTCCTATTTTACCACCGGGATCGCCTTTGCAAGTAAATACCTCCTTGCCAACAACACCCCTATTGCAGCCCACGCCAATGAAACTTTCAGCTTCACAGCCAAGTAATAATTCTTTGAAATCAGTATCAATGAGACATGTACAAAGTAGTCAAGGGGTATCGCCACCAAGTTATGATATTAAAAGTCATCAAGATCAAGGTGGTAGTAGGAGCCGCCAACTTTATGAGAAATTGGCAACTGGTCCACCGCCGTATGGATCGTCTCTACAAAATTAGTTTATTTATATTCTAGTACTGCATTAATTAATTATCTAAATTTTAAAATAATATTACAAATTTTCCATAGTTTTCAAATCTTGCTCAATTAGAGTAACCAATGTTGAAATTGCCTCTTGTATATCACCGGTTGCCTTTACCAATTTATCTGAATCAAAAGAATTTGAGTTAGTTGATTGTGTTGATATTGTTAAACTTTCCAATTTAGCCCAAATTTCACCTAGCTTACCACCGTCAATCCTTTCTAACATTTCACCAAATTTTGAAACTAAATTTTCTTCATCTTGATTTAATGGATATCCTTTAAATTTTAAAACTATTAAATTAACGGCAATTCTTAAAAGTTTAACTTCTAATCCTCTCTGTCTTTTTCTACATTTAATCAAACCTGCATGCGTATGTAATTCATGTTTATCATTAATTTGCTGTAATCTATCCTTAATTTCACCTAAAACTTTTCTAGATGTATGAACATGTTCCTCTTCTTGTTTATTACGAGCAAATAACTGTTCATAACCAATCCATTTAACGGGTATACAAGGATAATCAGGTTTGTTTTTCAATGCGCTTTCCCATTCCTGAGGGGTGAAATCTTCTGGACGTGAAAATGTTGCTGATTCACCAGGTTGAAGCGGTATTGCATTATAAAAGATACCTGATTTTTGAATTTGTGTACGTAATTTATCAAGTTTGTCATTAATTGTTGGTGAATATGTTGGTGATGTTGTAGTTGGTTGGGGGTTATTTGTTGTTAATAATGCCGTATTTGAAGGAGTTGGGAATGTCCCAATGGAGGTTGTTGTCGTTGTAATTGGTGCATTTGTTGTAGCAGCTGCATTGGCATTGTTAATATTGAGATTGTTGCTGTTGTTATTGTTAAAGAGGGTGTTTGATCCAAAGCCTGTTGTTGCTGTATTTGTGTTGCCAAAGAGGCCACCGGCTGTTGGAGCTGGAGCAGCTGGTTTAGCACCAAATGAAAATCCACCAGCGGCTGAAGCTGGAGCTGCTGGTTTGGCACCAAATAGACCACCGCCTAAAGCAGGTGCACTAGTTGTTGTGGCTGCTGGCTTTGCACCAAATGAAAATCCACCAGCTGCTGGAGCTGCTGGAGTTGCTGGTTTGGCCCCAAATGAAAATCCACCAGTTGCTGGAGCTGCTGGAGTTGCTGGCTTGGCACCAAAAAGACCACCGCCAAGAGAAGGAGCTGGCGCAGGCGCAGCTAGTGTGTTGGCACCCAAGGTTGTGTTGCTAGTGTTGGTATTGCTACCAAACAGTCCACCACTTGCAGCTGCTGGAGCTGAAGCTGCTGGCTTTGCACCAAAAGAAAATCCTCCAGCAGCTCCAGCTGCTGGAGCTGCATTGTTGTTTCCAAATGTAAAAGATGAAGCACCCGTTGGAGCACCCGTTGAAGCATTGTTGTTACCCCCAAAAGAAAATCCGGATGCGGTGTTACTGGCGCCAGATGCACCTGCACCTGCACCACCGCCAAAGGCAAAAGTGGTACCGCCGGTTCCTGATCCTAGTGTGTTGTTACTGGCTGCAAACATGCACAGATGACAGTCAATACAGCTTTGATTACATTTCAAGTTAAACTACAAAAAAAACACACAAAATTTTCAGCCGCCACACGCAGCGCCAAAGAAAAATCCGCTGACGTAATCAATTGTTGCTGACGTAATTTTAAATCGCTGCTGACGTCAGCGGCCGCCGCCTCTCAAGCTGAGAACCAGGTGCATTTCAGTGCCGTCCTTGACACCGCAGGCCTCGAGGCTCATGCTGTCCTCTAGCTGGCGGCCGTGGAGAAGAAACTTCTGCTGGGTTGGTGGGATGCCCTCTTTGACCTCCACGAGTTCTTTCAAGTCCAGCACTCGCTGGCTGAGATCGATGGTGAAGGTGAGCGTTCTGCCTGTCAGCGACTGTACATAGGAGGGGGAGTAAAATGTTAGTAATGCTGTCTCTCTTGTGCTATGAAAAGCGGCAACGTACTTTAACTTTAATATCGGCCATGCTCTTGCAAAGTTGCACGGTTCTGCTTGGTGCTCTTTGAAGAGCAAGGTGTGTTGCTAGCACGCGTAAGGACTCGATGAGCGCTCAGCGGTACTCTGCAGAAAAGTTACGTTTATAAACTAAAGTAAAGTGTAGAGTAAATTAAAGTAAAGTAAAGTAAAGTAAAGTATAGTATAGTAGAGCAGAGAAGAGTGCATGGAGTCAGGCAATGTAAAGTGGTGCCATGACTCCCTTCCCCCCCCCCATAACACTTTAAAAGAAACTCCAAAACAACCACGCAAGCACAAGGCCAACAAGTGCATATCCAGCATATTTCCTAACCATCAAATCCCAATTTATTTTAACTGCTAATTTTTTATACTTTTGAGTTTGCAACTTCAAAGAGCCACTGAGCTCTCTCAACCCGTTCAGATCCTCACCACGGTTGAGCAAGTCTGAAATGTTCTGGTTCATAATACCCTTGACTTCGTTCAATTGGGTTTGCAGTCCATTCATTTTGCTAATACCCCTGGCATCATTAAACAAAGGAGCCGTTTTGCTCAAAAATGATTCAAAAGACATGAACTGGTATGGCGTTGGCGTCACATCGTGCAGAGCAGCTCCGTGTATGTGGACAAATTCTTTAGACACGTCAGAGAGGTAGGCCTGTGCCAATTGCTCTTCAACGTTGGAGCTGGTAATGGCTACAAAGAGAAGTTCTGCCTCAAATAAATAGTGGATCGTCCACTGTGTATCGCTGATGGCTCCAAGTGGTGGTGAAAAGCGCTGTTGTTTAACAAGCTGCTTCACCTGGCCCTTGGCTGCGGCAAGATGGGGGCTAGTATCCTCCCGTGTGGCACATAATGGCGTCCCAGAGCTGTAGTGGAAGATGATTGTAGAGTCCATGCCGGTTGCTCGTTGCTCGTTGCTCGTTGCTCGTTGAGAAAGGACTAAGCCTAGTGAGAAAAAAGGGACAAGATGAATGGAGCAGCAGTTTTCAACACAACCACCCACTGGGGAAGACAATAATTAAGATTAAATTACAAAGAGCTATAGAAATTTAGTACATGACGCCATATAGAGTGGGCTGTACGTCGGCCTAGCCATTTGCCAACGAGTGGTAGCAGCACAATTGAAAGCACCAGGTCCAGCTGGCGCAACGACTCTTCAAACTGTTCCTGGGGGTTAGGTCCGTCAAAGAGATCTGAACTATATGTAACCTCTGACGAGTAGCTGTACTCAGTCCCGCTGTCTGAGTCCTGGTCCTGCTCAAGCAGTTGCAACAGCTGTTCGTTCATGGTTTCTAACTGACAAGCGAGAGAGATCGCATCAATGAGAGAGCCCCCATATTGAATTGGGCTTCACGGCCATTGCTGCCGTTTTCCTTACCCCCTACAAGCAAGTTTTTTTTTTTTCCCAAGTTATTAAAGAAGAGATGCAAAGGATCAATTGGTGGCACTTCCTTCAAAGGTGCCGGTGCTGGCATTTGCTGGGCCCACTGTTTGCTGAGCGAATTTTCAGTGGATAGATTGTGTGCACACGTTTAAAGCACAACAAGCCAACTACTCTGATTTAGTTATTTGACAATTGAAAATACCCGTCCTTGCCTATTTTATCTGGGCATCCACTGTACGTCCTCTAATATTTGTCTGTTCGTTGATTCTCATCCCCGTTTCCCACCAACACACTGCACGCACGCGCTGCCAAAATTTCACACTGGGGTGGGTTGTTGTGTTGGCAATTGGTAGCAGCTCTTTCTTGCCGTGCACGTTGACGATGTTGACAAAGAGGCGTATTGCAGTGGTCACACTTGTTATTATTGGGCTTGTGGTTTGGGTTTTACCATACAAGAACGTTCAAAATGTTGACTTGGACTTTTCTTCATACTCTGCTCTAACAGACATGTTTACACCAAGTACGAGCAATAACAAAGATGCAGAAAATCAAATAGAAGACAGTTCAGATGCTAATGCTCTGTATAATTCACAGCTGAATAATGCAGAACAACTCAAACTTTTATATCTTGACGAATCCCACAGTGGGTCGATCCCATTAGGATCAACTGGTAACGTGCCAGAGGTTGGTGAGAAAACAAAGAAGGGTAAAGGCACAGAGAATGGCGAAAATGTTAGTACCACTGATGATGATAATAATAATAATAATAATGATTCGGATAACGAAAACAACAGTAACAATGATAGATCAAAACCATTAAGTCTAGATACATTCCCTGATGCTGATTCATTTGACAAAATTACGCCTGGTGAATTTATCAAAGGTGACATTACCTTTCAAAATTTTTTCAAGCATATTTTTGATTTAATTAATAACAACCATTTAAGTTATCCATTAGCTAGAAGAATGACATTAGAAAAGGGTAAACCAATTATTGACAATGTTTTATTCTTTGCTGATACAAAATCAAGATTATCAGAGTGGGATTTATATCAGTTCTTTGATTTCCCACAAAATTTTTTAGATGATCTTAAGGTTAAACATAAAAATGTTGTTAATGGTTTGCCATTTATTGAGCCAAAATTTTATGAAGGTAATGGATATATTATGGTTGGTGGTGGAATCTACTCATGGTATGCATTATTAGGTATTGAAACATTACGTAAAGTTGGTGCAACATATCCTGTTGAAGTTATTTTACCCGATATTAACGATTATGAATTTGAATATTGTGAAGAAATTTTACCAAAGTTAAATGCTAGATGTGTTGAAATGTATAGAGTCTTTGGTAAGAAAACTTTGCAGCATTTTGATGTTAAAGGTTATCAGTATAAGGCATTTGCATTATTGGCATCATCATTTGAAAATGCATTTTTACTTGATTCTGACGCATACCCAATTAAAAATCCTGATCCTCTGTTCTCATCTGAATTATTTGAAAACTATAAAATGATTACCTGGCCAGATTTTTGGCGTAGAACTGGATCACCACATTTTTATAATATTCAAGATAAAGAAATTGGGACGACACCTGTTAGACATCTCAATGATTTATTCGTTGATCCAAAATTTGTTCAATATGATAAAACTGAATCAACATTATATGCACTTACATATCATGATCGTAAGGGGACATTACCTGATTGGTCAACTGAATCAGGTGAAATGTTAATTAATAAAAAGACTCATTTTAGAACGTTATTATTAGCATTATATTATAATTTTGATGGTCCATATGGTTATTATCCACTTTTATCACAGGGTGGTGCCGGTGAGGGTGATAAAGAAACCTTTGTTGCCGCTGCCAACTTTTTTGACCTGCCTTGGTATCAAGTTAACAAATCTCCTGAGCGTGCATTTGGTTGGTATAATTCACAGGATAGATATGAGCACTCTTCAATTGTTCAATATGATCCATTACTAGATTATGAAATTTTACAAAAAGTTCAAATTGAAATTAGAAAGGATATGGAAGAGCAAGGTGAAAGTTTTGGTGAGGTTTATGATTACGATAACTATTACCCAAAATTTTTTGGTCCAGAAACTGGTCAGCCAATGTTTTATCATGTTCACGATCCAAAAATGAATCCATTTGAAATTGTGTCTAGGAAATTCACTGAAAACTTAAGTGGTCAAAAAATTCGTAATATGGGTGAAGACTTCCCACGTACAGATTTTGATCTCGAACTATTTTTATGGGAGAAAATTAAAAGTTATATTTGTGATGAAGTTAAAGAATTTAGTGGATTTGATGGTAAAAATTGGGGTGCTCTCTGTAGCGGCTTTGTTCAAGAAGAGATTGAATTTTTGAAAAAGAGTGGTGAGAGAATCAGACGTGAATGGCGTGCTGAAAGGGTTGTTGATCAGATGAGAGGTAAAGAATGGAAAGATTAAAAGTCGTTAGACGTAATGTAAACATGTGTTAAATCTAATAAAATATAATGAAATATAGTATAAATTAATAAATTAACACATGCGACGCCCGTTTTTGGCGTAGCTGTATATGGTGATTAATTGCTTTGATAGATTATTTGGTACGTTAAATTTTCGATCCAAGTAAAAACGATGTTCGCAGTAGTGCGCAGAACAAAAATACTTTGAACCGGGGGCCGGGGCCGGGGCGGGGGCGGGGGCGGGAGGAAAATAAAATTTTCCAAGTAAATTTGTACTCCGCTTCTCCTTTGCACAGTTGGAAAAACACGAGTAGCGGGCGGCTTCTTTTGCACCGTGTTGCCGAATGGTTATATAAACTGCTATTTTGCCACTTGCACCGCTGTGGTCTTTTATTTACCTGTTCTCTCCAGTAACCCTCTTGTAACGAATACACACCCCGGGGCCAGCCAACATCTCCCTGCTGCATCTGCGCCACATTTTTTTAAAAAATGTGGCGCATTACTTACCCTACGGCCTTCTCGCCAATGTCGAATAACAAATTTCTCCACTGGGTTTAAACAGAGCAGACGACCCAATGGAAAAGAACTCGGCAGATAACAAAATATATTCAGTGGCTAGGGTTTACGCCGATGCCAACGAAATACGACCACAAGAATACTGGGACTATGAAGCCTACACGATCAAATGGGGTGAAATTTCCAACTACGAAATTGTTGCCAAAATTGGCAGGGGAAAATATTCAGAGGTGTTCACTGGTGTCAACGTTTTGAATGACGAACCTTGTGTTATCAAAGTTTTAAAGCCTGTTAAGTTAAAAAAAATTTACAGAGAAATTAAAATTTTAAAGAATCTAACGGGTGGTCCAAACATCATCAAACTGTACGATTTAATCCAAGACAAAAATTCAAAGATACCAGCTTTGATCTTTGAAAGGGTTAACAACGTTGACTTTAGAATTTTATATCCAAAATTTACAATTGACGATATTAAATTTTATTTCACCCAGTTACTGGTTGCCTTAGACTATTCACACTCAATGGGTATCATTCACAGAGACGTTAAACCACAAAATATTATGATTGATCCAATTTCTAGAAAGTTGAAGTTAATCGATTGGGGTCTTGCAGAATTTTATCATAGAGGTATGGATTTTAATGTCAGAGTGGCATCGAGGTATCATAAGGGTCCTGAATTATTAATCAATCTGCAACAATATGATTACTCTTTAGACATGTGGTCCGTTGGTGCCATGATTGCGGCAATTATTTTTAAAAAGGAACCATTTTTCAAAGGTGATTCAAATCCTGATCAATTGGTTAAAATTGCAAGAGTTTTAGGTTTCAAAGATTTGCTAGCCTATTGTGATAAATATGGCATTAGATTACAAAGAGAATATGAAAAATTAATTAACGAAAATCCAAAAAGGAAAAATTGGGAATCATTTATCACTCCAGAAAATGAAAAGCTTTGTAAATCACCACATGTTATTGATTTAGTTGATAATTTGTTGGTTTACGATCATCAATTGAGATTAACAGCAAGGGAAGCTTTGGCTCATCCATTCTTTTCATAACCCCCTCTTTTCCCTGCTCCCACAACTAAATCTCTAACTTAATAATTTTTAATTTTCTTTTCTTTATATTTTTGTTCCTTTTTGTAATCTTTGTAATTTTGAAACAAGTTATATTTTAAGCTTTAACTATTTTTTTAATTTTTTTTCTTTACATCTCTATTAGAAGTGCAGTGTGCATGTGCAGCTTATTCACTTAACCAAAACACGTAGATGGGTAGTAATGAGATACAGTATGAACTGACAAGGGTTACTAGGCATAAAAGGGCACCTCGTTTGTTTACTCTCAATATATTTGATGCTACTTTAACGTGGCCAAGAGGACGCAAAGATTACAGAACTTTACCACTGGTAAATTTAAATGCTTTGAGATTCGGCGTTGTTGCAAGTAGCTATAGACACCAGTTTAACATATCTGATGAATTCAAATCAAGATGGATATCTGTGATTTACTGGAGAGATGGTAAATTAAAAGGTTTGCATTTAATTGCTGGTTCAACAAATGAGGCCAAATCTTTTGTCAGGGATATAAGAACGCTATGGCACTCAGTCAAAAATAAAGAGCAATATGGATATGGATTGAATGATTCAGATGATTTAAAAGAACTAGAATCTCCAGCTTCAAATATTGTAAATCCAATAAAAAATGTTGATTTGGATAAAGTCGTCAAATTATTAAATGACGCTAATGTATGTATTGATGATCAACAATTAATTTCATTATTCAACTCTTGTTGTAAAGATTCAAGTGATCTATTAGATTTTGATCAATTTAAACTATTTGTTGAAAAGCTTAAAAGAAGGGATGAGTTTGACATTATTTTAGATTCTATTCTGGCAAACGCTGATGCTAGTGGCTTTCATTGTGACAGAAATAATACTACATTTGACAAAAATTCTAAGATTGTTGGGATCGATCTAAATCAATTCTCGTGGTTTTTAACTAACATTCAAAAAGAAACTAGTTTATCAAAGGAAGACATAGCTCAATGTTTTGAAAAATTTAGCAAAGGTAAATCCATAATGAGTGCTCAAGATTTAGGTAATTACTTCATCAGTAGCCACAATTATTCTTTACATACTACAATGAATTATGATTACCCAATAAACGATTATTTTATTGCTTCATCGCATAATACATATTTATTGGGAAAACAATTTGTTGGTGAATCTTCAATTGAAGGTTATATAAAAGCATTAGAAAGAGGCTGCAAATGTTTAGAAATTGACATTTGGGATGGAGAAAATAACAGGCCAATTGTTACCCATGGTCACACTTTAACAAATAGCATCGACTTTGAAGATGTAATTGAAATTATACGTGATTATGCATTTTTGCTATCTCCATGGCCGCTAATTATATCTTTGGAAATTAAATGTTCTTTAGAAACTCAACGAAATGTTATTTCTGTACTTGAAAAAGTTTTAGGTGATATGTTAATCACTGAACCCATAAATGATTCTCAGAAATTGCCCACCCCTAATGAAATGAAAAATAAAATTTTATTAAAGGTGAAACAATCTAAAATGGTAAGTGATGATAAATTAGTCAAATCTTCAACTTCTGCTTCTGCTTCAACGGCAATGTCCTCCATTGGTATCACCAATACATCAAATTCATCAACTGATACAGAACTTACCCCTTCCAAATCTGGTACATCTTCACCATCCTCTTCTCCGTTGACTAAAAATACAGTTATTAAAAAGATAATACCAAGAAGGAAAATCACACCAATTCTGCCTTCTTTAACAGCCATGGCCCCTTATCTTGTTGGTGTTAAATTCCGCAATTTTTCACTTCCTGAATCAAAGACCTTCAATCATATATTTTCATTTTCTGATAAAACTTTGAATTCAATGAAATCAAACATTGAAAAATATATGTCTATTTTAAAGCATAACAGGCGTTATATGATGAGAATATATCCAAATATAATGAGATTTAAAAGTGATAATTTTAATCCTTTAGATGTTTGGGAGATGGGTGGTCAAATGGCAGCTACAAATTGGCAAGTGTGGGATATATACCAAGAATTAACTCAAGGGCTATTTAATGGTTCCAAAGGTGGTTATTATCTCAAGCCTCAATGCCAACGTATTGATGATGAAAAAGAAGAAATTGAAAAATTGAAACTTTTAAAATCTTTAACGTTTGATAAGCCACGTAAATTCAAAATAAAAATTATATCAGGTCAGCAATTAATAAGATCCCCTGGATTGAATCCATTTATTGAAATAGAGATTTGGAATGTCAAATTCAACTCTTTAATAGACAATAATAAAGCATATAACGATACCCACAAGAAAACCACGAATTATGATACCATACCCATCCCAAATGAAAATAAAAATTTAATGAAAGAACAAAGCTTTTTTCCATCAGGATCTATATCGGTAAAAATCCCACCAGCTTCAACGACGATGGTAACGTGCAATGAGCCATCAGCGATATTTACAACAAACACAGTTAATCAAAACGGATTTAATCCACAATGGGACGTTGGTGCTTCATTTGAATATTTTACAAATGAAAATCAATTAGGATTTATAAGGGTTGTTGTTAAAGGAGAACGACGAAAATATGCAACCTCGATAAAGGGATCCATGAGTTTACCGGTGAATGAAAATTCAGATTCTGCTGACGACTCTGTTAAAGGTATATCTGCACATAAATCTTTATCAGCCACGAGCATGTTACGAAGAGGTGGCTCTACGTCAAGTGATGGCGGTAACTCGCAATCTATTAAAAATCCATTTAATTCACCTAAAAAAGAAGTCATTGGTTCCTGGTGCGCAAGATTGAAGGATCTCAAACCCGGATATAGAACTTTACGTCTTTTAGATGGTAAAGGTGAGGAGTTATTGTATAGTGGCTTATTTGTATGGATAAGCCATGAGTAAGTAATCAAGAGAGGAAAAGCATCAAATGTTTAAACACCTTAACCTTGTGCACTATTGATGTATGGAAAAGAAGCTATTATTTAGACTTGAACTGAAAAACTATGACGTTGATGATTTTTATTTTTTGTGTCTGTTATTGTGTTTATCCGGTTTTGTTACTGCCTTTTTCTGTAAAACCTCAAAATAGCTAATGCTGCTGTAAATATTTTTTTTGTAAGTATAGGCTTTAATTGGATCTTTCCAAAGAAACTATGATAACAGAGAAAATGCCGGACTGTAAAACTGCATTTTATATATTGTACACGAGCAAGATTTAACATTAGGTTTGTTTAGTTTATACATTTATTTAAATTTATACAATTCCCATTGAGGCTACCTCATTGTAATTAAAATGAGTAGCTTAAAAGTTGACTCAAAAGTAGGACATGACATCTTCATCATCCTTCTTTAATTCTTGCCTCTGTGCTTGCTTTTTACCCTCTAATAATTCCCTTCTAATTTCTTTACTAATAGATTTATGAGATCTCTGTCTAATTGTTTCCATTAAGAAATCTCTTTGATCATCAGTGATATCGTTTTTATACCTTTGTGCAAATGCAAGGAAAGCCTTGTGCCAAACAATTGGCAATGGTGGAGCCTGTTTAATTTTTTGTGAATATTGAAGATCTAAATCATCAACATCATCCATTATATCATGTGAAGATGATGATTTATTATCAGTGACAATTCTAAAACGCATAAAATAAAAGACTAAATCGTCAATAGTTTGATATGGTAATGCGTATTTCTTTTCGACTAAGACACGAATAAAAACAGTTGCAGCAGGAGAATATTCTTGCTCTAAAAGCCAACTCAATGCAACAGAAGCATGTTGAACAGGGATTGAAGTCTTTGTTAAAACACCAGCGGCAATCATAGCCTCACGAACTGTACAATGTTCATCAACTAATGGGAATAAAAATCCCTTGAAAAATGCACTTGGTTTATAAAGCGATTTTTTCAAGGCACGGAATAAATGGTAGTTTAATTTATGATTTTCACTTTGCTCAATATCTTGTCTGAATCTTGGGAAAAGTACCAAATTAACAAAACGTTCAGCTTTATTTGAGTTTAAATTTGAAATGAATAAACGTGTTGCTTCATAAATTGCATTAGGTGTCCATGATTCAGGTGCTGTGACATATAACAAATCCTCCCAGTTTTTAATCGTTGGTAGCACCTTAAAAAGTTTTGGTAACTTACCATGAGTCCAAGCACGTAATGAATCACCAACTTTTTCATAAGCTGCAATGACCCTTGGTGGTAAAAGGACACCCTCTGATGGTGCCTGAGTTGCTGAAAAAGATTCACTTTCTTCTTGTATTTTCATAGATTCCTTCTCTGCAATTTTTTCCATAATTTTATCAGCCAAATTGATTGATTCAAAAGGTAAGTTATCACCCCTTTTACCTTTAACAAAAGCTTCAAACATGGCAATATCATCAGGGCTCATATCATCATCTTCTTCGTCTTCATCAGCATCATCTTCATAGTACTCTTCTTCGCCGATTTCCTCTGCATCTTCCTCATCCGAATTATAATCTCCAAGATCATTCTCTTCTGAGATGAAAGAAAATCTTGGCCTTTCAGCTTCCTCTCTTATATTTTCTTCTCTTTCAATTTCCTCCTGCTGTTCCTTGGCAAGCTGTAAGACCTTCCTAGAAGTTGAAGCATCAAGAACTTGTCCCTGATCTAGATCTTCATCGCCAATTCTCTTTCCCCTGCTCTTTTTCTTCTTTTTCCCATCACTGAAAAGCACACCATTGGATTCTGCAATGTCCTTATATAGCGGAACATGTCTTTTACCGTCCCTACTGTCCTTGGTGGATATTTTACCCATTTTTTTGTAAACTTTTCACGTGAATTCTAAAGAAAAGAAGGAAAAAAAAAAAAAATTTTTTGCGCAGCCTGAAAATTTGACAATTTGTTAAGTCAAAACAATTGCAAAGAAGGGGAAAGAGCTTATTATTCTGGTTCTGCTGTGAAATTAAATTGAAAAGCATTGCATTTAAAGTAAAACAAAAGGATTAAACACACATAAAAAACTACAATTTCAAAAAAAAATATGGCTAAACTTTCAAGATCAACAAAGCGTTCAGCCGAACCATACACAACGGAGTCTCCGTTACAGAAGAAGGCAAAGCGTATCCATTCACTAGAGGCTGTTCGTGCCAAGCGTTATAAAACACTCAATTCAGCACCTCAGGCACCAACAGAACCGCTGGATATTTTTGTCTGGGGTTCAGGATCCATGTGTGAACTGGGACTTGGTCCAGCTGCCAAAAACAAAGAAGTCAAAAGGCCAAGATTAAATCCACTTTTAACAAAGGAGACTACCGATGTTCAATTTGTGGAGTTTGCCGTTGGTGGTATGCACGTTTTAGCTTTGGATAACGAAGGATCTCTATGGAGTTGGGGTAATAACGACTCTGCTGTGTTGGGAAGAGATGCATCTGCTGGTGAGAAGCTCAAAGATATGAAGCAAGAAGGTGAGGATAGTGAAGATGACGATGATGGTGATCTCAATGAAGAGGAAAGTACACCACAAAAGGTCCCATTTTTTGATGTTAAAGATATCTCCAACGAATTAAAAGACAGAAAAATTGTGCAGTTGGCTGCAGGTGACAACATCAGTGCCGTTTTACTAAGCAGTGGTGAAGTTTATGCTTGGGGGACATTTAGAAACAACGAGGGTATTTTAGGTTTCTCTCCAAGTGTTAAAATTCAAAAGACACCATTCAAAATTGACGAACTTGAAAATATTGTTCAATTGGTTGCGGGTAAGGATCATGTTTTAGCTTTAGATAACAAGGGTATTCCTTATGCATGGGGTAATGGTCAGCAATTCCAACTTGCTCGTAAAATTATGGAAAGATACACAATGACATCCCTTGAGCCACGTTCTTTTGGTTTGAAAAAGGTCAAATTTATTGGTACCGGTGAATTCCACGCATTTGCAATTACCACAGATGGTAAGGTCTTTGCCTGGGGTCTTAACCAATATGGTCAATGTGGTATCACTGGAGCTAAAATTCAAGATGGTGCCCTCGTTGAAAAGCCAACAGAGATCAAGTCTTTGCGTGATAAGGATATTGTTTACATTACCGGTGGTGAGCACCACTCAATGGCACTTTCTGCATCCGGTGATGTTTATGTTTTTGGACGTTATGATATGAAAGAAATTGGGATTGAAAAGAGTAAATTGCCTTTGGACGACTGTATCGTTGATGATCATGGCAATGTGCGTTCCCTCCCAGTACCAACTAAACTCGAGACTGTGCCCCCTTGTAAGACTGTTGCCTGTGGTTCACACCATTCGCTTGCCGTGAGTAAGAGCGGGTTTGTCTATGCCTGGGGTTTTGCCGACACCTATGCCGTTGGATTGGGTAATCTCGACGAAGACGTTGAAAAGCCAACGAGAATTGACAACACAGCCACGAGAGACCACGACATCAAGCTGATTGCCGCTGGTGGTCAGTTTTCTGTTTCAGGTGGTGTCAAGCTGGACGAGGCAGCAGCTGAAAAGAGAGTGGACGAGATCGAAGAGTTTGAAGAGAGTTTGTAGTTTCAAATGCTGAGCCTGTTATTACGTAATCTTAAATTTATGGGTGGAAACCCATCGCGTGTTTCAAACATTTGCAACTTGCAAGCAAACAGTTTTGGCGTTTGTGGACATTGCACCGCTCTAGAGACGTTTCTGTTTGTATTTGATTTAACTCGGAAGTATTTGTTTGTTTCCTGTAATTTAATTTATTTTGCTTGTAATTTTCTTCAACGAATAAATTGCATATTTATTTATTTATTTTTTGCGTACTGGCTTTGCTTGAAACATGAGTGGCATCTCTTCGGATAATGTGTGCAATGTAGAAAAGCTACTAAAGTGGATATCTTACAAACTTAGAATACCTGTAGATTCAATTGGCAGCTTACAGGATTTATCGGATGGTTTGTACCTGTTGAAATTAATAGATATCGTTACAGACGAGGCCTATAGTGAGCATCTCATCCCGGTATATGACTTGGAGGATTCCATATTGAACAAGGCAAAGCAGCAACCAGATGAATTATCCAATGTCAAAGGCAATGGTAAAAATAAAGTTAAATATATTGGCGGACCATTATCTAGATTTCAAAAACTGGCAAATGTTGAAAAGTTATTGCTTTGGCTTAGAGACTCTCCGGACTCACCCTTTGTCTCAGCTAAAAATTCTCAGTTTTCAGCTTCAAATACAATAACTGTAAAGGGTGTTGGCATTGAGGATATACTAGATTCTAATGATAAACTTGTTCCTGGATTATTGTGGAGTATATTTTGGACGTTTGTTTTATCAAGCGATGATGGTGTAACAGAAAAGCGTGGCATATTAAACGATTGGCTCAGTAGGCATGTTCAATCAGAAACTGATTGCAAGTCTCTACTGAAGAATTTCAATTTAATGTCAAAGCTGGCTTCAAGTTGCGGTATTAAAGCTGGCAATTCAGTATATGAAATTCTAATAAATGCAGAAATTGAAGGTATACCACTGATTTTTAATGGGATAACCAATGCAAATACCAAAGGAAATGTTGACGTAAATTTAGATTTTGCAAAATTGGATGATTGGTCTTGCTTTATTTATTTCAGTTTTTGGTGGGACATATTCTACCTTAAGGGCAATTCTTCAAGGTCATCTACACATTCGACTTTGGCATTGAATAATAATTCACCATTGGCATCGAATTCATCATCAACATCAACATCAACATCAATATCAACATCAGCTTCAACATTACACGATAAAGCAACAATGAAAGAATTATTTGGACCAAATGTACTTGAAAATGCCAATGGCAATCAAGTTGAGTATGATTTAGGATTAAAACTTCGAATTGAAACATTTTTAGTTGTTGTTGGTGAAATTATTCGCATGAAAACAACCTTTCTTAATCGATTAGAAAAAATTTTAATTAATGTTATTGAATGGCTTGGTAAATTTTCACTTGTTGAAGATGAACCTATTAAAGAACAGCCAGATTTAGAAGACGGTGAAATTCAACTGTCGGATGATATATTAAAGTCCCTACAGCAATGGACATTGGTTTCCCAGTACAGACATGGAGATAAGCTTAAAATTTATAAGGAAATTCAACAGTTAATATCATACAAGGGTAAATTAAAGGATCTTTTGGAAACATATGGTCTGGCACCATTTGAAGAGCCAAATGAAAAGTCATTGGATAAAATAAGCAGGCTCTATTCAATGCTAGTTGAATCTGAGGAATCAGTGCTGCGGAAGGCGAATTTTTTACTTGATGATAGAATAGGTGGGTTAAATTTAAAATTTCAAAAAAATGCTAATGATATCAAAAAAGGGCTCAAGTTTGCCGAATCAGACATTGGGGAGTTGTATCAGCATCATTATGAAAAGAGAATTTTGAGTGCACGTGAAATTTTAACTGACTTGCGGGGGATCAGTTGCATTAACGAAGAGTTGAATAGAATTAGAATGGAATTAATGGTAATTCATTCGAGATCGTCAAAAATATTTGATGCTGTTTATTATAGTGGTATTATTGAAATGAATAAAACCAAAATTGAATTTCTTAAAAAATTACTCCATGATGATTTAGAATTTCTTCAAGGCCAAATGGTGAAAAAGAAGCAGGTTGTTAAAGTTTTGCGCATTTCACAAAAGTCAAAAGAATTACCTAATAGTGTAGTTCATAAAATGATTCAATCTTCATTTAACCTTTCAGATACAAGTGCCATTTCAGTTGTTTTTAATAGGCATGACATTGGTAGGAAGGGGTATCTTACCAAAAGTGAATTTATGAAGGCATGTGGATTTATATTTCCAACAATGCACGAAAATGACATTGAGGAGATATTTGAAATTGTATATCAGGCAAGTGGTAATGAGCGGCGGGGGCTAGGAATTGAACAATTTAAGAAAATCGTTGAGTCTGGGATGGACCATAACGAAGATAAAAATGAGCATGTTTGCATGTCGCCCGTTGTTAATACTGGTGGATTTGAAAATGGTAAGGTTACAGAAGACTGTGAGCTTACATGTTTAACAAGCGACTTTCATCATCAATCATGGCAATTGTTAGGAGGTAATCCGGTGGCATTTACAAAGATCAACTTGAATGAACGGCTCAAAAGGAAAGTTGATGATATCTTTGTAAAGGATACCCATGGGGAGTACGACTTTGATAGCTGGTTTGGCAAGGTTGACGAGAGTCTCATATACCAAGACATTGAGGGTGAACTTGGTGAGGTAGAGCTGGAGAACGTGCTCTATGACTTGGAAAAGGTCAAGCTGGACCTGTAGTAGGCTTTTGCTGACAATTTACGCAATTCTCATTGGTTCAAAAGGCGCCACATTTTTTTTATTATATCTCCGATATCATCGTTAGGTGATTCTATTAAGCATTAAAACGAATACAAAGCAAAGAGTAAAATTAGCTAGCCGCCTTTTTCATACCCTCCCATTCCTCACTTGTGAACACCTTTTGTGTGAATGCATGGATAGCTGCAATTTCATCCTTGAGGGCATTATTGACAATTCTATGCCTTTGAAGCTTGTTTTTGCCTGTAAATACATTACTGACAATAATAACGGCAAATGCCTGTCCACAGCCACCAGACATATCCTGAACTTCAACCTCTGAGGCCTCCAGCCTCTCCTTGATGATATTTGTCAGTGATTCTGCAGTTAGTGGTGTTGTCATTGCGCGGTGAAAAGTTGTCAAGTGGCACCCTGCTCGGTATAAATAGAGAAGAATTCTAGACTAAACGGGGATTTAGCCACTTTGTTACCATTTGAAAGTGCCAGTGTTTTCAAGCGGCTAATTTTGTATTTAAATGTTGAGTTTTTTTTGAAGTTAAAAAAACACATTTTCAACTTTATCTTGCAGGCAAACTTGATGTTCTCTGCCAAACAGGACTCGCACACACTTGAAGTTGCACCTTGATCTGCAAATGGCATCACTCAAGCAAATTACAAGTTTATTAAACAAGTTGTATCCTCTGCATCATGCGGATCATGCCTGGGATAATGTTGGACTTTTAGTTCCAACTGAAAGAATAATTAAAAAAATTTTGCTAACGGTTGATTTAACCCAGGACGTTTGTGACGAGGCCATTAAGGGTAATGCCGATTTGATCATTGCGTACCATCCCTTCCTATTTAAAAAATTCAATAGGATCAATCCAAATGACACACAGCATCAGAGTCTTATGAAACTTATGAAGCAGGACGTTGGTGTTTATTGTCCACATACGTCTGTTGATGCGGCTAAAAATGGTGTTAACGATTGGCTAGTTTCAGGATTGGCATTAAAGAAGGACATTTTAAAGGTGGACGTTATTGAACCTGTTCAGCCAAAAGGTGATGAAACAGAGAAAGATGTTGAGGGTGTTGGTATGGGTAGATACGTTGAATTTAATCAATCCATCCCACTAGAGGAAATGCTTGAGAGAATTAAAAAATCTTTAAATTTGCAAATGGTTCAATATGCATGTTTAAAGGATACATTCAAAGATAAGCAAATTAAGAGTGTGGCAATATGTGCTGGTTCTGGTGGGGGTGTATTTTCAGCATTGCACAAGCAAGGCAAAAAGGCAGACTTGTACTACACTGGCGAGTTATCACATCATGAAGGACTTGCATTAAAGGAGCAAGGCAAGGTCGTTGTTATTTGTGGTCATAGCAATACCGAGAGAGGTTGGTTGAAGTGGCTACAAAATAAATTGATTGCCACTGAAAACGTTCAAATTGTTCTTAGCCAAAGCGATGAGGATGTTTATCAGCCATTTATTTAAGCACATTTTATCAATTTTTTTTATTAAAAGATTAGTTAATATATAAACATATATACAATAGAGGTTCAGTTGCTAATGGCCTTGAGCTCCTTCAATGACCACCCCGTTAATTTTTTACTTCTGGCATAGTAAAATCCTTCCCAGCCAGATCTGGTACCATCGTCATCAAACTTATCCCTTTCTTCACTTTCATAGCCATTAAAACTGACTTTTGGTAAAATGGCCAAATCGTTAATTTGAACAGGGTTGCTCAATAGTGTGAATTTTTTGTAACTAAATTTTTGATCCTTCACGTCGGGGCCATATATTTTTTTAGATAGGCCCGTTAAGCTGAGATCATCGTTTGAGGCAGATGTGAATAAAACTGAATCCGGCAATGTGTTAATATACTCAAAAGTTGTATCAGTAAGAATAAATTCACCAGTGAATTGAATTGTTGGATTACCTGATGCATCAGTAACTTCATATGCATTATCCCAATCAATAGATTTAATGAGATCCTTTTGTGTAAAAATAATATAAGTAATTCTAGCAATGAGTTTACCAAGCATTGGGTGATGTGCCTTTGATCTGAAAATATCCGTTGAAAATGTTAATCTTCTCAGATAATGATCACTCCAATCGGCGGCATTATAATCAGTATCAACGCCTAACCAAAACTTCGTTGGGGACATTGGAGAGTTAAACCAAAATCTAATGGGTTTGATGTTAATAGTATCAACGTCTGCATAGACACCACCGTTCAAATAAATAATTAAAAATTTTAAAAATTCAAATTTGAGTCTGTCATGGGGGAGTAGTCTGAGAGCATCCACAACTTCAGGAACTGTTGGACGTAAAAAGTCAACGACATTATTTTCTGCCTCTTGAATAGAATAGAGCATGAGATCATGATCGCCATTGGCCTTTTTCCAACGATCAATTAAATCTTCCCACTCTGGCTTAAACAACGTTGGATCATCTAAATCTGATGTTTTCCACAATTGAAAAATATTTTTTTCAACAGGATCGTCTTTTAAATAGGGGAAATAATAGCCCAGTCGAGCCTCAATGGTTGTCAGTGAGTATGGATTCTTCACTGGTGGTGGAGTTGTGCGGTGCACGTACACCTCCTGTGGTAAATCTGCACTTGAAACACTTTTGGGGTATTTACGCGTGGTAAAATTGGCCTGATATATATTCAACACTGAAAAACATACAAACAAGGACACAAAGAACGTTTTCCAAGCAGACATCTGTTGTTGTTCCCCTTTCAAAATGCTGAGAAACGAGAAAAAAGCTGGAGAAAAAAAAATTCATGCGCCACAAAATAACGAGAAAAAAATGTGGCTGGTTCAATAATTGCAGTTCATTCTCTGCATGGAATGGAGTTGCTGATAAAGGTGCCAGAGAGCCTTGCAGCCACGACGGAGAGGCTTGCTCTATTTGTAGATGGTGTAGATTTGGGTATAGTTGCAAGTGACAAGGGGCAGCTGGTGTGCGTCATTGATCCCACGTTCCTTTTCCCTTTGTTGCTGCAGTCAACGGCACCAGTAAAGTCCAACGACGACAACACCCTCTCGTTTTTTGGTTCTTTAATCCCATTTGGGCTCATTGTTAAATTTGAAGTGTGGTATGTAATTCATCCGTTTATAACTGCAAAGGCCACCCAGTATAGAATCAGCATGCTTAACTTTGATGCTGTGGGGCCCATTTCTAATCCAAAGGTGCCATCATCGGCCATGGGGCAATTTATTGGATCCAATAACTCTAACTCTCTAGTGCAGGTTAAAACTAACAAGAGCCTCAAGCAGCTCACGCTCCAACTGCTCAACCACGAGCTTAGAATGAGAAGGATACCATATTCACCACAACTTGAAAAAATTATGCTTCATGCAGTGGCATACAAGTTTAAATCAAAAGAGTGGGGGGTTGACCAAGTTGAGTCTGTTATTGGTGCCATCGTTGGACTTTTAGTCTGACATTAGGCTTACCACAACCCAAGGGTGTGCTATTGCTACAACAAAATGTATTAAACGGTCAAATTTTAACTAAATAAGCTATATATAGTATCATTGTTCACTCCAACTCTAATGCTAACGCTAACATGACAATTAGCAGCAAAGTTGGAAAAAATGCTGGTAATGCTTTCTAATAATGGGTGCTTGAAAAGTGAAAGAAAGTTGGAAAGGGTATATTCTGGAGGGTATATATTCAAAACTTTTATTTTTTTTTCAGATAAATGTGTAAATGTATAATAGGTAATTCTTGATCTATTTAATATAGCAACCTAGTAGATTCTAGTTCGGGGTTGAATGAGAGTTTCTTACTTGGCACGCGGACATTGGATGTATTATCCAACGACAGACATTTCCTATGTCCTCTCTTTTTAAGAACAGATTTTAGCTTTGAATCTGAAATTAACGAGCTGGACATGCTTGACACTGATGTTCTATTTGAAAGTGGTCTCTCATGAGAAAAGAGCTCACTGTTTGAATCATCGCTATTTAAGTCATCGCTATCTCTGCTTTGGCAATGCGTTTTAAAATTATCTAAATCTTGAAGTGGTTCTATTAGTTGTTCTTTATCTGAATGATTGCTATTGCCATTGCTACTATTATTATTATCATCATCAATTGCCGTGCTTGTAGGAGAGAAACACTCTATGCTATCGTCGTCCACTTGTTCATTTGAAACGTCTTTTATATATCCTTCATTCTCATTTCTTTCCTCTTCAATTAAAGGTCCATATAAAACGGTAATGTCATTCTCTTTAAACCAGTTAATCTTTGCTGGATCTAACTCTTTCAAATTGTTAATCTCTTTATACCAAGCACGCCAGCATGCATTTTCTAGTCTGGCACGACTAGTCGTAGGTAAAAACATCATCAAATCATCGATTGGCTGTGAAACTTTTAGTTTTAAAATGCTATCAACATTGGAAAGTTCAAATGGCTTCATAAATTTATTATTCGAAATTTCTCTCCAGCAATTACGATATTGGTTTGGCGTTAGTGCATGCGAAAAGTAATCAACGGCCATTGGTGGATCAGGCTGAACCAGCTGCTTCATAAATGAGTTTGTACTTATAAGTGGCAATAAACTAAAATTATTACTTGGTGATTCAAAAAAATTTGTATCTAGGAACTGATGGGCAAGATTGAGATAAGGCGGTTGTTCTTCGGTCATCATATAGGCGCCTATCAATGAAGAAAGCAGTTGTTTTCTTTTTCCTGCTAAACTGATCCAAGATTGGAAATATCTTCACTTTTATACTTTCCACTGACTCTCTTGCACTTCCCTATTTAACCTGATGATTTCCAGTGGGAAAAAAAAATACATCAAAGTGTTCGATGCACGTCGGCTATGCGCAAGAGAATACATAAGTGTTTAATTCAAGGTAGCGGAAGAACAATGCAAAGACGTTGTCAATGATAAGATACATTAACTAGGTCCCTGGATATATGAATTAGAATAATATTCCAAATTGTATGCATTGCTACAGTCGTGTAAGTCCTTCCCTCATGATACAAAAGATACCTCATATGCCATACCTGGTGATTCACGCGATCTGAGCGGATGATCGTCGAGTTTCGTCATGAGCCCCGCTGCTAAGAGTTATCCCAGGGTTTAGCATCTCCACAGGTTAAAGTGGCATCACATGGCTCTGTTAATGATCCTAAACACACAGTTTAAAACGAGCTGGTTTATTTTGTGAATAGTGTAGACACAGTCGTGTTTTGGGTAGAATAGCATTTTATTCATGCAGCTCGGATTTTTTTCAGTGTCCGAGCTGAGGCCGAAGCCAAAACGACTGTATATTACAAAATAGTAGGTGCAGGTGGTACATTCTCCAGTAGCTTTTTTGGTTACTTGGAGAATGATAACCTGATCAAACGCATATGGATGTTGTAATCGTACTAGTAGTTTCCAGTTGGTGGAAAAACTCTAACAAAATACAAAAAGAAAAAGAAATGGGACGGTCTGGACTGGATAACCAGCCCTGGGCAACTCTGGCTTTCCCCTTTGGTATATCTGCTTAAAACCAAAGGCTGTCTCCGTGGTGATGTCTTCCCACTCAGAATGTGCCTCTTTAATAAGTAGACGCCCTTTAGCCAAAGGCACCCTCCTTACAAAAAAGAAAAGAGATGCTCTTGTAGAGCCCAGGTGACGCTGTAATCTGCCAAGCCGTTACAAAACTAAACCAAACTAGATTAAATTAAATTAAACTACCAAATCAAACCAAGTTAAACTAAACCAAATTAAATTAAATTGAGCTACCACTAAAATAATTAACCACCAATGGCCTTCCTTAGCGCCATCAAGGGCTCTTCGCATTCAATATTCTCAGGAAGGCAGTGATCTTCTAGGCTCTCCTGTCTTCCTAAGCGTCGCATTTCAACATTCACAACTTCACATAATGGCGAAGCTGCTACTGGTGTCCAGCCAACACCCGGTAATTCCTGGTCATATTCATAATTAGTGAATTTATTCATGGGAGTAACAGGCACTGTACTGTATCCATGTGCACTACCTAATGCCAAAGGTGAAAATAAAATATCATTGTTGCTCTTACTGCTGCTGTTGTTGCTGTTAGCGGTAGTAGTAGCTTTTGCTGTTGCACTATCATGGTGCATTAATCCACCATTTGGAAATCCCAGATATGGATCTTGTTTTATCAAATATCGATAGTCTCTGATCTTTTTAGACTTCATATATTGATCTAACTGTTTTATTGGCCTTGAAATTACTTTGGCTTTACCGTTTTCGTCAATCTTTGTTGTTATTCGAGTGTTAAAAAAGATAAAATTTTGCAATCTCTGTGTTTCTTGTAATTTTACCAAATCATCCAGTCGATATGATGGAGTTGATGTAGTTGTATTAGAATTATCAATGCTATTCTCCTTCCAGTGACTAAAAGATGAGGGCGTTGTTGTTGCCGTTGGTGTTGTTGGATCTCTCAATCTCGGTGAACCCTGCCTGCTGTTTCTCCTGTTCCTTGAATATTTATTATACTTTTCAATGAAAAGATTCTCCTCTTCTTTACACCTAGCACTTTTATTTTTACCTTCAGCTTCAGCTTCAGCTTCATCGCTATCTCTATCTCTGTCTCTACTTTTATTTTTACCACCCTTTTTACCCTCCTTTTCCTCTTCTTTTTCATCCTCTGCTGAATTGCATCTATTTTTCATAATGGAACTCATCGATAGCGTAACGCTATCACTTGTGCACATAAATCTCTCACTTGACGATGGTGGACATGGCGTCTGTGGCATATATCTAGGTGATGAGTTTAAATATTGAAAGAATACATCTTCATCTACAGAATCACTACCCGTTGTCGGTGATGACTGCAGTTGTGTTGAATGTACATTTGGGATCATCATGCCATTGGCATCACTAGCCAAAGTTGCAGAGTTTGGTGGTCTCTGTGAAAAAGTTGTAAATAATTCACCCATATTAAATCCAAAACTGTTAGACTTGTCAACTAATGGCGATGTTCGCAGCGGTGATGAACCAATACCGTTATTTTCATATGATGACATAACACAGTCACTTTCAAAATCATCATCAAACCCACTATCAATTTTCCTTCTACCACCATGCTCTTTTCTATTTGGCGATAACCTGAGCACTGGCGAGCAGTTCAACCCTTGCTTCAAAGACATGGCACTTTGATGAGACGCACTTGCAGGCGTTATTTGGAATAATATCTGTGTTTCACCAACTTCTTGTTCTCTTTTGAATCTTTTAGTTGGAGGCCGGCCCCGCCTTTTGTGGGGTGAAATCATTATTTGAATCAAGCAAAATGATTGTGAAACCAGTGTGAAGAGTGTTGCGCGCAGTAGAAAATGCTCAGCACACGTTCAAATAACACAGTTGAACAGCTTGTTGTCGGTGTCTCCTTGTAATTAGATTATTTATTGCTAATGTGTAGTACTTTTGGAGTTTTTTGGAAATTTTCACCAAGAATTGGTGACTTAACGTCCAAAAACAATCATCTCTCTCTTTTTGCTCCCGAATAGGAAATGTTGCCTATTCGGGTAATTTTGTGCCTCCTCACCGGTGGACGTATTTATTGACAACAATGGGTTCAGACATTTTCTTTGCCTCCTCCTCTCATATCAACAGATTTGGCTATCTTAGACGTAATGCCGCCTTAATTAACAAGATCGTGTCTAGTGGTTCGGCACAGCTGATAGTTTTCCGTCGCAATCCTACCACCAACAACCATGAAATTTTAGCAAAGGACGGTTCCATTCACCGTGAATCAAATTGGGGGGATTTACTTAATACTTGGGGGCAATGGAATGCCATGGAATTAAAAGAATGGTGTGATTGGAGTAAAAAATGGGGAAAAATTGTGTGGTTGGGTATTGACGAACAGTGTAATTTACTTAACTATAACGAAAAAAAATTATTTAAAGATGATGAACATTCCATTGAAGGAATCCCTATTTTTGCAATTGATATTACTCAGTCATTAGATTTGCAAAATAAAATTGAAAAATTGATCTCTGATAAAGATTCAAATGCCTATTGGGTTGCCGGTGTTGCCGGTGTTTTAAAATTATCCAATGAACAGGCAACTCTCTTTTCATATGCAAGAATGATGCTTGACTTTGTAGTTAAACATGAATTTTGTCCTGGATGTGGTGGTCATATGACTACCAGAGATGCCGGTTCAAGATTAGTCTGTTTAAAGGATAACGGCGATTGTAACGTTGGTGGATCAAATAACGTTTTATTCCCAAGAACAGATCCTGTGGTTATTATTGCATTAAGAGATGAAAATAATATTCTTTTGGGCCATAACGCTCGTCGTCATAAGGCTCAACCTACAATTTCAAAAGTTACCGTTGATGGTGTTGAAATTGAAGAGACAAAATACACCAAATTTTATTCTTGCTTTAGTGGATTTATGGAACCTGGTGAAAGTTTTGAACAGGCATGTGTTAGAGAAGTCTATGAAGAGACTGGTGTTAAACTATTGGCCTCTGATGTCAGAATTGTTGAAAGTCAGCCCTGGCCATTCCCTTCAAATTTGATGGTTGGTTGTGTTGGTGTTGTTAAAGGTGACCAAATATTGAATACTGAGCTAGACGGTGAATTGGAAGATGTTAGATGGTTTGATGCTAATTCTGTGTTAGACAAAAAGGGTGTGTTACAGGTGGGTCCAGTTGTTGACGGCAAAAGGAAAGTCATTGAGTGGATCACGCCTCAGACTGAAAGTGTAGCCGGTAGAATCATCAATAAAATTGCAGAGGAATGTTCCAAAAGTAAGTTTTAAATGTCTATTGGTATTACACTCTATGCTGATGCACATGGCATTGTTATTTGTGGCGCATATACACAGGACATTTGTACAGCCATACATATGGCCATCGTTTACAAATAATAGTCAGCATGAAAAACTCAGTATAATTTTAACTGGTAAACTATGAGCATGTAATTTATAAAAAATCTGTAGTGCCTTTCACGCAGCCGTGTTACGCTAGATGGCTGCCAGAGTTGAGCACAAGAAATAAAGGTGACTCTTCAATTGCGCAGATGAAAAGCATCAAAGCCAATTAGTTTAATGTGTTCCAATTTATAGTTAATGTAAGATGGGGGGCCATCGGTGGTGTCAAATAAAGCGTTTTATGTAACTTCAGTTGGCTCCAAAAGCGTTTTTCCTAATGCGGCAAAACCAAAACAAAAATCTGGTGACACGTTTCGGGCTTCCACAACGGTTTTCTAGAAATTTTTGAATTTCAGCTTTATTGTTTTTTTTTCTATTGAGCTGTGTAAGTTATAAAAATCTGCTGGTCCAGATATGTTATACCAATTACTGTCACTGGCTACTAGTGTATTGGCCTTTTATGATACCCAACCTGAACTTATCAAATTTGAAAATGCCAAACAGGTGCCAACTCTTAAAACAGCTGTAGAACTTCTACAAAAACAATACATTTTTGAACTCACTAGCAATAGTAATTCTTCACCAACAGCAAGCCAATCAGGGAGTGCCACATCAACTCAATCTATTCAAACGGAAACAGTTACAGCTGGTATGACATATTTGTATTCAGATTCAAGTAATGAATCGTTTTATGTCAATATTACCATTGAATCAGTTAATTATCCTGTTTTATTAGATACGGGATCTCCATATTTATGGATTTATTCATCTAATTGTACTTCAAGTGCATGTGAAACAGATTCTAATAAAAATAATTTATTTGAATATAATCAAGGCAAAAATTTAGAATCGAAATTTGAATTATCATACGATGAAGGATATGCAAGTGGATTAATTTATGAAGACGAGGTAATTATTGGAGGATTTAAAGCTCCTGATTTTAAATTTGGTGTTGCAGACATAGTTCCTAATATTTTTGATCCATATAACTTTGTTGGTGTCTTAGGATTGCCAGCTGATAATTCAAGTGTTACCGGTTTAGTTAATGCAGTTTCATATTTAGCAGAAAATGGTGATATTACAAGCTCAAAATTCATTATTTGTATGGGTGAATATTCAAGTGATGAAAAAAATGATGGTATTTTATTCTTTGGTGATACAAAAGAAATTTTACATACTGGCGATATTTACACAGCATCAATTTTAAAAGATGCAATTAGTCATTGGGAATTTAAAATTGATAACGTTTATATTAATTCATTCCAAGTTGAATTTGATGAATTATTAATTGATGAAACTAAAAGTAACTATTCAAGAATTGGTTTATTAGATTCAGGTACAACGTCTATTGTTCTATCAAAAAATGATGCATTAACCCTTCATTCATATTTTACAAATTCATTCACTGATGGTACAAATTATGCCATTTATTGTAATAGTACATTAGATATTAATTTAGAAATTTCTGGTAAAAATTGGACAATTTCTTCAGATGAATATATTGGATCAGCATATGGTGATGATTCAGAACTTGCAGGTTACTGTGTTTCAAATTTCCAAGGTCTTGATTCAACAAGTGATGGTGCTTGGATTCTTGGTATTTTATTTATGAAGGGTAAATATGTTGAATTTGATTATGAAAATCAATGGATTGGATTGGCAGAAAGGAACAATGAAATTAAATTTGTCAATCCGCCACAAAATACGTCACTTGCTGCAACAGCCACAACTATTCAAACTATTTCAACCTCATTAACAGCAACGGCAATGACAACGACAACGACAGCGACAAAAACATCGTCCATTACAACAGCACATAATAGTGGTGTTCATAATTTTAATTTTAACAGGGTTTTAAATTTAATTGCATGGTCAATTTTACTTATTTGAGGTGGTTTTTCTACTATAAAAATAAAAAAGAGGAAAAGGGATGTTTAAAACAACAGAAAGAGCTAGAGAAATGACAAAACTAACTTTTCATAGCCAGTGATGTTTAATTTGGGAATGGACACTTTTATTTGCATTTGCATTAACGCACATTTACATTTACACTAACATTTACATTCACATTTACATTTACATTTACATTTACACTTACAGCAAAATTTATTTCAACCCTTTTTTTTGTTTCGATATTTATATTTACATTTTTGTACGCTTAGTTAATTTGCAATTTGCATTTGTTATTTTAATTTTATATTTTATTTGATTTTATTTTATTTATTAATCACATTTATCAACAATATAAATTACTTATCATTACCAAATCTTCTCTTTCTTCTTTCTAATCTTGCAATTTCAATTAAATCATCTTCACTTGGTTCAAAAATATGCCAAACAACATAATGTGGTAATCCACCAACTTTCATACCCATTTTTTTAACTAATTTACCAAATGCCTCAGTCTCTGCATGGTTTAAAAATGTAAATGCAGGGAAATTAGCACCACGTCTAAAAGTTCTAGCCTTTGCTAAAATTGAGACACCACCAACACCATCCAGGTCGACAACTTCATTTGGAGATCCATTTATATTTCTAATATATGCTAAATGAGCTCTCCAAGTTGAATATTCAGCATAACCTTCAACAATAACATCATCTTCATCTAATTCACTTGCTAATTTTAAACCTTCTTGTGATTCAATCCAAGAATTTAAATCATATGGTTGTTCTTTGCCAAGATAAATTGGCAATGGTCTCCAAACATTTGGAACTATAACATCATATCCATTATTACCACCACAAAATAACATCATAAATTCTAAAATATTACCAGGTGAAAGTTCAATGTCAACATCACGCCAGTAAACCCAAGAGTGATATGGCTTTAGGGCAGTTGATAAAAGCCAATTTCTAGCTCTTCCCATTAATTTTCTACGAATACCTTGAATTTTAACATCATGTCTATCACTAAATCCTTGACCAATAATTTGACCAAAATCTTTTTGATATATTTGAATACTTCTGAAAGGCTTTTCGTATTCATCATGGAAAGGTGGTGAATAGGCACTTTCCACTTGAGCCACATAATCCTCTGGTAAATATTTCAAGTAAAGATCTGATGAGCCTAAAACGCCCATACCTTTAGTCTTTTTATTTCTTGATTCTAATAGGGGTAATAATTTTGAATCTTGCATTGCCTCAACGTATTCACTTAAAGTTTCAAGAGTTGCATCATCTTCTGAACAATCACTAACTAAAAATGCAATGTCAATTAAATTATGTGGATAGGTTATATTCATCATATTTCTAAACATCAATGGTAAAACATTTTCTGCATTTCTCAATGGTATCAAAAGTAAAATGTGCTCGTTATTATCTTTACCATATGGCGTTCCTGAAAAGTCTTGCAAATCATAAAATTCAACACCCTCAGGTAGATCAAGTTCTTCTTGACCCGGATTTGTTGGTAATGCAGCATTTGGATCACCTTGAATATTAACTGTTTTTTTTGATCTCTGTGGATTTGAATTGGTATTTGAATTTGAATTGGTATTTGAATTTAACTCGTCTCTGTCTAAATTAGATAGCAGATGATCGTCGTTTTCAGTAATAATTTTTGATATTGAATTCGAACTACTGGAACTTGAATTGTATAGAGTGTATATGGCTAAAAGAGAGAAAACGAATATAGATAACAATACTTTTCTTGACTTTATTTTTACTGAGGATGAAAAAGAATTTAACTTCCCCTTGGTATCATCTTTCCTTTTGTAAATAATAGACATGTTAGTAACCAGATCAAAAAAGCAAGCAACTTGTGCACATCAAAGTGGCATAAATTACGTTTAGAGTACGCTTGGACAAAAATTAGTTAAACAGATACATACTCATATAGAGGCAACCCATTACGTTTAGCTCTCCAAGACATCTAGTCTTTGCTGTATTGTTTCCGGGATTTTTTTTTTTTTTCAAAGTACCTGTGAAGAATCTCGTTAAATTTAGAATTTTAACGACAAACGATGCTAAACACAAACAAAGCGGGCGCGGGATTGCTCAGCATTCTCAGAGAGCAGCAAACCACTCGAGCTTCAAAAGGTCCCACACGTTCTGGGCCAGCTCTGAGGCCTGTTTGGCACTGCTGGACTTGGCCTCAATGTAAACCTTCAACTTTGGCTCGGTGCCACTTCCACGAACGGTGAATCTTACTTCATCTGCACCTGTGACGTCATCTTGCTGTGGTGGTTTTATAATAGCTGTTATCATTTGTGAGTTTGGATCAACAGGCAAAAGTGGTTTATTTCCAACTGTATTTGACTCAAATCCATAGGTTAAATCTCTCCAGTAAATAACATCCCACTGGCCAATCTTTTCCGGATAGCTGCGACTACCAGCAGCGGCTCTTATCTTTGAATTGAAAATATTTTCAACATCCTGGCAAATGAAATAGCCATTGCACTCTTTAAAATAACCAAAATTTTCATATAGATAATTGAGCCTTTCCAGTGGATTTGAATTCATATTCAACAGCCATTGATATAATTGTAAAAAAACTAACAATGCGGCAATGCCATCTTTATCGTGGATACCTTTAAACATATACCCAATTGCCTCCTCATAGGCAAAAGGTACAATTAAGTTTTCACTTTCCAATTCAATAGCCTTATTCCCAATCCATTTGAATCCTGTTAAAGTATCAGTAAAATTAAATCCTAATTTTTGAGCCATCGAATTAAGCATCTGAGAAGACACTGTTGAGTTTAAGAGCCAAACGTCTGATAAATCCTTGTCTTGGCCGCTGGCGTAATTTGAAATTATGAAATCAGCAAACAAAATGCCAATTTCATTACCAGTCAATTGCTTCCAAAATTGTTGATGTTTTACAGCAAAGGAAAATCTATCAGCATCGGGATCATTGGCAATGACTAAACTAATTTTCAACTTGTCAGCTTCAGCAATGGCCAAATTTAACGCTCCTTTTTCCTCTGGATTTGGGAAAGAAACTGTCTTAAAATATGGATCTGGTGTACATTGCTCAGAGACATACGTGATAACATTAGGAGCTATCTGATCTGTTAATTCTCTAACAAATTCTGTACCTACACCATGCATTGCCGTATAAATAGCTTTAAATCCACTTATTTTATCAATGGCAAAATGTGTTTTTAATAAATGGTTCAAATAAGAAATTTTAATTTCTTCTTTACAAAAAATGAGATGATCTTTATATTTGCTGAATAGGGCATCCGTTTTCCAATTGTTTGAAACTATTTCGTCTATTGGTTTTAAATTTTTCAAAATGGATTGCTCAATGTTAAAATCATGCGGTGGTATGATTTGACATCCATTATCCCAGTAAACTTTATAGCCATTGTCATTTTTTGGATTATGTGATGCCGTTATCATTACACCAGCAGACGCACAATATTTATCAATGGCAAATGGCACCATTGGAGTTGCACTTAGTCCTGGTCCAATAAAATACACTTTAAAACCTTTGGATAAGAAAATGGCAGCCGTCAACTGTGCAAATCTTTGAGAGTTCAAGCGATGATCATGAGCAACAACAAATATTCTATTATTTGTCTGTAATTTTATATATTCAGCTAGACCCTGAGTTGCCTGTAAAACTGTTACATCATTCATTCTGTTAAATCCAGCCTCCATTTGAGCTCTCAAACCAGCAGTACCAAATATAATCCTCCTCGACAAAAGATCCGACAAAAACCCCCATTGTTCATTATAAACAAGATCATTAATCTGGTTTAATGTTGTTGGATTGACATCAATCGCCAGCCATTGCTGCACAGCACCCGCCAGAGAAGAGTCCATTTGATAGCAAGAACACTTTAATTACCCGCTGACGTAATCCGCCAAGTGCTGCATAACCGGATTTTTTTGCCTTTGTCTGTTAACCTGGCAGTTTTGCTCATCTTTGCCAAGGGGGAGTTAATGTCTGACTGGGAAGAGGACGTTTGGGGCTCTGACAATGACGAAGGTAGAGACCTTGTTGCGCTTGAGAGACGCCATGCCAAGAGCGGGTACATTGATGCCCGAGCAAACATGAACGAAGACCAGTTACAGGCTGGCTTTGACAGTGGATTCCCTATTGGTGCTCAACTGGGTGCCATTGCTGGTGCCAAGTTAGTTGGTATTCTTTTAAAGGATGACACTATTAATGCCACCGAGGGGGTAAGTTCTGCAGTGGACGGGCTCCGAATTGAAAAAGTGCTAGATGCAAAGTACTTTGATGAAAATTTAGATTTAATAGTAGATATAGACAGCCACCCACAGCTACAGATAAAGGGTGAATAATTTATTTTTGTAAAAGTGTAATATGGTCTTGTTGCCAAGGCAGGAACAAATTGGTTGGCTTTTTTAAAAAAAACGAAAATATATTTATAGTTTTTATATTTATCCCTTACTTCTGTACATAAAATCACTTTGAAAATTCTATAATTTAATCAAAGTCTTCGCCGTCGGTATCATCTCCCCATTCTTGCATTTTCTTGAGAACCTCCTCAGCTTCTTCTTTGACTTTTTTTAAACCACACACCTCTTCTAAAAGTTGATTATTAGATATAACAGTTTTTACAAAGTCCCATCCTTTTTCTTTGACAGCACTCACAACTGGTACTGAGCATGCTGGACAATAGGTGAACTTTTCAGCGTGTAATTTTAGTAGTTGCCAATCATGTAAAAAGCCTCTCAACTGATGCGGTACGCTACCTAGCACATTGAATCTTTCTGTAGTTGAATGAGGAGTCATATTTTTATCAGGAGTTTGTAAAATGGATACCATTAATTCAACGGCAATGGAAGATGCCATTAATGCAACACCAGGCCTAGTAACAGTGCACATTTGATCAAGTGATCTATCTAATAATGAATTATTGGGTGTTGACAAAGAAGAACAGAAATAGCAACCAATTTTAGGGTCAACTGTCAGTGGTTTTAATGGTGATGGACCATGCCTCATAACCAGATAACTTTCAAATCCAAGAGCTGCATTAATGACAATTTTGTCCTCTGAATACCCTAATACCGTAGGTAACCATCTGGCCTCACTTGAATCCATAAGTAAATAGATAACGTCATGCTCCCTAATTAAGTTAACCAATTTTTCATAATCATCTCTGGCACGTATTTCATCAGCAGGCGGATGCCCCATCATTGGAACCTCTAGTGAAATACCAACACTGTTGACATTAGGAAATACACGTTTAAGGTTTTTAGCACATGTTTCCGCCTTGGGTTCACCACCATTTAAACAATCTTCAAAGTCAAATAAGGGCTGCCTTACAGGATTACTAAATGAAACCTTACCATTATCCACAAAAGTAATATTTCTAACTCCCCAGGCAAGTAAAGCTCTTGCAACGTACGATCCTAAAGTTCCTGATCCAAGTAACAAACATTTTGAATTCTTGACAATGTCTAAATCTAAACTTGGTACAAGTCTCCACTTCATAAGTTTGAGATTTAAATCTGTGGCCTGATCTGCTAGTTCAATTGGATTAATTAGCGATCCTAAATCTGCCAATTTTGGACAAAGTTTATTAGAGGAAGTTCTTTCCCAACCTGACATTAATGGGATAAAATCATTATTGCAGCCACCTAAAAAATTTGAATCAATACATCTTAGCTTATAAATGGTTGTAATTGAATTACCTTTCAAAGCATAAATTTCAATATCAAAAATTTTGTTATAGGCTAGTGCAGTTAAAAAGTTTCTTAGAATATTGGCAGACTTTTCAGGCACGGTGGATAAATCATTGAATAATATTCGACCACTCTTTTTTGCCTCATTGATACTGAATTTTTCAATTTGGTTATTATCACTCAAAACACCAAAAAGTGAGTCATTTTCAAATTTACCAACATAGTTAGAATCAGATTGGGTAGTTGAAAGTAATGTCCATTGTGAACCAAGCTGTGGGGTGGCGACCCAATAATAAAATTTCCACTTCTTTAAATCTGCAAAAGATAATATACCAAAACTACCCAATTGTGATAAATTTTCCCAAATGGTGCCATCCCTAATCTGTTGCCACATATTACCGCCCCAAGTTCTGAGTAGCTGCTTTTTATCGATGGCCTTAAATTCATCAATTGAGTTTGTGTTTAATAATTTACCCGGAACTGAATACATAGAGTCTCTGTTGTTACTAATAAGATCAAAACTAGATTCATTAAGATTCAACGCTGGCTGTTGATTTGAAGAACTTCTCAATGGGTAAAATCCGATAAGATCTACGGGATGTTCAGACAATTTTAAAACGTCTAGTTTCAACTGAGACAACTTGACAAAAAATGAAGATGCTAAAAAGGATTGACTTGCTGCATATTCAGGCTCTGATTGTATAGCCATTTGAATTTGTTTACAGATGTTTCAGATATGGTATACAGTAAATTGACTTTATTTTAGGTCAAAACTCCGACGCGGGAATTTCACGTGACTTTTCTGCACTTTCCAGTTCAGGATTACCTTTATAAATTATTTATATATACTATTTATTTTATAAGCATTTCAACAGCCCAATCAACACTTAAAGTTCTTAAATCTGTGTAAGTTTGACCGGTACCAACAAACAAAATGGGGATACCAGTGGCATAGACCATATTGACCATACTACCAACCATTTCACCAACGGTATCACATTTAGAAATAATGAAACAGTCTAAAGTTCTACCTTTTCCAAATGCCTTATTGAAATTTTGAGCTTGCATAACAGAGTCTGTACCCACAAGAGCCTCACCGACCATAATGATTTTGTCAGGATTTGCAGCTTTCGCAAAAGATGCCAATGGTGCCATGAGTTTCAAGTCATTATGACGACGACCTGCTGTATCCATAAGAACAATATCATAGTTATTCTTTTTAGCATGTGCAATAGCACCAGTGGCAATTTTAGCAACAAGATCAGCACCACCATAGCCTGATTCAAAAAGATCAATTTGATTTGCATGATTAGAAAGCTTTTTAAGATTTGTCACATGGGTTCTCAATTGCTCAACAGCTCCAGATCTAAATGTATCACATGCCGCAACCAAAACCCTATAATCATTTTGAAGTAACCAATAGGCTAATTTAGAAAGATTTGTAGATTTACCAACACCGTTGACACCAACAACAGAAATTGCATATGGTCCCTTCCCAGAGGAAACCTTACTTTGAATTTCATGCAAAAGATTGACAGATGTGTTTGGAGTGAGCAGTTTAACTAATTGCGCAGATAGTGATTGCCTGACAGATTCTTCAATGGATGTGAAAGAAGACGTTGTTGTGCCCACTAATTCCTTTTCAACTTCATTCATTAGTTCATTAGCAACATTTGGAGAAACATTTTTTTTGATCAAATGCTGAACCATTGTGCTTTTGAGTTTATTCAAATCATCCTTGGTAATTTTTTTACCACCAACAAAATTACCAACATAGCTTTTTAATGATCCCAAAACGCCATTAGAAGCTGAAGAATTGGCCGTTGAATTGGCACTACTTTTCTTTTGGGTTGTTATTAACATTTTATTCATCTCATCTGATAAGTCGCTGATAATAAATTGGCCCTTTGACGTTTTTGAGCCATATTCATTCTGGTTACCCAAAAGTTGGGATAAATTAGCCGATCCTATATCTGCCATGTTACTTTTCTTTTCCTCATTTGAAAAGTCTAAATTAGTTTCCACATTTTCATTTTCTTCATAGAATGTTCCATCATCATTCCATTTCCTTGACTTTTTTCCATTAGATTGCTGTTGAGATAATTTTTTAGACTTTTTAGAATCATTTACAATATATGCCAGTGGTTCTGCTGTTGGTGCTACTTTAACTTCCTTAGTGAATGCCTGAGAGTTTAATTCTTCAATTTTTATACTGAAAAATTTGTTAAATTTATCCATATCTTGTGCATTTTGACAACCTTGGTAAAGAATTTTAACCTGTTTCAAAAAATCATAAGGCTTTTTTATTGTTAACAATTTGGGATATGTCATTATAAAGTAAAGCTTTGATTTACCCTGAACCCAAATGAGATATTTTAAAACAGTAGATTTGTAAACATATGTACCCAAAGAAATGTCAGTGTCAACAGCTGGCAATTCGGCATCTTTTTCATCCTCGTCATCTTCGTCCTCATCATCGTCGTCCTCTTTATCGTTATCGCTATCAGCAACATCCTCTGGTTGTCCACTAATACTTCCCTTACCAACTTCGTCAGCTGAATCTAATGCTGGTTCCTTTTTTTGCAAAACAATGGCGTCGCCTTTATCCTTTTCATCGGCTGCCTTAGCGTCAGTGATCTGCTGAGACTGGTTGATGATACCTCTATCATGGACTAAAACATTCTGGATAAAGCTATTCACCGTTGATAATGATCCCTTATCCGGTTGATAGTTAAAATTAACAAGTCCCGATGGCTCAAAAATGAGAAATTGGGAGACTGCTGACATTTTCTTTGAATCAGTTCCAAAGCGTTGGAGGGTGAAATTCGCTGCCATTTAATTGTGCCACACTGTTCATTTCACGTGGCACTGCTGAGCCGTTTAACCAGGGGCAAATGGCAAGTAAAGGAAAAAGATATTTGTATGTTTAAATAATTGTGCATTTACTTTAAATATACTTCTTTTGTTTGGTCTCGATTAAAAGTAAATCACTGATTTAACGGACATAGTTGTGCTGCAGACGCAAATTTGCACTCGGCACAGTTAGAGCAAAATAGTGAAATCATTTGGAAATGCCACTAGAGTTTAGAAGGTTATAATGTCCACAAAGCAGCTCTTCAGCTGTTTGTTCTGTTGTGCCCAAAACCACCACCTGTCTGAATTGGGAAATTTTAAAGGTCGATTTTCACGACGCTGAAAATTTCCTGATTTGAAACTTTTCTATTTTTTTTTTCTTCTTTTTCTTCTTTTTGCTCTTCTTTTCAACTTTAAATGACCACTTTTAAATCACTTGGATTGCCTACCTGGCTATGTGAAACCTTATCAGGTGTTTCAATTACAACTCCAACAAAAATTCAAGAAGCAACAATACCTTCTATTTTTGCCGGTAAGGATTGTATTGGTGGTGCTGCAACTGGTAGCGGTAAAACAATTTGCTTTGCAACACCAATGCTAAGTAAATGGGCTGAAGATCCATGTGGTATTTATGGTATTGTTTTAACACCAACTAGAGAATTGGCCTTACAAATTGCTGATCAATTTGCTGCAATGGGTTCAAATGTTAATTTAAAGTCAACCGTTATCATTGGTGGTGAAAGTATGATTGAACAGGCAAATAAATTAAGACAAAATCCTGATATAATTATAGCTACACCTGGTAGATTGGCACATTTAATTAAAGAGCATCCTGATGATGTTAAGGGACTAAAAAGGGTTAAATTTTTAGTTTTAGATGAAGCTGATCGGTTATTAACAGATTCATTTGCAGAGGCATTGGGCATTTGTGTTCAGGCATTGCCAGATCCAAATAAAAGGCAGACTTTACTTTTCACTGCAACTGTTACTGATAGTGTTCGTGCATTACAAACTAAAAAATCACAAGGTGAAGTTGTTCTACATGAATTAGATAAATTAGATGATGTTATCATCCCTGAAAGATTATCGTTAAATTATGTTTTAACTCCACAACCAGTTAAAGAATCAACTTTATATGCAGTTGTTACAAATGATGATTTTAAAGATTCAAGTATTATGATTTTTGTTAATCGTTCAGAAACTTGTGAATATATTAAACGTATGCTAATGAAGGCAGGCGTCAGGGTGACTGCATTGCATTCAGAAATGCCCCAATCTGAGCGTACCAATTCTCTACATCGTTTCAGAGCTGGTGCAGCTAGAATTTTAGTTTCAACAGATTTAGGTGGTAGAGGTTTAGATATTCCAGCTGTTGAATTGGTTATTAATTATGATATGCCAAGGGATCCTGATGATTTTGTTCATAGAGTTGGTAGAACTGCTCGTGCTGGTCGTAAAGGTTCCTCTATTTCAATTTTAACACCTAATGATTTAGATCGTGTTTTAGCAATTGAAGAAAGAGTTGGACGAAAAATGGACGAATATGAAAATGATTCATTAAAAGACGAAAAAATTGCCTTGGATATAAAAATTGTTACAAGTGCTAAAATTGATGCTAGAATGGAAATGGACAAAGAAGGCTTTGGTGAACGTAAAAGGATGCTCAAGCAAAAACAATTAATAAGAGACGGTAAAATCACCAAGCCAGGTAAAGATAAAAAGAAAGGCAAAAGTAAAAACAAAGACAAAGTCAAAAGTAAAGCTGATTAATTAATAGATAGGTTTATATATAAAAAAAAAAAAAAACTAAAGTTTAAGCAATGTAATTTATAAATGAAAATTTTATTATTTACCACTATTGGTATTTCTACCCATTTTTTGTCTATGAATATGAGCTCTCAAAACCTTTTGCTTATCTCTCAAACTCATTTTCTGTTTACCTTGAACAGAACGCTTGTGAATCATCATAACAAAATTCTTCTTACGTTCCTTTTCTCTATTAGTTGTTGAATGTGGAGCTGCCAATTTACCCCTCTTTGAACCGAATTTTTCACGATCTTCACGGCCTTCTTTAATAGAAGCCATTCTTTCTTCTTTGTTCATCTTACGCTTGTCCAAGTTGACCAAAACTGTTGAATCAACTTCATCTTCATTACGTAATTTGAATCCAGTAAGCTTTTCAACACCTGCTTCAGTTGTTAATTCTTTCAATTTGGCGAAATCTGCAGGTGTTAAAACGTGGCTCATTGTTTGTTCAATGGCATGCTTTTGCTCTGCTAATTTCCTTTCTTGTTCAATTTGGGTCTTTGTCTTTGCAATCTTTCTCTTTTTAGATGGACCTGATTCATCATCAGATAATTCTAAATCGGAATCACCTTTAGCATCTGCATCTGCATTTTCAGCGTCATCATCAGCATTTGCTGATGCATTGGCCTTTGCCAATTTCCTTTTCTTTTGCTTAATCATATACTTAATATATTTCTTTTTAATACCATTAACTTCTTGAGGTAAATTTTCAGTATCAAGTTCATCTTTTAAGTTTTCCATACCTGGGATATTAATAATATCATCATCGTTGTCTTTAACATCCACCCAATCACCTTCGATATCATCATCTGAATCATTATTTTCATCATCAAGATCATATTCTTCCCAATCTTCATCATTATCTTCCTTACCAAGTAAACCCTGTTCCATTTTCCATTTAGCCAATAATTCTAAACCAGGGATACCTTGAATTGTATTTGATTCAATACCAAAAGTAAGCTTTTCTTTATCACCACGGGATAATTCCATCGTTGCAACTCTACCTCTATCAGCTTTACTTAACATTTCAGGAGCAACTTCACGGTATAAACTAATAAGACCTCTTGCAGCAGCAGTAACAGCTTTTGATTTACTACCTTTATAAGCTGTTAAATCTTGTAATAAATCAGAATCAATACCAGCTGGATTACGAGATAAAATTTCTCTAATTGTATTAATACCAGCTGAGGCAACTTCTGAAGAGACACCATCACTAACAAATTCATCGGCAATTTTACGAACAATTGTATTAATTGTTTCTGGTGGGACTAAATCATGAGTTGCCTGAGCTGAAGCTGCCATAATTTGTGTAACATTTGGTTGCTTTGGATTTAAATATTTCATAAAGAATGAATAAATACCTAAAACAGTTAATTTATGAGTACCAATTAATCTTGAAATTAAATTCATAATTGCAATTTTTTGTTCAAGATCAAATTTATGAGAATTTTTTGAGGATAAATGAGTGTTAAACATATCCTCAGCAAATTGTTGTGGATCTCTTAATAAATGAATTGCAGAAAAATTTAAATAGGTTGTTATTTCCTTTTTATTTTTCTTTTTAATTGTCTTTAAGGCAGATTCTAATTTTTTACCACGACGTGAAGATTTTTTGTTAACTTTCATTTTATGCTTAATTGATTCTTCATCTATTAAATCATCATCAGAATCTTCATCAAATGCAGCTTCACGTTCTTTATCAGCACCAAGGAAAAATTTAACACCAGAAATTGCCACTTTACCTTGTGGATGTAAAGAGGCCTGTGTCATTAATTCAACTGTACGAGAATCATCCCAAATACCACGTCTCCATAATTCACGAGTTAATTTTGTTGCCCAAAGACCATTACCATCTTTTTGATCAAGTAAATTAAAAAGTAATGCCTGAGTTGTTCTATTTAATTTTTGATTTTTGGTACCTGTATTACAAGTTTTTAATAATGAAACCAATGCCGTATAAATTTGTTTTCTTAATTCTTTTGCATGAAAACCAATTGTTGTTGCAGTTGCAGAATTTGGTTGATATGCTAATAACAATGGGAATAAAGTTTGAATTAAAAATTCAGGTGATATAACATTTTTATTTCTAAGCATAACTAAAGATTGAACAATTTTTTCTCTTAAATCTGGAGATAATTCAGCGTGATTTGTCGTTAAAATTTGTGCTAATTCATTTGGGAAATTAGCAGTTTCTTTTGGATATGAGGTACAAACAAAAGACATAAAATTAATAATTTCACTAAATTCTTCACTATCATCAGTTGATGGATTTAAAAGGAAAATATCACGAAGTGATTCATAATGTGAATATTGTTGTAAAAATTCTTCATAGTAAGATTCAGGATCACGACGAACAAGATTTTGCAAGAGGGCAAAATTTGTTGGTAAAATTGCAGCTCTATTTCTTCTGACCATTTTTAGCTAGGAGTGATAGTTTGCAATTTAGAAAAGGATCTTTCAATTTTAGGATTCAAAAAAAATTAAAAAAAAAAAAAAAAAAAAAAAAATTTAATAAAAAAAAATTAATTTTTTTTTAAGTCGGCTGTGCAAACTTGCTCAGCATGCAATGTCGCAATTCTTCAAATGTAAATGTGCAAATTTTATGGTATAGAGTACAAAACTGGTTTTTTTTTTTTTTGAAAGAAAAAAAAAACAATGGTAAAAAAAGAAAAAAAAGCAAATAATAAAAACACCGGATGTTTTTACTCATCAAAATTTTTTAAGGGAACAAAAAACAGTGAAAACCAAGACGAAAGCATAAATAGTAGTCTGGTTTTGATAAACAAATCAATACTGATAATCATGAATATGAGCCAGCTGTTGATAATTTTGAACTTGTTGGGTATATTCACTATATTGATCCTCGTCAACATCAACATCAACATCAACATCAACATCAACATCTACATCAGGCTCGTGGCTAAAATATTCAACCTTTGCCGTTGCAGACGAAGGATCCATTGTATGCTGATTATCACTAGATGCATGAAGTTGGCTCATCATTGTCACTGGGATGTCATCTAAATTTATGTGTAAACCATTAAGGGTATCTGATTCACCCTTTATTGAAGATTCGGCAGATACTGACGATCCATTTGAAGATTGTCGTTGGCCAGATATTGTTGCACCAGTACCAGATGCAGCGGCTACTAGGGCAGCAGCTGATATTGGTTCAGACTCTTCAAGAGCACCCTGCTGTGATAAAACCATTGAAGAGCCAGGCAGTGACTTTTTCTCTTCTTCTCTGGGCACGATATCAATGAGAAAGTCAAACATGTCACTCTTTTGCAAAGCAGCGGCAATATCACTCCTTTGTAAGGTACGTCTCTTATTTTCCTCTGCATGTATCCAGGCTCGCATGGTGAGTTCAGTAATAAAAATTTCACAACCCTTGGCAAACAAAATGGGTGCCTCTGCAGAGATCATCTTAACGTCTTCATCAGTTTTCATTACTTTTTTTATTCTTGCCAATGGAAGTGGATGATTTTTAAAGTCGTTGTTGTCTCTTTCTATTGAGTCTATTGTATTTTGCCAGTACTGCATCATGTACTGGCGATACTTGCCAGAGAGGCCCTGGCCAACGTTTGCAAAGGCACCGTCAACGTCATCCTGTTGATTCTGGTCAACAATATCATCAACCTCTTCATTTTCAGCGTAGTAGTCCTGTGGGAGCTCAAAATACTCCTCTTCCATTCTAGTGTGTTGGGTTGGGTTGTACAGCGGGGGGTTTGGCGCCAGAAGAGAGCAAAGAAAATTCGGCTGAGTTGCCGTTTCTGTGAATTTTTATTTCGTCTGTGCTCGTATGTGGTTGAGAAAGAGGCAACAGAGGTCCAGCCAAACGCACAGCACTGATCAAGATGGACGCCTTTGCCAGCCTAGACGGTGGTGCCTCTAGCCGTTTACAAGAGGACACATACGTGGAACCAGAGAATTTTTTGGAAATCAGCATTGGATCACCGCAAAACCACGGGGGAAGCTACACGAGCTACCTCATTGAAACCAACACCAATATTCCGACTCTGCCAGGACCAACCTGCCACGTTCGTCGTAGATACAGTGAATTTGTGGAGCTACGAAGGGTTCTCATACGTGAGTGTCCACGGGTGGTTATTCCGCCACTGCCAGCCAGACACATGCTCAGTGCCAGTTTGGGTGGCACCATGAAGCCAGAATTTGTTGAGCAACGAAGAGCACAATTAGAAGGATGGCTGCGGCTTGTTGTTGGACATCCACTTGTGCAAGTTGGGAGCAAATCCTTGCAAAGGTTCCTTTCTGAGCAGGAGTTTGTGTGTCGTTAAAGAGGGAATGAGCACAAGCGGCGCTTATTTCCGCAACGGGAATAATGTTCCGGCCGCACATGCGGTGCAGCCACAAGGAGAGGTATAAATAGTGGTGATAATACTGGTGTACTCCTTTATAATAGTATAGTATTAAAATGGTTAAAATTCTTTCTTGGGCTGACGTTAATTTACCATCTGCATCACCAATTCTTGATGCCTGCTCCATTACAAAGGCGGGCCTTATCTACACCTCTGGATCTGTTGGTATTCGTGCCGACGGTACCATCCCAGAATCTGTTGAGGAGCAAACTGAAATTGCCATTGCTAACTTGAAGACAGTTTTAGCTGCCGCTGGCGGTAGCATTGATACCGTTGTCAAGGCTTTGGTCTTTGTTACAGATCCAGCCTTGATCCCAAAGGTCAATGACGTTTACAAGACCCACTTCACTAGCAGACCACCAAGATCTTGTGTTGTTACCAGACTTGGCAGTGACAAGCTCTTTGTTGAAATTGAACTCGTTGCAGAAGTTTTGTAAAGTATATATTTATTTAATTTTAAATTTACTTGTATCTTCATTCCATTAATCATTAATATAAACATTAACATATGCGCATTTAATTTTGTGTATGATCTACATAAACTTATTTGGAACAGTCCAAAACGTATCTTCCCAAAATTTTACCTTCAGACATCAACTTGAAAACATCTGGCAATTCAGACAATGGGACAACCTTAAATGGAGAGTGAACCTTACCTCTAACGAAAAAGTCCAAAGCCTCAGCAGTGTCTTGTCTGTTACCAACATAAGAACCCTTAATTTCAACAGACTTGACAACTTGTTCAAAGACAGGAGAGTGAACTTGTGCACCAGCTGGTAAACCAACAAGAACAACCTTACCCAAAATTCTAACATATTGACAAGATTGAGAGATGGCCTTTTCAGAGACAGAGACATTGATAACACCATGTGGACCACCCTTAGTGGCATCCTTAATAGTTTGAACAATATCATTAGTCTTTGTAAAGTCAACAAAGACTTCAGCACCCAATTTTTCACACAATTCCTTCTTGTCATCACCACCATCAATGGCCAAAACTCTGTAACCCATTGCAACGGCATATTGAATTGCCAAGGTACCCAATCCACCACCAGCACCAGAAACGGCAACCCATTGACCAGCCTTCAAATCAGCAGTCTTCAAGGCCTTGTAAACAGTGACACCAGCACATAAAATTGGAGCAACAGCAGCCAAATCGGTACCCTTTGGAATGTGAGCAGCTTGAATGGCATCAGCAGTGGCATATTGTTGGAATGAACCATCGTGGGTGTATCCTGATAAGTCAGCCTTTTCACAGTTTGGTTCAGCACCTTGTTGACAGTATTCACAACCCATACAGGAACCATTTAACCATTTAATACCGGCATAATCACCAATTTCAAATGAGTCAACATTTTCACCCTTGGCAACGACAATACCAGCACCTTCGTGACCACCAACCAATGGCAACTTAGTGTCCAATGGCCAGTCACCTTGCCAAGCATGCAAATCAGTGTGACAAACACCAGAGTACAAAACCTTAATTAAAATTTCTGTTGACTTTGGCTTTGGAACAGGAATTTGCTTGTATTCAATTGGACCACCGTTGGTTTCAAAGACACAACCGTATTGGGTTTCAGGAATTTCAAATGTTTCAGGCATTGAGTTTCGTTTTACTTATTTTTATAATGAGAAAAGAAAGAAAAAGGTGGATCCAGCATTCACGGGGGCAGACCCCCCCATATTTAAACTCTTTTTTTTTTTTCCGGATTAAGGCTGAACAATAAACATAGTGAGATATTCAATTGTGCGTGCGGCTGCAATTACTGCCAGCATAAACTCCGGGTTACACCCCCCTTCCTCCTCCTCCTCCTCCACGACTAAATGTTGGACGGACCACCACTACGGGGTGTTTACCACCCTTGCATCTACTTGAATGCATCCCCCGCAATTGACCAACCAGTTTTAAAAACCACAATTGTTAATTTTCCGTAAATCTTACGCTTGGCATAGAGATAAAGGTAACAGGCCATCGAGAGCGAATCACCTGTTCCGAAAAAGGGGGGAGCACGAATAGCCTGACTTAGTCGGAGTCCTACTTTCCACTCTCTACTACTCCGCTGCTACGATCGTTTAAACATTTTTAGATCACCAACCTCTTCCGTTTGTCCTGATTACAAGAACAATGCCCTTTGGCAGACAATGGCTCCGTATACGGTGCAAGGGGGATATCGGAGGTGGGGGGGTGCTGAGTGCCCCCCATTTTCTCCTCACCCCCCCCCCCCGATTTAATGTGGCTGGTGCAAAAAATAAGAATGAATGTGGCTGGTGCAAACGCCGCGCGCGGGTGTTGTCCGAGATCTGCACCGCCTTGCACCGCCGTGCTCAGCACATTTATCTGCTTTTGCACCGGGGAGAATAGAACGCTAGCCAGTGGTGTTATAGATACTGCTACGGCTACTGTTATTGGCCCAGTATGAAATGAGCATTCAGGCAATGAAAGCAGAAAAAGAGAGAGGGGAGAGAGATATCTCCACGTTGCTCCCCCCCCTCCCACTCACACACACACACACACACACACACTAGGCAGAGCAGCAGCAGAAAAAAAATTCACCCAGTTTGGAGCTGCACTTGATCTTTAAACCCTTGTCACGTTTTCAATCTAGATTGTCCCAACCGGAGGAATCGGCCAGTCCCCCCTCACCACCCAACTCTACACAGCTCAACCTCACTTGAACAAGAAATGTTTAGAAACTTGTTAAGGGCCTTGAATACCAATACCCAACCCAATATACATAAACATAGCATGAGAACTCTAATGACAATTTCTGATTCCTTTAAGGATTCTCTTTTAAAATCTCAGGTTATTCCTCAGGTAATCCACAATGAATCATTTTCACCAAGAGGATTTCTAATGATCAACTACGGATCAGAGAAGGAGGTTACTCTGGGTAACAAACTCAAACCAAGCGAAACCCAATCTAGACCCAACATTAACTTCACCCTAAATGTGCCCACCTCAACAACTGAGGAGCCATTAAAAATTACCAATGATGACAGATTCACTTTGATTATGACTGATCCTGATGCTCCAACTAGAGGTGATGAAAAATGGTCAGAATATTGCCACTACTTATCAACAGATATAAAACTAAATACATTTGATTCAGAAACTTTTACAGCTGTCAATGGCAATGATATTGCCCAGCAACTGACAACGCAAAATATAAAGGGCGATGATCTCGTCCCTTATATGGGTCCGGGCCCTCCAAAAAACACGGGTCTGCATAGATATGTCTTTTTATTATACAGACAAAAATCAGATGGATCTAAAATGCAAAAAATTAGTGATAGACCCTGCTGGGGCTCTGGTATCCCCGGGTATGGTGCCCATGAATATGCTCAAAAGAACCATTTGGAATTACTTGCGGCAAATTTCTTTTATGCTGAGGCTGAATAAAGCTACCCTGTCTATCCAGCCAACTCCTCTTTGCCTATAGTCTGTTATGTTTGATGATGATTTGTTTTTCACCTTGTTTTTTTACTTTTACTTTTACTTTTACTTTTACTTTTACTCACTCGTTAATTTTTAATCTATTTTACGTTTAATACATTCCGTAGTTCCCTCCCCGATGGTACAGTCTGCCCGGCGGAGCTCTAAATCTGCCTTTGGACTCCCTAATGGATCGTCCTGCCATTTTGTCATCAATGGCCACCGTGCTGCCCTGATGCGAAAGCGCTTTCATTATACACCACAGCACCAGAGAGAAAGCCAAAAATAATTTTATACTCCCCTTGAGATTCTTGTATTTGGTTTCAATGCTTTTCAGCTCCAAATACTCCTCCTGCGGTATTCGTATGGTGCTGCTCTGCATCTTGAAACCTTAAACAAGTGTGTGGCACTTATTCATGCGCCACTAAAATCTAGAAATTTTAACTTTCCCTCTGCACTAAATTTGCAACTTGGCACTCAATGCATACATCCTTGGGCATTCGACGAGGCGCTTTATTGGGGGCTCATAGCTGCAGGCTTTTTAGTAAGGCTCAACTAACACTTTTAAAAAGCAAAAATGCTAATTTCCCACAGCAACCACCTGATAATGCTCCAACTTTGAATGAAAATCAAGAGTGGTTAAACAGACTGGCTCGTACAATGCACAGTAATAACATTCAACCGGTAAATACCCAACAGCAAAATAAAAAGTTTGATAAAAGTACTCGTTACGTGGATGATAGTATTCAGCAAGACTCAAGCATATCACAGATTGAATTGGCACAGCAAGAGCAAGAGCAAGAGCAAGAGCAAGAGCAAGAGCAAGAGCAAGAGCAAGAGCAAGAGCAAGAGCAAGAGCAAGAACCTGAAGAAGATCAAGAAACCTACCACATATACACCAAATCCAACTTAGAAGATCCAAATTTAAATCCTCATTACATGGAATTCAAAACGTCAAATATTGCAAAGCCTCACAAAATTGTTCAACTGCCAAGTAGGAATAATAAATACCACATAATGTCAATTGACGCCAATGAATATTCAGTTGCATCATCACCATTTTCAAATTTATCTTCAAAGAGAAGACCAAAATCAGATTCTAATCAACCATTTAGTGATTTAAGAGTTGTTAAATTAAAATCTGGTAATGGTGGTAATGGTGAGGTTTCTTTCTTTCGTGATGCGGGTATTGCCGTTGGACCTCCAGATGGTGGTGATGGTGGTAATGGTGGTGATGTTTATGTTATGGCAGTTAAAAGCATGAGCTCTTTACATCATTTAAAATCTAAATATTTTGCAAGTGTTGGTGATAATGGTCATAAAGGTCAACTCGACGGTAAAAAGGGTGATGACGTTTTAATTACCGTTCCTGTTGGTACTACTATTAAATGGTGTCCTGATCCAAGAGAAATTAGAGAAATTCAAAAAGAATCTGAACGTTCAGCTTCAAATAACAAATTCAATAATGATAAAGATAAAGATAAAGATGATGAGTATCAGCACATTGATCAAATAGATAAAATCGAATTTGAAAGTGAACCACAACATATTGATGACGTTGTCTTCCATGTTAAAACTGTTGACGATCCAAGTTCAAGAAGCTCCCTGCCAAAATTTATTCAATTTTTCCGTAAATGTTATAAACCTGGTAGAGGTTGGATTTTTAAGGAAAGGAACGAAGAATATCATTTGGAACGTGAATACTTTGTTGAACTTAATAATAAAGTTATCATTTATGATAATCAAGTGAAATTCGATGAATTACAGTTTGATACATTCCCAATTGCTGGTATTGATCTTGATAAACCAACTGATAAACCAATTTTATTAGTTAAAGGTGGTAAAGGTGGTATGGGTAATATGCACTTTTTAACATCTGACATTAGAAATCCAAGATTCTCAAAAATGGGTAGATCTGGCCTTGAAGAAAATTTTATATTTGAATTAAAATTATTGGCAGATTTAGGCCTTGTTGGACTGCCAAATGCCGGTAAGTCAACACTTTTAAGGGCAATTTCAAATGCTCGTCCAAGAGTTGGGCATTGGGAGTTTACAACGCTACAACCAACAATTGGTACTATCCCTTTAAGAATTGATAAACCACCATTCACCGTTGCTGATATACCAGGTATTATTAAAGGTGCTAAAAATAATAAAGGCATGGGCTTAAATTTCCTCAGGCATGTTGAACGCTCTGGTGGACTCGTATTTGTTATTTCCCTAGGCTCAAAAAATCCTATTGATGATTTACAAATTCTTCTTGGTGAACTTGGTGATAATAGACTCAAAGATAAAAATATTTTAATTGTTGCAACAAAGGCTGATTTAAGTGGCTCATTTGAAAATTTTAATATTTTAAAAAATTTTGCAGCTCAAAAGGGCTGGAAATGTGTGCCTTGCTGTGCTCAGCAAAGGGAAAACGTTGAAAAAGTTATTGAACTTATGGCTGAATGCTCAGGTAGATTAGAAGATTAGGTATTGGTATTTTAATTTAATAGAAATAGATAGTAATTGTATATCTAAATTAATTTGTACATAGCAAAAAAAATGTTTTACTTGATGATTAAATACAAATGAGAGAGTTTGATGTTTATCAAAACTTCTCCCTTTCATAAACATTTTATCTATTTTTCTGCATTATGAGATGTTGGGAAAGTTTTAGGTTGTGATAACTGCCTGCGCCTTTGAGCAGCTCAATTTGTCCAATCAAATATTTTAATTAACTTGTTGGAATATAAAATATTTTGATTTATAATACCAGTGGTTATTTAGGCGTTAATTAAAACATTATATTGATTAATTAATATATAAACAAAGTGGGCAAAGCTCCTCTTTTATAAGAGCTCAGCTGGTCTCATCAGTAAAACTAACTAAAAATTAGTCTACAATCTTTATATTCACAATAGATAACATTAAGGACACATATTAATAAATGCAAGTTTAAATTTATTACAAAATGCTAATCCCGTGTAAATAAAACATACATAAGTAACATAAAAGTGTACCTAGACAAAAACTCAGGGAGTTAGCCCCGTATTGAGAAGGGTCTTGTTGATAACCATGAACTCAGCAAGCTTGGTTTATAATAACTAACGTGTATTTAACCGGAATCTCATTATCTAATAGAGTAACACCATTCAAATGTAGTATTTAAGCATATATGGTTTTGAAAAAAAAAAGACTAATACAGTTAGAATACCATGGAAAATGTTGATTACTTACTCATTATTGCTGAGAGTGTTTAAATATTGAACAGAGTCCGCTTTATAATTGAAAAACTCAAAGAACATAGCTACTAAATTCAATCTATAATTCTTGACATACATGAACTACTAGGAAGATCTGTTGTTAATATTACGTAAGGGTGTCGATCATAATATCTGACACATCGTCTGTATGACGCCCTGCTGAGTAGCATCGACATTCGGCACCTCGGAGCGAGTGAAAAGCTTTTGAGTGGTTTCCTCACTCTTAGAGCTTTAAAATTAAGTTTTTGGTTATTAATCTTGCTGACCTAAAAGTTTACACATTAAAATAAACTTTAACAGATCCCAATATAATTCTTATTTTTGATTTGCCAGGATGTTGGGCAGGTGGTTTAAGAGTTCTGCGTTAGTCGTGCTAGTTTCAAGTATTACGGCAGTGATATGCATACGTGGTGGTGCTGTGTTTTTTCCAGTAATCTTAGCAGAGGCGGCATTATTGATCCCTAAAGAACAGGTTACCTGGAAAGCGAAGATCATTGGCGGTACCATCAAACTATTTATTGGCGTTTTTGGTACATGGGTAGGAATTCTCATGCAGAATTGTGGCCCTGGAATTATTGATGCTCTTGGAATTACTAGTGACACTTCTGTAGTCGACGACATGACCAATTGTGCTATTTCTATTGGTACCACTGCAGCGATAGCATGGGGCGGACTGGTTTTAGCATCAGATGGTACTAATGCTGGATGGGTCTATAACTCAAACTCAGGCGTTGCTCATAAGCAAAGCTCTGATTATGCGAGGCATCGTGGCCAGGCTGTCATGTTTGAATTGGTTAATGGGCTACACATTAATGTTACTGGGCAACATTCTGGGCCTACACTTGATACACTCTCAAAATATAGCGGGCCACATAACGACAAGGTGTTTTTCAATTTTAATATTTACTCAACCGATACAGAACATGACCTTGAACATGTCGGCTATATGTTGCCATTTAATTCAACTATTGAAGGTGCTGTACATGTCGTTGTCGCTGAAATTAATGGCCTTATTGGAGCTGCTGAGACACTAACTCGATTTGATGGGTATAATCAGGTTTATGATAGCAATGTACTGACAAATGTACAAGATGCTAGTTCCGTCCACGATGTGATAGTTAAAAGAGACATCGCTTAGACTTGGACAGTTTTGTCTTAGAGGGCATTAATTTCTGTGGTGGGTGTTGGCTCTACAATATTGGCAGAAACGGTAGTTAGAGTTAACTTGATAATAGAGTGTGACTTCATTACCTTGTGTAAATAATTTTTGTTTTGCCAGTGGGACACTTCCAGTGGTAATGTTTGTTAGGAACGTCCTTTATATGGACCGTTTAAGTGGAGAACCGGCTGTTTGATTTGGGAGATGTCTTTGGATATAATTGTTCCATTCTTCTGGATATGCTGGATTGCGTCTTCCAGAATGGCGTTTAATGTGCCCTCCATGGTGTGGTAAATAGTTGGTTGCACACAGTGAAAGGTCCAAGATCTAGCTTCGATTTTTTTTTTTTTTTTTTTTTAGTATTATATATCAGTGTACGGATGAATCGGAGCAAAATTGAGCAATCCATCACTGCCTATGTACTACCCCTAATCAGTAGCGTTCATCATCTCTAGACATTCTAGGTAGTGTGCAACGATAGTTGCATTGGCAGAGTGACATTCAACAACTGAGATAGTACTGAAAATAAAATAATAGTAACATCAACATGGGGAGATAGTAAATTGATTAATTAAAATAAAACAGAGCGATTGTCGCAAATTTTAAAAATTCTCGATCGCATGCAAAAAAAAACAAACTTACGGCTTACGTAATCATTGTTGATAATTAGAAGATATCTTACTTTGATCTAAAACAGACATCGCGAGGGGCTATGGCTCAATGGTAGAGCTTTTGATTCCAGCTCAAAGGGTTGCAGGTTCGATTCCTGTTGGCCTCAATGCGAATATTTTTTTGGCTAATAATCTACACTACCGTTAGCTTTGGTAAAGATGGAATGTTTCTACACTGTCAACCACTAAGGAATACTCAGATTGCACCTAAAGACTTAAAACAAGATGAACTTCTTCCGAGCTAGTGCTTCCTAATTAGGGCAAAAAAAGAGAAGGGTGCGCTGGGGAAGTCAGACCAAGTCATTTCATTACGTCAACAATAGAGTCTTATTTTTTTTTTTTTTAATTTTAAATTTCAGATTGAATTAACTTTTTGTCTTTTGTGACTTTATACACTAGTTTTGATATTAAAAAAAAATGGATTCTAAAACAATTGGTATTCTTGGTGGTGGTCAACTTGGTCGTATGATCGTTGAGGCCGCCAACAGATTAAACATTAAGACTATTATTCTTGAATCAGGTGAATTAACACCGGCTAAGCAAATCAATGCAAATGGTGAGCATATTGATGGATCATTTAAAAATTATGAAGATATTAAAAAGCTTGCTGAAAAGTGTGATGTTTTAACAGTTGAAATTGAACATGTTGATACTGATGCATTAAAAAAGATTCAAAAAGAAACTGGTGTTAAAATTTATCCAACACCTGAAACTATTGAAACAATTAAAGACAAATATTTACAAAAGGAACATTTGATTAAATATGGAATTCCAGTTGCCGAATCAGTTTCAGTTGAAAGTAATATCTCCGCTTTGGAAAATGTTGGCGCTGAATTTGGATATCCTTTTATGTTAAAGGCTAAAACTATGGCCTATGATGGTAGAGGTAATTTTGTTGTTAAAAATAAAGAATATATTAACGAAGCATTACAAGTTTTAAAAGATAGACCATTATATGCAGAAAAATGGGCTCCATTTACAAAAGAGTTGGCAGTTATGGTCGTTAGAAATCCAAATGGTGAAGTTTTCTCTTATCCAACAGTTGAAACTATTCATAAAGATAATATTTGTCATACAGTTTATGCACCAGCTAGAGTTAACGAAACTATTCAAACAAAAGCTCAAGTTTTGGCAAAGAATGCAGTTGCCACATTTGCTGGTGCCGGTATATTTGGTGTTGAAATGTTTTTATTACCAAATGGTGAATTGTTAATTAATGAAATTGCTCCAAGGCCACATAATTCTGGTCATTATACTATTGATGCTTGTGTTACATCACAATTTGAAGCTCATATTAGATCAATTTTAGGTTTACCAATGCCAAAGAATTTTACTTGCTTTTCAACTACAAATACTAATTCTATTATGTTGAATGTTTTAGGATTTGATGTTGCAGATGCTGAACTTGAAATGTGTAAAAGGGCACTTGAAACTCCACATGCAAGTGTTTACTTGTATGGTAAATCAACTAGACCAAAGAGGAAAATGGGTCATATTAATATTACCTCAGAATCTATGAGCGACTGTGAAAGAAGATTAGCATATATTGAAGGTAATTCTTTAACATTAAATATTGAATCAAATATTACGGGTACATCAAAGACTCCATTAGTGGGTGTTATCATGGGTTCAGACTCTGACTTACCAGTTATGTCAAAAGGTTGTGAAATTCTTCATAAATTTGGTGTGCCATTTGAGGTTACCATTGTTTCAGCTCATAGAACACCACAAAGAATGACAAAATATGCCATGGATGCACCAAAGCGTGGTCTTAAGGCAATCATTGCTGGTGCTGGTGGTGCCGCTCATTTACCAGGTATGGTTGCTGCTATGACACCATTACCAGTTATTGGTGTCCCAGTTAAAGGTTCTACCTTAGACGGTGTTGATTCCTTACATTCAATTGTTCAAATGCCAAGAGGTATCCCCGTGGCAACAGTTGCAATTAACAATGCAACCAATGCAGCATTGTTAGCAGTTAGAATTTTAGGTGCATGGGATGGTAAATACCTCAGTGCCATGGAAAAGTATATGAATGATATGGAAGAGGAAGTTTTGAACAAGGCTGATCGTCTTGAAAACGTTGGTTACGAAGAGTACTTGAGTACATACAAAAAGGAGTGATTTTTTTTTAAATAATTTATAATTTGTTTTTATTATAATTGAATTCTTATTAATATCGTTAAGTTTAATTTTATTATAATGGAAAGCAGCTGGATGGTTAAGCAACGCGTGGGCCGTTTCATCAAAGATGTGGTGCTCGATCTGCCACTGCAATTATTGAAAAAAAAAAAAAACCCCCAAACACACAGTTGATTTTTTTAGTCCTAACCAGTACAGTACAACTCTCGTGACAAAGTTTTTGTTTGAGGAAGAGAAGAGAAAAAACTTTGCTAGATTTGAAAATCTTAGAAAGAAAGAAATAAAGAAAAAAAGCTTTAGAAATGCAGTTGACAAAGAAGGAGTTAAAGATTATTACTTTATTAGTGATTGATACAGCCTTTTTCCTTTTAGAAATTATCATTGGATATGCTGTTAATTCTCTTGCATTAATTGCTGATTCTTTCCATATGTTAAATGATATTATTTCATTATTGGTTGCTTTATGGGCTGTCAATGTTGCCAAAAGCCGTGCAGCTGATGCTGATTACACCTACGGATGGCTAAGAGCAGAAATTTTGGGTGCTTTAATTAATGCCGTCTTTTTAATTGCCTTATGTTTTACTATTTTTATTGAGGCGATTCAAAGATTACTTGATCCACCAACAATTTCAAATGCTAAGTTGATCCTTATTGTTGGTACTTGTGGATTAATTTCAAATATTGTTGGTCTTTTCCTTTTCCATGAACATGGTCATTCTCATGGTGGTGGCCTTGGTGGTGGTCATTCACACTCTCACGTTGATGATTTAGAAGCTGGCCACTCACATGGCAATTCTGAATTTGAACATGGCCACGACCATACCCACAGTAATCACCATGACGATCATGGCCATGGTAATTTAACACAAAGTACAAGAAAATCATTTTCTGAAAGAACACCTTTGATTTCATCAGCATTAAACGATTCAAATTCTGATATTCAACAACTTATGCCATCATATGTTGTTCGTAATATTGAAAACAGTACAGAAAATATTGATGGTATTCATTCATCTCATAATGATTCTTCTATTGCTGCCAAAACAAAAGCTAAGCAAGAACATCAAAAATCGCTTAATATGCAAGGGGTTTTCCTTCATGTTTTAGGTGATGCATTAGGTAACGTTGGTGTTATGGCAACTGCCTTATTTATTTGGAAGAGTGATTATTCTTGGAAATACTATTCAGATCCAGCTATTTCATTAGTTATTACCTGTATTATTTTTTCATCTGCATTACCACTTTGTAAGTCATCATCTCGTATTTTGCTTCAAGGTACACCTACCACTGTTGATACATCCGACGTGGTTGAAGATATTATTAATATTCCTGGCGTTATTTCTGTTCATGATTTTCATATTTGGAATCTTACAGAAAGAATGCTTATTGCATCATTACACGTTGAAATGGACACATCACCAGATAAATTTTTAGAAACTGCATCTAAAATTAAAACTTGTTTACATAATTATGGCGTTCACAGTGCAACAATTCAACCAGAATTTTCAGGTTATTATGAAAGGCAAAAAATGCTACCAAGAGGATTTTCTTCATCTCAAAATTTAGCTCAGGATGCTATTAATTCAGGAAACAGGGGTGATAATTCAGGTATAAATAATGGTCAAAATCCAGGCGCTTTTGATGTTTACACTAGTTCCAGTAGAAACAATTCTACAAGGGATATTCATTGTTTGGTGGATGCGAAGGCAAATTGTACAACCCTTGATTGTATTCAATAAGAAGGACATTACCTTTTTTTTTGCCTTTGATTCTATTATTACATTTTTCTTCTAAAATAATGCACTATGTGAATAGTTCTTATTTTATTTTATTTTATTTTATTTTATTTTATTTTATTTTATTTTATTTTTTATATTTGATTTGTTTTTATTTATATATTTTTCACAAAACACACTGAAAGAAAAAAAGCAAAATTTACATATATATTTGTACAAAAAATTATTATAAACGTACACGAATGGTAAAAAAAGAATAAAAGAACAAGGGAACTAACATAAAAGAAAAAAAAAGAACAGAAGAAAAGCTCAGGGAGCCGTTTAAACATCAAAAATTTCAACAGAAACACCAGAGTTACCAGTGGCAGTGACAACACACCAAGCAGCACCATTGCTTAAATCTTGTGCATCTTCAGTATTGACCTTGTTGAGACCAATAGTATTTGGATTAATTTCACATGTACCACCATTACATTTTGATGGATCATCACAAACCAATCTGATACCGAAAGATGGCTTTTCATTTTTGAATGGAGATGAATCTTCAAAATAAATTGGATTCCAACCAATTTTAGCATATGTATTCCCATTATCATCCATATTAAAACCAGCAACATATGGTGACCAATTACCCCATGGATTTTCAGTTGAACCCCATCTGCATCCCTCTTCAACAGAAACACCAGGTGGATTAATATAAAAATGAGATGCAGTTGATGCCCAATATTCAGTACCTGGGACGGATAAATCATTTTTAGATCCCTTTTTAATTTCAGTTGGGATTAACATTGCCTCATCACCTGGTAAAACAGTTTGACAAATGGCAACATCAGAATTGGCATTATTAATAGCCTTTGCTGTACCTTTACCCTTATAACAGTAATTAGTATTTGAATTCTTTTGAGAGAGTTGACCAGATTCATCACACCACAATCCACCATTTTGAGATCCTGGATAACTGTAGGTTGTGACTGATGGATCCCATTGAGACATTAAATAACCTGGTTCACATGCATATTGACACCAGGATCCAGCTTTACAAGGACCATCTTGTGCCCAACCTTCTGATGGGGCAACCTTGGTGTTATGAACTGGGACCATACCTTCTTCATTTGGGAAGGCACAGGTAGTTTCACGTTTGTGGAAATGATGAGCATGATGTGGGGTTGCTGGAGCAGCAGCTGAAAGACCAACAATTAAAGAAGTTAAAACTGTAGAAAACAACATTTAGATTTGAATAAAAGAGTGAATAAATTTAAAAATTAAAATTTGGTAAATAGTCAAAGGAATGAATGATCCAAAGTTGGATGTGTATTTGGTATAAAAAGAAAGAAAATGAACGAAAGTTTTTGATTTAAAAGGAAGAAAAAAAGGAATTTAATAAGCCATAAAAAAGGATATATAGCCGTATTTAAATACAATTAAAATAAAACGACATGCTCTACTTGAAATGGGGGGGGGGTCTGGAAAGGAAAGCCGTTGTTTCTTTTCAAATGCAGGTGCACCGGATTTTCTTTTTTTTTTCTTTTCTTTTAAGGCAGTGAAATTTTTTCAATTTTGCCCAATTGGGCAATTTCTTTTTTTTTTTCTGTGGTGGTGGATAAATTTTTTCAAAATGATTTTTCCTTCTTTGTTTCTAGGTATTAAATTTTTTCTCTATTAATATTTTTTCCTTCTTTGATTTAGTTATAATAATATGATAATGTAAATAGGAAACAAACATGTTAAGTTTTAGTTTGAACGACAGTCTAGGATATTTCTCACCTTTCTATAATAGCTGCAGTATTGTAATTTCCAGACTTCATTATCAATGATTTTTTCCTTGTTCAGGTATATTCAAGATTGTATCTAAATCTTTTTTTTGACTTTCAGTTTGCCGATCTCTGATTTTTAAACTTTTCACTCTGGCGACCAATCGGTCCTGATCTAAACAGAGTAAATGGTGATTCATTGCCAGTTACACCACTACAAGGCTCATCAACAGGAACTGTGAGTTGTTGAATAACCCAAAGAATTATAATGACGTCAATGGCTTATGAGAGAGCTAGCTAGCTGTAGCACAGAGGTCTAGACCAAGCGCGCCAATGCTGAGCCTAAAATGCGCACAGCAGATTTTAAAAAGAAACGAGAAATAAAGGCGGCGGTGTAAAAATTCTACTGTCATGACAGCGATGAGGCTGAAAGTTTGCTGATCAACCTCCAGCAGCTGTTTTTGTGCCAAAGAAGCAAGAAATGTGATTAAACGCGGTTAATCAATGTTAGTATTCTATAACTTGCAATGCCACAATGCAGTAGACATTAGGCTTTGCATTCTTCAAAAAAGTAGGAGAAATCTGGCACACATATCTTATCGACAAAATTGCTCAGATAGGAAATACGAGCGACGGGTCGGCGTCGGAGTTGTCGACGCGACGGGTCGATCACACTGTAACGCTATTGCAAAACGTCGGGGGGGGGAAAGTGCCGGTATGATGGAGTTTCAACTTCGTCAAAGAATGGGCCAATTAAAACAGGATTTTTTATACTCACTTCCTTCCTACCGTAGTCCTATGTTCTGCGCACTGTAATTTTCGAACATGTAATTTGTCCAGGGCACCAGGCTGAGGAGAACAGATCAGATCAATTAAGGCGGATAAGGTGAGCGCTTCACCGAAAACAACATCATATCAAATGAGCCTGAATAAAATGAAATGCAAGTAGGCAAATTTATAGATTTAATTCTAAACCATAAAAAATATTCGCCGAGTAGAACAGCACAACAGGAGTAACCAGATGTGGGCAAACATTGCACATGAGCACACTGTAAAAATAGAACACAAAGCCAGAAATACGAGAGGAATAAGAGAAACAGTACCTGACCCATCATTTCGCCATCTACAATCTTTTTTTTTTTCTAAAAAACAAATTATTAACTCTTTAGCTATAGATAAAAAGTTAACAACAGTTTAGTCTTTATTTATAATGGCCTTTTTTTTTTTTTCTTTGGTAAAAATATCGTTCTCACTTAATATTGCTCGACGGGTACGTATGCCACAATATTCAAGTATTTTAAAATTTAAATATCTCCTGACCAAAGATTTTTCTTTAAAATCTATCACTATTTTCACAAAATTAATTGTTAATTGTAAAAGAGGAAAAACGAGAATACACACCTGAAACAAATAAAACTCTGTCTCTTTCCGGTGCCGCTCGCTTCGCCAGCACCATGTGGAAAAAAAAAATATTTTTTTCCCTCTGGTGTCTGGTTGGATAGAGCCTCTTTGAAGCTACTTTTCAATACACAGTTTCTTCAATACAATATATTTTGAAGTTCTGATTTTACAATTGGTATGTTATTATTATTCAAATCATTTACAATTATCTTGGTTTTATTTTGGTTTGAGTTTTTGCCCTGAAATTCAAATTTCTCCTAGCCATGGCTCACGTCCTACTACCCCTTTGGATTTTTTACCATTTTTTGAAGGGTCAATGATTATTGAAAGCAAATTATATTGAGATTCACAACAAGATTTAGTTTCCAACTATCTTCCCAATTAATTTGTTTTCATTTTTACGTTTTTTTTTTCCTAAAGTTGCCACTCTTGAATGCTCTCGGCGAATCAGATCCACGCACATCAGACGGGGCAAATAAAATTAATCCACCTGTACCTGGCTGGGCTTGCTTGAAATTTTATCAATATCATATATACTTAGACATTAACAAATAAATTGGATACTTTGGAGATGCCAATTTTTTTTATTAATTGAATATTATTTGACTTGAAATTTAATCAATTCAAAAGATTATTTTTACTAACATTTACTTTTTGCGGATATTTGAAACGAAAAGGATAGCTAACTAATGCTTTAATTTTTTACTTTGATTTGCCCATTACTTTCTCGAAATGTTCAATTAAAACTAAAAATAAAACTGAAAGAGCAAAGATTCTCTCCCCACACACAAGCACCGATCCGGCTTTTCAGGTTTTTTTTTTCTTGTGAATTTTCGAGAGAGTTTTCCAAGGCAAAGAGAAGAAATAAGAAAGGCATCAACAGACTATCTTATTTTTGTTTCTATCCGTTACTTTTTATTCAGATAAGACCAAAGCTTATTAATCACCATATTTGTATATTAGTTTGATTTCAAGATATTTCATACATCTGACAAGTCACAATTTTTTTTAAAGGATTAGTGATCTTTGTCTGCATTTAACTTTATTTTATTTCACTTCATTGTCATTTTATTGAACTTGTTTTTATTAGCTCTGTTATTGTATTACTTGTACCATATAACTTTTACTTTATCTTCATCTTAGGCTACTGTCAATTGTTAAAAGAAAAAAAAAAAAACACTTCATACTAAAAGAAAAAAAAAAGGAATCTCTCTTTCAAATTATTGCATTTAAAAATCAAATATGTCAGATCAAACTACTCTTTCTTCATTTGATGATTCTATTTCTCAAATTAATGTTACCAATACAACTACACCTCCAATTGGTGGAAAGGCAAATTCTGATGCCTCTGGTGTTATTAACCAAAAACAAGATTTGGATGATATAACAGGTGTTTTAGGATCTTTAAATTTAGATTCTTTTGGATCTAATATTCCATCAACTCCTCCGCATAATTGGCCAAATGTAAATGTTTCAACTACTCAAAATTGGTCTTTTTCAAATGGATTTTCAGGATCAGCCAATGGCGCAATTGGCTCTCATCAGCACACCAAATCTGAATCTGCCTCAAGTATTAATTCTCATGATAAAAGCTTTTTAACGTCAGATTCTGGTGTTATTGGTTTATCAATGACTCCTGGTCGTCACCTAGATGCTAGGCAACATTCAGCCATTGGTTTTGGTATTGATTCTGGATCTGGATCTGGATCTAGTGGTGCTAACGATAGTGGTGCTAATGTTGGTGGTAATAAATTATTTTCAAATGTTAAATCCACACCACCTTCAAATTCTCAATTGGCAAACTCGTCCTTTTTAACACCAGGCATTGATGGTACATCTAGAAGATTGTCATATTCAGGTGGATCACCAGATAATGGAAAGGATAACTCGAATGCCAATTCCAATGCTAATTCCAATGCCAATTCCAATGCTGACTCTTTAAACTATGCATCTGTTATGCATCCTGCTTTAACAAGTGATTTTATTGCTGGCTCTAGTTCAATTGGTATGGGTATTAAAAATGATCCAAATTTTATGGGTAATATCAATCCAATAATTAATTATCCAAATCAATATGGATTTTTACCACCACCAATGGGTAACACTTTTAACAGTATTAATGCATCACCTGTTGCAAATTCAAATAATATTTTATCACCAAATTTAAATTTAACAAATCAATCAAGTCCACAATTTACGTCAAGTATTAACGTTTTACCAAATTTGGGTAATTTACCAGTTTTTGGTAATGCTATTGTTAATGGCCCATTTAATTTAACAAATGAAATTTCAAATAATGGAGTTTATAATAGTGACAATGTGCCAACTTCGAACTCATCAAGTAAATTCAATAATAGTAATAATCAACAGCAACAGCAACAGCAACAGCAACAAAAAACTTATTCACAAAATTCTGTAAACAAAGTTAACAGTAATGTTAATGCTATTAATAATCCAAAGAATCAACAAAATTCTACTATTAATCAAAGAAATGGTATGCTAATTAACTCAACGGCCAATATTCATAGAAAGCATAATTCAAATAACAGAAGAGGTGAAGACGCATCAAAATTTGTTAATGCAAACTTAAATGATTTTATTAATGAAATTTACTTTTTATGTAAAGATCAACATGGTTGTAGATTTTTGCAAAGGCAATTAGAACTTTTTGGTGAAGATGCAGCAACGAAAATATTTAATGAAATTCAATTAAACGTAATTGAATTAATGGTTGATCCATTTGGTAATTATTTAATTCAAAAACTTTTAGAAAGGGTTAATTCAAATCAAAGAACAATTTTAGTTAAGAATGCATCTTCACAATTTGTTAGAATTGCCCTAGATCCACATGGTACTAGAGCATTACAAAAATTAGTTGAATGTGTTGATACTGAAACTGAATTTAAAATTATTATTAATTCACTTTCTGCATATGTTGTTTTATTATCAACTGATTTAAATGGTAATCATGTCATTCAAAAATGTTTGCAAAAATTACCACCAAGTTTTTGTGAGTTTATTTTTGATGCTGCGTGTGAAAACTGTGTTAAAATTGCCAAGCACAGACATGGTTGTTGTGTTTTACAAAGATGTTTTGATCATGGTACACCAAATCAATGTGAAAGATTATCAGTTAAAGTTGGTAAATATTCAGTTGAATTAAGTGTTGATCCATATGGTAATTATGTTGTTCAATACGTTTTAAGTATGGAAGAAAATAGATTAAGAATTAAGAATGATCCAGAATCTGCAAAGAAAATTCCAAATACAACAGAATCAATTAAATTAATAGTTGAAGCTCTTTGTTCTCATTTGGCAAGATTATCAACTCATAAATTTGGTTCAAATGTAATTGAAAAATCTTTGCGTATCCCAACTCTTGCACCAAAACTTACAAAGAAATTGTTAGAAAATTCTCAAGGTTTAAATTTATTACTACATGATGCATATGGTAATTATGTACTTCAAACTTCGCTTGATGTTGCTGATGATGATATTTTTAGAGAATTGAGTGAGTTGTTGAAGCCATTTTTAAATGATGTTAGAAATACGCCACATGGAAGAAGAATCGTTTCTAAGTTAATCAGTAGAGGTGGTAGTGCATTGAATTTAAATTCTACTGAACTGATGAATGCCATTGGTCAAGTTGAGCAGTTTAATGCTAATAATAGCATGATTAGCAATGGAACCCAACAGTTTAACAATAATTACCATGGCAATAGGTATCAACAGCAACCAAGTAGGAATGCCATTCACAATGCTAGTAACAGCAGCAGCAGCAGCAACAACAACAACAACAACAACAACAATCATAACCATCATCATCATCATCATCATCACAACAACCAACAGCAATACCAAGGTCAACATTATAATTCAAATTATCACAATACCAGCAGCAGAAACAGCAGCAGAAACAACAACAACAACAACAACAGTCGTCATCAAACCATCCCCCACCAACACTATCAGGGTGGAGAAAATGGATTCCATACACAATCCCAAGCACAAGAATTGGGTAGATATGGATATTGAATAGATGTGATTGATTTTTATTATTTTTATTTTTATTTTCACATTATTTTCATTGTATTTTATTTTATTTGTTATTCTACCTTTATGTTATTTTATATTATACTATATATAGTCTATTTAGCGAAGTTGTCCTAAACCGGTGTGGTCGCAAACGGCCCATGTAATTTCTGTAGTAAAGGAGGTTGCCTGTTGTACAATTAACTATAAATGCCACAAGAGTAGACTCAGTCCCAAGTTCAGTCAATGGAGTTAGTTAACATCCCAAATTATGCAGAGGGTCTTTTTATGAAACGGAACAGCTGGCCGAGTTAAACAGTGCCGGCAGGCAACTACTTTGATTTTTTCTGTATTGCATGATACCTTGTAAATACTTGACCGGTATAAAAAAATAGTCAGAATAATTGATGATGCAAATATCCTCATTTAAAGTCCATGCCCATCCAGGCCTATTTTCTGGAACAACGTTATTGTATGTTTGTTCATATTATTAATTATAAATCCAAGCGCCTGTGCACTCCCTTTCCGTTAAATATTATATTTATTGAATGTAACTAAATTAAAAGCAGTCAACTTACCCTCTATTTTTCCTTTCCCAAGATCGAATGAGAACGATGGCAACAACATAGCCTTCAAAATCAACATCTTCAGAGTTATAAAAAATTTTAGCTAGTAATTCATCAGGACAAGCCATTTGATTTTGTTTTAGTGCTAGTGTAAATTGATCAAACGTAAGCATATGTTTCCTTCGGTTATCCTGATAGAGGAAGCTTATTAAACAGCCCTTTATAAAATGAGACAATTTAATAAAATTTCTAAAGTTCAAGGCTTTCCTATTTTCACACTGGTATTTATTTGACGGTGATACCTGTGCATTTGTTTGTGGCACAAATGTGTCAATTAGAATATTTGTTGATTGTAGTGAAAACGGATACTTTTCAGGTGGGTGGAATGGATCTGATAGCATCAGCTGAAGCTCTTCAAAGTCAATAAGATCGTCATCGTGAGCGTACCCGTGAAATAATTTATAAAGCTCGTCATTGTGAACAGTTAAATTAGACTGTTCAATATGTGATATCAATTGAATTAAATTTATTCTTTGATTTTTTGATGATAATGATGCTAGGGATGATGAGGATGTGTGTAAATTTGGCGGTGCCTTCCTAGCTCTTGGTGATGTCTGGCCCTGGCCCTGACCCATACTCTGAGTTTGCTGTTGAATTGACCTTTGCCTTGGCTGCATTGGATATTCGTCAATTGCTATTTTTGGTAACCGGGCCTCAGTTTCAGGGTAAAACCCATTAGAAGACCTTCCGCTAGAGGATCCTAGCAGTGAAGCCGAGTCATAAATCGAAGCCGATGATTTTGAGGGAGATTTGAATGCTGTTGTCGTTGCTTTGGTTGCCGCTGAAGATATAAATTGATCATACGAAGAATGGGCACTGCTAGATCTTATATTAGATTCAGATAATGGGAAGTGGCCTCTTGATCCATTTGACTTTGGAGGGCTCATTCGATGATACTGGCGCCCCTGTGATTCGTTGTTGTCTTGCACTGGAGCATAGTGTGGTTGGTGATAAGAGCCACTGGACATCTGGGGAGAATGCACCATTGGCGAAGCTGGCATCATCATCTGGCTAGGTATTTGTGGTGATGGCTGAACATAGTAGTAATTGTTGATAATTGTTGGTAGTTGGGCTTCCTTTTTGACACGCTCCGTTGATGTGTTTGGTCGTTGGCTATGTCTTTGAACAGGCTTCTGCACGGGCACAGGCACGGGCACAGGCACAGGCACAGGCTCCTTGGCACCAGTTGCAGCCTGAGGCTTCAGATTGTTTGGATTGGGGGCTGGCTGGTAGTCGCTGTCGCCAAGGTTCAGCTCTACATTCTTACGTCTGAACATGTGCCAGGCTGACAAACCACGTTGCGCAGCGTGATTAAATTTTCGTTCAAATTTAAAACAAACAGATTTTTAAATTTCTACAGCAAAGGGATACATGTATTTCAAATGTACTAAAAAGATAAAGTTATATTACTTAAAAGATCAAGCTATTTAATCTCTGTGTTCTCTTCTTCTGTAACCACCGTCTCTTCTTTGTTGTCTTCTTTGTGGCAATTCTCTTTGTGGAATTGGAGCTTCCATCAAAGTCTTTGGAACAACACCTTCTGGCATACCAAGGAACTCTCTCAAGTATTCAATACCTTCGTCAGTCAGGGTGTAGTAGTAGTATTGCCAAGAGTATTGGGTCTTAACCAAACCTCTAGAGGTCAAAGATTGCATAGCCTTAACAACGAACAAGTTTCTGGTTTCAATTTCATCGTGTTGGATTTCAAAATCCTTCTTAGCGACCAAAACACCGTCTGTGAAAAGTAAATGTATGTTAGTAAAGAGACTCAAATGGGGAAGTCAAGTGGTAAAATAAAATAGCTCGTCAAGATTGTGAAAAGAATATCAAGATATGAAGTCACTAGTTGTAAATAGAGATATTATACAGGGTGATGAAATGTGCTGTCTATTTGAATTTCAATTTCCTCTTTGGCCATCTGAAAAGTTTGCTACAAAATTACACTTTCAATTTCCGCTGGTATTTCACATAGTTGGTCCCAGTGAATCTGGTTTTCTTTTATAACACACGCCATTGCACATTTGGTTACTTTTACCCAAAGCCTGCTTCATTTATCTATTTTTCACTAATTTTTCACTTTGTCAACAGGGGTCCATTTTGATATGCCCTACACTTGTCACACACTTTCCGACTGCTTATTTTAAATTCAAATAGTTGTATCACATACCCTTGTACAATTGCTTGTAAATCAAAGCTCTGTCTGCCTTTGGAATAATCATTTTGAGTTATTTGACCTGACCGTCCAAAGCCAAGCTCGGCGCGTTAAACACCAAAATTTTCCTCCCGCGAACCACGAGCGAGAGAGGCCCCCAAAATATTTTCACAGTCACAAAACCCGCATTCGGCAGCCAGCACAAAACGCAGAGGGCGCAGCGGGTCACGTGAAAAACCCGCGCACACGTGACAAACCCTCCGAGATACTCCGCGGGTGCCGGTTTGCGTGCAAGGTTAATAGCATAGATATATAGAGATAGATAGCAAAGGAGAGCTCGTGTTCTGGCACTTATCACGGCAAGATCTCTTGTTGCATATTTTCAAGTCTTCTCTGGAGCTTTGCAATGCTCAGATTGAACTGCTCCTGCTTGTCAAATAACGCCCTTTTCCGTTCTTTGAACTTTTGGTTTTGAATGTGCACAATCTGAGCAAACTCTGCCTTTATCTCTTTTTCCTGAGCGGCAAAGTCAGGATCGATGGACTTGTTTGTATTGGCATCGGTCAGATTGCCCATGGCCATTCTCAGCATTTTCAACGAAGCCTCTATTGAACCCACCCCTGCAACTGCCGAATCGGCAACAGCTAACACAGTACCTCCACTTTCTTTACCTTTAGCTTGCCTTTGATTTTCAAATTCAAATTGATCCAATTTAAAATTCAAAAATTTTTCCCTGAAGCTTTCATAGTAGCTGTCGCTTGAGGCAATAAAGTCCGCCATGTGATCATCAACAAGCAATTTTTTCAATTGGATAAAATCACTATGGTTAGGATTTTCAACTTCTGACAAACCCCACTTGTATTTTCTGCCTTTAACTTTTTCTCCCTTTTCATTTTCATGCATTTCAAGTGAATTAACAATGGCAAATGGCACTGTCTTTATTAAATTCCCAGTGGAGCCAGAGCGCATACCCGTACAAAGTGAAATGTTTTCCTTTGCTAGCAGTTCCCTAATTTTCAATTTCAAATTATTTATCTCCTCTTTTGTATATGCATCGGCCTTTGAAATGACTGGGATTAAATTTACTTTATCAGATAAACTTCGCATGGCTTCAATGTCCAAACCGCTCAGGCCGTTTTTTGATGGCAAGAAAAAGTAAAGACAAATATGAACAACGTCTCGTTTCATTTTTGATCTATCAGGTTGCATTTCTTGATAAAGGAGCCTTTCAAATTGCCCGTTAATATAATTAATTATTGGATAACAACAATGGCTGTTATTAATAAAGTCACCAAATCCAGGTGTATCAATAACATTTAGCTTTAAAGTGAAATTATTTTCTCTTAACATTACCGTTTTATGAATTATTTCAGTGGTTTTCAATGGACAAACTCTATCCTTTGCAATGGGCTTTTCAAATAGTAAAGATCCAAAGAGACTATCCATAAAGGACGTCTTCCCCACACCCGACTGGCCCACACACATAATTGTAAACTCACACCCTTCTCTTTCTACTTGCAATCTCTTTTGAATTGGCAAACATGCCAAACCACTATCTTGATTGCTCATATGCTTGAGAGTTGCATTATAAGTGTATGCGTATTTGTATTCGTATTCGTATCCCGGTTTTTGATCTTCAACCACTGGAGTTTTGCAAGTCTTGTCCAATTTCAACCTCTTATCAATTTCATCTGTTTCTAAAACACTCTCCTTTTTATCTATGGACAGACCCAAGTAGTTCCCCATTTCAGTGAGTGGCATTGTGTTCTCTTGACTGTTTGAACGTGTGCTCAGCGCATTGGCCACTTTTGGCACAAATTCACACTATGAAGGCAATATTTACAAATGAACAACACCAACAAAAATCATTACATTAATTAATTACATACACTACAAAGATGGCCACAGGAAGTGCTCATTTTGATGAGGCATTCCTAAATGACAAAAAGCAGTTCCAGATAACACCAACGCCTGAACTAAAGGGAACTTGCAAATTTCTAGGCATGACGGAAAAGTTGATAAACTGAACAGGGAACCACACAGAAAAGCTAACGGCTAGAGTTGAAAAGTACAAGTTGAATAATTTTTTTTGATAATCCTTCTTGGTGCCTTGCTCAATGACCATCGTTGAATAGGCAAAGAAGCAGGCTAGAGAAACTGGTGAAAAGCATAACTGATCAACTAAAATCCTTTCAAGTACAGAGACAATTGTGGGCATATCCTTGAACATGGAATTTAAAAACAAATACCAAACAACTTGAATAAACGCCATTATAAATCCCCAAATAACAAATCCAATAAAGCGTCGACCATTAAACCAAACAACATCACCACCAGGCTTTGCATTTCCTGAATTTGGTATCGGATGTTTACGTGCCAGGGGGATTGCATCGCCATAATCGGCAAATGTCTCAGCAATGGCAGAGGAACTTATACCGTCAATAGTTTCGCCATTGTTATGGCACGCATTATCTCTATACTGATCTGGCAATATTCCCTCTTCTAAGTTGGCTGTTTCAACCTCACATTCAACCTTACGCCATATTCGGTACCTACGAGCAGAAACCCAGCCGGGGATGCTTTGAGCTAAGGTATCGGCAATACCATATAAAACAACATTTGCCGCAATGGTTGCTAAAACACTTGACTTTGTGTATAGTTTATGATATCGTGTTGTTAATTTGCCAAGCAAATAGGTGAACACAACTAAGATAAAATAATTAACAATTGGCACATTTGCTAATCTCCAGCAGTTAATTTTCCCAACTGCATTCAAAATAGAGTCTTTAAGATTAACTCGGAATTTGGATTCTAATTGATCCTCAACTTGCAATTCTATTTGACCAACACCCTCTGAGATAAACTTGGGTATTGGCAAGTGGAATTTATACTTTGACAGCGGTGACATGAAATAAGACAAGGGTAAATTTGTATCTTCTGGTGGCGTGGGTGTGTCTCTACCCAAAGTGGAAGGCATTGGGGCTGTTGCTGGCTGTGATGGCTCCTTGCAACTGATGATGAATGGTAATCAAGCCAATCGCGTTTCCCAATTAGGCAAGATAAGGCTAAGCTGGCATACAACTACACACGTTTTCAATCTAATTATTGGCAAATATTCCAGCCTTGATCTTTTGTACCTGGCCAAATTGGTAGACAAGAAGAGATGTGACTGTGATGAAACCTGCACAAGGACACACCACACACACAACTTTGGCCTGATCTGCGCGAGACAAACCTCAGTGGCCCTCTCTTTGGAACAGCATGGCAAAGGCACAAAAGGGGATGATCATAGAATGCGACCCCAGTATTAAGTCGCTTGTGTTGAACATAGACAGTCGCAGAAAGAAAATCGTCGTGGAAGAACTGGACGACCGCCATCTTCTCATCCAAGCCTCAGAGTTGAGTAATCTCAAGCGACTGCTGAACGAGGAATTACTGAAAAATACATTCTCCACGGTTGACGAAGAGCAATAGATGGGGAGGGAGGGCTGAAGATTTTGTAGATTAGATAAATAAAATTAATATAAAATGTACATATATTAAAACGGTCCGACTATGAAATGAAAGAGAGAAAAAAAACTATAAATATATTCAATGTATAAAGGTATTATCACAGAGCGGTGCTTTCCATATCACCGTCCAAGTCCAAATCATCCAACTCTTTCATCAAGTTTTCCATTTCGCCACTCTGCTCTTGTTGCAAAAAGAGCCTTTTAACAGTGTCGGCCCATAAATTATTAACCTCGTCTAATTCTATAATACCAGAGATTAACTCTTCATTATCTGCTGATTCTTTACTAATGCTTAATTCTGTAATGGCATCGTAAAATTCACCGTATTTCTTAACAACAACATCTTGAATGCCGTCTAGCAAAAACTCAAAAATCTTGCTCTCGTCAATGTAGGTGGCAACACATTCTTTGATCCTTGGCAGCTCGCCTTCAATGGCAGTGGTGAAGCTACCCACTGCCGAATGAATTTCATTACTAGAGATTTTTTCACCATGGTTAATTTTTGATGTTAACAGTTGTAAATTTAAAGTTAAATTTTTCCCCATTGAATCAATAAATTCATGCACAACATTCCTTAATTCAATTTGTAACTCAATACGACAATCAACAAAATCATTTTTAATAGTTGGTATTGATCCCCATAATTTATCAAATAATGTTTGATGCTGACTTGAGTTAAGCTCAGCAGCTTTACCCGTTTGCAAGAAACTTGCATAGAGGTTTCTCAATCCGGTAAAGTCTAAATTAGTCTCCCTTTGAACATGCTCAATATCAAACATACCAATACCATCTTTAAACCAAATAAGAGATTTCATTTTATATAATTTTGAATCTAAACTATCACTTGAACTTGGGAAATTACTTTGTAGTGATAAAATACATAGATGAACAATTGAGGCACATAAATCATCAAAAACCGGCTGCTTGACAAGCGTGTAAATTTTTGTTAATAACTTGACAGATTTTAAAATTGGTGGATAAACTAAAATTTTAGACTCATCTTTTAATGAATCGCTGAAAATGATCTCATTTGTGTCAATTTCTTGGTCTAATTTCCTATTTTCAAAATTTTCTTCGTGGCTATTATTGATACCTTTGCCTTCGCATTCATATCCATCACCCTCTTGCTCATTCTTTGTTGCACCTTTAGATTTTATCTCCTTTCTATTTTCAATTATTAATTCCTTACCGGTACGCTTGTAGTTAACAATATTTTTTTCAACATACATTTGAACTCTAAAGACAAGCCTCGTTTGAACATCTTCAATAATTGGTGCATATAATTTATTATAATCAATACCTGTAATTGAATTATTAATAATTTCTTCGTTTTCTTCATGTTGCTGCTGTTGCTGCTCGCTTTCAGTATAAGCCTGTAGAATTGTGATTAACTCACAAAGTGAATTAATTTTTGTCTCTCTAATAATTCTATTCCTCAATAAATAATATAACGGATCAAGTAAAATTTCCATAAATTCATTCATTGCTGTTAAATTTGTTGAATTGTCAATTTCTAGCTTAATATCAATTGGAGTTAAAAAGAACGACTTTTCAAAAATTTCTGATTCCTTTTCTAAAGTTTTTCCAAAAAATGATAAATTACTTTGACTTAACTCAAGTAAATCATCACTTAAATTTTCAGAGTTTAAAATATATGGATTTATTATAAATGTTTGAATAATATTAAATCTGCTTTTAAAATATTGATTGTAAACATCATCAAGTAAATTAAATGATTCATCATTTATATTTGATCTTTGATATAATTCCATAAAATAAGGATATAAATTAACCATTCCCTCTAAAAATTTTGTATTTACAAGTGCATGTACCATTACACTTGATTGTTTATCTTCTAATAATTGAATAGAAGAAATAACATCTAATTCAAGATTTTTAATTGATTTCACTAAAAATGTTCTAATTAATGACAATGCCCTTATTAAACATTGTTTAAATCTATATTGATAAAGGTCTATTTCTTTATAACCAAAATGTTTTTCATCATTGACAAATTTAATAGCCACGTCTAGCTTTGATAAAATATTTGATCTCATGATGCTTTTAATATTATTATTTTTATTCAATTTTGAAACAATTGGATCTAAAGTTTCAAAAATTGACAGTTTCTCAACAAGTTCGTTATGCAGTTTTTCCATTTTAGACAATTCACCGATTAAATCAGTTGATTTATTTTGGAATTCGCTTGTCTGATTTGTAACTTCGTCATGAATTTCAAGTAAATTATCTAAATCTTTAATAATATCATTTACTGAATTTAAAAATCCATTGTTTTTATTTTTAACTAATTGCATGTATTCAACAAAGTCGTTTGCTGGTTCGTGTTCATTTTCAATGAGACAATAATCATTAAATGGAATGTCAACATATGTATTAAATGGCTTGGTCTGTAATTTAATTATTTTGTCCTTTTCTTTTAAATTTAAAGGATCTAAATATCTCCATTGGTTGTTTATTGCAGACTCAGCAGCAGCACTAGCACCAAAGGACACTTCGTTAAAGGAATGGGCACGTCTGTGAATTTTTTCGTTTTGGATGCCATCATGTAAAATTAAAAAATCATCTAAAATGGGCATATTCATGGCAATTTCAGAAACAACAGAGCCTGCTCGACGTCGTTGAATATGTTCCATGCTGTTCGTTGTTCGTTTAAACACTTGTTGTCGCCGCGTCGCACTTGAGTTTCAACATGCACGTCATGAGCGGCTTTTGAAATTGACCTAAATTTAATAATATACAAAAGAAAACCAAAGTACAAATAGAAAAAAAACAATACAGTACAAAAAGTATAAAATCCCCCTGGAAAAATTACCACTCCAAAGTTTGCGCCCAAATAACCTTCTTCTTCTTGTCCAAATCGACCATCCCCTTGGAAATCAAAAAATTTGGCTTTTGTAATCCAAACTCAGTTCGTTCCTTAGCCGTGTAGAATCCTTTGGCATCTGAGAGTGAATTATTCGTTGAAGCTGAGATATGCTTACCTAATGGCTGTCGACGCTGTGAAAGGTGATGTGTAAATGGAGCCGGTATTTTTGACTGTGAGTTTAGGCTATTTTCTTTGTTATCATGTAAGGGGAAATCATCGCCTCTCTTCCTTTTCCTTTTCTTGTTGCCTGATCTAGCTCTGATACCTCTAATGATGGCACTTTTAATTGTTCCATCTTGTGATGGTGGACCATTTGTTGGTATATTGACTAATTCAGTTGTTTTCTCAGGTAATGGAATCCCTTGTGAATTCATGGCATTTATTTCTGTGGCAAATCTAACGGCATCTTCAATACAACCATCACTGGATTCGACAATCAGATTTAACAGATTTTTTGGTATTGGCTTTAATGTAGATTTGGTCGGTGTAGAAACTCTTCTATGATGTGGTGAACATTTTATTTCCTCTAGTGAATTATCAGCTAAAATGGTAGACAAAGAAAAATCTGGGATGCCTTTACCACCAACGTTGAAGCCAATGGAGGGTGTTGAAAATTCATTGGATAATCCGCCTCGGCTGTATTTGTGCTTAAGATGTAAAATTGGACTGTCCTTGTCTTGAAAAATTTGGATAGATTTATTAGGATGAGTCAAAGATGAGAGAGGATCATAGGTGAATGGAGACTCAGAGTTTAAAGATAAATCTTGGGTTGGTGTTGCCAGTGTATTTGGATTGATGCTTTTTAATGGTGTCAATGAAATTCCAACTTCGCCATCACGTTCAGCTTCACCGGCATGGGTTGAGTCTTTTAAACGGGGAGCTGTCTCATCTTCAAGATCAGAATTATAGTCAGGATCATTTTGGACATTGTCAACATCCACATCTGCTCCACTGTTGATGTTTTTTATTCCCAGATCTTCTAAGGAGACATCCAACACATCATGTGCTTTATCCTTATCTTGCAAACTAAGACTAATGCTCAAATCGTTACTCCCGGATTCTGCTTGTTCGTAGTCAGAGTCATAAACACTGGCTCTAACAACACAGTCAAGTTCAAACTCGTCAATGATGTTATCCTCAGTTATTTTTATTCTATCTTGCAAAACGTCATACTTGGAAATTCCTGATAAATTTAACAATGATTTCCTTTTAAATGATTCAGAAGAGGGAGGTGATAAAACCGGTATTGAAATATTGATCTGTTTTAAATAACTGTCAAATTTGAACGGATCCGTATTTGGACTTAAAGAAAGGAAAGACTCTGTTTCACTGTGTTTAACAGGATCCATATCATTCCTCTGCTGTTTAGAGGCGGCAATATTGGGGAAGGTGAATATATCCTCTGCATGGCTCTCACGTTCAAACTCATCGAGCAAACTGGCCCCCATCATTTTTGATTTTGTCAGTTGTCTTTTGTGTCTATTGCGATTGTGGTTGAATGAACCGTTTCTTTTGTTGGTACTTTTGGGATTTGTTTCATCCAGTAATAGCCTTGTCTTCTTAGATGCAAATGACATCTTTGTGGAATGTAAAAGAAGCTTTAAAAAAAATAAAAGAAAAGTAGTAACGAGTAGGGTATTCTAATAGCAAGTGTCCGGTAGCTAGAAAATGTTCTAATGGCAAAACTGGCTCTCTGGTTCTTTTTTGGAATGCAAATCAGACTCGTCTTTATTTGGGAACCTTAACAAACCTGGCAAAAAAACACCTCCGAATTTTTTTTTGTTTATCTTTTTCCCAATGCGGAAGTTCACCAACAAAAGCTTCACGGTTGAATTTCTCTTCTCTCTGGCCTTCCACCCTGTAGTCAGAGCTGGTTACTGGTTGCAAAAGCCATGCAGATGATTTACATGGGTTTTGGCTGCCCCCTTCCCCCTCTGTGTGCGTGCTTGGAGATACTGCATCCTTGAACGCTCTCCTCCGCTAAAATATATATATATTTTACATGTAGTATAGCATACCTTTTGCTTTGCCTTTAACAGGTAAGATCAAACCGGGTATATAGCCAGAAATTTTTTGGCAACTCCAAAAATAAAAGGACACACACACCAACCAAAGAGAGAGCAGCTGTCTGTACATGAGCAATTAGAAATACCTCCTGTTGAGGCCCGAAATCCACTCAAACTCACTCATCTTGTCCAGAAATAACGCCCAAATGACCTGGTGGCAAAAACAAACCAATTAACAACACACCAGAGGAATAGTTCCAGGTATTGCATACCAGTTGTGCCATTGAAACCGGTGCGCCGGTGCGCTTCCCTTTTCCGTTGTGGAGCTCTTCAATCCAAAGCTAGTCGGCAATGGAAAACGCCAGTTGCAACGAAACTATTGACACCATTGAGCATTCAGCTCCTGCTAGAAGGTACAGTGATAATTTAGGGGATGGTAAGATACTAGAAGATATCATACTGGCTCATAGTGATGATAATATCTGCAGCGATGACACAATAGAGAGGAGTTTCAACAGTGGCAGCAGCAATAAAGGCAAAGATGTAGATGATGAGAAAGCGGATACTAGTAATGGCAAAGATGAAGACGATGGCGATGACGATGACGATGACGATGACGATGACGATGACGATGACGATGACGATGACGAAGACGAAGACGAAGACGAAGACGAAGACGATGAACCCCCCATGTTGAAATACACACGGCTGACAAAGCTACCTGGCAGGTTCTTCCATAGAGATCCTGTTAGTGCCTGCCTCATAAAAGAACGGCTCTTTATGTTTGCCACCCACTCTGGTATAGTTCATCTGTGTGAGCCTGATCTTTCTCCAATAAGAACTTTCAAGGCACACAACTCTTCTGTTTTATCAATGGATTTTGACGGTGAATATTTTATAACGAGTTCAATTGATGGAACAATTGTAATTGGATCAATATCAACAAATGATGTAACAAAGTATGATTTTAAACGTCCTATTCATGCCGTTGCATTTGATAGACAATATTCAAAAACAAAGGCTTTCTTTTGTGGTGGCACATCAGGCAAAATTATCTACTCAGCCAAAAATTGGTTGGGTCAAAGAACAGATTTATCCATTAATGAAAATGGAGGCACAATAACACTTTTAAAAACAATAGATGATTTGGTCATTTGGTGTAATGACAATGGTTTAACAGTGGCACATATTACAACAAAGCAAGAACTTTTACATATACCCGTCCCAAAAGAATTTCAAAGACCTGAATTGTATTGGCCAAGAATTCACCAGGTTGACCAAGATCGGCTCATTTTAGGATGGGTTGATCATCTATGGTTTTTCAGAATTGACATTGTTAAAAATAAAAATACTCAAACTCAACTTTCAACTACAAATTCAAGTTTTAAAACTCATTTTAGTGAGAAAAGGATAGAAATTGAACGTCATATTCAATTAGAAGATTGCATGATTTCAGGTTTGGCAGATTTTAATGATAATTTGATGATTTTAAATTGGCTCCCCAGAGTGGGTAAAGAGTTTTTCCCACCTGAATTAAAAATTTTAGATCGTGATTCACTTGATGAGTTATGCGTGGATGAATTAGCATTAAATAATTTTTCTGGATTAGGTATAAATGATTATCATTTATATGAATATTCTTATGGTTCAACATTAAATAGGAAGTGGTTTTTAATTAGTGGTAATGATGGCATTATCGTTGAAGAATTTAATTTACATGATAAATTAACGTGGTTTTTAAGCAGAGAAAAATATTTAAAAGCTTGGGAATTAGCTGGTTTATGGCTTGATAAAAATGAAAAATTAAAAATTGGTTTAAAACAATTAGAAAAATATGCAAACTCAAATAATTGGCAAATGGTTGTTAATTTTATGGTTATTTTATTTGATGTTTCTGATAATGGTAGAGGCGATGATGAAGATTATGTTCAAAAAATTGTAAATGAATGGGATCATTGGCTTGAATTATTAAAAGAGAAAAATTTACTAGATTTAATCGTTGAAAAAATTCCAAGGGGTACATTCTTTAGCGGATTCTGTCAAGTTGATGAAAGTATTTACCAATTTATTTTAAATGATTACTTGGCAAAGGATAAATTTGAAAATTTTATTAATTTAATCAATATTTGGGATCATAATTTATTTAATTTATCAGAAATTAAAATGCAAATTAACGATATTTTAAAAATTTGGGATAATGATAATTATCATTTGAACAATAAAAATGATACTAAAACGAATGATAATGAAAATTCACAAATTATCCACCTAAGGGAATCTTTTATTAATATTTGTTTAGAATTAGATGAACCAGAAAGCTGTGTTGAACATTTAATCAAATTGAGTAATCCTAAAACTTTAGGATTTTTAGACGAAAATCATCTTATAAATTCATTTTTAAATGAATTACCAAAAATAATTTTAATTGGAGTTCCTAAATCAATTATCAAAAATAAAAACATTGAAAAACTACTAGATTGTGATATACTAATCACAAACATTCAAATTTTAATTGAAAATTTTCATGAGATACTACCAAAAATTATCATCAATATTTTTAAGGATGCTAAATTAGACATTTTAAATTACATTTATCTTGAAAAACTTGCTCAAATTGATAAATTATTTATTAAAGATTTTGAAAATGATATGATTGAATTATTAGCTCAATATAATAAGTCCTTAATTTATCAATTTATTATTAAACATAAAAATTATTCAGTTGAATTTGCCATTAAAATTTGTGAAGAATTCGATTGTATTGAAGAACTAGTATTTTTACTTGGCAAGGTTGGTGAAAATCAACGTGCTCTCAAAATAATTGTTGATAAATTGAAGGATCCGGCAATGGCCATCAATTATGTGCACAAAATAAATGATCAGAGCCTATGGGATTTTTTATTAGATTACACAATGTCACAACCTGATTTTATTAAGGCACTGCTCATAAGTGCAAGTGATTGGATTGATCCAATCCCAGTTGTTAGTAGAATACCCAAAGATATTGAAATTCAAGACTTGAAAAATGCACTGGTTAAAATAACCACCAATGGGAAACTTGATGAATATATCTATGATATAATTTTGAAAATTGTTTCAAATGAAACCAATTCAATTGATAAAACATTTCGTAAAATGAGATCAACAGGATTCGTTGTTGATGATAAAGAACTAGAATACGTTCAAAATAATCTTGATGACAGTTTTGTAAAGTTTACCTTTGGTGATACCGGATTGCAAAAGGACAGTGAATGGCATAACAAAGCTGGTAGCAAAATTGCTCACAAGTCATTTGTGAAATTGAAAATGAAAAACTAATTTCAAAATGTGGCTTGGACGATTTCGGAGTTTGTGCGCGGAGCCATTTAAATTTTTGTAAACACACATGTATTCTAATATTATGATAACGTAAGCAGAACAGCCTTGACTCGTCCTTCAAGGAAGATTTCAATGGGAAAATTTTGCGTTGATTTTGTACGATACTTTGGTGAAATATTAAACATTTTCCAAGCCTATACTAAATGAGTTAATTTCAGTTATCACTAGTATGTCCTGCTATTTAAGCATTTCCAGGCTGCTTAGATGTATCAAATTATATTTGATTTCCTCCATCATTTTTCTCTAGCATTGCTAAAATTTGCTTAAATGCATGATAATATTGCTGCTAACTTGAGTAGTTTTTTATTTGTGTATATAATTTACAATAAAACTAAAAAAATCTACTAAATGGATTAAACCTTTGCAATAATCCACCTCCAACTGATGAAAAAACAGAGCTGGCGATATTGTTAGCCTTGCCAAATTTATCACATTTTGTATAGGCAATGGTATTGGTCATTGTTAATGTAATGGCAATAACAACTAAGATTAAACTAACAAATTGAAATTTAAGTAATGCCAAAATACCAAAAATGATCCACAGAGCAGGTGTTAAATAAGAGAATAACCAAAAAACATAGCTATCAATTGGGTTAATGTACCTGTCTGGATCAGCATTTTCAAACACCCAAATTGTCTGTCCAAGTTCATTATTTTCATTCCACCATCTCAATCCAACTAACAATCTTCCAGATATATTTTTAACATTCCAAAAATCTGCGGCTAATAGTAAAATTATAGTTATAAAAAATAAAATATAATTAGAAGTGAACAACAATCCAAAAAGGTATATTAAAAGAGGCGCCACTCTAAAAAATAAATAGCATAGCAATGCAATTGGATGTGAAGATTCTGAAAGCTTTGCCAGTAGCGTATTTGGCAAGGAGGTGTCTCTCTCGGGCTGATTCTGTGAGGCCATTTGTAGGTGTTTTGAAATATACGGCCCTCGGATATAAGAGTTTTAAAAAAAAATAAAATAAAAAATAAAATAAAAAAATAAAAAAATGCGTGTGGCGCGAAAATATGCCTGCTATTCGGCTATTCTCGGATATCATCGGTTCTAAAAGTGGCTATAGATGCCTTCAATGGGGAACTGAGACAATTTAAAGTTTGTTGCAAAATAATTTACAGTGAAAAATTAAAAACTTTGCTTTCTTAAATCATTTAATACAATCTGACCAATAAATTTAACAATCAAAGAATAAAGCAAAAAGAAAAAAGAAAAAAAAGAAAAAAGAATTTTTTTTGGCCCGTTCCGAAATTGACAGATTTTTGCCGGTTTTAGTTCTCAAATAGGAAATTTTTATTCCGAAGTTTTTAAAAATATAAAAGAGTAGATTTCCCTTATTCCAAGATACAGCTATCATTTGTCATCTGGATTATAATAATTTTATTTAAAAAAATTTAGAAAATTTAATCAGATTTTTTGACAAAATGTCTGATGTTAACTCTAAATTAAATACTTCAAGTTCAAGCTTGCCAGAAGTATCCTCAAATAATAATTCTAATGATGCTGTCGTTGCATTCAATCCTGATCTTGAATCACAGATAGCTGATGATGAAGAACTTGTTAGAGTTGAATCTAATACGGACGTTGCTAGAGAATTAAGTAGAAGATTAACTGAAAGTACAAATGTTAAATATGATGGTCCGTTACCTTCAATGGGTGCTGGTAAACCATTCCCTGAAATGATGCCAGATGCAGAAAAATATTGCGTTAATTGGGATGGTCCTGATGATCCAATGCATCCACATAATTGGACATTGGCTAAAAAATTTACTCAATGTGCAATGATTGGTTTTAATACTTTTTGTATTGCCTTTGGATCTGCAATTTTCTCTGAGGCAGTTTTACCATTAGCAGCTATTTATCATGTTCATTATGTTGTTACTACCTTATCTGTTACTTTATATGTTTTAGGTTTTGCAACAGGTCCTGTGGTTTGGGCACCATTATCAGAATTATATGGTAGACGTCCAGTTTTAATTCTTTCATCTTTGGCATTTTGCTGCTTTAATTTTGCCGTTGCAGTTTCTGATAGGTTAGAGTCTATTTTAATTTGTCGTTTTTTTGCTGGTTGTTTAGGTGCTGCTCCATTAGTTGTTGTTCCTGCATCATTTGCTGATATGTTTAATAATAGCCAACGTGGAACTGCAATTGTGGTTTTTTCAATGTGTGTCTTTGTTGGTCCATTAATTGCTCCATTTATTGGTGGTTTTATCGTTGCAAATGAATCTTTAGGTTGGAGATGGACTTCTTTCATTACGGGTATTATGGCTGCAGCTTCCTTTGTTTCTATTCTTTTATTTGAAGAAGAGACTCATCATCCTATTTTACTAGTTCAAAAAGCACAAAGAATTAAGCAACTTACAGGTAATTGGGGTATTCATGCTCCACATGATGAGTTTACAATTTCTTTTAAAGATATTGTTGAAAAAAATTTAACTAGACCTGTTAGAATGTTATTTACCGAACCAATTTTATTGTTTATTACAATTTACAATTCATTCATTTATGGTATGATTTATCTCTTTTTAGAGGCCTATCCACTTGTTTTTGCAAATGGTTATGGTATGAAACCTGGTGTTGCTGAATTACCATATTTTGGTTTAGTTATTGGTCAACTTTTAGGTGGATTGTATTGTATTTGGTGTGAACGTACATACAATGCCAAATTAAAAGCTCGTGGTGGTAAAATTCTTCCTGAAGATAGATTACCACCAATGGTTGCTGGTGGAATTATGTTCCCAATTGGCCTTTTCTGGTTTTGTTGGACTGGTAATTATCATAATTCTGTTCCTTGGATTGTTCCAACTATTTCAGGTCTTTGTACCGGTTTTGGTTTAATTACTATTTTCAATCCATCCATTAACTATATTATTGATTGTTATTTATTATTTGCTGCCTCTGCAATGGCTGCAAATACCTTAATGAGATCAACTTTTGGTGCTGTTTTCCCATTGTTTGCAACATTTATGTTTGAAAATATGGGTACAAACTGGGCTGGTTTGTTATTAGGTTGCTTTGCAACTGTCTTACTTTTCTGTCCAATTGCTTTCATTAAATGGGGTAAAAAATTAAGACAAAAATCCAAGTTTGCATTTGACCTTGCCTAACTCATATTAGAATAAATTAATTACAAATTCACAGTGATACCATTCAATTTCAATTTTCGTTTTAATTTAATTTGAACTTAATTCAGTTTAATAGATTTATCTAACACATAGCAACGTAAAACAATATTTTGTTTATTTAATTCATTTTATTCGTTTTAAAAATATTATATATTTATATATTTCTCTATATTTAATTTAATTTAACTTAATTTTATACCAAAAACGGGTTATATAACTATTTGCTATATATATTATAAGTAATGAAAAAAAAATACAGAGACACACACAAGTGTGATGTGCGCAAATGAAATTTACTTTTAGATGAAAAAAAATAAAAGCTCCGATGCCGGGAATCGAACCCGAGTTCCCACGGTGAGAGCGTGATGTGATAGCCCCTACACTACATCGGACTTTTTTGATTTAATAACAAATTTAAGATATCTGAGTTAAAAACCAGGGATACACTACCAATTGAGTTTTGCATGTGCATGTGACCGGGCCGGCACATGCATGCATATGATCCACCGTAATTTTTCGTGCCAGCGACTTTGCAGGCCAATATCTCAAGAAAAACAAGACTTAATAACTAGATGTTTGGATGGTTCTTAATCATTTTTGCTGTTTTATATATGTGCCAAATTTGAAAAGTTTTGAATAGCTTTAATGCCGTCAAACTAAGATCAACACAAAGACTGTATTTTGACAAAATGTACATTTTTCAAGGCTGTGCAAATGTACAAAATTTGAAAAAAATTTGTGTGAAAAAAAACATGCCCACGGGAATTTCACAATCTGGAATTTGACAAAAAAAATTATTAACGTTTTTTATGAAATCAAATTATGAACTATATCATTTAATAGAGAATTTTTTTTTAAGTATAGTGATTTTTTTAGTTTTAATTTTGTTTAGTTTTTCGTGGAGAGTTATAGCCAGGATGAAAGTGCTGCAACGTGGACCTTGTCACAAAACTTCCGTTTTGGGAAATGTGCTGTAAAAAAGTGGCGGATTTGTGGCGCATGACAAAAATATTTGGGTGTAAACAGTTAATTTCCAAATTATGTTTGCTCATCGCAGCAATTATCGTGAACCACCAATTGAAAATCCAGATCAATTGGGAACTTTATTACAAAATTTTACAATCTAAAAGTAAGGGGTTTCTATAGTTCCCGTTTACTTTTGAATAAATTTTCTCAAGTATCGTCCGATAATTAATCAGATTTTTTCAATCCTGTACCCCGATGGATGATATCCACTCATGTACAATAAAGTTGGTAGCAACTTAATTAAATGAATGGTGATACAGTGCCGTGATGGCCATGTCAATCGGAGGAAACACCGTAGACTTGAATAATTTTAACGAATTACAAACAAGATCCCATTGTTCCCCCAGAACAACTGGTTTTTCACAACCTCAATTTGTTGTAATGTTTTGTTTTCAGCACTTACTACATATTAATAAGACATAGAGAAAGTAAAAATTGTAAGGCACTTTGGTAATTTTAACACACCAAAACGTACCTTTATTGGAATTGTGCCAACAATGTGCGGCTTCACACCCCCGAAGCACGGCTATACAGACAACTAAAAGTGCCACAAAAACAGATAACATTTTATCTCTTGACAAATTCAAAACTTCCGAATCAAATAGTACTGTCAATGGCTTATCGGTTCTTCAATTGTTACCGCTGTTTCTAGACAAATTTTGGCTTTTGCTAGAGATGATGCCTTACCTTTTTCTGATATCTTTGAAAGTTGTTAATAAAAAATTGAAAGTTCCAATTAGAGCTGTTATTTTTGAATGTTGTCTATGCATAGCTTTAGGCTGTCTTTGCCTTGCAGGAAGTGCTGCTGCTGCTGCTTTGTTCTCTTTATCTGTTTGTGGTAATTATTTGGCTTGGTGTACCCCAATTTTTTTGAAATTAACCTATGGTAAAGATAAATTCCGTCCGAGTACCTTTTATTTAGGTAGTTTTTGGTCAAACCTTAATGGTTGGATTTCATGTATTTTGGGGCTTTTTTGTTATGATGTTAGTTTGCTTCCCAGCAATAAAAGCGGTTACTAAAGAAACTATGAACTATTGTGTTGTATTTTCTGTTGGTACTTGGATATTATCTTTGATTTTTTTCTTTACCTTCAAATATAAGTATTATCATGGTCCAAAATCTAACTTGGAGGAAACATCTGTTGTGGTCAGTCTTGATGAGAAACTTTGAAATCTTGTTTTGAATTTTGTTTAGCTTTTTAGCTGTTTTCTTAAATTAATTATTATATGTATATATAAATACAAATCTATAAAATTACTATAATTGCAAAGTAATTTTAACAGGCTTCATTAAAAAGAATAAACAATGATAAAAGTAGACATTGCGTTCAAGTTAAAATAGGTTTTGTTTGAATATAATTTACAATTGTTTACACTTTTAGATCAGCACAGTGAATAATTTAACCCAAAAATTGCCGCTTCTAGCCGTGCCAATGAAAGTAATTGTGCAACATCAATTGCGCTGATTGTCAAAATTTAAATGAATTTATATTAATAAAACGGGTTTAATTAATCTTATTTGGGTTAAATTTAATCCAGGATTTCATTTTCACAATTATATATGAGATAAAAATAGGAAGCCAACTACACCTAATCAAATCAAATTAATAAAAAAATTACAGTTAAAGTTATTTGTATCAAGAACACAGCTCTACCGGCAAACCAAAAAAGTTAAACAGCCGCTCGGCTAACACAAATAGGCAATTCGGCAATTGCAAAATCTGGATTTTTTCAACGGTAAACTTGCAAAATGTTATTTGATATATAGGTGTCAGCAAATTGGGTAAACTAATACTACATACAGACTATTTAAAGCAAATCAGATAATTTTATTATTTTACCTATCATCCATGTTAGCATTTTAAGAACACAAGGGATCAAACTTGTACCTGATATGCGAAAGTGTTTATATATACAAAAATTTCAAACATCAGTTGAAGGTAACAAAGTCATGATCATAGAACCTATTTATGACGTTTTTTCACGACCATCATTCTCTATGAAACATGAACGCAAAACAAACACAACAAAAAAAAGATTGAAACCTCATGCATGTGCTAGAATCCCATTTGGTCCCACACATGGAGACCAGATCTGTGTGCCAATTTTGATTTCACATAAATTAAAATTGCATGTGAAAGTAGCAGTGCTATCATAAATAAAATGGATGGGGTTTTCCTTTCAAGTCAATTTTTAGTCTGGCACCTAAACTATGTTTTCAACAAATTCAACCAAGGAATACTTTTTATCCTTTGAGGATAAAATAAATGGTCATCCCAAATTTGTATCATCAATTGTACTAGGATTTTTTTCATTTGTACTTTTTGGATTGCTATTTAATACGAAAGTTAAAACAATAAGTTCATTCTGTTTTCACTGTTTTATTGCACCATTCACCCCTGGATCGAAAAAGAAGTCTAACTCTGGTGCTGGTCAACAGTCTGCTTTAGAATCGTTTTACAAGGCACAAGCAAAAATTTATGATGCTACAAGATCAACTCTTTTGCATGGTCGTGAAAAGTCTCTAGAATTAACCGTTTCTCATTTATACAAAAAGAAAGGATTAGTTTGGGTTGACATTGGAGGTGGAACCGGTTGGAATGTTGAATATATGAATTCCATTTTACCATTGACGAAACATTTTAAATCTATCTATATTGTTGATTTATCCCCATCGTTACTAGAAGTTGCCAAGAAAAGATTTGAAAAGCTAGGAATTACTAATGTTCATTGTATTTTAGAAGATGCATGTCTTTTTAAAATACCACACGAATCAGCTGATTTAATCACTTTTTCTTATTCTTTATCTATGATTCCAACATTTCATTCAACTATTGATCATGTTCAAAAAATGTTGAATAAAGACGGATTGATCTGTTGTGTCGATTTTGGTGTTCAATCTGAGGTTAATACCACAGGTAGAGTTAACTGCGTTGGTGGAATTACAAATAGACATACACCTTGGGTTTTTCGTGCATTTTGGAAACTTTGGTTTGAGGCTGATCGTGTTTTCCTTGATCCTGCTAGAAGAGATTATTTGGAATATAGATTTGGCACTTTGAAATCTTTGAATTTATACAATAAATCATTAGGAAATATACCATATTATATTTGGTTGGGTTGCGATAAAGATGCCTCACCATCTTTACTACACCGTGTTAACGCATTGGCAACAGAATCACCATATTTAGCCCCTCAAGATGCCACTAATGCCAAAGAAGAAATTAAATATTCAAAAGGTCATAGTGCTGCGATTAGTAACCAAAATAGGAATTTACCATACCCATCACTATATTATCAGAAAGATAACTATCGTGTTTATTATGATGAGCAACGATCAGAATATAACCAATTTAATAATCAATATATTTATGCATTCACTTGGGAAGATCCAAGAGAAGATAATAACATTCTTAAATTTACCAAGGATGATACAGTTTTAGCAATTACTTCTGCTGGTGATAATATTTTATCATATGCTCAACTCAAAGATTCTCCCAAAAGAATTCATTGTGTTGACTTAAACCCATGTCAAGGTCATTTACTTGAATTGAAATTAGCTGCCTTTAAATCATTAACCCAAGAAGAAGTTTGGCAAATGTTTGGAATTGGTAAAATTGAAAATTTTGAAGATTTATTAATAAACAAGTTATCCTCACATATGTCATCACACGCGTTCCAATTTTGGCATGCTCATGCTTCTACATTTGATATTAAAGGTAGGGGTCTATATGATACTGGATTTTCTAAATGGGCATTAAGAATGGCACGTTATTTATTTAAATTCACTGGTATTAATGATTACGTTGAAGAATTATGCTCTTGTATTTCATTAGATCAGCAAATTAAAATTTGGGATGATAAAATTAAGCCTACATTATTAAATCCAGTCGTTTCTCATTTGTTAATTGGAAATCCAATGTTTTTATGGAAGGCACTTGGAGTTCCTGCAAATCAGGCTAGTCTAATGGGTCCATCAGTTATTAATTATGTTAAGGAAACTTTTGAGCCACTAATTACAAGATCATTAATTTCAAAGGATAACTACTTTTACTATTTATGTCTTAAAAGTAAATATTCAAAGAATAATTGCCCTGATTATTTAACAAGAGAAGCCTATCAAAAATTTTCACAAAAATCAACACCACTGGACAACATTCGTATACATACGGACTATTTGCACGATGTTTTTAAAAGATTAACAGAAAAGTCACTTACAATTGCTATCATTATGGATCATATGGATTGGTTTTCACCAACAGGTGAAGATGCCAATATAGAAATTTCTGCCATGTTTAAGGCATTGGCCCCAGGTGGTCGTGTGCTCTTAAGATCTGCATCTAAAAAGCCATGGTATATTAAAAATTTTGAAAATCTTGGGTTCAAATGCTATGCAGCTGGTGTTCGAATGCCCGATGAAAGTATTGATAGAGTCAATATGTATGCCAGTACTTGGATTTGTGAAAAGGCTGGAAAGGCGTCAACTAGACGGGTCAGTACTCTAGAATTGAATGATTTTTGATTAAATAATTAAATATATTTTATAAAATGCTGAATAATTAGTATTTCTGTGTAAGTAAATGAATGAATTAAACTTTTTCCATTTTTGGTGCCAACATACCCTTGAAAACATTTTTGAATCCAACCTTAACATCAAGATGATCGGTTAAAACATCATCATCCTTCATTTCTTTTACAATTTGATTCCTTTGAATGATCCAACTTCTTAATATGTAGAGACACAAACCAGCCATGAAATAACATAAACCAACAAAAATAGATGCAGGCTGATACTGAGTGGGAGATGCTGGACCATTCTTTTTCAATGATAAGCCAATAATCGGAGAGACAAAACCAAAAACACCAGTGGCAATCCAACAAACTGACATGGCAATACCGAATTTACGCAATCCAATTATTGAAGCAGTAATAGTGGCCATAGTTAGCCAAATTGTACCCATTAATGAACCAACAAACATGGCAAAAACAATTGCAGTGGCATAATTTCTACAAGGAATCCACATTGCCCAGGAGAACAGTGCAACTAACAAAGAAGCAGCAATGGTGACATTTATAGGACCAATAATATCTCCAACTTTACCAACAGATGGACGACCGTATATGATACCCACGGCAACCATTGTACTGACAACAGATGCCTCTTCGGTTGAGTAACCTAAAGATCTAGTAAAGTCACCAAGATTGTACATTAAAACGACATATCCGAACAATGTAAACATAATCCACAAGACTAAACAGAGGGTTCCAAAGCAAGTCCAAACCGCACGATCGTAAACCTTAAAAACAGGCTTAATTGAAGCATTTCTAGATTTAATTAATAAAAGTGCAATGCAGTTGAGTCCAAGTGACATAATCGCCTGAGCTCTGAGTGACCACTTGTATGAACGGTTCTTTAAAAGTGGCTCTAATCCAATGTTATAAACGATACCTCCTAAACCTGAACCACCCGCTGAAATACCCATGGCCAAATTTCTCTTACCACCAGGGCCACCTTTAAACCATTGTGGGATGACTGTGATATTTGGAATACAAATTAATGCCATACCAATACCGGACATCACACCCTGAGTACAGTAAATCTGCCATAACTTTGTTGCAAAGGAGGCCAAAAAGATACCTGCAAAATTTAATAAAATACCTAAAGTGACAATTGGTTTGATGCCAACTTTACCAATAAAGAAATTAATCAATGGAGCAAAAACCAAACCCGAACCAAAAGTAAGACCACCAAGAATACCGTAATCATATTTGTCAGCACCAGGGAAAATATCCTTTGATAAATATTCTTGTAAGTATAACGAATAGGCAGAATTAGCACCCCAAGTGTTGAAATTAAAAACAACAACACTGATAACAGAGCATAGACCCCATCCGCTGAATTTGTCAGGAATTTCATCTTTTACCGATTTGATAGACTTTATTTCACTTAGATGGTCATTGTTGTTATCATCAACATTGGCATCGTAATTGTATACAATGGAAATTAAATCAGTGCCTATTGATTGAACGCTCTCGGATTCATTTGTCAGCTTATGTTCAGCAACTGGAGTTGGATTTAAATTCTGATTTTGATTTTGATCTGATTTTGAATGGATCGAAGTTGTTGAGTTTGAAGTGAGCACTGGACTAGCAGAAGTCATACTTGAAGCCTTGCTGGTATTGAAGTTTATATACTTCGTGGAGAATGACGTTTTTTAAATGAAAAATTGATCTGGGAGAAAAAGGTAAAACAGCGAAAAACACCGAGGCGATAACCGGAGTTTGCGCCTATTTGGGACACATGCTCAGCACACGGCTCGGCAGTTTTGAGGTATTCCGGAGAAACTGAAGACCGATATATCCGGAAAGGGCGTTTTATTGTTAACTGAACTCGGTGTTTTAAATATCAAGAGAAATAAAGCAAATAGAATAAGAAAAAGCCCGTAAAATTCTTAAAACAGTGATAGACTTTACTACATTTACTCAACTCGCCAAGCCATTAACTACATTGGTATGGCGTAGTGATAACACTTTTAAACTTTTTGTTTTTCCCACCTGTTATCCGCAAACTTGTTATTTTTTGGTATAAAGATAATTTGAAAAAAAAAAAGATTAATGTATTTAATTAGCGGAGAATTCTTGCTATGCAAATCGGATTCCAATCTAATGTGAAAAAAATCCGTATTGTGGATGAAAAAAAAGACTTTTGGCTTACAGTAATTAATTGCTTGCTAAACATCAAAGTTAAGTACTAATATAGTGTAATGTCTGAATAAAGAAGAAAGGAACGCACTTTGCAACACACAATAGCGTACCAAGTCTATTAGTTAATACTAAATAAACCCCAATAGGATAGAAGCATAAACAATTTTCTTTCATTTATTCCGGCTGAAATTATGATATTATTATCATTAAGCCATATACTAATATTGTTTATTACGTAATGATCTTAAAGCATAATTTGTTATTAGATTTAGTCTCACTTCAATCGCATAAAAGAGAGGTCGCCCAATTATATTTTATTATCGATCAAACCATTATACAATCAAAACTAACATACCTTGAATTTAAATTCGTCCTGTCACACCCAAGAAAGTAAACAGGCCAATTACAAACGCGCAAAATCCCAAGAAACAAGCCAAGAAAATCATTGCAGGTTTAAATTGCTTATTTGACAAACATGAAAGATACAGAGCCGTTATCTTGGCGTCATTTTTGGCGGTACCAGTATTTGAAAGATAGTCATTACGAAGTAGTGTGGCATGTTGGTAAGCTTCGGTATATTTCTTATCGAATGTGTAAATTAATGCCAAATAGTATAAGGCAATCATTCGTTTATCCGTTATTGGAGAGTGATTACACATATTCTCGATGTCTTCTTTAAGTAAATCCTGCTCCAATTTATCTTTTAGTTGTTCCATTAGTTCAAATTTCTTTGACCGTAAAACTAAGGCTGCATAATGGGGGTCAAATAAATCGCTTTTCTTTTCATAAAATCTAAGGTATTGCTCCTCGGGGACACTCAAAGGGCGTTCAAGATCTTCAATCGGTGGTAGGTAAACTTCCATTGTCAAATCGGACATGTCGTTGGAGTGCAAATTGTAAAGGAACAATAGAGTGCGCGCTAAATGCGCCACACAAGATGAACTTATCGCTTAATGCGCCACGTTTTAAGTTGTCAAAATAGTAGACTCTTCCAATGAGCAAAACATTTAACACTATAAAATAACTATTTACAAGGAAATACAATTCAGTATACATTTGAAAATTAATTTAAAAAATCTACCACAGTTTGATCACACTTTATCCATTTTTGGTGCCAACATACCCTTGAAAACATTTTTGAATCCAACCTTAACATCAAGATGATCGGTTAAAACATCATCATCCTTCATTTCTTTTACAATTTGATTCCTTTGAATGATCCAACTTCTTAATATGTAGAGACACACACCAGCCATGAAATAACATAAACCAACAAAAATAGATGCAGGCTGATACTGAGTGGGAGATGCTGGACCATTCTTTTTCAATGATAAGCCAATAATCGGAGAGACAAAACCAAAAACACCAGTGGCAATCCAGCAAACCGCCATACCGCTTCCAAGTTTACGCAATCCAATAACTGATGCCGTAATAGTGGCCATCGTAAACAAAAAGGTACCCATTAAAGAACCAACAAATAAGGCAAAAACAATTGCAGTGGCATAATTTCTACAAGGAATCCACATTGCCCAGGAGAACAGTGCAACTAACCAAGAAGCACCAATTGTAGCATTTATAGGGCCAATAATATCTCCAACTTGACCGACTAGTGGACGGCCAAAAATGAAACCCACAGAAACCATTGTACTAACAACCGATGCATCATGCGTTGAGTAACCTAATGTTTTCGTAAAATCAGCAAGTGTAAATTTCAAGATGGCATATCCCAGTAAAGAAAACATCATCCATAGAAATAGGCAAAGAGTTCCAAAGCAGCTCCACACTTGACGATCATACACCTTATAAAGAGGCTTAATTGAAGCATTTCTAGATTTGATTAATAAAAGTGCAATGCAGTTGAGTCCAAGTGACATAATCGCCTGAGCTCTGAGTGACCACTTGTATGAACGGTTCTTCAAAAGTGGCTCTAATCCAATGTTATAAACGATACCTCCTAAACCTGAGCCGCCAACAGAGATACCCATGGCCAAATTTCTCTTACCACCAGGGCCACCTTTAAACCATTGTGGGATGACTGTGATATTTGGAATGCAGATTAATGCCATACCAATACCTGTAAGTACACCCTGAGTACAGTAAATCTGCCATAACTTTGTTGCAAAGGAGGCCAAAAAGATACCTGCAAAATTTAATAAAATACCTAATAAAATAATTGTTTTAATACCAAATTTACCAATAAATACATCAATTAACGGAGCAAAAAGTAAAAATCCATATGTTAGACCACCTATAATACCATAATCGTATTTATCACCACCAGGGAAAATATCCTTTGATAAATATTCTTGCAAGTACAAAGAATAGGCAGAATTGGCACCCCAAGTGTTAAAATCAAAAATAAAAACACTGATAACAGAACATACACCCCAACCGCTAAATCTATCAGGTATTTCATCTGCTAGAGATTCAATTTCAACCACACTCTCATGCTCTTCATTGATATTTTTTAAATTATCAATGACACTCATTGTATATAACTATGTTAAATTGAATTCATGGTTCAGTAAGGATGCAGATATGAACTATTTATACAAGTAGATTTAAAAAGGGGGTTGGTAAAGAAAACAATGCCCGGAGTAGACATATCCGAACTGACGGGCGCTTTGACAGCCTTGCCAGTATGCCAAATATGCAATCTGGCAGTAAATTACTTGGGTTAACTACTAAAAAGTGAGAAATTTATTCTGCTGGCGTAACTTGGTACGGTTATTAGTCTAGGACTTTCAACAGGCAACACAAGTGCTTAGTTTGTGGAAGAAACCCAAACCTAATATTTCTCAATTATAATAATAAAACAGCTCTAATTTTTTCTGTTAACCGTTTCAATTTGCCGACAAAGAACCCGTATATCCCACTATCCCACTTTATGACTGATTTTTGATGCAACAGACACGCAGGTGTTGCATAACGCCGTGTATAGCCGAATCCCGGACCTTGCCATCCAATTACATTTTACAGAGCATGTGCTCTCTTGCACATCCTCAAAAACAAAACTTGGAATTTTTAAAACTAGGCGTTTATAGTAGCCAATTTAGCTTGTCATGTAATCGTCCAAATAGGCCAGGCGCCGGCGTATTGATGCACCTTGCGTTTGAAATTCCCGCATTTAAGACCCCAATTGTCTTGATGGTTTCCCACTGTATGTGGCCTAGTAAAGTTGTTTTTTATTTTTAACACGAACTTGGTGTGTATGTGCCACAATTGCGCAGTATTAGCCTTCACATAGTTTTGTGCATGTCAAGTCGTCACATTATAGCGTGACATCATTTATAAAAGGCACCAACTCTACTAGTTTGGTAATATTTATTTGTAACTTTCACAAAAAACCAACGAGTGAGCTTGTGTTGTCTTGTGCTAGAAGTTGGGAGAAAGCTGTCAAGTGGATTGTGCTCAGCGTAATGTTTTCAGCACTGACGAATATGAAAAGCTTACCACGACCACAAGAAGCTACACTTAAATAAAATAAATTTAAATCTTTAAAAATATAATTCAAACAGTTGAATCTGTTTGAATAGCCTGCTTTTTTTGTGTGTGCCATTTGGTTGGGAGGGTTTGTTTGCGTTGGCGTTTACGCGCTAACAAACCAAACCACCACTTTAAAGCAAAGGAACCGCCCGAGACCCATGTCAGGCGTTGTCTCTGCTATTGCCTTTCCAGAGGATACGGTACTGGCACAGCGGAAGCCCAGCAACATCCATCCTCTTATAAAACACGTCTCTTTACTATCCAGACGTACGCTGGCGTTTGTCGTTATCGTGTATCTCCTTGCAAAGCTGCTCATTCAGCCACGGCTCGAGTTGACGTTAGAGCGGCGATTTGAATTGCAGAATTTGGTATTTAGGAAAATCAAGGCCTTTTCCAAGAGACTCAAAGGTTACACCGGGGGTAACGTTGTTGTCAATGTCAAATACTCCACGCAATTGTTAACGGATCGTATCATTGCTACCGACGACATAATTTTGGAACAGGAAAGGGCTAAGCGAGAGGCACTTGAACAGGATAAAAGTGTTGTGATAGTTATGAATGGCAGCGGCAATGGGAAGGGCGTCAGATTTGAAAATGGCACAAAGGACGGCCACGACGTTGTCCCATTGCAGGAGTCTTTGAACGACAAGGTCAAAGACTCTATGGGGAATGTTTTGAACAGCGTTGAAAGACTTAGAAATTCTTTAAAGTCTGTCAAGAGCAGCGTCCCCAGCTTTGAAAAATGGGATGGATCAAGTTATCATACTAGTCACACTGGCGGTGATAGTTGTTCAGGCGAGATGAATGTGCTTCAGTTTCAAATGAAACAACTCAAGAACTATCTTGAAGTGGTGACATCAGAGCACCCCAAGGAGATGCTATTTAAGAAACCTGTGAGCCACATTGAAGTTGGCCAAGGTGCATTCAACGAGGGACACAACTATGTGGACATTTTAAACCAAGATCTCAATGGCATCAAGGGCCAAATTTTGTCTTTACAGGGGTGATACCTCCCCAAATGAATGGTGCTTTATCTATAAATTTACACTACCACTACCCATTCTAGCTTTATAAATCATTACTTAATTTTTCGTTTTTCATTTTCTCCTTTTCCAGTCGGGCCTTTTGGAGTTCTTCAAAATCTTTTTCAAGATCTTCCACATTCATGCCCTTATCCTTATAAAATGAATACAGTTCCTCTTTGAAAAAAGGAGGTATTTCCATATTGAGGGCCTTTTCCTTGTTCTCTATGAACTCGTTAAACTTGTTTTCAACAAGTGAGTTTCTTGTCTGCACCGCCATATGCCTTTCCCATCGCAACTGCAACCTCTGTGCCTCATCAACACTAGGCTCCCATCTGGCCTTTAATATCTTTGAAATTGCTGCAGGTGAAATTTTGAAAAACTCTGCCAATTTGTCCGTTGTTAGAACATGGCCAAATTTGTCATGCAAGGTACGTATGGCGTCTTGGGTTGGATGACTAAGCTTTTTTCTCTTGTCAAAGGAGTCCCCCAGTTTGATTTTTTTCTCCTTCAAGGCATATTTCTGTTTCATGTATTCAGGCAGATCCTTTCTCTTTCTCCAACCTTTTGGTGGTGGTTTGATGCTACTTCCTGCACCAGCACTGGCGCCTTGTTTCACAGCCTGTGGTGTTGCCCTGTCTAAATCAGGCAGATTCCACTGGTTGATACGTCTCTTCTTCTGCAGCAGCATCCTCATGCTGGAAAAGTGGCACTTCATCTGTTCGGAGTTGGGTGAAAAATTCGGCCGTGAAGAAAAAAAAAGGACTTTTTTGCACAAAACACAAATGCAAAATAGAGAAGAACAAGATGACAGAGTGGTTTAATGATGTATAGTAAATAATTAGAAGTCTTTTAATTTGCCTTTTTTCATTTCTTTCTTTCAGGCTGCCGGCGGAGTTGCTGGGAAAACTGCTCTGTGAATATGCTCCAACAGGCCCTCCCAGTCGCTTTTGCTAAAACTAAAAAGGCTAAATTAATTTCACTACATTTCAACTACTAACCAAATTTATATTTTGCTCTTTGAGACCCGTGGCGACTTGTTAAATTTAAGTTTCCAATTGATTTCCACTACACCTGAGCAAAAAACCAACGCGCCGTTTCAAAGTTGTTTACCAAGGACTAACGCCTAATGAACATTTTGAAACGAATCTTTGCTGGCAGCAACGGTACCACAAGTGGCAGCACCAGCACGGCCACAATTACAGAGGGGCAACTGTTTTTAGTGCGTTCTCCATCGAGTCCCAAGTCGGAAAACGAGTGTCTATACAGCGATGTGGCGTTATCGGTCAAAGACGGCTCACTTGTTGTTTGGAAGGCCCAACAGTTGGGAGAAGGCAATGATGATGATGAAGAGCAAGATGATGAAGATGAATCACCTGAAAGCAATATTTTGAAAACGTTCCCAATTGCGCTCCCTTTAAAAGTGGCACTATTTGAAAGGTATAATCGAATGATTATTACCTGGCCAGATGTCGAAGGAGATCTAGGTGATGCATTTGAATTTAGAATTCATTCCAGTGTGCCTTTAGAAAGTATCGAATTATTCATGGTGGCCGTGTATAGATCTAAATATGAACTCAAGTACAAACGCAGCAGCGATGACGTTGAACTTATTGAATTACAAGAGTTTGTTAACGATAGGGATGAACTGGCTGATAATTTATTAAGTCCAAGAAGATCCAAGTCTTTTAATGAAAATACTAATGCCAATTTGGATACAGATTTAGAAGAAGAAGATTTGGACGAATCTGACAACGAAGGCGATGACAATAACAACGACTTTTTTGATGCCGAGGGAAATTCCACTTCTAATGCTTCTGAAGGCACCATTATGCACAATGCCTCTTGTGAACTTTTCTTATTCAATTCGAAAAAGGGAAAATTTAAACTAGTAAAATCTGATGTTGCAGTGATTCTGTTAAAATTTGTTGATTGGGAGTATACATTAGAAATTTTAGAAGTCAATGAAAGTTCACAGGTAATTATTCAAGTTCCAATTAGTGAAAGACTGTACCCGTCCTTTGAATTTGAAAATTTATCTTTTGCTTTTAACCAGATAACTTTAAAAGGTGTTTATACGTGGATGATAAAATTCAATTCCCGTCAAGACTATGAACCTTTCCAATCAAATTTTACAAAGGCTAACTGGGAGCAAAAGAATAAATCTAGTTTCCCTGATGATCAATATTTGGCTAAATCTTTCAATACAATGGCCATTGATGTCTCTTCCTCCTCCTCTGATGATGATACCGAATATGATTCCTGCAGGGAGCAACTTGATGACAATGAAGAGCAAGTTTCTAGCAGTGCTAAAATGGAAGTTGATTCACCAACTCATGATGACGAAAATTTAGATGAAGAATTTAACTCAGGTTTAAAAGTTGGTTTGAGAACTGATCGTGCATTTGTTTCTAGGGGTGATAAATTGGGTATTTTTAAAACTGACGATGACTTAAAATTTATTGCTGCAATTGAAGGATTGAAATCTGTTAATAATCCAAATCAAAAACTTTCACCAAATCAAATGATGATTATGAATGGCGATGCTACAATGATTTTGCAAGATAAAAAAAGAACAAGTCAATTACACTCTTTAGATTTAGAAAAGGGAAAAATTGTTCAAGATTGGTCATTAACAAAAGATAATACACCAATTGATGTTAAAGTTTTCACCACCAATAAAAAATATTCAGGATTATCAAACGAATCAACTTTCCTTGGTGCCTCATCACAATCATTATTTAGAATTGATCAACGTATGAAAAATGGTTTCATTTCAAATGATGAATATAAATCTTATAAGACAAAACTTGGAATTACAGCAATGATTAGTACAGCTGATGGTTCAATTGCAATTGCATCTCAAGATGGCTCAATTAAATTATATGACGCATTAGGTAAAAATGCTAAAACTGCCTTACCACCACTCGGTGATTTAATTTATTCTTTAGATGTTACACCTGATGGTAAATTTCTTGTTGCTACATGTAAAGATTATCTTCAATTAATTGATTTGAGAATTCATCAGGGTAAATTTGCTGGATCAATTGGATTCAACAGATCATTCCCAGTTGATGAAAAGCCAATACCTATCAGACTTTCAATCCAACCCGGATATATTGCTGCAATTACAAGACAAAATCAAGAAATTAAATTTACACCTGCTAAATTTGATCTTGATTGTAAGTCAATTACTTCAAGTATCGGTAAATATACATTTATTTGGGATGTTAAATCTGCATTAAAAAGTAATGGCAAGGCCAAATATCCAACTAAAATTAGAGATTATTCAGACGTTGTTATCAATGGTGATTTCTCACATTTAAATCAAGTTGTTGTCACAACTAAGAATGACGTTGCATTGAATTCTAAGGGTAGTTTTTACGATCCAAAGGATGCCTTTAACATTTTTAAAGGTGGATTTTAACTTTTGTGCTCTATTCTTTTATTCATCCCCTTAACATTTTGTAGTTTCAGATTATTTTTATCTTTTTTTTTTTGTATTTTTAGAAGATTTATAGTTTTATAGTGTTGCGTGTGTTTTTCTAATAGTATAATTAATTAACAAAATATTTTCTAATGTACATGGTATTTAAGTTATCTTCTTATCCCAAACGACTTTTTCATTTCATCCACCCAAATAATTTTATATGCATTCAATTTCATCATAGCTGTTGGCGTTAATCTGGGGGCTTCGTTCCTTTGCATTAATGGCGGAGGGGGTGGTATGTTATTGATTTTGGCATGTATATGTTTAACAAAGTGATGAAATAGCTTTGACGACATTAGCCGACGATACATCCAGTCCTCAAACATATTTGGGCAACTCTTGAAGAGCGTGTGTGCACATGGAAAAAAAAGTTGTCTATAAACTTTACACATTTTAAAACACACTACCAAACACATTTCCACAACAAAATTAAAAAGCTAGAAATAACCAACACTAAAGTAGTATTTTGTATCATTGGTAATTGTGTATAATCAGCCACGGGTAAAGTCAAATTAAGCATATATTGAGGATTTGAATTGGAAAAATGATAATATCTGCCACCATTATCACCAAAATCTTTTAGTTTTGTAATATCAAGTTGACCGGAAATATAATTAAATGATTTGGATATACCCTGCCATAACTCATTATCAACATCACAGCTCCAATATAAATCACCATGTGGAATTTGCACAAGTTGATGCTCATGAGGGGATGGTGATGCGTATCTTAAATGGAAGGGTATTTTAAATCCCATGTTTGATTCAACACATTTTTCATTTAATTGTAAATTAATAACACTGCCAAACTCTTTAATTTCATATGAGGGTAATTCTAAATCCATACCGTCATTTGAAACTTCAATTGAGTCAATACAATGGCTGCGTCCAATAGACCCACCCAATTGGTACTTGTCAACAATAATTTCTTTTGGTAAATTCATAGACCATTGCAGTGTGCACTGTCTAATAGAGTGGTGATATGGCTCAAATAGATCGATTGGATTTTCATCAGTTTTAGTTATATTGACAACATATGTTGGATGCAAACCAGTAGGTTCTTCAAATCCATCAATTATCGACCAGTCTAACATTCTCGAATGTTGTGGCAAGGGTAATAATAACGATGGTATAAATTTACTTTCTTCTCCAATTAGTAAATCCCCCCTAACACCTTCAACAGCTCTATCTAAAGATAATTCGTGCCTTTCAAAATTTGACAAATCTGCCATTTCAAACAGCATGGCAAATTCAGAAACTCCACTTGCTGATTTTGGTAAAATTATTTGTTCTTTATTATTAACATCCCAATAAATGTATAAATTAAGAATATTTTTATCTAAAATGAGTCTAAAAGCATCCCAATTCTGAGTGCACTCCAATTCATCACGACTGAGTTTGAACCATTGTGCTATTTTATCAATTGACTTAATTTCTCTTTCCAAATGGCACCATTGCCACCATTCATGATTAAAAGTCATTTCATCGTCATTTGGCCATTCTAACCAATCAAAAATTGTCCCTTTGAAAGATGCCGACATATTTTTATATTGGGCCAAAGTGGTGGCTGTTTGAGGTGCCACCTTTAAACATTGACCCATTGGTATAGATTCTTTCCAATCAGAAAATAGTGATAATTGATCATTCATTTCGTTATTAAAGGCATTATTCACTGCCAGTTCAAACATGCCAACCGATTTGAAACGATCTGCCCATTCAGATGGTAATTCATTCAACTCAATGGTTAACTTGAGCTGCTTAACAATCGGGGTGCCATTGGTAGTGAGAATTAATGCGTCCTCTGTTTGATCTAACCCAGCTAGTACATTTTTGGGATTAGAAACACCCGGATTTACATATAGAAGAGTACGTTTGGTCACCATTCTCAAATTTACCTTGGTAACAAGAAGCCAAATGTTGCAGCGCATCTGCAAATAAAGCATGGCTTCACTAGTGCAAAGTATCTTGTGTTGAATATTTGAAGATATAGTATATTATTAAATGGATTAGATATTAGTACAAATAAAAATTATAGATAAAAAGCGTTTAAAGAAAAAGTGCTATGGTTATATCAGAACAAGTCGTTAAAGGCATCGTCTGACAGATCAACATCAATGTCAACATTAACATCAAGATCAACGTCCAGATCAACATCAACATCAACATCAACATCGCCCATGCCCAGTAGATCATCGCCACCAATTTGATGTTGCTTGTCTAATGCGTTGTCGCTGGCATGATTACTATAGTTTTCATTTTCATCGTCATTATCATCATTCTCGCCAACATCACCCTCAACAACATCGTCATTGATATCATCATTGACAATATTATCATTGTCATCATTATCTTCCTCTTCTTCCTCTTCCTCTTCCCCTTGTTCGTCATCATCATCATCATCATCATCATCATCATCGCTATTGTTGTTACCACTTACCCCCTTTACAGGCTCTTTTGGCAATAAGTCTCTCTTGGCTTCCAGCTCATTCTCTAATCTGGATATAACATCACTGATTCTATTTTTCATAATTGGATTCACGGTCTTCACAACATCACGTTTCTTTTGTTCGATGGTTGCTTCTAATTCACTTATTTCTTCAAGTAAAATAGCATTGTGTTGTTTTGAATTGATACCATAGTCATCTTCGTCGTCGTCATCATCATCGTCATCATCACCAAACAAACCATTATCATTATCTTCATCAGATGAAGATTGCTGTTCCTCGTTATTGCGCATTGCTGTATTATCTTGCTCACCACTATTATCATTATCATCATTTTGTTCATTTTCACTTTCTGAATCATCCTCATCCTCGTCCTCATCTTCTTCGTCTTCATCTGCATCACCACCTTGCACAATTTCGTCAACATTTTCAAGCAAATTATCCAGTTCTGCATCTAAGTCAATATCGTCATCATTATCGTTTTTCTTAAAATTGACATTGCCACCACTAGCAAATGAAGTGTTATTTTTACTACTAGCAACACCACTACTCGTATTACTAATACTATTCTTAGTACTGATAGAGCCACCTTTAAAATTAATTGCAATCTTTTTAATCTCTGTTTTCTTACTCTTCTTTTGCTTCTTTTCCTTGACTTTTGAATCCATTATAGACTCAATGTTAACATCACCATCAATAAATTCATAACTACTACTTTCAGCTTCCTTGTCTAACTTTAACAATCTTTCAACTTCTTCCTCAACGTTTTGAACAACCTTTTGTTGGTATTTTTTTGTGAATCTCTTTTTGACATTTGACATGGCAAAGGTGATACCATCAACATGTGTCTCACCATAATATTTATCAACGTTTAAACTTGAAAGTTCCTTTGCAGAGTTGATCTTTTTAACAACTAGTAACATTTGGCAAACATCAACGGTTTTATATAGATCCTTTGAGTCAAGAGATTTATGAACGTCAATAACTGTTGGCAAATCTATAAGTTTAGCAGCATATAGGAAACTACCAATTTCAACAATGGCACGTCTCTTATCACGCCAGCATATGGAAATGCCTGATAAATCACCAGACTCAACAGCCGACTGTATCTGGTGCAGTGATGCGTCAGGCAGCACACGCAAAATGATGGCACTTTCAACAAGCGGCTGGGATTCTCTTGTAGGATCCTCGCAGTCCCAGGCAGCACCTCTTGGCGGTCCACTCTTGAGGGAAAGTTTCAGTTTCATGCTGTGATGGAGTTGGGTAGTTTGGCACCAACAGAACTGCGCCACATTCTACTCTTATTAACTGAGAAAGTGCATGCGCCACAAAAAAAGAAACGAGAATATTTTTTCAGGCTGTTTCAGATTCAGATTCAGATTCAGATTCAATTGACACTGAAAAATTACCTGGAATTTAGGTGTAATTGGACACTAGAGGATGCAGAAGTTGCTTGCCAAGCCATATAAGGAAATAATACGTTCACCAGAGGCCAAAAAAATTAAAAGACTCAAGTTTCTTTATTCTGATGAGATATACCAGAAGATTTTGGATAAAATTGACACAGATCTGTACAAGGGTAAGGTGTCTATTTTAGACTATTATGCTAGAATATCCCCACTTTCATATTATTTAAACGAACGATTGAAACCTAAAAATCATGTTGTTTATCCGGAGGGTAAATCCTATCAAAAGTTTTGGCAACAGCAGGGAGAAATTTGGACTAACTTGCACATTGCCGAATCACCAATACCCAACACCTTTATGGCAAATATAATGAAAAAACCACTCAGCAAAAAATGGTTGACACCAGAGATGCAACCTGAAATAAATGATAATTATGGCGTAGGTGCAACACCCGTTAATCCATCCTTATTAGTAGTTGCAGATTTTTCATCAATGGCAACAGCATCATGTTTAAGAACGGCATTGTACTATAACGAAGTTGCGACATCGGTATTTAGCTATGGTGGTGTGAAATTTCTAGCTTGGACAACACCTGGTGAACTATTGAAATATTATGCACCACCCGGATCAGTTTATAGAAAGACCAATTTTTTGATGACCAATTATTTCACAGAGATTAAATTATTGGCATGTTCAAAAGAGTTAACTTCTAAAGCACAAAAAGTTTTAACTAAGGTTTTAGAAAAGGACAGGCCCGTTGAATTGCCTGATGATTACTGTCTCGTTGAATTCCAATCAAATCACAACAAATTTAAAATTTCTTATCCAGATGAATTACACACTTGTGTTCATAAATTATTTTGTGCTCCTGGTTGTAAATTAGGTGAAAAATTACATGTTTTAGGTCCTGGTGCCCAGGAATACCTAACAGATAGATTGCCAAAGGATATGCTTGATAAAAAAATAAACTGTTTATCTTTGGAGGAGTTTATTTTGCTTAGTGAAGAATTTTGGGCTTGGCCGTTCAAGCCTGATATTAGGCTTGAGTTATTTAACAGCCCGGATATATTTGAAGTGGATGATTGATATGACGTGTAAATATATAAATAAATGCAAATTAATACAAGTACCAATAAAAAAAATAACTACTACTACTACTACTACTACTATAAGTGTATAGAGCAGTGAAACTAAAAGGGCCAAAATACTGATATTTTTAAAAAAACTTAGCGTCATTTAAATTCTCTGCAACCAAGCTAGTTATTTCTAGTTATGTCGACCGTTCACCAATTCTTATTTCACATTTGAGCTCATATTGACTTATTAATTGATAAAAACGCTTAATTTTCAAGTCAAGAACAAAACAGTCATTTTGTGTTTCGAAGTATGGTTGAGTTGGATTTAATCATGGTGTTGTATGAATTTCTATCTGTTTGCTTTCACCATGACCAGTATCATTTCCACTTCTTTTTCCAGTATTTTTACCTCTGCGTCTGTTGCTTCTACCTTTATCTCCTCTACCTCTTCCACTTCCTCTTCCTCTGCCACCTCTACCCTTTCTTCCACCTCTTTCAGCCTGCACATAACCACCTGTTTTTGGATCAAAAAGCATGCTTGTACCACTCATAGGGTCACCTAAAGGATCAGCTTCATCATAATTGAAACGGCCATAATTAAGATCATCCTTATATTCAGAATCGGCAGAATAGCCTTCACTTTGTTTGTTATTGGCGTCCTCAGAACCGAAACTATCTGCTCTGTGGTCATTATTACTGTCATCCATGTCAGTTTTATCGTTATTAGCATCTCCATTTTCGTCATCAATATGCCTTTGTAAAAAAATTACACTACTGTCATTTCCTTCATCCTTAGTTTTCTTTTCAATAGTCACAGAGGCCTTTGATCTAGAAGCATCAGCGTTGGCCTGCGCCTCTTGAATAATACTATTAACATTTTTCAATTTATCCAAACGACCATTCAATACATCGTCTACACTAATAAATCCATTGACAAGTCCATCGGCAACAAATAAATTAATCACATTGAAACCAAAGCTACGCAGCCAAACTTTTGTAGCATCATCTTCAACAACAACTAACCAAACAGTTTTTGCATGTTTGCCTTTGGATTTATTGTCAATGTAGTGCTTTTTAATAAGATACCTAATAAACGTTTTTAAATTTTTAGGAATTTTAGGCTTTTCCAATAATCCACATGACGTTTCACTGTTGCCGGAAGCATTCTGAGGTTCAGCATTATCGCCATTATCATCATCAAAGGCAAAAGTATTGGTAAAGTTTTCATTAAATCCAACTTTTTCGCCAAAGACACCAACGCCATTAACCATTGGCAAATCAATGGCATCTGGTGTGTATTTTCTATATCCGCTAACTTTAAACCAATTTGGGCCATCCTCCTCTGGTGTTTGTAAATATAATGAATCTGTCATAGATTCATCAATAAATTTAATACTTTCTCTAGCATTGGCACTAACAAGTGGATTGTAAACCTTTTTTAAATAGTCCAACTCTTGCAGTGTATATGTGGGTATGTGCAAACTAACACCAGGTTTACTACACCAACGCTTTAATTTACCAATACCACCATATACTAAAGCCGAAGGATCAACAATCAAATTCAGCATTAGAGACAGTAGAGTGGAACAGTTGAAAACTTCAAAAAAAAAAAGGGCGTTACTTATGTGGAAAAGGCCAGTACAGGATGGAAAAAAAAAGGGCCAAGTGGGGGGAATGGGATATTGGGAATTCCAACTCAGTTACTCTAGAGTTTGTAAGGGTACTGTAAGTTTAATTAAACTAAACACTTTCTGGCGATTCTTTGCATGGGGACACAAGGCCAAGGCAAGCACTATACAGTTACGAAAGTTAAATACAAAAATTTATCCCAGAAGTTTTATAGTCAGAAGTAGTCAGGGTTGTATTCATCGGGCGAACCCTAACATTAGAGATGCCAGAAAGAAAAGTTTAAAATTATACAAAGACAATCATCATGAGTCTCTTCTGGGAGACGTAACAAAAGAAGAGCAAAAACGTTCAGGGCAATTCTGCGCCCCCCTTTTATACCAAGCATGCGCCACATGCGCCACACAACCCGCTCGGTGTGGTGCTCATGACGTTGAGGGTTTCGGGTTCAAATTAACGGCAATCCGGTGCAGTGTGGAAGCCAGTGAGAGGGCTTTCCAGTATTCGTACTCGTTGAAAAAGAGTGACCAGTTGAGGCCAAAACCCATTGAAAGCTCCAGTCTGAAAAGATCCTCAGTTTTCGGTAGACCAACAACCTTGCAGTAAAACTTCTGCGTAAAGTTTTTGTCTTCAATGAGTTTCAAGGAGAGCCTGAGTGAAGTTAAAATGAGTCTGAAACTGTTTAAATTGTTTAATTCCATCAATGCCAGATCTTGAACAATTGGCAGCGGCAGCATTCTCTCCATGCCATTTACGCAGCCAAATTCCTTGACGTTGGTGATAAATCTCCATAAAAGCATAACAGCGCAAATGGCAACACTACTGCTAATTGACCCATGCTGGTGAATTCTGTCTATGTAGCTGAGTAGATTCATTCGAGGTTCTTCTTTCAAGTAAAATTTACCAATTAATTTCTTCCATTGGTCAGGTTCAAGATTGGCCTTTGAGATTCCAAGTCGTCGAGCATACTCTGAGATTTGGCTAGCTCGTGCCGTTGTTTCATTTTCCTCATTGAAATTAGAGAGTATCTTAGAGTGTTGTCGCAGAGTCACACCCAACTCTTCCTGGCTCCGGGTAATTTGTCGCAATCTTTCAACTTCTTCCTTTGAATTTATTGACTCTATTATTTTGGCATATACTGATAATTTTGGTATGTTGGTATATATTTCATCCCATACACGTTTCAAAGAAACTGAGCTATTACTTTCATTATCTTTCTCTTTGCAATTGGCATTGGCATTGCCTATTTTTATTATATCAGCTACAAAGTGGTAGAGAATCGCCATACCCTGTAAACTTGTCAATTGCACATTTTCACCGTTAAATAATTGATCGTATAACTCGTCCATGTCTACTGTAGATACACTTTCCCCTCTCTGTCTGTCATGGCCTTCCTTCTGCTGGTCCTGCTTTTTAACAGGTGGTTCACTCATTAGCCTGTGCGAGTTTATTAGCTTTTTTTTTTTTTTTACAGTATAAAAAATTAGATGTAAATGAATAGCTTAAACCTTTTATTTTATTACTTTAAAAAAAAATCTATATATTAGAAGAAATTTTTTTAAATTAATTTCATCTCTTTTCATTTCATTCCCTTAAATTTAATATTTTATTTTATTTTATTTTATTTTATTTTATTTGGCATGGTCAATGAATAGATTGATTACAATTCATCATGGTCCCAGTCATCTTCGTCATCTTCATCTTCGTCAGCACCTGCTTGACCATACATCTTTGCAACAATTGGTGAAACCATCGTTTGCAATCTGTCCTTTTCTTCGTTAAATTCTTCAGCAGATGCAGTTTCACCATTTTCTTCAATAAATTCCATAATTTCTTGAATACCTTCAAGAATGGTTTCCTTATCAGCTTCATCTAATTTATCACCCCAACCTTCTTCATCTTCTAATTGATTACGCATAGAAATAGCATATTGTTCTAATTCATTACGAGCAACAATACGTGCACGCAATTGTTCATCTTCTTCAGCATATTTTTCACCTTCTTCAACCATACGATCAATGTCTTCTTGTGTTAATCTTGACTTATCATTTGAAATTGTAATAGAATTAGATTTACCAGTTCCCTTATCCAAAGCAGAAACTTTTAAAATACCATTAGAATCAAGTGTAAATGTAACTTCAATTTGTGGGACACCTCTTGGAGCTGGTGGGATACCAGTTAATTCAAATTGACCAAGTAAATTGTTATCCTTAACCATTGCTCTTTCACCTTCATAAACTTGAATTAAAACAGCATTTTGATTATCAACGGCAGTTGAAAAAATTTGTGATTTTTTAGTTGGGATTGGTGTATTTCTCTTAATTAAGGTAGTCATAACACCACCTGTAGTTTCAATACCTAAAGTTAATGGATTAACATCAATTAAAACAATATCTTCAACACCTTCCTCACCAGATAAAACACCTGCTTGAACTGCTGCACCATATGCAACGGCTTCATCAGGATTAATACCCTTAGAAATTGATTTACCCTTAAAGAATTTTTCAAGTAATTCTTGAACTTTTGGAATTCTAGTTGAACCACCAACAAGAACAATATCATCAATTTCTTCAGGTTTAACCTTTGCATCATCTAAAACTTGTTGAACAGGTTTTAAAGTCTTTTTAAATAATTCCATATTTAATTCTTCAAATTTAGCTCTAGTTAAAGATTCACTAAAGTCAATACCCTCAGCAAATGAATCAATTTCAATTCTAGTATTCATTTGACTTGATAATGTTCTCTTAGCCTTTTCAACTTCCCTCTTTAATTTAGCAAGTGCCTTGGGATTATTAGAAATATCAATATCATGCTTCTTTTTAAATAATTTAATGAAATGTCTAACAACTCTGTAATCAAAATCTTCACCACCTAAATGGGTATCACCAGCAGTTGCCAAAACTTCAAATGCACCACCAGCAATAGATAATAAAGAAACATCAAAGGTACCTCCACCCAAATCATAAACAATAATTTGTTTTTCTTCATCACCTTTATCTAAACCATAGGCAATTGCAGCGGCAGTTGGTTCATTAACAATTCTTAAAACTGTTAAACCAGCAATAGTACCAGAATCTTTAGTTGCTTGTCTTTGTGCATCATTAAAATAAGCAGGAACAGTAACAACTGCATGAGTAACCTTCTTACCAAGGTAGTCCTCAGCAATTTGCTTCATTTTACCCAAGATCATAGCAGAAACTTCTTCAGCGGTGAAGGTCTTTTCTTCACCTTGATATTCAACTTGAACAATAGGTCTATCCTCTTGATCAACAATGGTAAATGGGAAATGCTTAATTTCTTTTTGAACGCGTTTGTCACTGAAACGTTGACCGATTAATCTCTTCACATCAAAAACGGTGTTATGTGGATTTGATGCAACTTGATTCTTTGCTGCATCACCAACTAATCTTTCAGAATCAGTAAAGGCAACATAAGAAGGAGTAATTCTGTTACCTTGATCATTGGCTAAAATTTCAACACGACCATTCTTCATCACACCAACACAGGAGTAAGTTGTACCCAAATCAATACCAATAACGGTACCATAATTATCATTATCTGCTTGAACTTGATATTGAGTGGCCAATGGCAACACCAATAACAGTAAGGCATAAAAAAACGCAAATATATTGTAATTACGCTTCATCTTTGTTGATGATAAAGTGGCAAAGAAACGCGTCAAGAATTGCCGCCATTTTTAAACGGCGTGGCGCGCTGACGTGGCATTTTGTCTTCGAGAAGGTTCCAAAACGTGCTCAGCAGCACTAGAAAATAACAAAGTCATCCACGAGGAGGCTTTTACCAAGTTGAAGCCCCTGCCCTTTATAAACAATGGTCTTAATTTGTTGTAGAATTTCTCTACTGTTAACGTCCATCCCGTTTTGGACAAAGTTACCCAATATGCCCAGGATGGCCTTGTAAACGTCCTCGTTCCCAATCAAAATGGCAACCTCACCAGTCAAAAATATACACCAATGGCAAATAAGAGCCACGGAGGTTTGATTTGGCATTGAATGAATGGTATCAATTATTTTCAAAATTAACTGGTTGATTTCTTCCAAATTTCTCAATCCAACGTAGAAATATTTTAAATATAGCTCAAATGCCAGAAAGTAAACTTTGTTACAGAAATTTATTGTTAGGTTCATTTTTAAATCTTTGATGGGGAGTCGATCCACATTGCGCCTATGTGATAGTGATTCCAATAAAGAAAGTGATTCATATCCTTCCACTTTGAGCGCCAAACGATCATTTCGTGTCATTGTATGATGCGATTGCGATTGCGATGGTGGTGATGATGACGATGGATATGGCAGATCAGCTCCATTAGAATCAATCACATCATCCTCAATGGATATTCTAATAAGATGTATACCTGATAAATTAATTCCTTTTTTCCTAAAATCTTCAATGAAATAGAAAACTCTGTGCTTGATTTCAATCAACTCAACGCAATGGCCTGTCATCATATTAATTCCATTTGGTGAAACTGCAATATTATCACTTAAATTTCTATTATTTTCAATTTTCAATTTTCTTTTATCAGCTCCATTAAATGAGCAAACTTGAACCAAAAAATCTAAATGACGAAACCATTCACACACAATGTCAAATAATTTTAAAGCCGCATAGTCAAATGAATCATCACTTTTAGCATTTTGTCTTAATTTTGAAGCTTTCAATAATAATTGATATGTACCGCTTAAATGAGATCGCCATGATTTATCACTTGACGTACCAGAAAAGATAATAACAACGGCAAATGACAAACCTACCATTTCTGAAAATGAATCACACTTTTCCAATCTATCCTTTAATATATCAATACACTCTTTGAATGCGGGTATTCTAATCTGTTGATCCCATGAATCATAAAGTTCCATTTTACCTGATTCTTTATAAATTCTCATGATGTGTAAAGAGCAATCGTATGTCATAACACTTTGAATGATAGGATTAACTGTACCCAGTTTAAAACAAAAATCCAACAAATCAAGTAAAAATTCATCAGGATACATAACAAAATGATAAAAATATCTGGTTACTTTGACGATTGTCCAGACAAAATCTATAAGATGATCATCACTTAATTCAACATTGGCATTGGCCCTTGTTGGATCATTTTGTTCAACGGTTCCAACAAATAATGACAGTGGTCCTGCATCCCAAATAATTTTGAACAATTGTAAATTTGGATATTTGGTTTCACTGTATAGATAGTTTAAATTAGGCTGTTCAGCTAAAGATGTCATAAATTTCCAGTCGTCTGGAACAACACTGATTAAATCGTTCACCGTAATCTGATCAAAATCAGGAGAAAAAAATACATCATTTGCGTTTGGTGAATTGTTGTTAGATTCTGGCTGTGTTCTGCTAATTAAATATGGCCTATTGTCTGTGACTTCTTTGTTACTAACAGGAACCGGCTGTTGCTGTTGCTGTCGTTGCTGTTGCTGTTGCTGCTGCTGCTGTTGTTGTTCTTTAGCAATGGCATTATTGCTGCTTCTATCTTGATATTCAACTGAAATTTTACCTTCAAAATCATTCATTTCATTTTTTTTGTTTTCCACTGGGAAAAAACCAGTACCTATAATGAATTCTTGATCTGGTGCATTATTCACTCCATTTTTTTTTGTAAATTTGGCACATTTTTAGCAGTTGGAAAACCCTGATAATTATTAACAATGTTGATTGTTCCATAAACACATTCAATATCCTTCTTAACACATCTGCTACATTTTGGAAGCTGTTCGTCGCATTTTAAATGGGCGCTCTTACAGGCTAGACATCCCTTTCTGGAATAGTCATTCTGTTTCCTACGCTTACGAGGCTTAACTGCTGGAGCCATCTAAATTTATTTTACAATAACTATCAAAAATAATTTACAAGTAAACAAAAAACGGAAGAAAATGAAGAAAAACCCTAATCAGCAACTCATTTGCGCAAATTACCCGTTTTAACTATATTTCACCAGCGGGAGTCGATCGACGCAGATTTTTACCGAGTTCGGAATGCGCCGGAGTTGTTGGCGGGGCTCGTTTTATTAATTTACTTAATTTACGCCATTTAGCAGTGCTTTGCAACTAGGTAGGAAACCTCTTTGGTTGTTTCAAGTTTTGATTAAAATGAGTTTGTTTGGAAGATCAAGTTTGGAAAATAATTACCCCCTTTTAAAGAATACCCCACAGTTTAAACCCGTTGATAGCATCTATGAGGGCAGATTACGTCAATTTATTGATACAGATGGTCAGTACAATGACTTAAACCTACCAAAATTTTACAAAAGAGCAAGACAAGTTTTATCTGATAAGAAATCACCATCTGAAACAACTGAGCCTGGTGTCTGGCTCAGAAAATGGGATGCCCCGAATGAAGATAAGCCATTGTTTAAAGAGGTCATCCCCGATAAACTCAATGACTTTATCAGTTGTAAGCCCAACGAAAACATTACGTTTGGTCCTAAATGGACAAGCCATTGGTTTGAAGTTACTGCTAGAATAAGTAGAAAATGGTTTGATGAGGTGTCCGCTAATGACAAAAATGAAGTGTTGACGCTTTTATGGGATGCTGGCTGTGAAGCCATGGTTTTTGATCAGAGTGGATGCCCAATTCAAGGTTTAACTGGTGAAGCCGAACGAACCGAATTTGAATTACCACTAGAGTGGTTTAAAGCGGTTACTGATTGTATGCAAACAACTTTTTTTATTGAATGTGGATGTAATACAATGTTTGGTGGTGGTGGTGACTCTTATTCAGTGAGAGAATGCGAGATTGTACAATATAATGCTCAAGCTAAGGCACTCTTTTATGATTTTTGGGTGTTGAGTGATGCGGCCAGAGAAAACGATGGCCCTCAAAAGCACAAGGCACGTGAAATTTGTAATAGAATTATGGACGTGTTTGATTGTAATGATGCTTCATCAATAGACAGCTGTAGAAATATTGCCTCTGAATTTTTAGGGAATAATGTGGATACTCATAAAGTTTTTAAAGAGACTAAACTCAATAAATACAATGCCGTCTATGCAATTGGTAACTGTCACATTGACACTGCTTGGTTATGGAATTTTGCAACTTCAAAGACAAAAGTAGCCAGAAGTTGGTCAACTCAATTAAGATTAATTGAAAAATATCCTGAATATGTCTTTGTAGCATCTGCTGCTCAGCATTTTAAATGGCTCGTGCAATATTATCCTGATTTATATAAAAAAGTTAAAAAGGCTGCAATGGAGGGAAGATTTATCCCACTAGGAGGTTCTTGGGTGGAAAATGATACTAATTTACCATCAGGTGAAGGTTTATCCAGACAATTTTTACTTGGTCAGAGATATTTTCAACATTTATTTGGTGTTAAAAGTAACATTTTTTGGTTACCTGATTCTTTTGGTTATTCATCACAAATTCCTCAAATTTGTAGATTGTCAGGAATTCCAAATTTTTTAACACAAAAGCTTTCTTGGAACAATATTAATACATTCCCGCAAAATTCTTTTAATTGGGTTGGTATTGATTGTTCACAGGTGCTAGTTCATATGCCTCCTGATAATACATATACTGCTGATGCTAATTATGGTGATGTTAAACGTACCACTTTTAATCATCAAAATCTTTGTAATGATCAAAAAGGTATGTTATTATACGGTAAAGGTGATGGTGGTGGTGGTCCAACTCCTGCAATGGTTGAAAAGTTAAGAAGATGTCGTGGCTTTGCAGATGCCGCAGGTGGTAGCTTCCCTCAAGTTCAAATGGGGTGTACAGTTAATGACTTTTTTGACGATTTACGTCTTGATACAGATAACGGTAAAAAATTACCAAGTTGGAGAGGTGAATTATATTTAGAGTATCATCGTGGCACTTACACAGTGCAGGCAAAAGTTAAAAACTATATGAGAGAATCTGAGCATCTAATGAAAAATGTTGAATTAGTTGCAACTTATGCTTCTTTATTAACAGATTATAAATATCCTTTGGCTAAAATTGAGTCCCTATGGCAGGATATTTGCCTTTGCCAATTTCATGATGTTTTACCAGGTTCTTGTATTGGGAAAGTGTACCACGAAGAAGTTTGGCCAATGCTTTCAGAAGTTGTTGCAAAAGAACAAAAATTACTTGAAAATGCACTTGATAAACTTGACATTTCCTTAAAAAAAAAGGAAGGCTATTCTATGGTGAAATTGAGCTCTTTGCCTTGGAATAAATTGCACATTGGAAAGGTTTCAAATGCTCCATTGGATGGTATAACTTCACAAAAGGTAGATAACTCTTATTTTGTTGCATTTGAAGGCTCCACTATTATGAAACCAGTGAATACCATTAAAAATGCTGTTTCAATAACCGAAACGACTGATGGATATGCAATGGAAAATGGGAAAATTAAGGCGTTGATTACTGAGGATGGTATTATTACCAGTCTCTATGACATTGAAAATGATAAGGAAGTTATCGATTCTTCTACAACAGGGGCCAATCAATATGTGATGTATTCTGACACTCCACTCAATTTTCCTGCTTGGGATACAGAACTTTATTCTTTGGGTAAGTATAAACTTGTTGGAAAGGCTAAACAAATTGTTATTAAAAATACAGGTCCGTTGGTTTGTGAACTTGAAGTTGAACACGTTCTTTCTGCAACTAGTAGCATTAAAACTATCATATCATTATCTGCTAATTCGGATAAAATTGTTTTTAATTGCAATGTTGAGTGGTCCGAAAAATATCAGTTTCTAAAGGTTCAGTTCCCAGTGCAAGTCTTTTCAGAAGTGGCATCATACGAAACTCAATTTGGTATCACCAAGCGTCCAACACATTTTAACACTTCTTGGGAAACAGCCAAATTTGAAGTTTGCATGCATAAATTTATGGACATATCTGACTACAACTATGGTGTTTCAATTTTGAATTGTAATAAATATGGTGGTTCAATCCACGGTAACATAATGACACTTTCATTATTAAGATCGGCAAAATCACCTGACGAAACAGCAGATATTGGATCACATTCTTTTTCATATTCAATTATGCCACACAAGGGTCCACTAGGCGTAGAAACTGTTAGAGCTGGTTGGGAATTTAATGAGCGCATGCCAAGTGAAGTGTATATTCCGGATGATAAAAAGCACCTGAAGCTTTTAAATAGCATTTCAAAATTTGTTAATTTAGAGGGTGATTCAAATGTTGTATTATCATATGTTAAAAGAGGTGAAGATGACGTTGATGTGGATTATAAAGACGGGCTAATGACAAACTTGCCAAGAAATAATAACAGTGTTGTTTTGAGGATGTACGAGTCGCTAGGTGGTGAAGGTAGAGTTAGGGTTAAATTGAATGTAAAGGGTACTAGGGTTTTAAAAGTTAATTTATTGGAAGAAAAAATGGATGATTTGGAATTTAAGGAATTGGGGGATGCGATTGAATTCAATGTCAAATTGAGGGCATTTGAAATTGGAACGTTTAAGGTTATTTTGGAATGATTTGCGTGGAAGAGCAAAACATTATTTTATTATTGGATTTTATTTTTACTATTGGATTTTATTTTTATTTTTATTTTTATTTTTATTTTTAATTTTATTGTGATTGTATATTGTGATTGTTTGTTTAAAAAATGCGTACAAATTTAATTTATGAGCCCCTGTAAGTACTGTAACCATAATTACTCAATAATAACGGCACATGGTAGTGCTTTTCTGGTACATCTGGAACCTGAAAAATAATGTCAACAAATGGGAAAAAGGTACTCCTACTTGCCGATGCAAAATACTCTGAAGTGTAAAATCTAATCTTGTATATACCGCCAACTAAATCTTTTTCTTCCCACTGTCCATTTGTAAATGCTGGTCCCTTACCCTCTAAAGGGCTCCAAGAGGTGACACGGCCGTCTGAGTTTGTGTATGCCTTTGCAAATGGCTTCTCAGACTCATTCAATGAAATTTCACATAGAACATCAGACGCTGGACGACCAAGGGTGGTATCTAGAATATGGCAGGTAATAGGAACAGGCATTATAAAAGATCCAGAAAAATTTAAACAAAGTTTATAAAAGAATAAAGATGAAGTAATTTCTTTATCGGGTAATACACATTAAAAAAAAAAAAAAGCTTCGGAGAACTCCGAATTCCAACAACCACAGCTTACGTAACCACAGACCATATGTTGTCTTTTGGAGAGAATGTCCACTTAAGGGAAGAGCTATTGGTAAGGTGATAGTTTATAATTAAAGTTGTGTAAAATTTTGGCAAAAGTTGTGATGGTGTAGTGAAGCTTGGTTTTGATAGCAATTCTTTGCACGTTTTCATGACCGAGTTTATGGACTCTCTGGTAATGCCCAAATCTTCAAAATGTGTCATAGTGGCTGTAATTAAATGTCTTTTTAAATCAGTAAACTGATCAGCTGTGTGCTGAAACAAATCTGCAACTTCGGCTGTTGTATTTAGTGATTGGAAATTTTTGTAAAGAGCTGCAAAAATGAGGGTATTTAATGCTGTAGAGACTGGATAGCATTTCAATAAATCATCTTCTTTTAAAATATAGCTTGCTTCTGATTTATACATGTATTGTTTAAAGCAAAGCCTCTTTAGTCCATCAGTTGTGATCACTGGTAATTTGCCATGCCATTTAGGCTTCTCTTCGTATAGGTCTCTACCAGAAAAGGCACATCTGAATTCCTTTTTCCAACCACTCTGGGTTTTGCTCCAGTAGATCTTTCCTTCATCGCTAGACAGTTTTAATCCAATTTTTAAAAACGTATTTATGTGAGATTCCTGAATTTTGAATGTGAGAGAGTTTAATAAAGATATCATAGAGGAACCATTTATAATACAATTATGAGGTAAAAGAATAAGTTTTCTTTTAATTATAGTGATGGCTGTGTAGATTGGTTTCAATGAATATCCTTCCAAAACCTCTATAATATAACCCCATTGAGTTAACAATTCTAATTGCTTTTGGATTAAAGTTGATTTGATAAGACAAATATCTGTATATTTCCATCGCTGAATCAGTTCAAAATCACTTGATATAGTTGACCAAATATTAATGATATTAGCCAAGATAGCACAATGAAGGGTTTTTGATACTTTTAGATTTTCATATATTTCTGCCAGTGTAATGTTTTTTTTTGATAATGATACTGAGATCAAAAACTCTAAGATGCTCATCTCATGATCAGATTTTTCGGGAAAGTATAATAGTTCCTGTTGTCTTTCTTCCAAATAATCACTATAGGAAATCCCACGATTTCTTATAAATACACGTTGAGATGGTTCATCATGAAGCTCTACAATCTCTAACCCTTCTTTATTAATGATTGATTCTAAGACTCTTGATTCTTCTTCATGAATTGTGCTTGTCAACGCGTTGTCTTGTAAATTATTCAATTGAAAATGCCATGGCAGGTTCAGAGTTTCCGTAATAGCCTGGCACATTTTCCACCAGGAAATTTCAACATTCATCATGCCGTTCCCACCAACAACCTTCATTTTAGTGGCAACAAATTCATTAGAATTTCCTTTAAAACCCCAGGCTTGAACTTTCCAACCAATCCGAAATAACCCAAAGCATCGTAGCTCTCTGTCACTTTGTGGATTAAGATCTGCCATCATTTTATTAAAAACAAAAGGGCTCATTCTAATGGCCACTGGATCCTCTGTGGATCCATCCTCTATACTAATTACATATTCGTCGTCCCTAATTTTTCCAAAAGGTAGAGGAGCATCATTTATATATTTCCAGTTGCCACTATCTCTATCCAAAGGTTCTATTATATCCATGACTTTTCCCAATATAGTAATCATATTAACAGGCCAATTATTCAACATCATTACACCTTGATTTGCCTGTGCTCTGTAGTTATGAAAATAAACGTCCTGTAATTTTTTCAATTTAAATAATTCACGGAGCCGTAGTGGTAAATGTTCATCTATGAGAAACGTTGATGATTTGTGTATTGTTGGTGCCAGATGGAACAGCTGTGGCATGTAGTATTCTACATTTTCAACAACAAATTGCACATGTGTCTTTCCAGGAGCAGGATTGAGTTGCGAGTTTAAAAGCAAATGTTGCTTGGTCCTTTCTAGCAGCCGATCAATCTCGCCATGCGAATGCATTGGACATTCCAGAAGCCCACAGACACAGACAGAGACCTGGTACACGGTTCTTCATCTTTTCGCGTTTGTTTACGGATTGGAACTCATCTCTGTGCATGTGATGAATAGAGTAATTTGTGTATTTTAGATAGCTGTTAGATAATAGATCGAGACTACAAGATATTTAGTTTTACACTGATGTAATTTCTTCAAGTAGAGGAACTTGTTGGATAGTGATAGAAAGCCTTGCATAATCTGGCGTTGAGGTATGATCCTGTGCCATTTACCTCACAAAGTACGTAGTGCCCTTTGGGGTGAATTATGATCTCTTTTTTGATTTGATAGTTCATATAAACTGTAAAATTTCAGGTCGAATGCATCTATTCTCCGCTACAATGAAATGAAATGGAATCCTTAGCAATCCACTCTTACAACAGTATCTTTGAACCGAAAAAATTAAGCTTTTCACATTATGAATATTGGTGTTTAATTCAGAGAATTTTGATGGTTATTAAAACGTATCAGAGTTTAGGAGCAAGATTTCATCCTTTCCATTTGACGATGCATGATGTTTCTTTTAATACTGAGCAATAGTTTGTCTGAAATTAGAATCACACAAGCTATTATTTTTAGGAGAAAGTATAGCTTTGAATTTAATAATTTTATTTTTATTGTTCAGTGGTGTTATAGAACAGAATTGGGTCCTTTCCCAGTAGCATTTAAGAAGTTTTCACTGTTGACAAAGTTGGCTGGCACGTCATGTCTAGCATGAAACTTAGTTTCTAGTTGGTTTGGTGTATTTTTGAGACATTTTTCATCTAGTATTTTATTTTATTTAAAGAAGAAAATGAAAGAAGTAATGTGTGTTCGAAAGGTCAGAAAAATGCTTTTAGTGGCTGGGCCTGGTGGTATTCTTGCTCCTTTCAAAAGCTTGTAGAGCAATCCACACATATATATATCGAACGTATTTAAAAATAAAAGGACTATAAATTAAATGGATTAAATTTACTAAATATTGTAAAAAAAAATCATCTGAGAGTGAAATAAAGGGCATTTTAACCTCATAAATACACCTAAAACTAAAAGTGCCCTATTCTCCGACTATCTTGTTCTGTTACAACGGTTGCACTACTATTAAAAGCAAATATTACATCTATTGGAGCTGAATACTTTAGGCTGTCACGTAAGAGCCTTTTGAGTCCCACGATACTCATCTGCTCATCATGACTGATATCATAGCCAGCTAAATAAATTTTTAATTCTTTCCTGCTCAATCTTTGAATATCCTTTACAGAATAAATATCCGGAAAGTTGTCAGGTTTAACACCAATAATAAATGGCACAGGAATTTGAGGCATACCTAGTTCACGACGAGTCTTATTTTCAAAAAGATAGTCATGCAACTCCAATCTTACAAACTTATTATTCATTTCTGTTTTTAAAATATTCATTTCATTGATCAATTCTTGGTGTAATTCTGCAATATTTGAAGGACTACTGTAAGCATCGGATGAAAGTTTGACTCTCTTGTTTTTATTCAAATTGTTGTCATATGCGCTCTCACTGCCAGCAGAGAGTGGTGGGAGTATTGACCGATTTGTAGCCATAGTAGTTGTTTTATCTATATTTATTAGATGTTTCCTAAAATATAAAAAAATTATAAGGGAAATGAAAGAGTCTCAGTAAATTTCCAAATGCTAGCAATTGGGAATGGCTATTTTATGGCAGCTTCTAAATGGTTATTAACTAGCTTTTCTTTTATTAAAACATTTCAAATGGGCTGGTTAAAATGTTAAACCATTATAACCTACAACTCTAACTTTACTCATTTTAAAATTCAAAATAGATATACATGTCACCTTTAGGCAATATCTGGCATGGGCAATGATTTGATTTCTTTTATTTACTAATCGTCTTATAAAAAAGAATAACTATAATAAAAATAATTTGTCTGAAGTGCTCTCTCTACAAAATTCAAACTAACAAAAAATGAGTATTCTCAATACTATTTTCATGAACTTCCATTTCCTTTTTAAAATCATTAATTTCTCGTTTAATGACATTCATTTCCCTTGGATAGTAATTCATCATAACGTACATTCTTCTCATGTCGGGATTGAACCTATCATATGCATCTGATGACCAAGTTTCACCTAAATCAACTTTCAATTCGCAAAATTTTACGTTAGTGGATTTGCTTGCATTCGCATTGGCATCTGTGGATTTTATGCAACTCTTCAATGGTTCCAAATTTGATTGTGGTGCATATATAGCTCGTAAATTTTCAGTTGATCCGACTAAATCACCCAAGGTAATGGAATCAGTTGAAGATTCAGATTCAGAACTACCTACCCATAAATTTCTAATTTTTTTTAAAATACCCCTTTTCTTTTCAATTTGTTTATTTTGAAAGAAACCACCTTCACCTAAACCTGTAATTGAAGATAAATAATCAACGTCATCCATACCCGCTCCCATTTCTTTTAATCTTGCCATTTCTACCTCTGTGTTAGCCGTATAAATTGTATCCATTGAGTCAAATGTGTTATTAAATTCAGTATCCTCCGGCACTGATAACGTATTCGATTCCACGATTGCTCGCATCTTCAACGCTCTTGATTGCCATGAGACTATCAAAATCAGATGTTGAATCAATTTTTTGTGAAATTTGTTCAGGTGATGCAGTTGGTGTATGATATGATGAAAAAGAACCAATTGGTAAATCATTTCTTTTGGTTGAGATATTCATTGCAATCATTCCATTTTCAATTTCTGATCCACTTTCAATTGTAATATCAACATCATTAAAATTAGAATTTGTAATATTTTCCTTTGAAATATTAGACTCTGCAACTGGAATACTAACTTCTTTTTCATCTCTTTCAGTTCTCCACGCTCTAGGTGCTCTGTTAATATCCATTTCTGCTTCATCTCTAACAACACTTTCATCTCTTTTCATATCATCCACAGTTCTTGCAGTGGTGTTTATATTCTTCTTTGGTGTCTTAGATGTTGATCTAGCACGGCTTAAGCGACGCAACGAAAAGAATGAACTACTTCTTTCCCTTGGTTTCTCTTTAGGTAAAACTTGTCCACTGGTAGATGAATCATTGGTACTTTGAACGGGTTTTCTCTCTGGGACAACTGAAGATGATCTTCGTGAAAACATTCTCTTCAAAAAAGAAGGACGCTTCTCTAATTTTTGCTCCCTTTGCGGTTTCACGTTAATGTTGGTATCACTGGCTGTAGGAGGTGGAACAGTTGAATATGATACCGTTGGAGGGCTATCATATGATGTCATAGATCTAGCAGTTCCTTCTGATTTCAAATCAGCAGGGACAGATTGGGATTTTGTAATGGTAGCAGCTTTCTCAGGCACTAATTTCCTTTGTTGTTGCTGTTGATTTTGCTTTTGTTGTTGCTCTTCTCTTTGTTGCACATATTGTGGATGGGGTTGAGGTGGGTTTTGACGTGGTGGAGTATAACTTTGAGCTGTATTGCCAGTTTTCGAAGCAGCCATTGCAGCAGCAGCAGCCATATTCAAATGATGATTCTGTCTCACACCTCGTTGCTGAGATGGACGTTTAATATTTTGACTAACAATTTGAGGATGAGATCTACGGTTATGGGGCATATTGTTAGGTGGTCTCTGTTGCGGTCTTTGTTGTAATCTATGATGTTGCTGAGATTGATTTGGTAATGGTGCAAACTGATTTGATTGTCTTATTTGTCTTTGTTGTGGATAATAACGTTGATCTTGCTTTGCATATTGCTGTTGTTGATGTGGTTGGGTATTCATGGTTGTATTGGACATACCTGCATTGACAGGGCTGATGGCCCTGTCAGATAACACAGAAGTAGGGGTGGAACTGGAATTATTTGCAGAGCAGCCATTTGCATTTTGTTCTCTAATAACATTTACAGTAGACTCGGCATTATTAGCCTTGGTTGAATAAAAATCTTCCAAATCTCCCTCATTCCCATCATCATCACTTCTAGTGATGATATATGTTGGTGCACCTTGGTTTGCATTGAATTTTGCAACAGGTTGTGATGAATCAATCGAAGTTGAAGTTCCTGAATTTTGTACTTTATCTGATTCATACTGGTTATTCTGAACATATTCACCAGAAAAATTTTCTCCCGCTTGACCGGTATAATAAACAGACGGCTCAGGAGCATATTCATTCTGATAATAATCAGCTGAAGCAAAATTTTCTACTTGTACAGGTTGGGCCTGCACCTGTACCTGTGACTGTGCTTGTCTTTGGTAATTGTAATTAAAGTCGTGATTTGAACCGTAATACTGATCCTGTGGTGCCACGGGCAAGTTGTTGTAATTATTGACAGGCGTGCTTTTGCGATGTCTCATCGGAGGCTGGCTGTGTTGAAAGCCACCATATTCTGTATTAACTGAATGTGACCTAGAAACTCTTTTCCTTGTAGATTGTCTGTTTTGAGGTCTGCGTCCTTGGCTGTGCTCAGTATATGGTTGTGACATTTGCTGATAGGCATAGCCAGCGTAAACAGGTCCAGGTTGATGCTGCTGCATGTTTGAAAAATATCCCTGTCCACCTGAATTCCACATTTGGGGTGGATATTGCTGCTGTGGATTGTAACTGTATCCATGTGCTGGGGCTTGGTCTTGCGATGGCCTTCTCCGAGACATCTTTGCTAGTGCACTGACGGGCTTTTTCTGTTTTGGAGCAAATCTGGGATCAAAGTCAACCATTCCAGATACGGAGCTCTGTCTAGGATCATGGAAATGGTGCTCCATGATGTATTTTCAAGCAGAAAGAGTGAAAGTTGCTAAAGGAGTTAAAAAAAGGAGGCTGCAGCAAAAAAGGGAGAGAACGCTATTTTTGGATATTGCCTAATTGGGCAACGTTTCTTTTTCGGTCCCTCTGTTTGCAATTGATTGTGAATTGGTTCAGCCTTTTATTATAACCTTTGATTGTACTGGTACAGAAGTCAGCAGCCAGAGTGAAGCTCTGTTGCTTGCACGACGTTGCAACGATGCAATTGGCATCTCTTTGTTCACTGTTACAAGTGGTAGATCAATTTTACACACAAACACACGGATATCTATATTATATACAAGTAGTAGTAATCAGCCTGGGAACAAAAACTTCCCCCACGGACCCATCGCCCAATTTAAAACAGTTTCTCTGACTGTGGAGCCTTGTTGCCAGAAGGCAGCCATTGGCACCTCGATTTCCTTGGACCTCTGCAAACACAACTGACAGCCTTCTTCATCTCCCATATCATCAAACATCGATGCCAAATTGAGGAAGGAAAGCTTAGCAATCTTTGCAGAGTTTGGATTCTCATGTGCAAACATGGAGGTTGTTGTAGCTGCCAACTTTGACATTTCCAAAGCCCTGTGTTTGTTTTGAAGGTTATCCAAAGAATCTCTTTTTGATTTGCCAAACCACGAGAGAGGATTGTACCAATGCCATTGCAAGGGCTTTTGGATCTTGACACCAGTATCAGCATTGGCATTAGTATCAGAATCTGGTAACACCCACAAAAGTTCGCTCAGCATCATGTTTATCAGCGGGATCTTTTCAAATTTCAGCTGCATCAATCTCTTTTCCCCCTTTTCTGTCAGAGAAGAATTTCTGTTATATAATCCAGCACTGTCGTATTCCTTATCCAAAGATTCGAATTCCAAATCTAAAGATCTTAACTCTGCCGTTAAAATATCAAGAGCCCGTCTGAGGTACATCTCGCTTCTTGTCTCTGCATATAAGGAGCTCAACTCAATAAGGGTGTTTGTCAGGGAATTACTTGAAAGTTCTCCTTCTGGGACAATAGCCACGTCTGTAATTCCTGCATGTTTCTGTGTATATTCGTATTCGGTAATAAAATGCAAGGCCTCGTAGAGGGTGCCTTCAATTTCCTCAAATGGTCTGTTTTCAGCCTTCATCAATTCAGCCTGTGTTCTTAAAGCCTTGTTTTTCAATGAATATGATCCAAATGTTTCTGCTTTGGATGTCATTAGCTCATAGTGCTCGATTAAAGAGAATGCATGATTAACAACGTAGCTGACATCATTGACATTACTTTCATTCAAAGTAAGCGAATAACGAAACAATAAGTCACAGTAAACAGAAATGTACTCTATATTTTTTTTTGAAACCAAATATCTAACTGATCCACATCAAGCAATATGTTGGTAATGTGTGGCTTGCTATCAACATCATCCAAAATACCGTTATCTTTGGCAAGCAGTTTGATAGCAGTGAGATAGCTTTTGTTAGCTTCATTTTCCTCCAATTTAATGCATTCATTAACTAAACCGTTCTTGAACTCACTGTTCACACGCCAGCCGAATTTCCAACACGAAGGCTGCAGAGACTCTAGGTATCGATCTGTCATAACGGTGAGCATCACGTTAAAGAAGAAATTAAGCACGGTGAAGACAACCAAAAAAAGAACAAGTCTGTACTTCCATTGAGAGCTTCCATTTTCCTTTAACATATTTCTGAACAGGTTGATATTTGTACCCAGCTTCCAAAACGGTGCCCTAAGGGGCAATACCTTGTGGAAAGCTCTCTTTTGGATTAGAAAAGGCTTTATAGCAGGTTCAATAAAAGCCTTACTTGGTAAAATAAACTTCCTTGGATTCCATAGTGGAGTTCTTCGTAGAGTTAAACTCCTCGGACGTAACAACGGCAGCATGTCACTGTAAAAACGCAACTAGTTCAAACTCCAGGTGGATTCAAATTCAACGCAACACACAAATTTTTTTTCCTTTTCTTTTCCTTTTCCAAATTGGGAGCAAAGAGAAAATGCCACCAAAGCAACAAGGGGAGGATGATACAAAGTTACAGGCTGTTGTTTTAGCTGATTCTTTCCAAACTAGATTTATGCCCTTGACAAGTGTCAAGCCACGTTGTCTTTTGCCACTTGCCAATGTCCCCTTGATTGAATACACATTAGAATTTCTAGCACAATCCAGCTGTGTAGATGAAGTGGTTATAATGTGCTGTGCCCATGCTGATCAAATTCAAAAATATATAGATGAATCCAAGTGGGTGAGTCAATCTTCACCATTCAAAAAAATTCATACTATTGCATCAAAGGAATCACGCAGTGTTGGTGATGCCATGAGAGACATTGACTCTAGAAGTTTAATTTCAAGAGATTTTATGTTAGTCTCTGGTGATGTTGTTACCAATTTAGATATTTCGAAATTAGTGGAAGAACATAAAAAGCATAAGCAAGGTGACAGGGATTATATTTGTACCATGGTTTTAAAGCAGGCATCACCAACTCATCGTTCAAGATCTAACATTGAACCTGCATGTTTTATATTAGACAAAAAAACTGATAAATGTTTATATTATCAAGATTTGCCACCCATCAATGGTATTAAATCATCTGTCAATATTGATCCAGAAGTTTTAGAAGACGTTGAAGAATTTGTTATTGATAATGATCTTATTGATTGTCACGTTGATATATGTACAGCACAAGTTCCAACAATTTTCACTGAAAATTTTGATTACCAATCATTACGTTCAGATTTTGTCAAGGGATTACTAAGTTCAGACTTATTAAAGAAACATATTTATGCATATATTACCTCTGATGAATATGCAGCTCGTGTTGAATCTTGGCAAACTTTTGATGGTATTTCACAAGATGTTGTTGAAAGGTTTTGTTATCCAATTGTTCCTGAAAGGAATTTACTTTCAGATCAAACTTATACATACGCATCACACCATGTTTATAAGGAACGCGATGTTCGTTTATCTCAATCTTGTAAAATTACCTCTCGTGTTGTTATTGGTAGAGATACTTTTATTGGTGATGGTACAACATTAGAAGGATCAGTTATTGGTCGTGGATGTAAAATTGGTAATAATGTCATTCTTAAAAATTCATATATTTGGGATGGTGCAATCATTGAGGATGGATCAATTATTACCAATGCCATTGTTGCTGATAATGCAATCATTAAACAAGGATCTATTTTAAAAGCTGGTGCCATTGTTGGATTTAATGTTGTTGTTGATGATAACACTATTATTCTTGAAAATACAAAATTAGTTGAAAAAATTATTCATAATGGAATTTCTTCAGGTTTTGCCTCTTCTGATGACGAATCAGAAGAGGAAGAAAAAAATTCAGCTTTGGGTGACCCTGCAGTTGTTGGTAAGAATGGTATTGGTTTCCTATATGATGATGAAACTGAAGATGAAGTTGCTAATTTAGGCTATGAAATTCAAGATTTGGAATTGTCAGATTGCTCTGTTGCTTCATCCACAATTATGCGTCATCGTAAAAAGAAGCGTTCACATTCAACAACATCTGCATATCAATCAGATTATTATTCTGAACCTGAAGGTGAAAATTTTTACACGGAGGCAATTGCCACCGTTGATCGTGCAATGGAAAATGATCATGATTTAGATACGGCTTTACTCGAGCTTAATACCTTGAGAATGAGTATGAATGTTACTTATCATGAAGTTCGTGAGGCTACAGCACAGTCAATTTTAACTAGAACCTTGAATTTTATTGATACAGAAACATTGAAAGTTAAGGAAGCCGTTGAAAAAGTTTGGATTAAGTGGTGTAAATTATTTGAAAGGCAAGTTTTTGATGATGATGATCAAGTTGATCTGTTGTTAATAATTCAAAAATTGTGTGAAACAGAAATGAAATCCGATAAACTTGAAAGGGAAACCAGAGTTCCTTTGGTTTTGTTACATATTTTGACAACTTTGTACAATTGTGATATTGTCGAAGAAGAAAACATATTTAAATGGTGGAGCAGTGAAGAATCTGTTAATTCAGAACAGGTTAGAAATAACTGTACCGTTTTTGTTAATTGGTTGCAAGAAGCTGAAGAAGAAAGTGAAAGTGATGACGAATAATTGGATTTCTTGTAATTAATGTTATAAAAAGTTTTATAAAGTTAACATCTATATATATATATATATATATATATATATATGTCAATGTGAACAAAAATAACCCGATCTTGTAAAACGAGCCCAAGTTGTTTGCAAATTTATAAATCATAGTAGTTTCAGCCAAAGATGAATAAATGTGCCCTCTCCTGCTACTGGTGATTTTCATTTGTCAATGAATTATTCTTTTTTTTTAGTGTCAAAATTTACTCTAGATATTATACCTTCGTCGAGTGTGAAAGGAGCAACGTTTTTTAAAGCCACAACTTTCAGCTGAGCAAAAAAAAACGTCGGAGTTAGTCGGAGTTGGAAAAGGCCCCACCAGTAAAACATTTTCCACCAACACAAACTGTTTTTTAAAAAAGGATTCTACTGCTCTATTTGCTTCTAAGTATTCCCCTATTTTAGAAACTGGGTGTTTTTATTTTGTCGCTTTGGTAAACCACAGGTATAACGGATAAACAAAAATGTTTTGGCCATTAATTTCAAAGGACGACTAATTTGAGTTGGTTTTTAATTTGGAAATCTTGCACCAACTGATAAATTTTGGTGATTCCCATTACATTAAATGTTTAATTAAAATTTTGAAATGATTTATATATATATTTACGTTTCTATGTGAATTTTTTTTTTTCAGAAAAAGGCTTTAGCCACTAGCAACACTAGCATTAGAGCAAAATCTTTCCAAAGTCCAAAAAGAATGTCAATATAATTAACAAAATTATTAACCAACGGAGAATATTTTGGTGGTACAAACTGCAACACGATTCCAAACATTCCATCCTTAGACCTATTTGGTAAGAATCTTCTACTTGCCAGGGAAAGTGAAATGGCTGAAAAGACACACTCAACACTCACAAACCAAAACCACAGAGAGCATCCTTGAGAAATTGGAGGCTCATAAATGTAATTAAGAAATGAAAATGAAAACCACGATTGCCTAATAAACTTGAGTTGTTCAAACGGCTCCAGGGAAACGTAACATTGATCTTCAAATAGACAAGTTTTAAAGTAAATAGCCAAAATAACAAAATATCTTAGCAAACTGAAAATACTGCTATATCTTTCCTTTGCCTCTTGAGAAATAGAGCCAGGGTCAGATCCAGCTGGTTCCTCACCACCGGAAGACTGTGCCAAATTTGGATTGTTCATTAAAGAGCCCATTGTAGCCATAAAATCTGTTGGCAAGGGGCTGTTGTCACCACTTGCTGAGTGTGCAGAGTCTGGTCCTTGATGTGCCTTCATTATTTGTGCCAAAAGTTGCTCCATATTAACGTTTGCATTGTTCCCATGCAACGGATCAGGAATCTCTTCCAAATTTTCTAAGGAGCTGAGTGGAGGATCATCAAAAACACTGTTTTCTGAAGCACCCGTTGTAAATGACTGGCTGATTCTGTTGCTATGCTGTGCCTTTTGCTTTGGTTGCTCTTCAGGCACCTTTATAAAACTGGAATTATTACCCACAATTTTGGTCAACCTCTGGGTAGAGTCGCCTGTCATTTTGGCCTGACGCCTCTCTCTCAAAAGCTTTCTCTTCTCAGCAGCAGAAAGCTCAGACATCACGGCTACAATTGAAAAGAAATGTATTTGGTTTCGTTTCACTGGAAAATCCATCAAATTCCGCGTTCCCCGCTAAAATGCTCAGCACGTTTACTCTTTTATATAGCTAATCATTTTACACATTTACTTGCGCCAGAACACCTTCACTTGAATTGGTAGAATAGCTGCCAAAAATATTTTGCAACGCAACTGCATCTCTTTTATCAACTTCCAAACAACTGCAAGCATTCATGATGGTTAATAAAACTTCTCTAACAAAAGATTCCGCAATCTCGTCTTCTATTATACTTGTCTGCAAGGTAAGTGAGTAGCCATTGTCATATTTTCCAGCGTCTTGTGCAGCTTCTTTCTTTAACTTTGAACCTTTCCAGCAAAGCCCTAAAATTGAACTTTCAAAGCGGAACAGGCTCAGAGTTAGAAAGTGTAGTGACACAGTCCAGGCGGTTTTGCCTGAAGTGTACGGAACCAAGTACATAAAATCTTTGTGTTTAATTTTATCTGCAGATTTCCCAACTAAAGGTTTCGTGTTTAAAGGACAGATATAAATATTTTGTTCTTTGTCGTACACGTACAACTCTAAAATTACCTCATATTCCTCACACATTTGTTCCAACTGGTGCAGATTGTAGAATTTCTTTTTAACAGACAAGTGTTTCGAATTTTTCTTTTTGGCTTGCCTTGAACTATAGGAGCCAATTGAATTATCAGATTCAACCCATAAGTTCCAAAGTTTGTTGAGTTGCTGTGATTTAGTCGTTTGCTTAAGCGTTTGCGTAAATGTGAAGTTTGTGTGGAAGAGGCTCTTCAACGTTTCACCAGCGGTAGTATCTTTCATATCAGACAAAATTTGAATCTTTTTTGGTGCTTCAGACTTTCTAACAGTTAAATTATCCAAATTTGTTTTAGTGAAAGGATCATTGTACAAATGGATATTATTTTCACTGTTGTGTATACTGAAATTATCAGACTTTGAGTCTGGTGGAATAACATCCTCTTTTTGAAAGGGGAAATATAATATTTGATCATCATTGAACAGTGAAACCATCCCTTTTTTTGCTCCGACTGTTAGCATTGTTTTATTTTTACCACACTCTTCAGGTGAAACCATTATTGAATTTGCAAAGTGATGTGGAATCTTCCTAAACTCAGGCGTCATGCCAATAATCCCACTTGATCTATGCAGAAGCTTTGAAAGTGTTCTACTTCCAAACATGGTTGCATATTTTTTAGATTTGGACTTTGAAGTGCATTTGGCTGATGCTGTTGTCAAGGAGTTGGCTTCTGAGACAGACAACCGCTTTGTGATTAAACCGGTTTGAGAGCTCTCTTCATCTGGTCGCTCTAATTCAGATTTGGAGCTTCTGTGGTGGCTCCACGGCCACCATCTATGTCTGTGTTTTTTATATGCGTTTTCCATACTTGTTTGTAAATCATCTGTCATTTCTAGCAGGGGAATTAGTAGCAATTGCCTTTGCAAAGATGATTTCGGAGTGTTTCGGAGTTGCCACGCGCACTAAACCGCACATTAATTGCAATTGGCTCCACAGTAGTTAATAACTTATTTGATCATTTTTAGAGATTAAAATGGCTAAAGACAAGTAAGGTATTATTGTGATTTGAAAAAAAGTTATTTTTCTGTACTCAGCTACCATAACCTCTAAATATCTCAATGTATTTCCGTTATTATTTTTGCAAAACAGCGTGACTTTTTCTTCTTTTATTAGTCAATCGTTATAATTTCCTTTTTTGTTATCTTTCAAGCTGGTTCTGCTGCTCTGTGGCCACTTTTGGCCCATGGCAACGTCATGAGCATAATTTTGTGTGCACGTGACCGCTTTTTTTGACGTGGCGCATGAAAACTGCACCAGCCACGTTTTGCTTTTTGCACCTTCATTGTGCTTATTGATTGTTTTAGCAATTGCACCGTAGCTCAATAGCCAAAGGCTGATATCCATTGCATTTTACCAGCTAACAAAGGCAGTAGTTAAGTGATAAAAATGAGTTCTTTGCAAATAACATTTGAGACCATCCTGGATAAGTCTGTTGAACGGAACTACCCACCAGAGACATTCACTAAGCTAGTGGGTCAGTGGAGACAGCGAAGAGACGGCAATTCATATGCCACTTGTGATTTACTCAAATGCTTACTGAATTATGATTTGAGAAAGGGTGGTACAATATTAAGGAAATACCTTGTTCAATTTGTTATTGTGTGTGACTACAATAAAATTGGCGATAGATTAAAAATGTCTTTTGAAATGCTAAAGGAATGTTCATTAGAAAACCAATGGCTTTTCTTACTTTCTCTAAACCAAGGTGAGGTTTCTGGTGTGTTCTCGTGGATGACATTTGTTGAAAATGTAGAGCTCGTTGAGACGATTATGGCTTATGTGACACACGTAGCCGAAAAGATTAGTGAAAATAAAGAATCATTACCATGGAAAAAAATATCATCTGAAACAATAGAATTAACCTGTAGACTGGTGGAAATTGAAAATAGTAATATTATTGAAGTTCCAGAAACTGTTATTAAATTACTAGAAGAATTAAATGAAAAATTACAAAATTTAAATTTGATAGATTGGGTAACACCATTAGCAAGGAATTTAGAAATTTACAAAGATATCAGCATTCAAAGAAAAATTAGAGGCACAAATGAAAATTTATTTACTAGTAGGCCAGACACTCAAAATAATGCCAAAACTTTAAAACTTAAAAAATTTATTTGGCTAGCTCAAAAGATAACTATAGAATTTGACCATTTTGACGAAAATACACTAATTGAATTTAAAAAAGTTTTAAATATTTCAACGGTTCCCACTACTGAATCCATTGAATTGATTTCAACTGAATTGATTTCAGGTGCATTTTTAGGATTTGAACTGGCACTAGATAAAAGTAAAATTTTATGGGAATCATTTATTGTTTGGAGATTACCATATATTCTTAAAAATATTATTAATATCAACCAAATAAAACTTGAAACTTGTTTAAATGCTATTAAACCGATGCAAATGAGTATGTGGATGAACCATCCAGAAATTTTATTAAAATTTAATAATTCATTAATTGAATTGAAACTTCTTTCAATTTCAAATACAATTTTTTCAAATGAAAAGAATGATTTAATGCCAGTCTCAATATCATTAGACGAATTAAAAACTGAGTTCACTAAAAAATTTATTGATTCAAATCCAGAATTTTTCTCTTTGGATGATTCAACCCTTTCAAAATTTACAGATTTGATTTTACCACACGTTGAATTGAGAATTAACTTGGCAGAAATTGTCATGGACGCGTTAAATACATTTGCCATTACTAATGACACTCCAAGATTGAGAAGACTTTTGATTTTCATTTCAACTAATGAAAGTTTAACAGATTGTGTCATGGTTGGATTCCTTTCTCCATATAAGCTTATTAGGCCTTTATTAAAAATAATGGAAAATCAAGTAGTGCAAAATTTTAAAGGCTCTAATGATAATTTTGTTCATGATACACAACAGTCAGATTTGATGATGGACTTAGATTTAGCACTTGAAGAAAATTCAAATGTTCAGTCTTCTTTTACTGATGTTTCAATAACATTAGTTTTTCTACAGTATATATTTCAAAGATATTCTTTACAACTTGATAGTCATAATTTACCAAAAAATTTACCAAACATTTTTTCACTTTTGTCAATGAATGGTACCCTTTTTAAATTCAATAAAACTGAAACGGATATAAATGTTTCAGAAATTTTAATTAATGATGAAACTGTTGATAATTGGATCTCTTCATTATTTGATTCATCTAATAGTGAGGGTATATCAGATTCTTTAATCCAAGCAAGTACTCCAATTGAATATTCAATATTATTCCCCAAAGTTATTAATCAGGCATTAGTTTGTTATCATTTAGGTTGGTTAGACGATGAAACTGTAAATGGTGGATTTGAATATTTTCATGAGGGTTTCTTAGCAGGTTGGTTATCAAATGTTATTAATGAGATCTGTCTTATGAAATGGAAATCACTACCAAAAGTACCAGATTCAATTGATAAAAATGTTTTTAATGAAACATTAGAAAGAATAATAAAAAATTTACTTTTTGAATATAATACTGAAGATAAAGAATTAAAAATTGTTACTAATTTGGTCAGGCAAGTAATGGCACAAAAAATTTGGGATAATTTCCCAAATTTGAGGAATTATATTTCAAATTTTGAAAATACCCGTGTAGAAGTAATGCCAATGGTTAAGAGGGTGCTAAAGTTGGTCAATATCCCAATGAATTCATCAGAGGCAGCAAAAATTTTAAAAACAACTGATGAAAAGTATAAATTTGATTTAGCACAAATTTATCAACAGTTAAGTTTAGTTAATTTACCCATTGATTGGCTCTATTCCTTATTAAAAAATCTTGTTTCTGGTATTCATCATGATGTTTTACCAGATTTAGCATATGAAATGGTTGCATCGTTAGTTGTCAATTATTCCAAATGGCAAACAGATTCTCAACTATCCACTTGGTTGAATAACTTAATAACCATCAAAAATTTTCAAGAGAATAAATTAGAAGATTTTCTTGATGTGGCCAAACTTGTATATAATAGTGCCCCACATTCAAAATCAAAAATTTGGAAGACAGTTGATGAAGGCAAAGAAACTCCTGGTAATGGCACACCAGGAACGGCAACTATCATAGGCATCAAACATTTTCATGACATTGTTGGTAATATTCAATTACAAAAGCCCAAGGATGAAACGGATGAATTATTCCAGTTTTTGGATGATCCTAAGGATATGATGGATATTGATGCCGTTAAGCTTGAGCCATCGCCAGAACCAGAAAGGGAAAATTTAGATATATACGGAGTCAACCTGTACACATTGCTAGTGAGTAACAGTGATGAAAAATTTGGCAGCAAGATCATGAGTTGTTTGTAGAGTGTAATTGTTATTATATGTAACATTTTAATGCGATCAATATTGTATCCTAATTGGGAAATTTTCGAACGGATAAGAGGCGCTTTATATTTTTTTTAGTACCTGAATATTTTTGTATACAATTGAAACAACCCCTTGTAAACTAAGCAAAGGGTGAAACGATTGGTTGATTTATAAAGTGACTATTATGGAAACATTATCTAAACTATTTGATTTGCCAACTTGTTGCACTTTAGAAACAACCGTTTTAGAAGTGGCATTGTTAATGAAAAGAAGGCGATGCCATTGTGTTATTGTTACTGATGAAAAAACGGGTAAAATATTAGGTTTAGTAACAACAAAGGACTTAGCCTTTAAAATAGTTGCGCAAGGATTGCCCTTTGATTTGAAAATTGATTGCATTATGACAAGGGAACCGTGGTTTGTACTACAGGGCACTAGTGTTAACGACGCGTTACAATTAATGGTGAATCGCAAAATTAGACATCTGCCAGTAGTTGACAACTTGGGCATTGCCATTGGAATGCTTAATATCACCACGTGTTTCTATCATGCCATGATTAGATTAGAGAGAATGTCAGAAGAAATGAAAGGATTGCAGTGTACCTTTGACGGTTTAAAATCCAATTCAGAATTAGAGTTTAGCAACTACTCAGTACTTAATGAATATACCGTTAAGAGTGATCAAAATAAAGGTGATAATGAAGTTGCTGATTTTTTGAACCCCACTGCGTTGAGTCAAGAATATATGGACTTGAACATTTCAAATAGAAAGAAAAAAATTGTAAATGACTTAAAAAGTTTAATTGAAAGCATGAAAGAGCCTGATTTAAAATCATTATTGAAAAGTAACAGATTTGGCATGACCGCTCCTATGTGCTTTGATGCCAAAACGGATATTTTGACTGCAGCAAAATTATTCAAAGATAAAAATGTTACTGCAGCATTGATTGTACATAAAATAGGATGTACAAATGTTGACAATGTTATTGGAATTTTAACAACTAAGGATATTTCATTTAGAGTGTTAGCATCAAATTTAAATTCAACCAATACAAAAGTTGCCCGGGTAATGACCCCAAAGCCTGATTTTGCAGAAGAGTCAACTAGTATTCATGAAGCGTTAAGACTAATGTATGAGGGTCAATATCTTAATTTACCCATTTCTAATAGCAACAAAGAAGTTATTGGTCTTGTTAATGTATTGCAGTTAACCTATGCCATGCTTCAAACACTTGAATTAACGCATATTCAAAATCCACTTGAACCACGAAGCGAGACGGCTAGCCTAAGCGATCCCTTAGAGAGTAGTGGGCCTGCTTGGAATAAATTTTGGGATTCTTTGGAAAGGCCCTTGGTTGAGAAAAAGAGAGCTTCCTTTGAAAAGAAAAGAAATAGCTCCACTTCTTTGTACTCGCATGGAGCTAAAAGCGAGCCAATAGTTCTTGGTGCTGAGCAAAATGCACCAATTTACAAAGGTTCAGTTTTAAATACCAAAAGAAACTGTACTAGCAAGGCAACCTCAAATTTTACACAACAAGAAACAAAAGATAAAAATTTAAACGAACAGGATGAAGATGCCATTAATTCGTACTCGGTCCTTGCCATGTCAACATCAACGGACATATCTAGTAAATCTTTTCCCTTGAAAACTTTTGAGTTCCACAAGCAGGGCTATCTTAATAGGCGGATGATGATAAAACTTCAACTTGAAGAGGCTCACAATCTACATATTGGCGTTGGTGGTAAAATTTACAAGTTTCACCTCACTGTGAAAAGCACCGAGCTGGAATTGGAAAGGCTAATCATACAAAAGTTACAAACAAGGATTGCAGCCTTGCAAAGCGATGAAATCAGATTGGATATTGGATATTATGATAGAGCAAAAGATTTTGTTTCTATTCAACATTTTGAAGATTTAGAAATTGCAATAGAGGAAGAGGCAGAAGATTATTCAGGGGGGATTACGCTGCAGTGCCGGATCATGAAAGGGGGTGCCAAAGGGTGCGAGCGCACAGGGGACAAAAGCGTGCCAGTAAAGGGGATTTCAAGAATTCTGGCAGTGATAGCCGGTGTCACTGGAGCTTTTGTCATTTGGAAATACTACATTGCCAAAGAGTAGATTATAAACATCTTTAACTAACCAGTGGGGAAAAAAAAAAGGAAAGAGGAAATTTTACTGCTGCAAGGGGGTGACGCCGCAAAAGTTTCCGCATTTGGAAATGATCCACTTTGATCATAACCGTCTGCTCCAAAAAGAAACGATTGCCGCATTGGGCTAATAGGACGCAGCTCGGAACCAGGGGGACTCTAGACCGAGTAGCTGCTTTAAATAGAAGCACTCCGACTCCAACTTGAATTTTTCCTGTGATTCATCCGATCTTCATCTGTTCACTCTTTTATTTGCCCATTCCAACTAGTTACGCTCCTTAGTCTAGTCATTCTTTTATTTTTATTATCATAATGAAGTTCTCAAATGTTATTATCGCCTTGATGGCATCCTATGCCACTGCTGCTCCTGTTGCCTTGAACCACCACCACCATCAGCACAAGAGAGAGGCTGCTGTTGTTCACGTTACTGAAACTGTTGTCGTTAAGGTTGCCAACGGTGTTGCTGAATCAGCTGAAACTCAAACCGCCGTTGCTCTTGTTAACGAAGCTGTTGCTGAAACCGCTGCCGCTGCTACTACTACTGCTGCCGCCGCCGCTGCTACTACTGCTGCTGCTGCTGAAACTTCATCTACTGAAGCCACTACTGAAGCCACCACTGAAGCTTCTACTACTGCTGCTGCAGTTTCCACTGGTAGCTCTAGCTCTTCAAGCGGTTCCTTTGAAGATGGTACCATTCCATGTTCTGAATTCCCATCTGCCTTTGGTGCCGTCTCTGTTGACTGGGTTGGCTACAATGGTTGGGCCTCTGTTATGGCAATGGATGGTTCTACCTCTGAAACTTGTGAAGATGGATTTTACTGTTCTTATGCATGTGCTCCAGGTGAGTCTAAGACCCAATGGCCATCTGAGCAACCAAGTGATGGTAGATCTGTTGGTGGTCTTTTGTGTAAGGGTGGTTACCTTTACAAGACCAACTCTAACTTCGACTCCTTGTGTGAGGCTGATGTTTCCACTGGCTTTGTCAAGTCTGAACTTTCTCAAGATGTTGCCCTCTGTAGAACTGACTATCCAGGTTCTGAAAACATGGTTGTTCCAACTCTTTTACAAGCTGGTAGTACTAACTCCTTGTCCGTTGTTAACGAAGATACCTACTTTACCTGGGAAGGATTAAAGACCTCCACCCAATATTACGTTAACAATGCCGGTGTTTCAGTTGAAGACGGTTGTATTTGGGGTTCTGCCAGTGCAGGTGTTGGTAACTATGCTCCATTAGTCGTTGGTGCTGGTTATGTTAATGGTCTCACTTACTTATCCCTCATTCCAAATCCAAACAATGGTAATGCTGCTAACTTCAATGTTAGAATTGAAGCTACCTCCGGTTCTACCATTAACGGTGATTGTAAATATGAAAATGGTGCCTTCTCTTCAGGCGATGGTTGTACCGTTACTGTTACCTCTGGTTCTGCCCAATTAGTCTTTTACTAGATGCATTTGCTCTACCAAAGGGGAAAGCTATGTTTTCTGTTTTTTTTTTACATTCGTTCGTTTCTTTGTTAAGTGTTTGTGATACCCAATTATTTTGTGTAGGTTATTTTGTTATTGTTTTTGTTTTTGTATTTTTTTTAAAAAATTATAAGTTAAGTTAAATTAATTGATGTTTTAGTGGCTTTAGAGCTGAGCAAAATATGAAAATCTTTTAGCTGCGGATCTTGCAAAAGTGAAAATTTTTCATTGCCACCGCGTGCTGAGCATTTTCTGCACCAATTTGGAATGTTGTGCGGCTCATCTGCAAAACAAAAAATTTCCAAATTAGGTTAATGAGATTCCTGAAACAACTGGAATAACGGTCCACCGTTTGTTTCAAATGCACAACAAACACCAAAGCGGGGGGAATTTTCCAACTAAAGTTTAGCCTCCCACTCGTATTCAAGGCAACAAAGTTTAAACAGCTTATAGTGAAAAGTCAAATAAACAGTTTTCAATGAAATTCGTTAATTGCAGTGGGAAACCAAACTAAAATTGGAGCTACAGAGCTGTACCTGACTTGCCGTCTTTGAATAATTTTGTTAATTTAGTAAACTCCTGTGCACCCAAAATTGACCTGCACGTTAATCGTCTCATTTTGTTACATATCTGATAAGCCTCCTTTATGTTTTCCACAGGCCAATACCTTGTGGACTGGGCGCCATGGCATACCTTTTGTAATATTTAACGTCGTAGAGTTTGTCAACAGCTATAGGATCCGAGAGCAAGTTGTAGGTACAGTGCAAAACAAAATTAAAAATGGATGAATACTCAGATGTCTGCTGTTGAGCGTTGGGGTAATTATCCCGTATATTTACGTGGCTTTTCCTTTGAGGATATGTGTACGTTGTTGCCGAGCACCATCAACTGTATTCTGTGTCAAAAACACAATAACTTCATTGTCGTAATACGACAATTTTTCTGCAACGTTTTTTTACCGAATGCGATTTTTGCTCCTCCTTTTTTTTGCAGTGGCAATTTTTCCTTCTTTTCCACCAACAAAAACAAGGACAAAATGGGTGTGCAAGACTTTAAACCTGACAGTGAATTTGGTCTTCAATTGAAGCAGCAGATTGCCAGCTCTTTAAACACAGACGATCCAGCATATGTTGCAGAATTCCTTCTTGTTTTGATTTCAAATAACAGAAGTCCAGCTGAAATTGTCAATGAATTCAACGGGCTCTTTGGACAGATTATCAACGAACAGTTTGTGCAAGATGTTATTAATGAGATTTTAAAACAGCAGGGTGCCGGCCAGGTGCAGCAACATCAGCCAGCGCAAGAAGAACAAATTCAACAACAACAGCAACAAATTCAACAACAACAGCAACAAATGCAACAGCAACAGCAAATTGAGCAGCAACAAGTTCAGCAAGCAATGCAACCTATTCAACCCGTTGCTTCTGCTCAACTTGCACAATCAGCATTCCAACAGGCAACCAGTGCATTTGGTTCTCTGCCGACCCAACCAGTGGCAATGGCTGACAAAGAAGTTAGATTTCAAGATGACGACGATGCAATGCAAATTGATTCAAAGTTTTCTTCTGGTAAATTCAACTTCAAAGGTGCCTCAGCCAGAGGTGCCCGTGGTGGTCGTGGTGCCCGTGGCAATTTTAAACCAAGAGCTGGTGCTGGTGGTAGAGGTAACTTAGCTGGTAGAATTGGTAAAAACATGGGTAATATGGAAAAAATGGTTAATATGGCCTTAAATAATAATGATAATAATACAATTAATTTTGTGCCAAAGAATAAACCAACTGAAAGATGCAAACAATTCCCACATTGTTCAAATAGAATGTGTGAATTTGCCCATCCAACAAAATTATGCTTTCAATTCCCAAATTGTCCAAATCAAGCTGGTACTTGTACATTTTTACATCCAGGTGAAGATGATCAATTAATTCAAGAATTTGAAAAAGTTAAGGCTGAACATCAGAAGGCTAATAAATATAAAAATATGCCAAAGAATATGGGTATCACACTTTGTAAATTTGGTGCTTTATGTTCTAAAGATATGTGTCCATTTGGTCATCCAACACCAGCTAATAAACATGCTAAAGTTACCATTTTACAATGGTGTTTGGATAATAAAGAATGTAAAGATTCAAATTGTCAAAGAGCTCATTCATCACCAAACTTTCAAAAATCTGCTGTTAATTCAGGTAATAACAATGGTGTTGATATGCAAATTGAAAGGTCATTAGAACAATGTAAATTTGGTAAGAAATGTACTGATAAAAGTTGTAACAAAAGACATGCAACAAGTTTTACAATGTGTAGAGATGGTGCAAATTGTACCAGAATTGATTGCTCCTTTATGCATCCACTTAATGAGCAATGTAAATTTGGTGTTGCCTGTACAAATCCAAAGTGTGTCTTTCAACATCCTGAGGGCAGACAATTTGCATTTAATAATAATAACAATAATGAAGGTGGTGCCCCTGGTAACAAGGTTTGGGTTAATGGTGAAGCTCAAAATACAGGTGCCACTAGTGGGCGTATATTTGCCGTTAACGATGATCAAGTAATGGAACACATTCCAATTCAACAAGGTTGATGTTAATGTTAATGTTATAGAAGACAAAAGAAGAGTGAGGTAGGGGTAGACGAATTTTTTTTTGTGATTGTAGATTATATTGTTTTTCATTTGATTTGATTGGATTGGATTTTAGTTGTCTAATTTTTAGTTATATGTATAGTTTTTCTTTTTTTTTTTTTTTGGCTTTTTTTTACTTTTCATAGAGTCATATTTTTATAGCTTTGGTTTAATATCTTGGCGGTGGAACACAGAGTCCACCAAATGGTTTTTTTGAAAATTTAATTAATTGAGTAATATTTGTTTTTTGGGTGTGATCTGCACTGAGCAAAAAAAAATATTTTTTTTTTCTGCATAAAAAAAATCTTTTGAAATTTTCCTGTGGAGTAAGTTTCAAAAGTTTACCAAATCAAAGGTGAAATGGACGTTACAGATAAATATCAAAGATCCATTAGTGGTGAAATTGACGAGTCATCAAAGAAAAAATTTTCAAATGATCGTAGAAGAAAGAAATATGTTAAAAAATTAGACGAAGATTACAAAGAGGCCATTGAAGAGGCAGCAAAGACAGATTTCCTCTTACAAGAAGATCAGGGTCTATTAGAAGCTGATGGTATGGAAAAGACATATAAATTTAAACAAGATGATATTGCTCAAGCTGTTGATATTTCAATGGCTAATAAAAGATTTAAATTGAATTTACCAGATTTTGGACCATATACATTAGACTATACTAGGAATGGTCGTGATTTAATTATTGGTGGTAAGAAAGGTCATGTTGCTGCATTTGATTGGAGATTAGGTAAGTTACACTGTGAATTAAATTTAAATGAAACCGTTCACGATGTTAAATTTTTACATAATAATCAGTTCTTTGCAACTGCACAAAAAAAATATGTTTATATTTATGATAAAGATGGTACAGAAATTCATAAATTAAAGCATCACAAAGATCAGACATTACTTGAATTTTTACCATATCATTTCTTACTAGCCTCAGCGGGTAACTCTGCAATGTTGAAGTATACAGATACATCAACGGGTCAATTAGTAAGTGAATTATCAACAAAGCATGGACCAACAACTTGCATGAATCATAATCCATGGAATGCAGTTATTCATTTAGGTCATTCACATGGTCAAGTTACATTATGGTCACCAAAAATGTCAAAGCCATTAGTTAAATTACAATCAAGTAATGGACCTGTTAAATCAATAGCAATTAATAGAGGTGGTAATTATATGGCCGTTGCATCAGCTGATAAAACAATTAAAATTTGGGATATCAGAAAATTTGAAGAAATTGATTCTTATTTCACACCAACTCAACCATCATCACTTGATATTTCTGATACCGGATTATTATCAGTTACTTGGGGTCCACATGTTACCATTTGGAAGGATGTTTTTAAATCTCATCAAAAGGATCCATATATGTCACATTTAATACCATCAACTCAAATTCAAAGAGCAAAATTTGTTCCTTTTGAAGATATCCTTGGAATTGGTCATAATTATGGATTTGAATCAATGATCGTTCCTGGATCCGGTGAAAGTAATTACGATGCTATGGAATTAAATCCATTTGAAACTTCAAAAATGAGAAAGGAATCCGAAATTAGAATGTTAATGAATAAATTAAAACCTGAAATGATTACATTAGATCCACACGTTATTGGCAATTTGGATAAGAGAAAACCACAAGAAAGATTAACACCAAAGGAGCAACAAGATATTTTTGCTAATGATCCAAATAATAAAAAGGAGCAAGTGGAAAAATTAATTAAACCTTTTGTTAAACCTAAAAATTCAACGTTGAGAGCATTCAAACGTAAACAAAGACAAAATTTGATCACAGAAAGAGCATTGAGAGTTGAAAAGGCTTTACAAAAAGAAAAGGAGTTACGTGCCCAAATGAAGGAATGGGAGGCAAATGGTGGTGAGCAACCAGCTGAACAGCCACTTGATTCTGCCTTGTCAAGATTTAAATAATTTCTAAAGGCATTATATCTAAGCTTGTAATTTATTCTTTTTTTAGAATTCCTTGTTTAATTGTATATTTAATTAATTACTAATATTTTATACAGACACTATTTTAAGGAGCTGGAGATGCTGAAGTTGATGCACTAGGCTCTTCTGTCTTTAAACTTTTTTGTCTTAAAGTTTTAATTTGTTCAAATGGTTCACCAGGGGTGGCATCTTTAACAAAAACAACACCATTCATACCCTTAAATTTTCTAACTGGTGTGAATCTATCAGTTTTGGAAAAGGTCACATATTTAAGTTGTGTTGGCACGACCCTTGTCATATTTTCAAATTGATAAGGCTCAGAAACATATAATGATTTAAATGAATAATCTTGTAATTCGGCATTATCAACTTCTGCTTCCATTTTAACATCTTCCTTTTTAGAATTTTCTGAATCAACATCCATTTTATCATCAACAGATTTCTTTTCCGTTTCCTTTTTCTTATGTGCTTTACTTCTCTTTGTTGTTGATAAAACAGCCGTTGCAACTTTTTCTTGTGTTTTTTCAACCTGCTGTTCCATTTTTGGAGGATATCCAAAAACATCATCTTTTGTGTGGCAGTTAATTTTAAATTTTGGAACTTCAAGATTTTCAGTGATTGCAATTATTGAAGTTGGTGTTAATGATAAATTAAAAAAATGTGTTAATGGATGCCAATACCAATATTGTGTAAAAATTGTCAAACCAACAATTGCCTTTGTATTTAAGGTATTAGTTTGAGAATTTTCTAATTGAATACTAACATTCCTTCCACCAGCATCTAAAATACCTTGGGATAATGTAGATCCAAATTTTGCCAATGATTCTTCATGTTTATCACTAATTGATGATGATAATTTCTCTCTAAATTCTTTAACAGCAGGATATGTCTTTTCATTTTGTTGAATTAAAATCATAGATTTTGCAATTGTGGCACCTTGTCTAACAAAATCAACAGAATCTTTTGATAATGGTTCTAAAACATCAATTGCAGATTTTAAAGCACGACCAGCACAAGAAATACCTAATGCCATGGCAGCACCATATCGCACATATGGATTATGAGATTGTGAAAGTAATTCAACAACTGTTGGAACTTTATTATAATCACGTAATAAAACAAAACCAAGGCACATAACAGCAACTCTTCTAACGTTATCATTTGAATCAGAAACTGCAACATGTAATAATCTTTTAATAGCACTCTTTTCTGATGTACCAGCATATGCTAAACCTAAAACATAACATGCACCATAACGTAAAGTTGAATCTTGACTTTCTAACATTTGTTTGATAGTATCCTCAGCTGCATTTTCTTGACCAAAAGAAATTAATGCAACAGAAACGCATAAAGCTCTAATAATAGTTTCATGTTGAGTTTCTTGTGCATAAGTTAACATATCATTAATTAATTCAGAATTACCTGTTCCAACCATAACTAAACCTAATGCAAATGCAGCAGCTTGAGAAGAAACTGCTGAATCTGCATATAAAACAGCTTTTAAATCATCACATAAATTTTCATCCGCTAAACCCATTGCTGAAATACCAATACCTAAACATGCACCATGAACTGTAACATCTGTATCTTTATTTGAAATATTACCAAAATTTTCATTCATATAATCTCTTAAATATTGTAAAACTTCATTATGTTGACCAGCATAAATTAAACCTAAACCATATAATGAACCACCATTTGCATATGCATTAGAAGTATTACCTGGTAAATAAGGATTTAAAATTGAACGTCCATTTGCAAGATTACCTTTATGAATTGCACCAAATGCAGCAGTTGCAGAAAATTTTGACCAATTATTAGCTTTTCCAAGCCAATCTAAATTTGCACGATAAAATGAATCATCAGTTGTACCTGAATACATTAAAGAACTTGCAAATGTTAAAGCTGAATGATATAAAGAATTTCTACCATCTAAAGATTTCTTTGTTGCATTTAAAATATCTAAATCTGAATGAATATTATTAGATAAAAAGGTAATATCTAAATCACACGTTGGCACACCAGAAAGAATTTTTTCTAATTTAATATATTCATCAGATTCATGATTAACATTTGCATCAGATTTAAGTAATTGAGTAGTTTTTGATAATAATTCTTGTGATGCAACAGAAACTAAATCAAAGGCAATTTGAAAAGTAACTAAAATATTATTATCATTATTTAATAATAAATCTTTAAAAACTTTATGAGATAAATTAGAATCATTTAATTGAACAATAATTTTTGTAACCATAAAATAATCAGTATTTTCTAATGATAATAAAATATTAACTAATTCATTTAAGGTAATAGTTTTAAAGTTAATATCATTAATAACCGTTGTAATCATAGTTAAAACATAACTAATTAATGATAAAACATTATCTTCACCTTGAGATTTCTCTTTAATTAAAATATTTTTAACAATGTCTAATCTATGACTTTCTAATGCAATACCCAAGGCTAATTTAACCTCACCATCAGAGACACATTTATTTAACATTTGTTCAAAGATAAAAGTCAATTGATTATCAATTTCAATTTTTGAATCTTTAAATTTTGATTGTGATGCCTTAATATATAATTCGATACATTTTGAGACAATAGTTTCAATAAATTCTGTTTTATCATTAGTGTTAAATGCAGAACCAGATAAAAGTGAATATTTAACAGCTGAATCATAATCACCTAAATTATAATAAACTTTTGAAATTAATAAAGCAACTAAATCTTTATTTGAGAATGAATCATCTTCAAATAATTCTTCAAGATCACTAATTTTATTGGCAATTTCTGACCACAAATCATCAACATTTGCATTTAATGATTCAAGAGCAAATGTCTTTAATTCAATATCACTTTCATTTAAAAGGGCTAAATATGGTGCCGCAGATGTTATAGCTGCCATTTTAATAGCTTTAAACTGGCTGCGTTGGTTTGATCCTGGTAAAAGCACCCGGTTTGAGTTTTGCCACCCGCGAGAATCAACACGCTCGGGCGAATTGGAATTGCTCATGAGGTAGGCGAGTTTAACTTTAACAAATAAAAATTTTTAATGGTTTGATTTTATTTAAATAGGACAGACAAATGTTGAAAATATATATCCGTCTAAATATAAAGAAAAGAGCAAAAAAAAAAACAAAAGAAAAAATTATAAACAGCAAAAACCAGTAGAATAGTTGAATAATGAGGTGCAGAACTGAAGAATATACATCAATAAAAACAAAAGAAAATAATAATGATAAAAATGTATCCTAAAACGTTAAAACGTAACAAATAGTAAGAGGGGGAAAAAAACAAGTGACAGGTGGAGATAAAAACAAAAAAGGGATGCAATTAGTACAACAATCTAGTAGAAATGTTGAATGAGGTGGCCTCTAATTCTTGGTAAAGGTTCTTGATATCATCGTTATTAACACCTGAAACATCAGCCATTAAGTAGGCAATGTCACCTCTAGAATCAGAAAATTGCTTTTCAATGTTGTACTCAGACAAAATTTGATTGACAACCTTCAAAACACCTGGGACGTTTTTGTGAATGTAAAGAATTCTACAAACGTCATTTTCATCCAAGTCTAAACCTCTAAGTGCAACCTCAGGAAAATTAACAGCGCCAATTGAGGCACCTTCGTTTAAGTATTTTGTTAAAACGGTACCAACTTCAATACCAATGGCAGATTGAGCCTCTTCTGTAGAACCACCAATATGTGGAGTCAAAATAACATTTGGTAAAGATTTGAGATCTTCAATAAATGGCAATAATTCGTTACCGTTAAAATATTCACCATTGGCTCTTGGTTCCTTTGGGAAGACATCAATACAAGCACCAGCTAATTTACCAACTTTCAATGCATCAACTAAAGCTGGGATATCAATAACAGTACCTCTGGAGTTATTAATTAAATAAGCACCATCCTTCATTTCAGCTAATTGTGGAGTTGAAATCATATTTTTGGTATCAGGTAATTCAGGAACGTGCAAGGAAACAAAATCAGAATTGTTTAATAATTCTTGTAAAGAATTAACTTGCTTAGAATTACCCATGGACATAATCATCAATGCATCATGATATAAAACATTCATACCCATAGCTTCGGCTAAAACTGAAAGTTGAGAACCAATGTGACCATAACCAATAATACCTAAAGTTTTACCTCTAACTTCCCAACATTTAGCAGAAACCTTATTCCAAATACCATTATGCATTTCAATATTTCTGTCACCTAATTGTCTTGACAAGAAAACAATTTCTGCAATGGTTAATTCAGCCACAGATCTAGAGTTAGAAAATGGAGAGTTAAAAACGGCAATACCTGATTCAGCGGCATATTCTAAATCAACTTGATTTGTACCAATACAGAAACAACCAATTGCAACTAAGTGTTTAGCATGCTTTAAAACGTTGGCAGTTAATTTAGTCTTAGATCTGATACCAATGGCATGACAATCTTTAATTTTTTCAATTAATTCCTCTTCTGCCAAGGAAGTTTTGTGGAATTCAACTTGATAACCTTGATTGGCAAAAATGTCCAAAGCAGTTTGATTAACATTTTCTAAAAGTAAAACTTTGAGATCACCTGTTGAAAATGGTTTCAAAGTTTTAGTTGTTTTACTTGCCTTGTACGCATCTAAATAGGATGCGTTTGGAGAGGTTGAAACTGTATTTGGGGAGGACAATCCAGATTTTTCAAATGCCTGGGTCAATTGGGAGATTGGTTGTGGAGTAGCCATTTTTTTAGGGGGTTTGTGTGTTTGCAATTGCAACTTGATTTTTAAAAAAGAAAAAAGTTGGAGTACCTCGGTCGTTTATATAACTTCAAACGCAACGAAGTCAAATAACGAGATGAGTGAAAAATCAGTCATCGCGATCACAAGCTTAACGCTCATGAGCACCAAATAACGGGCACGCCTGTGTGCAATCAATGAGTTTCCATAGTATTCTTGCCGATGGCCATTGCAATAATACAATTTTCAAATCTGTTGCTTGTTTATTTGGTAGCATTTTTTGCTCTTTCTTCCCACTCACTTTTTTTTTGGGGCTTCTAAGCCAAACACGACAAGGTCACGTGGAATTGTGTAATCCCCGAATAAAACCACACAACCAGAGGAAGTCCAGCTTTATTGCTCACGTGCACGTGTCAAAGAAACACTTGCACTGGTACCTCTAATGCAACGTCAACCCTCTAGAAGAGTTTCTTAAACATTAACAGGGGTAGAAGGGGGTGAATAGCTTATCGACACAATTTCTTATTCAGTTTGATCCGACTGGCTACTCCGACAAGAGAGAAAAAGTCCCGGAGTCGGGAAGAAGTCACGTTAAAATTAGTGACTTCTTTTTAAAAATAATTGACTTCTTGTATCACGTGCGTTTCACGTGCTTGGTCTTTTTGAATTGCAAACCCTCGTTGCAAAAGCCCTTGTCGCAACGACGCAAAAATTTGCACAACCCACACAATCTCCAAAAATTTTTCACCCGCCGCGCTTGGCTTCCACCCTGCAATCCCCGTCGATTGAAAACCACCCCCCCTAGGCTTTCCACGTACATTCCGACGAATCAAGAACAAAAAATGTCTGGTGCTCCACAACAAAAGAGAGGCGGTCCAAGAAGAGGCCCAAGAAGAAACAACAGACAATCCGAAGAAAAGGGTTGGACTCCAGTTACCAAGTTAGGTAGACTTGTGAAGTCTGGTAAGATCACTTCCATGGAAGAAATCTACACCCACTCTTTGCCAGTCAAGGAAGTTGAAATTGTTGACACTTTGTTGCCAAACTTGCAAGAAAAGGTTATGAAGGTCATCTCTGTTCAAAAGCAAACCAGAGCTGGTCAAAGAACTAGAATGAAGGTTGTTATGGTTGTTGGTGATGGTAACGGTCACGTTGGTCTTGGTGTTAAGGCTGCTAAGGAAATGGCTAACGCTATTAGAGGTGCTATTGTCATTGCTAAGTTGTCCATCATTCCAGTTAGAAGAGGTTACTGGGGTTCCAACTTGGGTGCTCCACACTCTATTGCTAACAAGACCTCCGGTAAGTGTGGTTCCGTCAATGTTAGATTGATCCCAGCTCCAAGAGGTTCTGGTGTTGTTGCCTCCCCAGCTGTTAAGACCATCTTGCAATTTGCTGGTATTGAAGATATCTACACTACCTCTTCTGGTTCTACCAGAACTACCGAAAACACCTTGAAGGCTTGTTTCGCTGCTTTGGGTAACACCTACGGTTTCTTGACTCCAAACTTCTGGCAAGATCAATTGTTGGCTGACTCCCCATTGGACGTCTTTGCTGACGAAGCCGCCAAGAAGAAATAAGTTTTTTGATTTGTCTATCGGGATCTCTATATCGCTTTATATGATAATATAAATTTTAAAATCTTCTATAAACTTTCCGTTTAACATTCACGTGACAACGTTTCTCAGCTTCAACGCCAACTCCCCACAGATAACAGCCTTCAAGGGGACGTGTTTTTCTGTTTAATGCTTGCTCCTTTACCCACCGTTCTGCTGTCGAATTGACAAACTCATGCTTGGGAGTATAGCCGCTTACTGGTCCCAACAGCCTTCACAATCCATCATCCCCCACTTTCTGAAAATCATCTCGGATCTCCCAAACGAATTGCAAACACCGATATGGTCTCAAGTCATGTTAGCAAAACGCCAACTGTTGCGTTCAAACACTGATAGCCCATTGCCACATTGTCTTCTCAAATTATTAGTGGACAGCATTCACATCAAGGGTCCGCATAGTGACAAACAGCACCGTGAAACTTGGTCCAAGGATACCAGAGCCTGCCCCCAACGGGGCTCTAGACTCCATACCAAACGGCTTATTGGTTACTCGGGTAAACACAACAAAGTTTTTGACACTTCTAATTTCCACAGTATGTTGTTCTGCACAGAATTTGTCCCTTATGTCACATTGGATGTATTTGATGCGGACTTCAGTGAATGTCACGGTCTCGTAATGATCAAACAAAACGCAAAGTCGGTCCGAGTCATTTGTCCCGAAGATGTTAGTGATGCTAGATTCATGTTCCAGGTGTCTCACTGCCAATCTAAAATCACACACCTATCTGCCAATGTGAACAACCTGTACCATGCATTCAAATTGCCCAATGTGAAAGTCATTCAGTTGTTGAGTTTATGTAGAGATGCAGAAATTTCACAGATGTGTCACTTTGTCACCTGTTGGAAAACTAGGCGGGGCATGGACGATGTCGAGTTCATTTACACTGATGCTGTTGACCTCCGTGTCAAAACTGCCTTGGACAAACTGAAACTAACTAGGGTGAAACTAACCCCACGTATCTCAGTGGTTTGGGCTCACCCATGGTGTCAAGAGTACAAATATATATATGAGTTAGAAGTTTTGCTCTGTTTCCCTGTGAATTCAAATCTTAATTTGCAAAAAATGGTGAACTTACAAAGTTTAGGCCTTAATTTCAATTGTGAAGAAAAATGCCATGTTAAGTCAACAACTGCTTATCTATTTGAACCACTCAGAAAACTCAAAAATCTCGAGTATCTATATCTTGCAATGCACAGTGGATTTTTTTACTGTTGGGATATAGGCAAATATCTACCCAAATCGCTGAAATGCATTACAGTTTTCCGTCCTGGTGGATTCAAACAACTCACAGTTGCTCCCAATGTAGATTTGGTGAAAATTTGGTCTTATAGTGTAAAATTAGACGTGACATTGAATCAAGCAAAAATTGAAGAGTTGAATGGTGGCAGAGCACGTCGGTTCACCAGACCATCGTATTTAGACAAAGTTATGGATTGTCTACTAAATTGGATACAACGCTAAACATGGATTTCTACTATTCATATAATTTAAAGCGTTATTAAGTACTATATTTTCTTTTATTTAACGGCAAGATAAGATGAACTTGACATGGTAATATTTTTTTTATCATTATACTTGATAGCCATTTGTACACTCATCCTAACAACATCAGATTATGGTCTGAAAAGTATCTTTGCTATGTTGAGAATAAGTGATATCACCTTGAACTGAATTTTAGCACATTCCTCATAGTCAACAGGATCAATTGTACCATGAACCCATTGGGAAATAAACTTATCAATTAGTAAATATCCCCATCCCCAACACACTGTTAAAATGGTCATAATGAAAATCAAATATATTTTAATTTCAGTCTTACCAAAATACCAGGCAAAGAAAAAAATAAACGGGAATGAAATTGAAATTTGTGGCAAGATCAACCCAATTACTCTTCGCCAATCGGTTGGTGCAATTAGCAAACCACGTATGTAATTACCTACATGTTCATTTCCTCGATTACCACCTGGATATATAAATGATGGATCAATTTCATGTAGTGCCATTTTCTGCAGAAGTACACTCCATCCGTTAAGTATATCAGGACTCTCGGCTTCAATGCCATCACCAAAGCTAGTAGAAATATCTTGTACAGATATACTTGAAACTTTTAATGAATCGAGTATGCCGTTGTAGTATTCGTCACCTAATATATTATTTTCATCGTGTGACCCAACAGACTTCACCATTTTTATCAAAAGATTCCGTAGTTGTGTACTTCTTCTCTGCAAATTAAAACAATACATGTGAGGATTGTATCCTTTATAATCATATTCATTCACAGATTGGAAATTGAAAAGATTTCTAATTTGCTGTTGACGAGGAAGATCAGCAGCAGGAAGATCAGCAGGGATGTCATAAGTTTCACGAATACCAGCAACAACGGAAACACGCGCAATGGCAGCAATAATAGCAGCAACGGAGACAGTATAAGTATGAGGGATATCAGCAAACGCAGAGACAAGAGCAGCAATAGGAGCATCAGTAGAAACATCAGCAGAAATATCAGTGAAAAAATCAACAAGTGAAGCTGCTGCTGCAGTAGCTGCTGCTACTTCTTCAAGAGTAATATCAGTTTGCGAACCTGGACGTGAACCTGGACGTGAACCTGGACGTGAACTTGGACCTAAACCTAAACCTGAACTTGAACCTGGACGTAAACCTGAACCTAAACCTAAACCTGAACTTGAACCTGGACGTAAACCTGAACCTAAACCTAAACCTGAACTTGAACCTGGACGTAAACCTGAACCTAAACCTGAACCTAAACCTGAACCTGAACCTGGGCGTGAGCCAACCTCTGCACCAACCTCTGCACCAACAATGGCATTTTGACCAGCAGTTGCTGTAGCACTCAGTGCAGATAGAGGTCTTTTCTCTGTTCCTGTTGTAGCACTCGGTGCAGACTGAGGTCTTGTATCAGTTTCGACGATAGGCTTGCTACGCGGTTCTCTAACAGATGAAAATTGGACTTGACTAGCAGTTTTGGATCTTCCATTTTTTTCAATGTCTCTTGGTTTTGTTTTGTTCCCTGTTACAAGAGATATAAGCTTTCTCCAATTTCTGTGAAGGTCATTGTTATTGTTGTTGTCGCTGCTACTGTTGTTGTCATCATGTCCTTGCATTGGATTGGTATAATCACAAAACTTTTAAGGAAAACTAGCGGGTCTCCTTTATACTTATATTGAAACAGGGTAAATTATTAAACTAGATATAATGGTATGATAATCGCCATGCACTAGTTTCAACGCTAATAACAGCCTCATGCACCCTCTGAATTGCATTAGTGTGATTTCCTTTGGAACCCCCTCTAGTGCACCAGCAATCATAAGCGTTTTCAAAGTGTTTCTCAGAAAAAAAACCCACCTCCAATCAAATGAAGTCATTATCTTATATTAAGGAAAAAGTCTAAAACAAATATGATTGTTCACTTTTGTGCGCCAAGAACCAAATTAGTCTCTAAATGCGCATCTAAAACTAATGGGGGCCCCTTTCATTTAACAGTTGCCGACACTAGTGAAATGTACAGCTACTACTTTCGACGATCGTATGTTTAGCTGATTCTAGATTATTCCTTTTTTTTTTTAGTTGGGGTTCATTGTTATCCCAGACAATGCGACACCATACCATCACACTACTAGAGTACTCCTGTTACAAAATTGAACACAACCGATATTAAGAACTATCAAACTTTTTAAAGCAAATTGCATGTGGCAAATAAAGTACATTGGTTGATTTTAATCCCGCAAAAGACAAGAAATCTTCACATACATTGCTATGTTGAGCCACGTTGGCCATGCCCAAACCTTAGCTAATCTGATCTCAAGTTCATCGTATTTAGTCAAAATTATAGAAACCATCAAATATATATTTGGTATATATCCTGTTGAAAGAAAGCATCTGGATGTATTTTGTAAAAGTTTTTGTAAATGCCCTATTAAAGATCAGCTTGAGCTGCGAGCGCAAATCTCTGTTCACCCAATTAATGCCAGTCAACTTCCCCAGTAGTGATTCACAATCAACATTTGACTATTTAAACAGCACTCTAACGGTAGGGGACTGTCAGCAACTTGAAAATTTTTACCAGGGTTGCCATAATACGAGCACTACCGCCAAGGGGTGTTCAGCTGGTGCCATTGCTCTCTGGATGGGGTGGGCTACAAAAAAGATGAAACAACAACGTATAAGAGTGCGTCCATTGTATCCAATGCTTGCTGGTGTTGGTGTTGCCGTTATTGTTTTTGGTGCTGTTACTCCAAGTGTCTATAAATCTAAAATCGCCAGGCTAGAGGAGTTGCAGAATTTGGGTGAAATCAGTCCACGTGTGGTGGAAATGATTGGCGTTTTAGATGAAGTTGCAGATAAAGGTAAAAATGCATGGTACCTGGCAAAGTACTTTAAAGATCAAAAAGAACCATAACCATAATGATTGTTCTTTGTTTCATGTATATAGAAAGGCACCGCACACTTAGGATTCCAATGTAGCCATGTTTTTTATGATCATAGGCATTTTCTCTTTTATTTTAAACATTTTCCATTTATGTAATCTTATACCACTACCTCCATCTGGCTAATAACTACCTCAATACAAAAGACACCTGGTGAAGTCTGCTCATGACGTGATTTTCCCGCGTGTGGTCAATTTTTCACCTCCTCTTGCACTATCTAGCTGGCAGGTGTTGTCAATGTTTTCCCGATTGTTCCCAGCTTTGAAGGGCGGTAAGTCCATTCGCCCATTATTGCAAGCCAAAATTCTCCCACTGCCATCAAGCGGGGTGCTTTTGGCTACGGCCATTGCGCTGGGTGCATACTCTTTAGATGCCAGATCTGCAGCAAACGAGTTTATCTGGTGTCCACTTATTCGTCTTTTGACTGATGCTGAAACGGGGCATAAGTTTGGTATTCACTGTTTGAAAGCTGGCCTTTATCCACGATTATTTTCTGATGTTGATGATGCTGTTCTTGAAGTTGATGTATTTGGTACAAAACTTTCAAATCCAGTTGGTATGGCCGCTGGTTTTGACAAACACGGTGAAGTTATTGATCCATTATTTAACTTGGGTTTTGGTTATGTTGAAATTGGTTCTATCACTCCCTTAGCTCAACCTGGTAATCCATTACCAAGATTTTTCAGATTAAGTAAAGACGAGGCAGTTATTAACCGTTATGGCTTTAACTCTGTTGGTCATTTAGAAGTTCTTGCAGATTTAAAGAGAAGATTTGCCAATTTATACACAAAGAATCCTCAATCTCAAGTTAACTCATTTAGAGATGGTAAATTGTTAGCTATTAATTTAGGTAAAAATAAAACTGGTGATGAAATTAAAGATTATCTTGCAGGTGTTGAGAGATTTGGTCCATATGCTGACGTTTTAGTTGTTAATGTTTCATCACCAAATACCCCTGGCTTGAGAGACTTACAAAATGAAGCGAAGTTAACTAATTTATTAACTCAAGTTGTTACTGCTCGTAATAATGTTACAGAGGTTATTAACAATAAAAGGCCACCTGTTTTGGTCAAGGTTGCACCTGATCTTACTGAACCAGAAATTGAATCCATTGCAAAATCTGCAGTTGATTCTAAAATTGACGGTATTATCATCTCTAACACTACCATTCAAAGACCTGATACACTTTTAACTGAGGGTCCAATTTCTCAAGAAACTGGTGGTTTGTCAGGTAAGCCATTAAAGCCATTATCTTTGCAGGCATTGAGAACTTTGAGAAAGTACACCAAACATACTGACCTCGTTTTAATTGGTTGTGGTGGTATCTCTTCTGGTAAAGATGCCATTGAATTTGCCAAGGCTGGTGCCACTTTCATTGAAATGTACACCGCATTTGCCTATCAAGGTCCAGGTTTAGCTAGAAAGGTTAAGGATGAAATTACCTCTGAACTTAAAAAAGAAGGCAAGACTTGGATGCAAATTGTTGGTTCTGATGATCCAAAATAGACAAGTATGAACTCTCTTAAAAAAAGTACAAGAATAGATTATTTATATGTTTTGTGTTTTGTGTTTTGCATTTTTTTCTAAACACTTTATTATTATTTTTAAAAAAAAGTTTAATATATATATATACGACATTTACATATGAGCTGTACTGATTTCAACGGGTGGTACACCTCTGCCAAGCTGTTCGATACCTCTTTCCAAGACTGGACCTAAATCTCCCAAATCTAAACTTGAGTTCAAAATGGTGTTTAGAACATCTCTTCTTTGATCTAGCAGAAGTGGAGAGGCTAGTGAATCATCTGGATTGGCAATCCTCTGCAAAATAGGTTTCCATTCATTAACAAGCCTCTTTTGAATCCATTCTAGTTTATGTAGTCCGTAAATAAAACGGATGAGAATGCTGCCTTCAATTGAAACTAATTTTGAGGCAGGTAACACATCTTCACCCATTCTATCATTAAAATAAAGTTCACAAGATGCTAAACTCCGCATTAATTCAACAACTCCATCCCTGCGTAAATCTAAAATAATTGGTTCCTTGTCAATGAGCATCAAAGGATCAACAGCCTCTAAAAATTCCATTGATATGAAAGACTTTGGCTTTTCCAAACACTTATCCACAATATGGTAATCTTTATCTATTTTTTTAAAGGTGCTTGGAAATGTACGACTCAATTGGGCCAGTGTAATCGCATGAGAACTGATAAATTCTGCACTCATACGTGACGATAGCTCTGGATCAGATATCAACTTTGCACATTGCACAAATTGGTCGTACATTGTCGTCTCTAGGAAATCCAACCCGCCATTTTCTTCTTGCTCCTTTAAAATTCTTGCATATGAAAACAAAACCGATTTGAGCAATCCTAAATCCTCTAAATCAAAAACTTCTCTTTCAGAGAATAGATATAGATTTGATGGCAATCTTGGAATTATAGGTAGTAGATTTAAGCATAAATCAGAAAGTCTTGGCTCTAAAACTTCATCTAATCTCATTCTTTTCAATATATCATATATGTCACCATCAATAATCATCAATCTCATCCTATCGCTTTTCCTGCAAAGCTCCACGATTGATTCTTCAATAGCCATACTAGCGCCTATACTACTAGCTGGTGATGATAGCACCGTAAATAAAGATAAAATAAGATCTGCTGGTAAAGTTGCTGTGTTGTCTGGGTTGGAAATCTTCATGATTAACCTGGCACAAACTTTTTGCAGTGTAGTTCGACCACTGAGCAATCCAAATTTCAATAAATCCACACCAAACAAATTAACAATTGCTTCGTATTTATTAACAGATAATAAAATATCTAATGTATTAATAGCATATTCTTTGGCCTCAGCAGTGGTGTTATCAGACTGGATAATTGCCAACACGGGCATGCCTAACTTAGATAGCAATGTGGCGTCATTAGAGCCTCTCAACTCAAGTTCAACCTTTTTGAGTAGCATTTCATCAGGTTCCTCATCCACAGAAACCAGCAACTGTTGCAAATGAGCCACAAAGACGTCAAAAACAGGATCCGTCGTTGTCATTTCAACTTCAATCAATGTTCAAAGGCTGTGGCGTTTTCCCTCTTTAAATTGATTCGTGGCTGGTGCGCAGCGTATCAGAACCTAGGCCAGCATTGATGATTGGCATTTCTGGCTATCTCAAAGAGTGTTCCTTCTTTAAAAGGTCCCGGTATGAGTCTCTCTTTTCTGATTTTGCCAAATTGGAAAAGCTGAATCCTGAAGGATACCAGGCCAATGTGCAAGCGTGGAAAATGGTGTGTGGTGTTTTATTTGATAAGTCAGATCGCCTCATGTGGCCTTATGATGATTTGGTAAAGGCACTATCTTTAACCGATTCTGGTAGAAAATGGCAGCCGATGGGATTGTACATAGTTTTGAACGAGCTCGTCAATGAAGACCACTCGTTAATACCCATAGATGCCTTCAAAAGGCTCCCAATAGCTACCGAACATACAACCAATGATACTTTATTTGGATCAATTAGGGGTTTATTTTGGAGTAGAAAATTTAGTAATCAATTGACTGCCTTTAACACAAAGAATTCAAAAGCGGCTTACTTTGACATGGATAAGTTGAGACAGTATTCAGACATTGTCAGATCTAAACTGCACAAAGAAAATAAACAATTGGAGCATATACGCAGGGATCATCTTTTCGAATTAGTAAAAGAAGGTATTCCTAAAATTTCAAAGGAAGAGTTTGAATTGTGCATTCTGTTCTTAGAACGTGATTTAGGTGAAATAATAAACAACGAGGGCATTCTGACCTTGTTACCCAAAAATGTACAAGAAACGGAAAACATTCACTCATCCACGGCCAATATAAATTTAGCTGATTCAAAGCATATTGCCCAATTAAATTATACCATTTACAAAATAGAACAATACATTGATGAAAAGCATCAAGAAATAGAATTAATTGACACAGAAATCAAAGAGCTCGTTAAAAAGAGTTCTCCTGCGTCAGTGGCAATAGCCAAAAGTAAACTCAAGTTTAAAAAGTTAACCCAAGCCCAGTTAGAAAGATCCGTCAATAATGTAGAGCAACTTCAACTGGTCAAGTTGAAGCTTGAAGAAACAGAAAATAATGCCAAAATAGTGAGTGTTTTCAATGAAAACACAAAAATTTTAAAATCAATCAATGATAAAATTGATGTTAACGATGTGGATAATGTTTTGGAGCAGCTTCGTAATGAGATTGGTAAAACAAACGTCATATCAAACACATTATCACAAAATGTTGGTGAGCAAGTTGACGATGATGAGATAAACGCTGAGCTAGCAAAATTAGAAGCTGAATTTGGAGAGCAGTCAAATTCAAATAAAGACTCCTTGGAGCAGCTTGAAGAAAAGTTGAGTGAGTTAAAGCTTCCTGGAGATAGTCCACATGCCAAAGAGCCACACCAACCACAACCTGAATTGGCAAACGAGGCAGCAATTACTCGTGTGGCATTGCCGAATTAAGCAACCATTTAGAATGGCATTCATCTTTATTTACCCTTTTATAGATTTTAACAAATTAACATAACGTGATAGAAAAAAAATGAGTACAAAATAGAGACATTAAACGAGTTACATAAACTGTTTCTTTATAAACCACTGAAATCATCGTCAAAAAACTCTTGCTTTGTATCTGTGCCCAACATGGCATTAATATCAATGTCATCTATTTCTGCCTTTCCTCCATTCCTAAAAATATCTAAACCAGATGAATCCACTCTGTTTTCTGTTGTACTTTCACTATCAATTCCAACACCATTAAATATTGACAAATAATTAGCACCTGTGCTGTTATATAATAACAGATCATGTAATTGATCTGCTTGAAAATCATTATTAATAAATGAAGTATGTAGAGGTGATATTTCGTCATTGTTAATTGGCTGCTGTGAATCAGGACCTGGGAATCCAGAACCATTTAACGGTGTCATTTCAGTATCAATGTGAGAAACGCCAAGAGATTCACCCCTTGTAGTGGCACTTTGTAATGCAGACATAATCCATGTATTAAGATAATTTAAATGTTCTTTATGACCTGTTAAAATGTGACCTATTTGAGTGCCCCCCTCACCGATATGAGCTGAAGCTACCTGCTGACCCTCACTAAAGTCTTCACAGATTGACCACTGATTAACATTTTCTTTACCTGTATTTGGATCTCGTAAGAAATGAACGGCAAATTTAGGGCTATTGGCAAGATCAATTTGAAGTAATGTATCTGTATAAGCAATTTCACCTTCACCTGGTTGTTGACTTTGACTTAAAATTGACGATTTGACAATATTTATAATTGGATAAAATATACGAAATAAAACTTTATCATTTTGGAAGACACCTGAAAAGAAGTAATTTATTTCTTGATCCTTTTTTGATAATATAACTAATAAATCTGTTGTATCCATCATTTTATTTAATAGTTTAGGTGATAAATTGATCATTTCATTAAGTACATCAGCGTTGATATTACCTGATCTAATACGTTGCCAACTGCCAACATTTAGACATTTACATTCAATGAGGTTATATTTCTCATTGATCTCAATCGGTAATTTTTCCATAGTTTTCAAAATGCCACTCATTTCACTAACTCTACCATCATCAATAGAGCCTCCTTTTTGCAATTTTTCCATTTTTCTAGCTTTTGCCCTTCTATTTTGAAACCAGATACGAACAGAACGCTCTGGCATCCCCGTTTTTAAAGCTATCTGCTTTCTCATTGCTGTTGTTGGATTTGAATTGCGATTAAATTCAGTCATAAGAAATGTTAAAATTTCTCCACTTGCCCTCGTTCTCTTTGTTTGGCCATCTTCTCTGCTGGAGCGTCTTTCGCCCTTTTTTGGTGAGGAAGATGGTTTGGCGACCTCTGAAGATGCATCTACGTCGCCCATCGGAGACGTACCTGACGGGAAAAATGGATCACCATATATAAAATCATTCCCAAAATTAAATTCCTCGTCCATTTGTAGTTTAGGTCTAACCAACTCTGTCACGACTCCTACAGAGGTGTGAGTCTTACTGCCTTCTTAAGAGTCGGGCCAGAAAAAAGAAGAAGCGCTTTCAAAGTCGCGACAGCAAAAATGTTGTTGTTTGACAGGGTAAATGGGCCCAATACTAGGGGGCTATTCAGCTCTGTATAACTTTGTTTATATACTTTTACATAATAGAAAGGATGTACCAATGCTGTAGTCCTTTTTATTGAGATAGTAATCGCTCTTACGTCAAAAAATAAGCAATAATGGGCCATGCTCAGCATTGCAGCATCCGGCAGCGGCTTTGTGTAAATCTACTTGAATCTCCCACCACAAAAGATACACAATGGAACAGAGTTCAAAATCATTTCCATTAAATCACCCTTGGCAATTTTCAACATTTGCGTTTGACAATTGGTGCAAGTTTTAACATTGGGTGTTAGAACTGGGAGTAATGTGACATTGCATACCCCCCAGGTATGATTCTCTCTGCTTTTAAAAGAAAAAGAACTTTGTTCATTGCTAATGTGAAAATCACTCAAATCAAAAGTTTCTACGGCATCCATACCGTCCACTTCTAAAGATAGTATTGAATCTTCCATGTCCACTCCTAATAACTTAGAATACTGATTATAGATGAAAATGTCTTCATCGGAAACAAATTTAATATCATAATTTTCAATTATTTCCAAAGCCTTTTTAGCAAGTTTCTTTAAAATAATTAACCTTGAATTTTTTGTAAGTAAAGAACCCGCTCTGGTTGTATCGATACGTATCTTTTCTAATTGCGGGTTCAGATACATTGACTCAGACAAGTCTGCATACTGAAGCGGATCAGATTCAGAATCTTGTAAAATTTCAAGATCAGTTGGCACATCTTTTTCTTTTTTAATAATGATTGAATTGGAATTGTTATTGTTTTCAGTGTTTTCATCAACCGTGCTAACAACACCATTATTGTTGGCTTCTGCTGATTTTTCTCTTTTCAGTGGCTTCATAACAGCACTTGCCAATTCTTGCATCATTGATGAAGGCACATAGCTATAATCTTGTAGTTCGGTATTCCTGTCTAAGGCAATAGAAATATCATTTATGACTCTCCAAAAGGTTGGACTAGTCTGTATACTATTGAAATGTTCAAAATTTTCAAAATCAACCTTACCATTACGATGCGCCTTAATAATGGAAAAATTTATTGTTTCCCTTTTGCTATTTGAAAAATCAACTGTCGTTGTAAAATTAACTGGCTGATAAGTAAATTCAAGAAATGTCTTTGTTGGATCTGTACTTAATGATAAGATTACATTTTTGTCACGAATATTATCGTTTAATGAATTTATCTTATCAAACAAAGGCAGAGATGAGTCATTTATATGTTCAAAATAATTATAGTAGTTAACTTCAAATTGGTTGCTTGGTGTATAATACTGCACGTGTATCAATGATCCAAAAGTATTAACCAAAATAACATGTATTAATCCACTATTTTGAGAATCTTCAAAGTATGTCATATTTTCCATGGCGATTGAACTTTTAATGGGGATTTCAACAAAGAGGCAAGTGGAAATATTGTGAATTTTAAGTGTCTTGATAGAGCAACATAACACAAGTGCTTCATTACTCTCAACAGATGACGCAAGCTGGAACAAAACTAACGGGCTGTCCAAGTCAATAACGTAGTTTCCGTCTCTAACAGTGAGTTGATTGTCATCTAACGCCAGTTCTGCACATTTAAAAATAAATTTATTTCTATTGGTAATAACACCAATATAACAGCTAATAACACCCTTTTCAGAATTAATCCATTTGGAAACTTCACAATCAACACCATATTCTTCATTTTCCAATTCAAGATCAAAGTCAAATACTTTTTTAGCAGTTAAATCTTCATCGTCATATTTATAAATATGAGCCAAAGAAGATTCTGTTATACATACAAATAAAGAATTGGTAATTAATGGCCAAATGGGTCTTCTAATATGTTTATAATTGATCCCTTCTAACCAAACCAATTTACGTATTCTAATCGTAGCCAACTGTTGCTTAGAAATGATCCCATTCACATTAACATCTTCATTATCAGCAATGATAGAATTGAGAACAGAGATGCAATTCATTGATCCATCATTATATTCATATAAGTAGCCATTGAGTGTATCCGTAACGGCCAAAATGAGACAATTCTTTGTATTACTGATACCCGAATTACTTGAGGACAGATGAATAATTTTAACACCATTGGAACTAACATGCTGTCTAGCCTCACCTATACGGGGTTCACTATTGATGGCAAGGCAATTCCTTAAAACATTTTCGTTTTTATTTAGGGAGCCTGATAATTTAACCGACGTGAAATAATCTGCCAGTTTATTTGACAGATTTGCCGCTGTATTTGTTATTTTAGGCTGTAAAATAACCAAATCATTTTTGAATAGACAATAGACACTACCGTCTTTGGTATGGGTAATACCAGTAGCCAGTGGACATGGCCTCACCTTCAGAATTGGGAAATCTTCCATTGTTTTCAAGGTGAATGTTGGTGAGAATCGAACCAGCGACCAACAAAAACAAAAACAAAAACAAAATCTGGAAAAAAAAATAGAAAAAGAAATTCTTGGCTGAATTGATAATAAATGTTTATTGGATTATTAGGGACTCCCGGCTCTGGTGTTGAAGCTGTTTGCCATTGGCTTGTATCAGAGCATGGATTTAACAAGGTAAATATTGAAAAGAGTGGCAAAATAGAGCAAAATACCACTTATTACAACACCTCTCAGGACTTACTGGATGTTATCACACAGAGATGGAGAGAAGACTTTGTAATTGAAGATATTTCTAAATTAGACAACTTAGATTTATTCCTCAAACGCCCATTTGCACTAGTTATAACTGTTGACTCAAATTTGCTCATTAAATATAAAAGATTTGCTAAATCCGACAATAATAGCACCACGCTTGAAGCCTTTTGCCAACTGAGTGATGAGTTTATGAGTCAACAATTTCACAATTTGCAGGATCAGAGCCATATCAAACTTATCAACAATATTTTAGATGCAGCAAAGCTGTCATCCCAGCTAGAATCTTTGAATCTGATGGATCCAACCCGTTTAAGGCCCTCTTGGGACTCCTATTTCATGCATTTTACAGATCTTGCTGCAAGGCGTTCAAACTGTATGAAGCGCCGTGTAGGCTGTGTTATTGTTAAGGACAACAGAATCATTGCCACCGGGTACAATGGCACAGCCAAGGGGGTGCGTAATTGTAACGAAGGTGGATGTAACCGATGTAACATGTCCACTCAGAACTCCTGTGGAGTTGGTCTCAACACCTGTTTATGTTTGCATGCTGAGGAAAATGCATTGCTTGAAGCAGGAAGAAGTAGGGTAGAGGAAGGTGCCATTTTATACTGTAACACATGTCCATGTCTGACCTGTACGATAAAAATTGTGCAATGTGGTATCAAGGAGGTTGTCTACAATCTCAGTTACAGTATGGACGAATTAAGTGCCAACGTTTTCAGAGAGGCCGGGGTCTCCATTAGACAGTTTGTTCCGCCAGCAGAAGGTACCCTGGTGTTGAACTGATTGCCTCTTTTCCTGTCTATCCTATATTTATCATTTATATATATTTAAATTATTCCATTTGCTGAGCATTTTTTGGCCTGCGACGCGTTTCTCTGGTTTTGCTTTGGCGTTTTGGTTTGAATTTTAACTTTGTGTTGTGTGATATCCAGTTGGAGATGGCTGACAAACGATCTTGGGAGGAAACCACAAGCACTGAAAAATATGACGATACAGTATCCTCTGCCAAACGTCAGCGTCGGGAGGCAATGGACGAGCGTGCAGGATCAAGCACAGACATCACCGCCTCAGAAAATGAAGAGGAGGATTCGGATGAAGAGGAAGAGGAAGAGGAATCAGAAGATGAACAAGGCTTGGCTGACAGCGAGCAGTTTCAAGTTGTCAGTAAATACTATAAAATTAGTGAGAGGGCACGTAAAAACGCAACAGATCTAAATGGCCCAGATGGTATACAAAAAGTGCAGAGCTCTTTAGATGAGGTGGAAGAAATATTCAAGGCAGTTAAGCATTCAAAGGATACCACCGTTATTGCCACTGATAGTAATGTTTTTCAGCAGGTGTCATATCAGGCCCACGTTGTTGCTCAAAATGTATCAGGATTCTCAAGTGAAGGGATAAGAGTTGGAGAGTTTGTAAATGCATGGAAATCTTTGTTTGGTGATGGAACATTTCAAAATGGTGCTGAAAGTTACAATTGGGCAAATGCAGGACTATTGTATTCGAACAGTTGCGATTTTGTTCAAGGCTGTGATTTTTTGAACGGTCCATTAGGAATTGAAAAGAAGCAAAAGGTTTCTAGAGAGAGGCTAGTAGATGACTCTAAAAATAAAACAGAAATTAAAACGGCAAATAGGAAGCAGGCTTCAGATGTCACAACAGAATCCAAAGACGATACAAGTAAAGCTGCTGAGGAAATGTTTAAAAAATTACTTGAATATGGGAAGCCTGTTCAGATTATTTATTTATTAGATCCAACATCATTTGCCAAAACAATTGAAACACTCTTTGTAATTAGTTTTTTGGTCAATGTTGGAAGGCTCATATTCAATGAAAATGGAGATGGTATGCCATTTGTTGAGGTTAGTACATCTGAAAGTATCAAAGTTATGCCTAGAAATAAAGAAGATGAGGATGGAAAAAGTCATATAGTATTGAGTCTGGACATGCAAACATGGGAAAAATTAGTTGATGAGTATGAAATTAAACGACCGCTATTTCCCTAATCTTTTTAAAGTCTATATATTATATGTCTCGTGTCTATTTACAAAATTTAAAACGTAATATAACGTGTAACGAATATTTTTTTTCTAACCATTGTGAATCCATCCTTCCAGTTTCAACAGCTCGGTAATAGGCCATTTCCTGATAACTGTAGTTTCAAGGTCAGTTGTGTAACCTTTTTCATATAATTCTATTCCCGCCCATCCAATCATAGTGGCATTGTCCGTGCATAGCCTTGGCTCCGGGAAACAAAACTTATTAACGCCTAGGGGTGATAATTGGCTCTGAAGCATTTCTCTTAGGTATAAATTTGAAGCAACACCGCCAGAGCACACAAAAGTTTCAATGCCTTCCAATTGATGCACATCCCATGCCAATTTAATTTTGCTTATCATATGTTGAAAGACAACTTTTTGAAAGTTAAAGAGTAACCTTGCTCTAATATTGTCATCTTCTGGTATCTGCCCATTATAAAATTTTTTAAGTGTATTTTTAACTTGTGAATTAAAGCTTGCAAAGGAATAATTCAATGAATCTCTTCTATCCCATTGATTGAGCATGGGTTCTTTAACCATAATATCAACAGGCTCGCCCCATTGTCCCCTTCTTTCATTTAAAAAGGACTCAACTTCCCTACCAATCATATTGCCCTTGATACCTAGTTCTCTTCCAACTTTGTCCAATGCATCACCAGCAGCAATGTCAACAGTATCAACTAGAATTTCATGTTGTAGTAAACTTTTACTCAAAACGCACATTGTATGGCCACCACTTACTAGTAAACTCACAAATGGGAAGGCAGGATGTTCACCATTACTTGAAAGTCTTGACACTAATAAATGACCTAGCATATGATTAACACCAACTAATGGAACATCCCAACCGATGCTTAATCCTAATGCCAATTGATAACCGCCAACTAATGATCCAACCATACCTGGACCTCTAGTTGCACATACTAAATCAGGTTTCAACCATCCTGCATCTTTAATGGCAGTTTTAACTAATTTTCCAAGTGATTTACGATTGTGAATGGCTGCATCTGCAGGAACCACACCCCCAGCTGATATAGAATTTAGCGTTGATTTATACTCTGAAATAACTGTCGGCGGTTTATCTTTGGAAGCACGGTCAAGCAAGGAGACACAGGCGTCATCACATGAGCTTTCAATTGCTAGTACCTTATAGCCCCTGCGAAACACACGCAACATTCGATGGATCCGAAAAGTTGGCAAAAGGTGCTGAAATAAAGGGGAAAAGAAAAGGAAATGAAAGAACAGAATTGGGAAAAAAAAAAATGATTTTGCCGAACAACCGAAGGTTGACATCAACTACGTTTTGCCGCTTCACAGGAGAGATTATACATTCAGTGGCTGTTATATGAGAAAAAAAAGGGAAACAGGAAAGAGCAGAAAATAAAAGAAAAAGAATTATTGCTTCAGGTTCAAAGTTTGCATGCATGCTGGCACTTTCCTTGCAGGTCGTTTGAACTACAAGGCTGTTTTGCAAACAGAGTCAAACAAAATCTATTTGTCTTCACCTGCAATACAGTTGCAGCAATAGTCACACTTATTAAACTTTCGGAACCAGCTACTGCTGTTGATAGGCTCTGAACAAACATCCTCCATTCATGAGCAAAATTGCACAAGGCGAGGGCTTTCACTTTCACCTTTCCTTGTCATATCACACAGAATGAATAAAGAGGCCATGTTTGATCAGGCCAAGGAGGCAGCCATTAAATTTTACGATCAGGAGCATCTCCTAGACCAAGAAGAGCGTAAGCAATTGTACGTGTTCTTTGAACAACAATGGCGTCGAATGCTTTTACTTTCCTCTGTGGGGTGTGCAGCGGGTGTGGCACTCCCCTTTCTCATTTACAAAGTCAAAGGTATGAAAAAAATGATGAGTCCATTGTATCCGGTAGCTGGTGGATTCATTGGATCTTCGTTTGCTCCATCGCTATTTACAGATTCGGTGTACCAAAACCAGCTCAAAAGCGTCATCGACAGACACGGAACGGAAAGTCAAATTTACAAAACCATTGAGGCCACACCTGATCCAATTATTAAAAGTTTTTTCTGGGCAAACTATTTTAAACGTTCAGCTGAGAATGAAGGTTTGAGATTGAAAGATCCTAGGGAAATCACTGATATGAACACGCCGATGCTTATCAACAAGCCCAAGGGCACTGAAGGCGTGCCGGAATTTGGCAAACCTGCCAACATGGGAGACCAGCAGAGCGCCGTTAGTGCCTGGGATCAAGTGAGGAAGGGCAATGTCAGTTACGAAGCTGGTCCGGTGTCACAGGCTGTGGGTGAGAGGATTGAAGCAGATGATCCGTTTGACTTGGAGCCTCGTCGGGATGAGAAGGCCAAAACCATTGGCGATTCATATGAAATAGATGAGGAGGCGACTTCAAGCTGGGATAACGTGAGGAAAAGCAATGGCGTGTGATCTTGAATGTGCTAGGCCCCACAGGAACGAAAATACCGACTATCTTAAGAGTTTGTATGTCGGATGTGGCTGTTTTCATGTTTACATTCAAATACAGTATGTAATTTTAAATATTTTTATGAAACTCCTATAGTTATGTCCCAGCATTTGGTTCCACCTCCGATGGTACTCCGGGATTAATTCTGTGTTTAATAACGATGAAGATTACGTTTTAAAACTGTTTGCATTTATTGTTATGTTTTAAGTGGTCAAGCAATGCAGAGCCACCTACTTTAAATTTCAAAGCTGAATTATTTCTTTTGCTCTTATTTTTCTTCCCCGGTGGTAACTAACTCATGAAACTGCCATCGCCAGCTCATGACGGCTCTATGCTCCTGAGCCCGGATGAGATTGAATTCCTGTTTTTAAAGCTGCTCCATTCACTACTTTTAAAGAAGAAAGCAAAAAATGCCAATCCCAATACGTTGAAAAACTACACTTTGAACCAACGTGTACTGTCTCTGTTAAACGCCATGTTCCAAAAGCCGCATATTTCCTATCCGGAGTTTGTATTCACTTGCAATTTTTCAAGGGAGGCTCTAGTCAAAAAGGCCCTAGACCATATTCAACGGAAAGAGCTACAACGACACAATTCGTTTATAAATAACACCATTTTCCAAATTATCTTTACAAATGCCAACTCGTTTGCGCTCATCGAGCTAGAAGAGCTTGCGTGCCACCAGTGCGGGCACTTCGTATATCTCCATGCCAGCTGCTCCCATCTAGTTGCCCTATACCTTGCCAACCACTACAAACTACAGATGAAGACCAAAACAGACTCCGCTGAGCACAGCTGGACCCGGCGCACACTAAAGTCGTGTGGCGCATGATTTAAACTTTTTGTGGCGCATGTATTGCGCGATCGTGTTGGATTTTTCTCTCGCCAACTTGACGGAACTAAGTTGCAAAGTGTCACAGCGATGTCCACTGAACCAGCTAGAAAGCACCTTGCTGCATGGCAGGGATGCAGTTTCACCTCTAGATGTAAGGGTAAAACTGTTAAAACTACTTTGCCGCTTTATTTTGGCATAACAGAGCAAGAATTTGCTCCCTTGAAAAAGAAGATTGAATCAGAAAGAGCTGCAACCAAGGATAAAAGGAAAAAGGAAGACGACATTATAAAGAGATCATTTATGACATTTTTAGGTAAACTCCCAATGCCTACTGAGGGGTCAAAGGATCAACAACAATTGGCAACGTCAGCACTAGAAAAAGCTGCCACCCCAACCCACACGATAGAAAAAGAAAAGGAGTCTGCTGAAAAATCAATAAAGGTTGACGAAGCTAAACTAAAAAAATCTGAAAAGCCTGTGAGTCCAGGTATAGAATCAAAGGCAACAACGCCGACTCCAACACAAGCATCTGCTCCAACGTCAGCGTCACCATCTACTCCTGCATCTGCATCTACCCCTGCATCTACTCCAAATCCAACATTAATAGAAAGTAATAAAACAGCAGACGTTTTGCCTGACTCTTCACCTGAAAGCACATTAACATCAAAAGAAAAGGAAAAGTCGCCCGCAGTATCCAAATCACAAGCATCCTCTCCGGCTTCATCTCCAGTTACGGCTCCATCTCAAACTCAAACTCAAACTCTATCTACAGCTCCAGCACAAACATGGGCTGCAATGGCTGCCAGTTTTAAACAACCAAATAAAAGCAAGACCACCAATGGTCAATTGGATTCGAAAACTGCTGACCATACACAGTCATCATCGGCAGGAACAACAGCAACCGCAGCAGATTTAAGTGCTAATGAAGCAACCTCCATTTTATCATCAAAGGCTTCATCTGCATCTGCATCTGCATCTGCATTTAAATCAACACCTGTTCGTGATTCAATTACCCCAAACCTTTTTGACAATACCGTTAAACCATTAGGATTGGTTCTTTTAAGATTAATGTTTGATTCAGAATATCTTTCAAATGCAGTTAAAAATGAGCAAAATGAACTTGTTATACCACATGGTCTTTTAAATACTGGTAATATTTGTTATATGAATTCTATCATTCAATTTTTATTTTCATGTGAACCATTCTCACAAATTTTAAATATAATTCGTAAGAATTCAATTAATAAATTGGGTAAATCAACAACACCAATTTTAGATGCATTATTAATTTTACATGAATCATTCAAAAAGCCAATTAAAGAAGAATCAAAAGAAAGCTCAGTTCTTGATTCTTCAAATTTTTATAATTCTGTTGCATGTCTACCAAGATTTAGCCATTTAAGTTGGGGTAGACAAGAGGATGCTGAAGAATTTTTAGGTTATTTATTAGATGGATTACATGAAGAATTTGTTCAAGAAATTGCTGCATTACCAATGGCTGATGTTAAAAAATTTGCTGAGGCATTTAGTAATAAAGAAACTGGTAGGAAATTAATTAAAGCTGTTGAATTTATTAGGGATGAATCAAAAGAATCACATAATGCAGATTCTAGTGCAGGTTGGAAGGAAGTTGCAAATAAAAAAGTTGCAGAGAGACGTACAATGGAGGTTAAATATTCACCAATTGTTTCACTTTTTGGTGGTCAATTTAAATCTGTTTTAAATATGACAAATAAAAAATCATCAATTACTTTAGATCCATTTATGCAAGTTCAATTAGATATAAGTGATTCTTGGGTGGATGATCTCGTTAGTGCATTTAAAAAATTCTCTGAAGATGAAGAAATTTCAATGGGTAAGGATAAAGCCAAAAAGCAAAATTTTATCGATAAAGTTCCAGAAATTTTAATTATCCAACTGAAAAGATTTTCATTTGTTACTTCTGATTCTAATGATGATCAAAATGATTTTAATGAAGTTGTTAAAGGTAAAAAGAAAAAGAATGATTCATTTAGACAGCAACAGCAACAATCAATACCAAAGGCAGTTGAAGGTCGTATTGAAAAGATTCACAAATTTGTTAAATATGAACATCAATTAGAACTTCCAAGTGAATGTATTTCAAAGACAAATTTTTGTGATACAAAATATGAGCTCATTAGTGTTGTTTATCATCATGGTAGACATACAGAGGGTGGTCATTATACCGTTGATGTTAAATGTCCAAATGATGAATGGATTAGAATTGATGACACCAATATTACATCCATCACTCCAGATGATGCTGTGAGTGATCAAAATAAACAAAATAAAACTGCATACATTTTAATGTACAAAAAAATTGAAAATTAATAAGCCAAGGGTAATTTAATAGTATAAGGAAATTGGTGATAGACACAGAGTGTATTCGGTAGAAATTAGGAGTGGAGAAGGGATTAAGGATCTAAATTAATAAAATTAAAAGATTTAAAAATAAAATAAAATAAATCAAAATAAATCAAAACAAATAAAAAATAAAAATGTATATTGGGAGTCTTTCTTTGCTTTGATAGCATTGACTTAATTAATCGTATTATATTTACTTGTATAGTTTATATTCATCCATATCAACCAGAGCTGAGTTTGTGAAAAAAATTTTTTTTTTTTTTTTTTTTTTGCTGCATGCATTTAAATTTTCATCCTTTAAACAAAGCAAAATGGATGACTTGTTTGATGTTTTTGATGAGGCTCCAGTTAATTTGGAAGACCTAAAGTCTAAAGAAATTAGTGAGCCAAAAGTTGAAACCACAAAAAGAAAGGCTTCATCTGAAAAGGATGTTGCAACTAAAAAGTCCAAGTCAAATGGTAAAGACAATAGTTATCCAAAAAAATTAGCCAGTACCAAAAAGGAAAAGGCGAAATTTATGCCAATTGTTGCAGATGATTTAGAAATTGAAGCATCTCAAGAGGTTTCAGAATCTTCAAATCTTGAACAACAAGAAAATGCTGAAAAGGAATTAATTTCAACGGCAGTTGTTGGTTCAGGATCAAATAAATTAGAAATTAAACATCAAGTTAGACATCAAGTTGCTATACCACCTGATTATAATTATATACCAATTGGTCAACATAAACGTAAAGAAGAAGCTCGTAAATATCCATTCACACTTGATCCTTTCCAAGATACGGCAATTTCTTGTATTGATAGAGAAGAATCAGTTTTAGTTTCAGCTCATACATCAGCTGGTAAAACTGTTGTTGCAGAATATGCCATTGCTCAATCATTAAAAAATTCACAAAGGGTTATTTACACATCTCCAATTAAGGCATTGAGTAATCAAAAATACCGTGAATTACAGGCAGAATTTGGTGATGTTGGATTAATGACTGGTGATGTCACAATTAATCCTGATGCTGGTTGTTTAGTTATGACAACAGAAATTTTAAGATCAATGCTATATAGAGGTTCGGAAATTATGAGAGAGGTTGGTTGGGTTATTTTTGATGAAGTTCATTATATGAGAGATAAAAGTAGAGGTGTTGTTTGGGAAGAAACAATTATTTTATTACCTGATAATGTTCATCATGTTTTCTTATCCGCTACAATTCCAAATGCCATGGAATTTGCTGAATGGATTTGTAAAATTCATAATCAACCATGTCATATTGTTTATACAGATTTTAGACCAACTCCATTACAACATTATTTATTCCCTGGTGGTGGTGAGGGTATACATTTAGTCGTTGATGAAAAGGGTACATTTAGAGAGGAGAATTTTCAAAAGGCAATGGCTTCAATAAGTAATAGTATGGGTGATGATCCAAATTCTATTGATTCAAGGAAAGGTGGTAAATCTTGGAAAGGTGGTGTTAAAGATGGTCAGTCAGATATTTATAAAATTGTTAAAATGATCTGGGTTAAAAAATATAATCCAGTTATTGTTTTTTCCTTTTCAAAGAGGGATTGTGAATCTCTAGCAATGAAAATGTCCAAGTTAGATTTCAATAGTGATGAAGAAAGAGAAATGTTAACAAAAATTTTTGAAAATGCCATTCAAATGTTACCAGAGGAAGATAGAGAATTACCACAAGTTAAACATATTTTACCATTATTAAAAAGAGGTATTGGTATTCATCATTCAGGTTTATTACCAATTTTAAAAGAAATTATTGAAATTCTTTTCCAAGAAGGATTTTTAAAAGTTTTATTTGCAACTGAAACATTCTCAATTGGTTTAAATATGCCTGCTAAAACAGTTGTTTTTACATCAGTTAGAAAATGGGATGGTGTTGGTTTCCGTTGGGTTTCTGGTGGTGAATATATTCAAATGTCTGGTAGAGCAGGTCGTAGAGGTTTAGATGATAGAGGTATTGTTATTATGATGATTGATGAAAAAATGGAACCTCAAGTTGCCAAGGGTATGGTTAAAGGTGTTGCTGATAGATTAGATTCTGCATTTCATTTAGGATATAATATGATTTTGAATTTATTAAGAGTTGAAGGTATATCACCAGAATTTATGCTTTCAAATTCATTTTTTCACTTTCAAAATACAATTGCCGTTCCAATTTTAGAAAAAAATATTGATGAAATTAAAGATAAAATTGATGAAATTAAAATTGATGATATTGATAACGTTAAAGAATATTATGATTTAAAAAATCAGTTAGCAAATTATAAAGATGAATCTCGTCAAGTTATTACACATCCATCACATATTTTACCACATTTAAAAAATGGTAGAATGATTAAAATTAAAATTGGTGATGAAGATTATGGATGGGGTATAGTTATTAGTTATTCTAAATTTAATCCAAAGAATGGACCAAGTGGACCAGTTCAAGTTTCTGATCATGATTCATATATTGTTAAAGTTTTTATTAATACCATGTTTGCTGATGCTCCAGTTAATTTGATTAAACCATTTAATCCTCAATTACCATTAGGTATTAGACCTGCCAAGGAAAATGAAGAATCAATTACAGAAATTATACCAATTACTTTATCATCAATTCAAGAAGTTAGTAGTTGTCGTTCAATTTTACCAAAAGATTTAAGTAGTAAACAATCAAGGAAAACTTTAAATAAAGCATTAAAAGAAATTGTTAGAAGACATCCAAACGGATTACCAATTCTTGATCCAATTTCAAAAATGAAAATTGAAGATGATGAATTTAAAATGATTTTGAAAAAGATTTTAATTTTAAATAATAAAATTAATACAAATCCACTTACTCAATCCATTCATTTAAATGACTCATTTAGTAAATATAAAGAAATGGTTAAATTAAAGGATGATATTAAACAAACTGAATTAAAAATTGCAACTGCCCAATCAAATATTCAATTGGATGATTTAAAACGTAGAAAACGTGTCTTACGTCGTCTTGGATTTATCTCGCAAGATGATATTGTTGAATTAAAGGGGCGTGTTGCATGTGAAATTAGTACTGGTGATGAATTATTACTTACAGAATTAATATTTAATGGTACATTTACAGATTTAACACCATCTCAATGTGCTGCATTATTATCATGCTTTGTCTTTCAAGAACGTTCTAAAGAGGAACGTAAACCAAATCCTGAATTGGATGGACCATATCGTGCATTAACTGAAATGGCTAGGAAAGTTGCTAAAATTTCTAAAGAGTGTAAATTAGAAATTGTTGAAAAGGATTATGTTGAATCATTTAGAGGTGAATTAATGACAGTCGTTTATTCTTGGTGTAAAGGTGCTACATTTACTCAAATTTGTCAAATGACGGATGTTTATGAAGGTTCATTAGTGAGAACATTTAGAAGATTAGAAGAATTACTAAAGCAAATTGTTGATGCAGCTAAGACTATTGGTAACACAGCACTTGCTGAAAAAATGACGGAATGTGAGTCGTTAATTCATAGAGGTATTATTGCTGCCAATTCTTTGTATTTATAAATTATGTAATTATTCATTAGATTTAAGCCGGCGCTATGCCAATTTCGGTACATTTTTCGCAAATCAGGGATTGAAAAAAAAATCTATTTGGGTGAAAAACCGTTAAAACTTTGTTTGGTCCGACGGAACTAGTATGTAATTTTAATTCTGTACACACGACCAAAACGCCGTGTATATGCAGGCAGGTTTAGATTAAAACACAAGACCCGGTAATCGATTTGGATGCAACTATTAAAACTTTAATGCGCTGTGACAATTACATTTGCAATGGCTTGAAATACAACAAACTAAAAAAAAATCTGCAAAAGGCTAATTATACTTCTATTCTACCTCTGCCTCTCATTGAACCCCTGCCTCTACCACGAGCGTAAGCGTGAGTATGGGCATATGGCTGTGGATGAGAATAAGAGTGAGAATAAGAGTAGCCGTGACCACGGCCACGACCGCCACCACGTCCACGGTTACTACCTCTTCCTCTGGTGCCTCTTTTGGGGCCTATATAGTAACCACTTTGAGTGTAGCCATTATCTTCGCCATAGCTGTTATCAAAGGTACCTCTACCTCTTCCTCTGAAACTGCCCCTGCCTCTAGTAGCATTAAATCTCTTTTTAAAAGGTAAACCAGTTACAATGCTGGCAATTTCCAATTGGTCGTCACTATCACTACTAATATATTTATTTTCTTTTCTAACATATTTTGAAGGATAGGCTTTGTTGTTAACCCAAACACTATCATTTGGCTGTGGCTTATTATAAATACCAACATCAGATGATGGCGTTTTATAATGCGAACCATTTCTGGATGCTCTTTTAAAGTCCTGATTTTTACCTGTTAACAAATTAGAGGCAAATTCCATAGAATTCGATCCAGATCCTGAGCTTGAAGTTTCTTCGTAATCCTCTTCATCGCCTGAGTATTCCTCTGGTTGAATTTGAAGCTCATCAAATCGACTGTTTTTATTATTAATGATTTTTCTGTTGTTGTTGTTGTTGTTGTTGTTGACCATGCTGTTATTATCGTTACTAAAATTCTGTTCATTTTCTATATTGTTAACCATTTTCCCATATTTGTTGTTATCATTATTATTATTATTATTATTATTTATAATAATATTGTTGTCAATATTATCATTACCGTTATTGTTATTGTTATTGTTATTAATAACAATATTATTATCTATGCTATCCTTATTATTCTCGCTATTGTTATCCCTAATGCTGTAATTACTGTTATCCCTGTTTTCCTTATTAATGTTATCCCTAATGTTATTATTATTATTATTATTATTGTTGTTGTTTTTGATGAGCAGCTGTTTGCCAAATTTGGATTGACATGGTTGTTGCTGATGTTGAATATTATTATGATTATGATTATGATTATGATTATGATGATGTTGAAGTTCATGCTGATGCTGATGCTGATGTTCATGCTGACTATTATTTTGTTCTTCTTGCTCATCAGACTCTGACTCTTCAATAAACTTTGGTAGGCTCATACCTGGCAAGTTCGTTCGCTTTTGGGCCACGCCAATTTCACGACCATCTAAGCAATGGTAATTTAACATAATGGCCTTTTTAACAGCAGACTCTCTTGAAAACTCCACATATGCAAAACCTTTACTCAAACCAGTTTTACGATCACAAACAATTGTAACCCTATTAACAACACCACAGTGTGAAAAGAAATTTTTCAATTTCCATGGGTGAATTCTAAATGGTATATTTGAAACATAAACTGATCTTTTATCAATTAGAGGTTGCTCCAAAGGTTGATGTGGGCCTAATTTGGACGTTATATCATTTGGGTCTTCTACTGAGCTTGAATTAGAATTTGCATCAACATCTATATCAGCATTTGAACTGGCCGAAGAGTTATTTGAGTTTGAAGTTGAATTAATGTTCGTACCTGAGCTCAGTGAAGTCTGAGTACTATTCAAAAAATCTGAATTATTCAAATTAGATGTTGTTGATCCCGTGCTTAAATCATTTTCCAAACTTAAAGATCCCCTTTTGCTATTGTTAAAATTATCAAAATTTAAACTTGAAATTGCGTTAGAGTTAAAGTTGGAGCTAGAGTTTGAACTGGAAATGAAATTAGCATTAGAATATGGCTCTCCTGAAGAGTAGCTAGAGGGCATTTCTAACTGAAACACTTTGCTTTCCCTTTTTTATATTACTGTTGTTGTCTAATATTTCAATCTGTTAAAAAATAAACCTCGGTCTGCTTAACAACCTTATGTCAACTTCTACTGAATTTCTTTTTTTTTTTTTTGCTTTCCTTGCCTTAGTTATTGGAAGGCTGTTCGTATTATATATATATTTTTTACTGCAAACAAAACACTATATTTAAAATACTTCCAACTCTGTGTTGACTATGAGGTGGGTTTATCTGTGTATATATTTTCCTTTGTTTCCTTCTTATTTAATTTTTTTCCAGTCCTGTTGGTTATTTGAGACAGTTGTTACCTCTTTTCTCTTGTGGCAGCAAAATTTAAAGGATTGAGATGATTTAATTATTTGGATACTAGAGAAGAGATGTTACACAAAGTAAAGGGTTAGTAGGAATGAATTTAACTCAGAGAATGCCCCCCATCCCAGACGACGAATCCAGTGAAAACATGCCCCCATCGGAAATTCCGGTGGAATTACCGCCGGACCAAGAGAAAAAATATTCCGCTCAGCAAAGGAAAAACCAGTACAAATCGAAGCAACAGTTGGTCGCAAAAATATGCAAGTTGCTTAGATGCTTAGCCTTTTTTTTTTAGTTCACGTTATGTCTATTGATAAAGGTGTAAATCCCTTCTCTCCCCCCGTTCACCATCCACGCTTTGGCTGAGGTGTTGTGAGTTTCGAATTGCCTTGCCGCACTTTTTTTTTTTTCCATCTTGTTCCAACGGGATCTATTTCGCAGGTTGCTCAGCATTAAAGAACTCCTCGTGCTGGCGCCTTGGCTATCGCAATGGGGGGTTGGTATATTCTATTTAGAGGCTATGTTAGCTTAGTTTTAAATTTTAGAAAAGTCTCCGAAGGCGTTGCCGACACTTTTGCCTAGGTGGCGCTGAGCAAGAACCGTGTGCTATAGCCGGGGTGCAGAAAGGATTTTGGTGCACTTTTTTGGCAATCGGAGGACTTCGTAGAATTGCAATTCTCTGGATTGTTCTACGTACATGGTGGATCTTTCCAAGGTATTCGAACACACTCTTTGTGATTTCCATCCAGCTTCTATGGCCTCCTGTTGTGTTGCCAAGGCATTTATCTGTAGATCCACTCCCAGAGCTCTCCTTCGACAAGTCTACTTTTACGTCTAGTGTAGACTAGAAGCACTTGCCAATCGATTTTTTAACGCATCTTCTATTCAATCCGGTTACTTTCCCCGTGCTGTGTTGCCAAAAACTTCATATCTATAGTGTGTTTACATAATACCCCGGCTAATCTTAAAATGTACAAGTACACATGATATACAAAAAACTAACACTATAAAATGCTACGCCACTACTTTTAATTTCGAATCCCGCTTGCCCTTGGCTGAATTTAATCGAAAACCTTTAGATACTCCTCTGCAACAAATCTAGCTCTGGCATTGGCAAATAGTTTCATCTCACTAACCTCTCTATCCACCTCTTCCATAAATTCAATGATAAAATCCACCAATTTATGCTTCATCATAACTTCTAAATTTTCCTTGACTAATAAAAAACTCACGTCGTATCCATCCATTGGTTTACGTCTTAAGATAACAAAGGACTCTGCCCTTTTCATCATAAATCTTGCAAATTTATCCACTAAAATTTCTTCAATTTCATCAGACTGTTTGATTTTAATTGAAACACGAACAGAATTGATTGATGGTTCAATTAAAACCCTCTCTGAGGCATTTCGGGAAATGTTTATTGGCTGTAGAAGAATCTCGCTGGTCTTTTTGGACTCAATCTCAGGATAGTTATGGCGCTCCACTAATTGAGACGAAAAAGTAGAAAGATTGAGTGATGCATTAAGGGAATGACGAACAACAGTCAGATATGGTCTAAGTGATTGTGACATTGTAGAGAGATTTGTGGCCAAAGTTGCTTGTAAACTAAAGTTTCGCCTGCGCGCCTTCTCCGCCATTTTTTTGAGCCTTCCCATGCAATCCAATTAGCCAAAATTGCAAAGGGGCCCCCACAGATGACGACATTACTGGCTCAGTTGGATACTGCCCTTGCCACTGAAGGTTGGGCCAGAGCCATGGATGAAAGTTCCAATGAGTTTTACTACTATAATGACGTACAAAGTTCCTGGGAAGTGCCACAAGCCGTGCTGGCAGGCCTTTCAGCTCTCATCGGTAAAGATGCTCACACTCTAACCAAAGAAATTGAAATTGCGCTTGCTGATGAGGCAAATAATAGTGAAACGACAGCGGCAGTTCAGGTAGACGGGAAAGATGAAGACGTTGAAGGCGAAAAAGTCAATGCTCATTCCGATGCCGATGATGATGATGATGATCATCATCAAACTCAAATTGGCAGCTCTGGTGTGAAAATGAACGACTTGATTGACCTTCCAACTGCCACATCTACATTCGTCCACCTTGAAGCTCAAACCACAAAAGAACCAAAAGAAATTTTTTTGAAATTTCTAGGCTCTTTAAATATGGAACCAAACTGGACGTTTAAAACATTTGTCAAAAACGCATCGAAAGATCCCCGATACTGGATTGTGGATTCATTGACGAGAAGGCAACTGTTTGAGGCCGTTTTAGTACAGACAATAGACGAAAGGCGCTCAGTGTCAGAGGCCTCAGCGGCTAATCCACTAGAGTCCAAAGAAAAGGACTCTCTCAAGGAACATCTGTTGAACACATCCAACGCGGAACTGCTTGGTACGAGATTCCTTGATCAATTACCCCAGTTGCAAGTCCTCTGTCCACATTTAACAAAGCTAGACATTTTAAAGGTATACAAAGATGCCACCAACTCCAAATACGAACAATTAGAACTTCAAATAAAAAGTGTGGAGTTGAAAAACTACAGACAGGACCGGAAGGCACGTGATGCCTTCCGTGATATTTTAAGATTGTTAATGATTGAAAAGAAAGGCCCAAAGGAGAAGGGGGAAATCTCGTACGCTAAATTTATCCAGCTAATTAAAGGATACCCTAACGGCGAGGCAGCTATGGTGGAGCTCTGTGGTCGTAAAGGGAGTACCTTGATCGACTACTGGTGGGACCTTGTGGACTTGATCTCTGAGGGTGAGAATAACCTGAAAAGAGTTCATCTCAATGAGGAAGGCGATGCCGGTTCGTTGCACAAGCAGAGGAAAATCGGCAAATGACAATGCCGTGTCTTGCCGAGAATGACTCTTCGCGTGAAAATTTGTATCTTCACTGGAGGCAGTTCTTGGGCAGCCACGAGATCCCATTCCATAAAAGGAGTATGCTTTCTAGATTTGCCTTCTCTCTCGCCAGCAAGAGAATGTCTTCGACCGTTGCCGGATTAGATGCGACCAAATTAAAAATTACCAAAACTGCCACTCCAAAGACTAGATTACCAAATGAAGAATTAGTCTTTGGTCAAACCTTCACCGACCACATGTTGTGTATCCCACACAATAAGAAAACTGGTTGGGGTGTCCCAGAGATCAAGCCATATGGTCCACTTACACTTGATCCTTCCTCTTGTGTTTTCCACTATGCATTTGAATTATTTGAAGGTTTGAAAGCTTATAAGGATGCCCAAGGTAATGTTAGAATGTTCAGAGTTGATAAAAATATGGCTAGAATGAACAAATCTGCCGAAAGAATCTGTTTGCCAACTTTTGATTCAGAAGAATTAACTAAATTAATTGGTGAATTATTAAAAGTTGATAACAGATTTATCCCATCAGAAAAGGGTTACTCTTTATATCTTAGACCAACTTTAATTGGTACCTCTGCAGGTTTAGGTGTTCACACACCTGAGGAGTCTTTGCTTTTTGTTATTTGTTCACCTGTTGGTCCATACTATAAGACTGGTTTCAAAGCCGTCAGATTAGAAGCAACTGACTATGCTACTAGAGCATGGCCAGGTGGTGTTGGTGACAAGAAATTAGGTGCTAATTATGCTCCATGTGTTAAACCACAATTAGAAGCAGCTGAAAGAGGTTATCAACAAAACTTGTGGTTATTTGGCCCTGAAAAGAATGTTACTGAAGTTGGTACTATGAACTTTTTCTGTGTTTTAAGAGATGCCGCTACTGGTAAGAAGGAATTGGTTACAGCTCCATTGGATGGTACCATTTTAGAAGGTGTCACTAGAGATTCTATTTTATCACTTGCCAGAGAGAGATTATCTGCTGATGAATGGATCATCTCTGAAAGATACTGTACAATCAATGAAATTGCTGAAAAGGCAGAAAAGGGCGATCTTTTAGAAGCTTTTGGTTCAGGTACAGCTGCCGTTGTCTCACCAATTAAAGAAATTGGTTATGCTGGTAAAGACATTGCCGTTCCATTATTGCCAGGTGAGCAATCAGGTGCATTAACAAAGCAAGTTGCACAATGGATTCAAGAATTGCAATATGGTGATGTTGAATCTGAATGGTCAAGAGTCATTAAGATCGATGCTTAAGGAGCTGTGCTTCTTTTTGTTTAGTATCTGTAAATTCAACATAAAGTTAAATCTAAAATTAAAACCGTTTACTTGAAGTTGTTATTTTTATCAAAATTTATAAAATTAATTTTAAAATTTATTTGAAGGCCTTGCAGATGATGTGATCGAGGAGAGAAGAAAAAAAAAGTTTGGAGATCTGGCAATTTTGTTCAAAGGTGAAGCCAAACGGGCAAACAGCAAAAACCTTGTAAACATGGTGTGGAAACCACAACGATCTATAGGTATTTCACCTCGTCGTTGTTATATATGGTCAACTTTAGCAGTAGCTTTAACTTTAACCATAATTTTCTTAACTAGGAAAACAGGTGCTCCAAGACCACTAAATGTAGATTTATCCAAATTAAATGAATTGTCCTTTGACGATAGATACAATGGAGAAGCTCTGGTTAAATATCCCATGAGTGAAAGGAAAATTGGATCTAAAATTGATGATGTTTTCCAATACGGTTGCAGAGATCCATTAGTTGAAGCTGAAAATCCACGTACAAATTCAGCATTCGTTGTATTAGCAAGGAACAGTGAAATTGACGGTGTTATTTTATCAATGAGATCACTAGAAAGAAGATTTAATCAATGGTTCAACTATCCTTGGATCTTCCTTAATGATGAAAAATTTTCAGCAGAATTTAAAAAGAGAGTGTTAGAAGTTGCCAGTGGTCGGGTTAAATTTGGTCTAATTCCAAAGAGCAAATGGAATTTCAAAGAAGCTCAAAGTGATCCAATTTTATTTGATGAAGCCATTGACTCTCAAGGTGATCGTTCAATTATGTATGGCAATATGAAATCTTACCATTCAATGTGTAGATTCTACAGTGGTTATTTCTTTGAACATCCATTGGTTAAAAATTTAGATTGGTATTGGAGGGTTGAACCAGATGTTGACTTTTATTGTGATTTGACATACGATCCATTTGTTGAAATGGAAAAGCATGGTAAAAAATATGGATATACAATTGCCATTAAAGAATTGGTTAATACTGTTCCATCTTTATTTAGAAGGACCAAGCAATTTGTCAATGAAAATAACATCCAATTGCCTGATAGTTGGAACTTATTTTCAACAAATCACAGATTTTTCAAAGGTAAAAATGAAAATCAGTATAATGATGTTAAAGATTTTAATGGATTAATAAATAAATTAGAATTGAAAACCCCATATAACTTGGCAATTAACTATTTAAAATTATCAAATAATAAAAATAACAATAATAATAATGAGAATGAGAATGAGAATGAGAATGAGAATTATAAAAACAACAATCTATTAAACTTGAAAAATTTTGATAAAAATTTACTCACAGCTTTAGTTAAGCATAGCACCAAAAAGGGTTTGAAAAATTCTGTACACGAAGTGTATGACGGAGAGGAATACAATCTGTGTCATTTTTGGTCAAATTTTGAAATTGCATCAAATGAACTATTTACATCTCCTGAATATAAACAATATTATGACTTTCTTGAATCAACGCATGGATTTTTTACAGAGCGTTGGGGTGATGCTCCAATTCATTCATTGGCTGCAGGTTTATTTTTAAATTTATCAGAAATTCATTATTTTAGAGATATTGGTTATAAACATTCAACTTTAGCCCATTGTCCATATAATTCACCAAATCAATTACCATATAAGGAAGGACCAAATTTTAAACATCAAGTTTTACCTGAAGATGAAATTTATTATGCAAACTATGATAAACCAGCCTCAAATAATATTGGTGCATCAGGATGCAGATGTAGATGTCCTGATAATCACAAAGAAATTGAAAATTCTGGTGGTTCATGTACAAATTTATGGGCAAAATTAATTGCCGATGACATCCCCCTGGGTAAAAAATCCCAACGTGATAATTTTTCAAGTATTGGTAAATTAGATAGGGGTTCATTGGGTGTTAATGAATATTTAGATTTAGATAAAATAGAAGAAATTTCAATGGGGTGGCTGTTGCAATGGATTAATGATGGTAAAAAGTTTCAAAATTGGAAATTTAGTAAAGAGGAAAGGGATATTTTAAGGGGGATTATAAAATAGTACAGTGTAGCGTGAAATGGCATAATATGATAGCGCTTTTAATAACTCCCCTCTTTTCTCTTAGTTGGCTTAATTACATAGCTTAATGATTTAATGTTTAACTAATATTTGCTTTGACTACCACAGCTGGATTCAGCACATAAGCATACACGGCTTTTCTCATCATATCTATATATATATATACCTTTAAAATAATTCTTTCTTGTTGTAAAAGAAACCCATTTACCGACTCTATCTTTGCATAACAAAAGCAAACGCAAAAGCAAAATCACGTTATTTGGATTTCTTGTCGTTTCTTATACCACAAGGCAATTCAATTAGTTTGTGGTTTTTTAACGGTTTGCGCTTTTGGGACTAGCTGGTGTGTAAATAACGCCTTAATGGACAATGCCTTAACACATCAGAGCCATTCTAAAGTTAGCTATAACGTTCGCCATTTTTGACAGATGAAGCTGAAGATGAGCGTAAGAATCTGGTTTTGATAACCCAAGTGGCAGCTAAAGATACGTTATTTATAAAATACGAATATATTGTTAATTTAAGAGTATTAGGCCTTTAGGAAAAAGATATAAAAAAATAAAATTCAGACTGTTTTCACAAAATGAGTGGGTCTATTTCGTAATAAAGTACTGGTCACTTTACAAAGAGGTAAATAATAATTTTAAAACAATTTTTTAGTCCCTCAGTCCTATGTATCTCCTTCTAAGGGAAGCATAGTTAAAGGGTTGAATAACAGTGTTTGATTCGTTTGTTCCATATCTCAATAAGAAAAAACATTAGTTAATGCTGTTGGATTGAATTTTCTATGGGCTTATATTGAAATATCATTAGTTGATATCATGAGCCATCTCTAATGATGGATGTGATGAATCAAATATACAATTGTGTATTATTATAACTATCATTTTAAAAAACTTCTCTTCCAAACTAAATTGGAATATTTAAAAAGCTTAAGCTGCTTTGTTACCATAAATACATGTTAATGGTAGGCCTTGTGGGGTATTCTGGTAACCAAAAGTATCATCACCGTCTTTGTCTGATTTTTACTGTTTTTCTTTATTGGCAAGCTCTGAGTCTTTAAAATCGGTAATTGTTGTTTCCTCGATATTTTCATCAATTATTGACTCTGGTTTGTCATTATTGGCTGGCTCCGTTGGCTCCGTTGGCTCCGTTGGCTTCGTTGGCTTCGTTGGCTCCGTTGGCTCCGTTGGCTCCGTTGGCTCCGTTGGCTCCACTGATAGCCTTGAGGTTGCAGTATCATTTTCCTCTGCTAAATCAGTAACTCCATCTACTTCCATTGCCGTATCTTCAACATCCTCCTCGATAACTGCCTTTTCCTTTTCAATTTTTAAATTTAACTCATCTTTAAGTTGAGGATTCCAAATTCCTTCAATACCGACAATACCGTCATCACAATATTTAAATTTACTCCAAAATCCAAAATTTCTAGCAGCTCTAATACTTTTCCAATTAAGCCTTTCAAACTCATCTAAATTACTAATATAATCAGAATTTGATTTTTCAATTGATTCTAATTTACCCCTGGCAAAATAAATATCATCTTTAATATCATTTAAAATTTCCTTTGGCGATAAAGAAGTAGATTTTAATTGTGAAAGTGAAAAATTATTCCTCCAAAGTCTTGTTAATTTTGGCGTACCCATTTTAGCCATAAATTTTGGCTTTTTTAATAAATTATTATTACTTTGAACATACTCATCTAATTTTCTTTTCCTTTGATCTTTACCAATTGCATTGATAGATTCAACAGTTGGATGAACAAATCCCTTTAACTTCATTTTCATCCAAATTTTTTCACTTGATTTTAAAATATAAGAAATTTCTTTGCTATGAAAATTACCAATTATTGAATAAAATTCTTTATTAAATTCTTTAATTTTAACTTTAAATGTGGCATTTGTTATTAAGTTTTCTAATACTTGTGGTCTACGAAATTTTTTTGGCATTTCAGAGTTACACTCGGTGATCATTGGGAACATATTTTCATAAAGTAATAAAATTAATAAATTTGCATTTATTGTCATTTGAATTAATAGTGACCAATAATTATTTAAAGCTTTTAATTGATCATTAAATTTATCAAAATTTGTTGACCAATATAAAATTGATGCAACGTCTTCGTTTAAATTTTTTGGTAAATCTAAAGATATGCTTTGCCCATTTGAAATTGGTTTAAATTTTTTAAATGCCTTTAAAATATTGCCGAATAAATTAAAAATTGAATCAAATTTTGATCTATCATTTGACCAATTTGCTTTTGTTATAATTGATTTTAAATTATCAAAATTTGATAAAATTTTTTTAATATTTAAAAGTAAATAGTCAGTTGGATCTTTACCATTACCTTTAATATTTTTTAATCTTTGTGGATCAGAAACGACACCGTCTAAATTAAAGTGAAAAATTAAATTATCACTAAGTTTATCACTTATTTCTAATGATCCATAAATTAATTGTCTAAATTTTTGTGTTGTTGCAATGTGAGTAGGCTCAATTGGAGATAGCTTTGACGTGATACTTTTATAAAGTGATAATAATTTTGATCCAGGACGAAGTTTACCTTGTAATTTATTATTATTTGTTAATGCTAATTGACGAATTGCATTGGATTTATCAAAGTAGACATCCGAAAAGATACCCGTTAAAAATTCCAAGGGCATAATTGTTATCAACGTTGTAAAGACCTGAGTATAATTATGATTTGGTGATAATTTATCTAAAGCATGTGATAAATCAAAAATAATTAAAATATTTTTTAAAAGTGATTCTTTGTCGTTTAAGTTCATTGTCAATTGCAAACAGTATTCGTTGAGAAGTGTTTGTATGAGATTGGCATGGACATTGTCTTCAAATTTTGAAATGGTGCTCACTAACAGTTCAAAATCTGTGTTTCCACTGGTAAATAAAGGTGAATATTGAACATGTTCAAATAATTGGCCAATGCTAAAACTGTCTATGGCCTTTCCAAACTGTTCAAAATTGTCCATGTCTATTCCGTTGGAAGGGTGCTTGGAAAAAAAAAAAAAAAGCTAGGGATGAAGCACAAAATTTCAAACTTTATAAAAGTTGACTATAAAGTAAAATCTACAAACTAAACCATAAAATTAACAAAAGAATAATTGCAACAAAACTTATTATCAATGCCTCCTTCCTATGCCTAGCATCAATTTTACCAATTAAATCACCCAAACCAGGAACCATAACAAGCACACTCTCTAATCTGCCACCAACAGAACTTAAAATATTTCTCTGTCTTAAAATTTCGTCTCTTGTATCTAAAACTTGAGAAATTAATCCGTCAATTACGTTATGTGCATCATTTGCTCTAGAGCGTTCGTTAAGCATATAATCATCATCTGACATTCCTGACACCATTGGATTTTCACTTGCCAATGTACCTCTATTCCTATTATTATGCTCTGCAATATCTTCTCTAACGCTAAACATTAAATTCAATCTATTACGTTCTTGTTCAATGGCTAATTTTATCCTTTGATAGTCAATTTTAAATCTACTCAATTCATCTTTGTGCCTGGTTAATTGTTGTAATTTAGTAGCGGGTATAGAGGCATTAAAATCTACAATTCTTTGAAGTTCCTTGATAAGAGTGGCAAAATTGTCAAGAAGCTCCTCAACTTTACCCTGTGATTGAATCTCCTCTGCCGTGGCAGAGGTTGAAGTGTGATGTGAAAATTTGGCAAATAAAGCCAATGCATCAGAAAGTTGTACGCTAGAAGACAACAAGGCTGATCTCGTCTGTGCAAACTGTGAACTCATGCTGCCTGTTGTTGCCCAACGTGTCCAATTGGCCAGAAGAGAGCCAAATGAATCACCAGCCACTCCATGCGCCACACATCGTCATCGTTGTGGCGCATTACAAAGTGGCGCATTAATTGGCACGGGTGCAGATACCACCAGCCTTGCCGTGCATGCTGAGCCAGGTCAACTCGGAACTCACTACCAGGTGTCACTAGCTCGTCAAGGAGGTTCTGGGAAAAAATAACTTTTTCTTGTTCAAAGTCAACGTCAAGATCAAGGCCAGTGCTGTGCGCCACTGTACTCTTTACCAACGTGCGGAAATAGACACACGGTGAGCGGTACACCTCATGGTAACCGATTCTTCCGTGGATTGTTACTGGCTCGTTCTTTATTTGCATGTAGTGTTGGAATTGTACAAACTGAGAGGTGTGTTAGTAAAAGGCGTAAATGTAAATGTAAATGTAAATGTAAATGTTCACATACCTTTTCCAGTGACTCTGAACCAATGCCTACATTGGTAAAGGGGAAGTTGGAAATAACCCATTGGGACAATTCCTCAAGTTGGTTATAAAATACTTCACGCTCCATTTCAGTTTAAATAAATAATATGAATAAAATCGATATACAAAAGAGAAGAGTAGAGGGGAGAGAGAGAGGGTAAAAAAAAACTAAAAAAAAAAGTCTGTAGTTTCTTGTATGTTAATCTATGAATGGGATGAAAACGAAGGAATGAGTTAGTCAATCAATCAATCAAGCAAATCAATCAATCAATTAGATAGCCATAGACTTTTTAATTTCGGCAATGGCAAGACCTGGATTCAAACCCTTTGGACAAGTTCTAGAACAGTTCATAATAGTATGACATCTGTACAAACTCATGCTATTTTCTAACATTTGCTTTCTCATTTTAGTGGCAGTATCTCTTGAATCAATCATCCATCTATAAGCTTGCATTAAAACTGCTGGACCAAGATATTCTTGTTGATTCCACCAGTAACTTGGACAAGAAGTTGAACAACAAGCACATAAAATACATTCATATAAACCGTCAAGTTTCTTTCTATCTTCAATTGATTGTAAATTTTCAGTCTTTGGCATTTCCTTGTCAGATTGAAGATATGGTTGAATACTTTTATATTGCTTGTAAAAATGAGTTAAGTCAGGAACTAAATCTCTAACAACGTACATATGTGGTAATGGATAAATTTTTAATTCATTTCCTGAATCCTTGTCAATTTTACAAAGGCAGGCTAAGGTATTTCTACCACCAATATTCATTGCACAAGAACCACAAATACCTTCTCTACATGATCTTCTAAATGTAAGAGTTGGATCTTGTTCATTCTTAATTTTTAAAAGTGCATCTAAAACCATTGGACCTGTTTGGTTCATATCCAATTCATAGCTTTTCATATGTGGCTCAACATCAGGAGTATCTGGATTCCATCTGTAAATTTTAAATGTTTTCATTTGTGGCACCTTTGCCGCAGTGGCAAGACCTCTAGAGAATAAACGTAAACTCATTGTCAATTATAATTGATTCTTTGGCAAAAGAAGAGAAAGTTGTGTATTTGCCCGCTCTCTATTGGCAGAGCGAGAAAAAAATCGCCGCTGCACCGAGTCGCCTCCGAGTTTATGCGTAATCTCGGAAGTCAGCACTTTTTAGCCGAGTTTTCCATCTGGCCAATGAAATCGCCGCAATTGGTCAGTGGGTTGTTTAGTGTCACGTGTAATGAGGGGGGGGTATTGTAACGTATATAAGTAATAATAAATATTAGGCTAAAATTAAAATTAAAAAAAAAAAAATTCCCATTCCTTTCGAGTTAATTAAGCAATTGGCTAAGTCTTGTAGCCTTTGAATCTGTTTCTGTATCTGTATCTGTTTCTATTTCTATTTCTATTCCTCTCTCTGTCTTCCTCTCAGCATCTTGTTGCCTGTCCAGTTTGGCCCTTTTGATTTGATGCTCAACTTCTTTCTCAGCTTCCTCTCCCTGCTCATTCCCTTTAAATGATTCTTCAAAATCCTCACCATCGCCACTTAAAAATCTCTTTTTACTTAATCTACCAGTGTCAATAATGGAACCCTCTTCATCACTAGAATTACCTTTATAATCAACCTGATTATTAATCTTTCTCCATCTAAATTGACATGCATGCAATGTTCTCTCTGGGAATTTAGTGGCAATTTCTTTCCAACTTAGCAATTGATTCTTTTTAAAATCAACTAATTTTTCGTCTTCTTCCTTACTCCAAAGTTTATACTTACTTTTACCACTAATATCTTGAACTAAAAATTGTGGATAAAAAATTGAATATGGATGCTCCCAATTTCCTGTTTGTTGATTAAACATAGGTGGTAATTGAACCAACTGTTGAGTATGTGGATGCTGTGACTGAGCTTGTGGTGGATGTTGATGTTGATGTGGATGTTGATGTGGATGTTGAGGCTGAGCCTGAGCCTGAGGTTGCGCTTGATTATGTGGTTGTGGTTGTCCAGCATAGTATGGATTGAATGCCGTTTGCCCATTAATGGTTCTTGGAGTCTGATGTGGATGGAAAGGTATTTGCCGTTCTTGTTGCTGATGTTGCAATTGAAGTGGTGAATGTGGTGGCTGCATTGGCATTGGCATCGGCATTGACATAGGCATCGGCATTGGCATTTGAACCCCCATTGGAATCCCCATTGGTGCTCCCATTGGTACTGGAACTGGAACTGGCACGGGTATATGTTGATCTCCACCAAATCTTGAATGAAACTGTCCGGGTGGTGTCGTCGAATGAGACCTTAGAATTGGTGTTGATGGCAAACTTTGGAAAGGTGTTGCCTTGTATTGTGGGATGTTTCCATAACTGTTAAACACTCCCGGATGCGGTGAAAATATTCTTGGGGATTGGCCAGATGTTGAAAAAGGTAAATTTCTAATATGCATATGCTGAGGCTGATCATGCTGTTGAGAAGGAGGCCTCTGCGGTGAGTGTATCACAAATGGATGTGGAAAATTGGAAAGTGGTGGAAGTTTCTTTTGTTCTGTTTCACCTTCTTCTGCTGCTGCTGCTGCTGCTGGTGGTGGTGGTGGTGTTGTTACCATTTGTATTGGCTGTCGTGGTGCTAGTATTGGCCTTGACAATAATATTGGTGAATCGGGTGCTGGTGCTAGTGGTAGATCAATTGGTGCTTTATGGTGTGCTAGCATTTCACTACTCATATAAAGCTTCCTAAAAATAGTTGACTACAAAAAGATTCTAATGGATGCCTTTGGGTGGTGTCCGCAAATGGGAAGAGGCACCCTTTTATAAGAGGCGCCATCAGCTCCCCAAGTTCTATCTGGACCGCCCTAAAAATAAGCCAAATTAGAACGAAAACGAGCGGCTGCCTTCTATTTTACCCCATGACGCACCTCTCGCGCATGTCGTGCATATTGCACAGCAAGCCTTAATCTTCTTTATTTTTTCTTATTCAATGTATATAAATATTTAAATATGTACAGATTATTGTCTTAAGCTATTATTTCTAGTTGGTGGATATATAAGTGTCCATTTAAACGCGGTAAAGATTAGAAGCAAAGCAAAATTTAAATTTAAATTTTGCTTTGCTGGCTCCACCTTCGTCAAAAAGTGTGTGCACTGAGATAAAAATGGCTTTTTTTTTTCTCGACTTTTAGCGCACGGCAGTTTTGAAACGCCGCCCGCGTCTTCCTGTGCAGCGTAGAACTCTGCAACATCCACAATCTTTAATTAATTTCAACTTAAAATGGCATGATGTACTGAGTCACTCTCATGTGATATTTTCATATAAGGCTTGGCTAGTTATTTTGTTTAACAGCTTCACCTGCTATATCTTCACTCTAGAATATTTGTGGTTTTCGGCTCCTGTCAGCAACAGCGCTATACGCCCTTGGCTCCTTTAACGGCATGTGGCTTCGAGGGACAAAAAAAAAAACAAAAGAGAAAGAAATCGAAGAGGGAAAAAAAACTGACAAACTATTTTCTGTAGAAATTTCATTTTTAAAGGGCTGAGAAGAAGTTCTATATATATTACACCGAACACTATATGCGATTTCTTGAAATAATTAGCCTCCAACTTTACGCCGCGCATGAATCGATCGAGATCTAAATTGACGAATGGGTTTGCTTTATTGCCGGGACATGTGCGAAGGTCACACTCAAAAAAGCCAATTAACAGGCTTTTTCTTCTTCTCCTCCTTTAACAGCAAAATTACTGCGTTTTTATGAATGAGCTCTGTAACAATATCTATTAATGCATCCAATTCCTGCTAGGGTGGTGATCTTTTATTTTACTGTTGCGCACTGGATCCCTTGCACACACTCTTCAACTCACTCAATGCTTCTTCTTCCTCACACCAAGCCTTTCTTTTTTCCAAATAATCCATGCTGAAGATTTGCATATAGAGCAATGCAAAATGTAAAAACGTGTGTAGACCATATCATAAAGGCTATGTGCACGTTAGCCATTTGTCGTTGGGATTAATAACCCCAAACTGGAATTTTCTAACTTTGTCTAATGTGCACCAGCTTTTATCCCCTTCCACATTTTCTTAGCTTAAATTTAAATTTAAATTTATCGTATAAAGAAAAAAAGAAATCGGAAAAAAAATAGAGCGCTAAGCGCACCGCACCGCGACATAACATGGAAAAAGTGGTGAGATCACGATGCCAAACGGAGTTTCAGTGTAAAGGAAAATTAGTGTGAAAGTGTATAGCAGTTAAAAAAAAAAAAGATAGTCATTTGTGATGACGTGAGAATTTTTGCTTTTGGTTTTTTTTTTCTCATTTCAAATTAATAGCTAGCTCCCAGCTAAAGCTGTGTGCATGATTGCTCTGTATAGCTCGTCAGGTACAAAGTGCCGCAGATATATATAGTGTATGATCTACGTATGTGTGTAGTGCGCTGTCTTTATGTTTTTTGGGGAGGGAAAGAGGAGATAAAATCAACACAACTACATAAGAGTAACGCCTCCATAACTGATAATAATAATAATGATGATGATGTTTTCACTTGATAAAAAAAAATACGAGAGAGGAAACAGAGGAGGCTTATTTGCCTCACTCTATTTCTTTTGCTTTTTTTTTTTTTTTGGTGCATCTTACCGCGTTTAGTGGCTCTCGTCATAAAGGCTACTATCTTTAAACCCCAAATGGAAATTCTTTTCGCCGAGCAAGTGAGCTATATGCCGTTAAGGTTTGCGTTCGCTATAATTCTATATTTAGTGAAATTCCATATCAGCGCCGCACGCCTCTGCCAGCCACTTTTTTAGGCATCTCTTTTTAAATAAATATTAAAAAAAATGTTTAATTACACTGGTTAATTCCACTTATTAAGTTGAATTAAAATTTTATAAAGAGGAAAAAAATCAAAACGCACACTCTAGTCGTCTTGGTTTTCACTCTTTGTTTCTTCTTCTAACACGACTGGCAATGTCGCCGCCATTTTTATCCTCTTCTTGCATTAATTGAACAATTTTTATATACTCTGAATCTTCCTGTTTAAGCTGATCTAAAATGCTCTTTCTTTTCTTTTTCTCAGTTTTTGGCTGCTGCTTATTGGACTCTTGTTCTTGTTGATCTAAATCTTGATCCTCTTCAACAACAACCCCACCTAATAATAAACCACTTGCAACTTCAACAATACCAATAAATAAAGATCCAAAAATGGCAAGACAATAATTACTAATACTGACACCAATCATTAACCAAGAGCCTTCAGTTTTAACCTGATAAAAAAACCACAAACTTAATAAATCACAAATGCAAATAACTAAAATACTAATACTGTATTTTTTTAATCTCATTTTAATATTTAATAATCCAATACCAACTGATAATAAAATATATGGAATGATTAATTTAATCATTAAAAGTGCACCCATTGGGAATGGATCAAAAATTGGCATTAATCTATAAACTGAATCAAGTGAAAATGTTGAAATTGATGAGATATTACCCGTTCCAAAGAATGCAATTTGTAAATTAAAAAATCCAATTAATGTTATTCTAATTAAATCAAAATTTTCTTTATTTTTATTCTCAATTAAAATCCACTGATAAATTATTGCTGAAAATAAAATATAAAATAATCCTTCAAATGAAATTGTTAAAATAACAAATGTTGGTGCCAACGTTAAAAATGTTGATAAAAATCTAATTGAATAATTATTATTTAAATATTTAAAGTGTAACATTGGTCCAATTAGTAATGATAAAATTAAAATGGTCCATCCAATTAATTGTGAATCTTTTGGTAATCCATCCCTATTTGTTAATGAAATAATTGATTTTGTTGTTGAATAAATTGAAATTAAAATTAAAGTAATTTGAAATAAAATGATTCTACCCGTTTCAATTGACATTTTATTTTTAAATTTAACAAATGAAATTAATCCAATTAAAATCATTAAAAATCCTGAAAGAATTATTAAATTTAATGATTCAATTTTAACAGGATCTTGAATTGGGAAAATTGATAATAAACAACAAGTTAAAATCCAACTAATGGTTAATTTAATATTTTTAAAATTAATTGCATCCCTTTTAAATAAAATAAATGGATAAATTGAAAGCATTAAATACATAATTGAAAATACCTCTCTATTTGTAAATCCAATGGCAATTGATTCAAAAAAAATTATTATAAATAAAAATAATCCAATGATACCAACTGTTGATAATCCGTTAAAAAATAAATTAAATCCAATAATTAAATCACTTTTTAATGAAATAATTTCATGCCAAAAATAAATTGGGAATAAAAGATAAAAATAATAATTAATTGGTGATTTTTGATAATAAAATAATGATGACATTGATAATCCAATAATTCCAAATAAAAATTTATTAAAATTAATTCCAAATTTTTTATTTTCTTGATTTTCAACAGGGATAATAAATAATTGTAAAAATATAATAAATGAATAAATAATCCATCCAATAAATCCCATGGTAACAATTGAACGTAACATTAACCAATTATACTTTTGTAAATAATCTAAACCTTCTAAAATAACATTATTAAAATTTTGAATTAATTTGATAGTTTCAATTTCAATTTCTTCAATTTGAAAATCTAAAATTGAATTATTCTTAATTTTAGCAATTAAATTTTCAATTTCCATTTTATAATGTGCAATTGATTTAATTTCAAATTTAGGGAATGATTTAAAATTAAATTGAATACTCATAACTTCTTCCTCTTTAACGATATATTGCTCAAGCAATGATTTACAATTTGAAAATAATCCTTTAATTTTTAACTCTTCTGAATGATTAATAAAATTTAATGGTAATTGGCCAACATTATTAACTGGATAATCAATACCAATTAAATATGACATTAATGGTGCAATATCTGCCTGTTTAACATCATTCCTTTGAATATTATTTAAATCCCAATTTAACATATCTTTATTTTCAAATTCATCTAATAAATACAAATTATTTTCAGGTTTGATAAATTTAGGTTTATTACAACCTTTACCCCAACAAATTAATGGGGTTCTAGTATTATTTGGATGACCATCACCATGAGATCCAAAATCTGACATACCATGATCAGCGGTAAAGATAAATGCCGTTTCTTTATCACCAAAAAAATTATTAACTTTTTTAACTAATTTTTCAATTTGTTCATCTGTATGCATAATATTATTATAATATTCAGCAGAGTATGGCCTATAACTATGACCTGCTGTATCTGTACCTAACAAATGTAAAAAGAAAATATTACCATTTTGTCTAATTTCTTTATTTAATTTTGCATCATGAGTTGAATTATCAAATAATTGATAAAGATGATCAAAGACAAACTTATCAAGTTCAATTGAATCTTTACTAAAGTCTTCAAATTCATGACCGTACATCCAGGTATCAATTTTACCTGGTGTTGCACCTTGTGCAAACATTGGTAAAATATCTGGTGATCCAAATGAATAGGTATGGGTTGACCTATTAAAAACAGAGTCAAAATCAACAGGATTTTCTTTCCATCCTTTGGTAACTGCACTGACATCTTCATAAAATCCTGCAATCATAGCCACATGACCTGGACGTGATTCAGTGGGCATACGAGTGTGTGATAATCCATAAGTACCCTCATTTAAAATAACTGATCTTAAAAATGGTGATAAATAATCATACTCACCACTAACTGGATGCAATTGCTTACCTAATGTTTTATCAGCTCGTTGACCATCACCAACAATTAAAAACAATCTCTTTGCCGGTGGATCCTGTGTTGAAATCATTGGTTGCATGCCGTGCACCAATGGAGAGACAAAATAAATGTCAAAAATAGACCATAGATAAACAAGATGGAATAAAACCCCAACTACAAGCAACGTGGCCCTTTTCGAATGCCAAAGTTGAAGCATCTCCTCAGCACAAACAATGCCAACACGCAGACTGAAAACATCAATTTTTAAAAAAATCCCGTCTATGCGCCACGCCATGCGCCACGTTTCGAAGAGGCGTGTATTACAGATATATGAGCAGAGAGGGGGTATAGAGGGCCAATAAGTCTTGAGTGTTGTATGGAGTTGTTAGCCGTTTCCCCCATCTCCCCGTTAATGTTTGCACTTAAGTCATTCGATGACCAATTGGCCCGAGTTGAATGACATTTAATTTAATTGCTCCACTTTCTTGGCTTTTTTATTTTTTAACGTGTTCGCTTTCTCTTCTTGTCTTTTTTTGTTTGCCCGCTCAACTGCAATTTATTACAATTAAAATGGTCTCTGCAACATTCAACGAAAAGGCTGATGCCGTTAAAAGTCTTCCATCCAAGCCAACTGATGATGAACTTCTCCAATTGTATGGTTTGTTCAAGCAAGCTACAATTGGTGACAACACCACCCAAAAGCCAGGTGTCTTTGATTTTAAGGGTAAGTACAAGTGGGAATCCTGGGATAAATTAAAGGGTACCTCTCAACAAGAAGCTGAAGAAAAATACATTGAACTCGTTGATTCATTAATTGCCAAGTACTCTGCTTGAAAAGGCTCTTATTGTCTTTTTAAAAGATTTTCATATTTAGCTAAGATTATGTATTATTTTTTAGTTTAACAAGAGTAAATAATTAAATAGAAAAAGGATATTTTTACTCTTTCTTGTCCTTTTGCAATTGAACGTTAACACGCTTCCAAAAATCAACCATCATAATAAAGGGTAACACCATTGTTGGCGCATACAAACCGGCTAAATTCAACACCTGGCTAAAACTCAAACCTTTTGATTCACCCTCAGCTAAAACATAAATAAGACAAACCAAACTGGTAAATCCGGCATTGAATCCATAGAGGATAAACATTGGCCACGTAAATTTACTAAATCCCCTCTTGTCATTACGTAAATAATCAATTGCACCAAAAATGAAAAATGGCAATTGAAAAATTAGTTCCCAAATAACAAAAATTTTAATCCATAAGGGTGTTTCAATTGCAAGGAAATCTTTATTTTGATCAATGTGAAATTTTGACAGAATTTTTTGAAGTTCAATTTGATATTCAATTGGGATGACAAATGTAGCATCCATTAGTACCGTAATCGGTGTATGAATTAAAAAGTAGTAAAAGTAAACGCTGTCTAGAGACATATTCGAAGGAGGAAGGGGGGAAGGGGTAGCTTAAATTGATGGAGAGCAAATGTAAAAGTTAACGTGTATGTACTGAGTATTTGCGAGCTTAGCAAAAAAAATTGGTTGTCGGCCCAACGCGTTAAAAAAATAAATTTAAGAAGTGCCACCTTCCGGGATTGAACCGGAGACCTCTGCATTACAAGTGCAACGCTCTACCACTAAGCTAAGGTGGCTTCTTCTTGTTTTGTTATTTTTGATTTCAAGTATAATATGCAATTATAACGTAAGCTTACGTAAATGACACACACGCACATTTTGAGATTTTTGTAAGAAATTTGAGGATAAACATTTTTGTGCGGTTAGGTGTTTCACAGAACACAAATTTCTGTCTTCAAAATACCTCCCCAGATCAAATTTTAACACATGGCATCAAATAAAGAAGCATCTTTTTAGTGTTTTAACAATTTTTTTTTTCCAGCTATTTCTTTAGTAGTTTTCACGGCTTGAAAGAAATAAACACAACTTGAAGTTTGTCATAAAATTTCCATTTTCGATCTCCCTAGCTGTGTAAAAAATGCGCTGCAAATTTCTGCATTTTTCCTCTCAATTGGCGCAGAGCTTTTTTGGGTTTCTTTTGAATCCGTTAGCTGGCCCCCCAGTTCCAGGGGAATAACAGCTCTTGCATATGAAATATTTTGGTGTCTCCAAATGAAAATATCATTTTAGTTGTTTCAAAAACGTTCTTCAAATTTTAGGCTTACATTTCTACTACCAAATAAATACTCTTCATCTGTTTGGGTTAACCTTGCCCCGTTTTCTTCTTCTTTATCTGACCTAGTGTCTTTTAGGTATTTACGAATTTTTCTTTTAAATTCAACAGGATGTAATTCTTCGATAGTAGCCTTAACATTTGATGTGTCATACATTCCATTGGACGTTAGGAATGGTACCCAATGTCTTCTTGGAAGCTTATCCATTGAAAAAAAAATTAATGTTGTAGACAAGCTCTTGTTATAGTAAACAATTGTACTTATTTGATCAATGATCTGATCAATTGTGAGTTTTGAGCCATGATGATGTATTTTACCAATAAGCTTAAATTCTTCTACACCGCTTAAGACTTTGCACTCTTCATTCATAGAACCAGACAATTTCATATCGAGACCTTTATAGTGTTTGGGTGAAAATATTCCTTTAAGATTAATTCAAATAAATTAGAAATTGTTGGTTTAGCATCTTGGAAATTAGTATGTTTCAAAATACTGATCATGTCAAGGCCAACAATATTTGATGTGCACTCTTCCATTAGTTCTAAGTATTTTGGGGATTTTCTATTAACAGATGCCTTGAAAGATTCGGGAGCAACCAGCTTTATGCTCTCAGGAGTATCCTTTATAAATGTGTATGTAGTAGAGCTTGAAATTCTGGAAACAAAAATTGGAAATCTATAAAGGATTTACCGTTTTCGAGGTTATCAAGGTTTTTAGAATCTATCCAAAGAGCAAAGTCGTTGAATTAATATTCTACAAGTTTAATAAAGTATTTAGCTAAAATGATTTTTTTTTAAAAATGCAGTGGTATATAAACCCCGGTAAATATAAAAGAATGATAATGTACAAAACAAGGAACGTATGAATGAAAAATGCAAAATGAAAACTGAAGGTAACAATTAAATATTGTTTACAATTAACAGTCAATCAAGTCAACAACCTTCAAGTAAACTGGTTCACATTGGGAACCAATGTGTTCATCGTACAAGTTGTAGAAGTTACCAGACAAACATTGGTAGAAGACAGAGGTGGTACCAATAGACAAGTCACCATCTTCAGAGATAGACCAACCAGCAGCGTAAATAGCACCTGCTTGTGGTGGTGGACCATCAAATTGGAATTGTCTGTTGGCAACAATAGAACCAACTCTACCCTTGACATCAGTTAAAATACCACCCTTCAAAGTCATAGACAAAGCACCGTCAACCTTACAAGAAACTGGGAATTCATCGTCGTCATCTTCTTCTTCTGGAGCGGAAGTAGCAGAAGCAGAGGTAGTCTTAGTAGTTGAACCTTGGATTTGACCATCACCAATTTGAGTGACAACACCAGAGGCAGTCTTAGTAGTAGCTTGGATTTGACCATCACCAATTTGAGTGACAACGGCATCAGCGGTCTTAGTAGTAGCTTGGATTTGACCATCACCGATTTGAGTGACAACGGCAGCAGCGGTCTTGGTAGTAGCTTGGATTTGACCATCACCAATTTGAGTGACAACGGCAGCAGCGGTCTTAGTAGTAGCTTGGATTTGACCATCACCAATTTGAGTGACAACGGCAGCAGCGGTCTTAGTAGTAGCTTGGATTTGACCATCACCAATTTGAGTGACAACGGCAGCAGCGGTCTTGGTAGTAGCTTGGATTTGACCATCACCAATTTGAGTGACAACGGCAGCAGCGGTCTTAGTGGTTGGCTGGGCAGTAGAGGTAGTAGCTTGAATTTGACCATCACCAATTTGAGTGACAACGTCTCTCTTTGCAAGAGAGGCAGAAGCAGAGGTAGTGGAAATTGGATCAATAGAAATGGCAAAAGTCTTGGTGTAGTCAGTCATACCACCCTTCAAAGTGGCAGATGGGGTCAAAGTACTCCATGGTTCAGATGGAACAAAAGCAGCCAAGGATTGGGCAACTAAGGCCAAAGTAGAAATAGTCAAGGTGGAAGTTCTCATTTGTTGATTGTTGTGTTTGAAGTGTTGATTGTAGTGAAGAAAGAAAAATTTAAATTGTGGAGAGGATTAATGATTCCTTTTATATCTGTCAAGAGTGATCAAGATGGATCATGACGTTGCTGGCCAAGCTGGGTGGCTGTTGCCAAACACTCCAAATTTGGCCATAATGAAAACAAACTCCGGTATTTTTAGCACATGGCTGGTTTTGTGCCTGGCGCAATTATTCCCAAATAGGCAAAAAATGCACATGGCACGTGACTTTGTTTTGCTGGGCGACGCACGCTCTGATCCAGTTGGATCAGCTGCCAAATATAGAACACTCATTTTTCAAGTTTCAAGCCTAAATATAATTGTAAAGATAACGATAAAGATAAAGATAAAAATAAAAATAAAAATAAAAATAAAAAACAAGCTCAAGCTAAACCAAACAGACAATTAAAACGAATCCTCTGCTACTCTTCATCGCTATTCAATTTTGATAGCACAGAGGCACTCTTTTGACCCTTTTCCCTCGTGGGAACATCAGCCCTGTTTAACATTTTTAAGAAATCGTTGGCATAAGGGGCATGGGTAACACTAGGATCATTCAACTCCTTGACGGTATTTAAATAATTGTGATAGATATCACCATTATACTTACCCAACACTGAATTGAGGAAATAGTCACTGAGTTTGAAAGAATCTGTCAATCCAATGGTATCCTGTCTCACCAAAGCCAATAACTTTGTCATGGCATTACTCATTTTATCCATAACTTCTCGAGCAATGACATCATGTTGTAAGAAATAAACACCAAAGGACTCAATATTGCTCAGTGCAAATAATTTGGCCAAGTTTAACAGTGAGTCTTTGACATTGTCGCTGTAATTATCAAGGCGATCTATCCACTTACTCAAAATGTATCTAGCCGCATATAGCTTTGACAAGCTAAGCTTTTCTGCGCCTATTGAATCCCAGTCTTTAGTTTTATTAATATGATCAATGCACTTTAAAGAAATTCTTAAAATAACAGCATCTATACCCATTAACATTTCATTTATTGATGTTAAATTATTTAAAACATGTCCACTCTTACTAGACTCTTTTAAAAATTGATAATTGCCATTGCATTTATTTAAATTCATTGCCTTTTGAATTGTAATACGACCACTATTTTGTGCTAAAATATTATTATCACCTTCCCAAGTGCATTGAACAACATGATCAGCATAACCTTTTGAAAATCCTGCATATGATGAATAGCCATGACCACCACAACTTTGACGTGATTCATCAATTAAAGATGCAGTTATCCATGTGCACGTTGATTTTAAACTTGCAGAATCGGCAAAGATACCCTTTAATGAATCAATGGCTATTTTTAATTGATTAAAATCACCACTTTTAACTCCTTCGTCTAAATTAATCAAAGTTTCTTTATAATCTTTTTGAATTTGATTTGAGGCAATACTCATACCATAAACCCAAGATAAATATGGTAATAATCTCTTTTGATGTAAAGGATAATTAATCAATTGATTTTCAATGTTTTCACCTTTAATGGTAAATTGTCTACGACCAACGGCATATCTAAGAGCAATTGTTATAAATCTTTCACCAGTTCTGAAACTATCAGTAACCATTGTAACTCTACCACCTAAAAGTGCACCATATGCAAGTTGAGCCAAAGGTGGCTCTTCAACATTACCCTCTTTATCAATCTTTGTAAATTTACTAAGCATATATTCCCTTGGTATTTCAACATTTGAAAATTGAATCCAACCATTATCAATACCATCTCTACCCATTTTAGCACCAATATCACCAATGGTAATACCAGGCCATAAATCATGATTACAATCTCTTAATGGTACAACAAAAGTTTTAACTCCATGATCTTTATTATTAACAATTAATCGTGCAAATACAACTGTATGTGTTGCGCTATGAGCGGCACCACCAATCCACCATTTAGTTGCACCAACATGTGGAGTATTTATAGTGAAAACATCTTTTTCAATATTAAAAGTGGCAGTTGTTTGTAATGCAGCAACATTTGAACCATGACCAATTTCAGTCATTGAAAAGCAACCATAAATATCTTTCATATAAATAGCACCTCTTTCAAATGCCCAGTAATTAAATTGATCACTTGTACCATTACCTCTAATTGCACCAAGGAATAAACCAAGATGAACACCAACACGAGTACCCAATTGAGGATCAACCATTGCAATTAAATTTAGTCTATTTTGAAATTTATCAAAATTTGGAGCATCTTGCTCCATGTATTGGGCTAATCTGGCAATTTTTTTGGCAGTTTCTAAACGATGATCATTTTTGCTCATTTCGTAATATTCAGGAGTCATTTTAAAAATGGCATCCCTTTCAATTTGCTGTTCAAGAGTTAAAGTTTCCAATGCAGCCTCTTTTGATCCTTCTAAAAATTCATGCATTTCATTTAAACTGAATTTTGTAGCTAGCCTTTCCTTCCAAATGAGTTGCTGTGGATCAGGCTCAGTAGTATCTGGTAAAAGCGTTTCCATTTTATCCGTTGCGTTGCGTTGCGTTGCGTTGCGTTATGTTCTTACAAAAGAGGCTCTGGGAGTGATAGTCGAAGGGAAAGTTTTATTTATAAAGAGAGATAGCATCATCATTCACCCTTGGTAGTTTGGCCGAAGATGCCTTTTGGTGTGTGCATCTATATTTTTCCCCACAGCGGGTGTGTGTTTTCGGCGCAACTCGGAGTTATACATGTCCCTCCGAGATATTGTGATGACTTGCGGGTAAATTGGCCGTGCTGAGCCTGTTTAACTACTGCTTTGCCGTACTTGTCTGATGGCTGTTAATTCGTGTGCTCTAGTACTCCGCTATAATAAACTCGTGCGATATTCTCGGAGTTGAATACCCTTTTAGGTAACCACTAGCGAAAACCTGAATTAAGCATAGTACCAATGGAATAAATTATCATTTTTTTTTTTTTTTTTCACTACAAACAAAACTAAATGGAAAATACCCCTGTAAAACACCGGTCCCGGTATGGCTCACGTCCCGCCGCCGAGATCAATCGAACCTGACACACACCACCTCCTATGCCTCTGGGCCTAAGGTTGGCTTCTTAACATTTCTTTTACTCTTGTAATCATTAATGGCACTTTTAATGGCATCTTCAGCCAACATAGAACAGTGTAATTTAACAGGTGGTAAACTTAACTCTTTGGCAATGGTGGTATTTTTCAATTGAGAAGCTTCGTCTAATGTCATACCCTTGACTAACTCTGTTGCAAATGATGAAGATGCAATAGCTGATCCACAACCAAAAGTTTTAAATTTGACATCTTCAATAACACCAGTGTCATCATTAACCTTAATTTGTAAACGCATAACATCACCACAGGCTGGAGCACCAACTAAACCGGTACCAACATTTGATAACGTCTTGTCAAAGGAACCAACATTTCTTGGATTTTGATAGTGGTCAATAACCTTGGCATGATAAAATCTAACTGGCTGAACCAAATTACGAGCTCTGTTGAGTCTAAGCTGACGAGCAAACATGTTGATGGCAAAAGAAGGAAATTATTGAAATTGTTTAAAAATTCTCTGCCGAGACCGGGTAATTTATTCATGCAACTGTGGCGCATTTATTAGTGTGGCGCATGTATTATTGACTCACGCACACAGTAAAAATCTCCGGGGTTTACTGCATTTTTTTTTTTTTTTTTTTTCCACTTTGAATTTACTTTCAACTTGAGCCATGTCCGTTGATAATCGTCCATTGCCTTTCCACTATCAATTTATCTCTGGTGCCGTTGCTGGTATTTCAGAATTGCTCATCATGTATCCACTTGATGTTGTCAAAACTAGAATTCAGCTTCAGGTGGGATCGGGTGCCAATGCAGAATATTCGGGTGTCTTGGACTGTTTAACTAAAATCGTGCGTACTGAAGGTGCTGGAACTTTATATCGTGGTATCACAGCTCCAATTTTAATGGAGGCTCCAAAGAGAGCCACAAAATTTGCCGCTAATGACGAATGGGGTAAAGTTTGGAAGAAGGCATTTGGTGTGGAAAATCTAAATCAGAGTTTGGCAATTTTAAATGGTGCCTGTGCTGGTGCAACGGAGGCATTCATTGTTGTCCCTTTTGAATTGGTTAAAATTAGACTTCAAGATAAAACAAAGGCATCTTTATACAGCGGTCCTGGTGATTGTCTCGTTAAAACTGTCAAACAAGAAGGTTTACTTTCATTATATAAAGGTTTAGAATCAACCCTTTGGAGACAAAGTATCTGGAATGCTGGTTATTTCGGTGTTATTTATCAAGTGAGAGCTTTAATGCCCGTTGCAAATGATTCAACTCAAAAGACTATCAATGATTTAGTCTCTGGTATGATTGGTGGTATTTTTGGTACAACTTTAAATACTCCATTTGATGTTGTTAAATCTAGAATTCAATCAGTTGCTCCTGGTCAAGCGGCAAAGTATACTTGGGCTTGGCCATCTTTGGGTGTTGTGCTTAAGGAGGAAGGTTTCTTTGCCCTTTATAAAGGTTACCTACCAAAGGTTTTGAGATTAGGTCCTGGTGGTGGTATTATGTTGGTGGTCTTTACAAACTGTATGGACTTTTTCAGAGGCGTCTATTATGCTGATGAGCCAAAGCCTTTGAACTAATTGTTACTATTTATTATTATTATTATTATTATTATTACTATTATTATTATTATTACAATTACAATTTCTACCTCTTTTGGTATAGTCCACATTAAAACGCGGGGTAAATAGCCTCTAAGAGAGTTCAAATAAAATAACTACGTCCTATCATATTCACTTTGTACAATTCATGCAGCTACAATTAAGGGCCTCTAATTTCTACAGCCAATTGGCAGCTTTCAGTGCCCAAATAGGGTGCATTACAAGACATTACGTAATGTCAAAGAATCACTACCCCACACACTCGCTTCCAATTCCACTCCTCGCGCGAGTTTACAACGAGTCTCGTCGTATAAATTGAAAGGCCTTCCCAGCTGCTGTGAAAAATGGACGCCGTTGCAGAGCTCTTTTCATTCCCAATTGACTTTCAAGGTCAATCAACAGTTTACAAATTTAACATTTTATTAGCCACTGCTGCTTCAATCGTTTCATTTGTATTTTGCTTTGCCGTTCGTGATATAACACTATTGCCATTTTGCTTTGGTGCATTCCTTTTGCTTGCAGCCATTGTCATATTACCACCATATTCAGCTTATAAAACAAGTCCCGTTACTTATTTGAAAAGGCCACAGGCGAAGGTTGTAGAAATTGAACTATAGTTATTTTAATTTCTCTATTCACTCACTTTTATAGTATACTTTAACATGACTACACAGGATTTATTCCTCGGCTTTGATTTATCCACTCAGCAACTTAAAATCGTGGTTTGTAAAGAAGATTTATCAATTTGGGGTAAATACTCTATTGAATTTGATGAATTTAAAGATATCTATGGTACCGATAAAGGAGTTTTAAAAAATGATCAAACAGGTGAGGTTTTAACTCCTATTGCTCTATTTCTAGATGCCATTGAAACTCTGCTAGATAGAATGAAATTAGATAATTTCCCATTTGAAAATGTTAAAGGAATTAACGGTAGTTGCCAGCAACACGGTACAGTTTACTATACATCAGAAATTAACAGACTATTATCAACTTTGGGTAATGGTGAAGTTAAGTGGAGCCAACACTTGAAAAATGGTTTCAGCTTTGATTTAGCCTCTAATTGGCAAGATCGTTCCACTGATAAAGAGGTTCTTGCTTTTGAAAAGGCACTTGGATCTGCACAAAATTTATGCCAAGTTACTGGTTCAAAAGCCCACTATAGATTTTCTGGTCTGCAATTCAGAAAGAGAGCATTAGAAGCCAGTGCTAATTGGGAAAATACCTCCCATTTAGGATTAATTGCTTCATTTTTAAATACTATTTTATGTGGTCAATTAGTTGGTGTTGAGCATAGTGAGGCTTGTGGTACAAACTTATTTGATTTACAAAGAGGCGACTGGGATGATGAACTTTTGTCTTTAGCCCTCGGTAAAAATAGCATCGTTGATGGTGTTTCATCTTCAGACCAGTCAAGGGCATCCCAAAAGGCTCGTGAAATGCTTGGTCCAGTTGTTAATGCAACATCAAATAAAAAAATAGCTTCTTATTTGGTTCAAAAATATGGATTCTCACCAAATTGTACAGTTTGGCCTATAACAGGTGATAATTTAGCAACTATTATGTCTTTACCATTGGCTAAGGATGATCTATTGGTTTCAATGGGGACATCTACAACAGTTCTTTTAATTACTGAGAAATATGTCCCAAGTGTTAATTATCACATGTTTAGACATCCCGTTTGTCCTGATCTATATATGGGTATGCTATGTTATTGTAATGGTGCTTTGGCACGTGAAAATGTTAGAGATAAAGTTAATGAGCATTACCAAATTAAGGCATCAGGAGCCGAGGCTTGGGATAAGTTCAATGAACTTGTTGATCATCAAAAATGTGAAAATGTTGGTATTTACTTCCCACTTGGTGAAATCATTCCAAATGCCAAACCATGCACAAAAAGATTTCATTATTCTCATTCTAACAAACTAGAACAATTGGATGATTCTATCGTTGATGAAGATCCTGTGATGATTATCGAATCCCAATCGTTATCATGTCGTATGCGTGTCTCTCCAATGTTATCAGGCAGTGAGACAAAAACCGCCTCAGAGGGCGTTTCAGCTCTTGAAGAAATTGTTGGTGAAAAATTGGCAGTTGATAAGGTTGAATATCCAATGTCTGAATTTATGAGTCGTCCACAGCACGTTTACTACGTTGGTGGCACATCACAAAATCCTTCAATCGTGAAAAAATTCGACCAAGTTTTAGGTCCAAAGAAAGGTGGATTTAGAGTTGAAATTGGTGATGCATGTGCTCTTGGTGGATGTTTCAGAGCAGTTTGGAGTTGTACCGAATCTTATAAGGAAAATCCATTAGGATTTGAGTCCTGGCTAGGTGAAAAGTTTAACTTTGCTGAAAACGTTGAAAAAATAAAGAGAACAGACAACGTTTCAGAAACTTGGAATGATTACACAAAAAAAATTGGTATCCTCTCACTAGTTGAAAAGGAATTAGATTAAACTACTTTATACTGTATTAGCTTAACTTGAACATTCAAATACGCGTCGCACGCCACAGCGATTGTATAAGCGTACGCGTACACAACTTTTCAAGTGTTTACACTTGCATATAACGCGTAGGGCAGATGGTAAAGAACTTCAACAAATACAAGGCTCGTCCATCTGAACCAAAGTATGCCGGTGTATCACAAGGAACAGGTGCTGGTGTGAATCCGACTTTGAAAAGGCGCAGAACAAACACAGACCCCTCTATTTTTAGTAAACCATTTGAAACGCCATTTGCAAAGAGATCTAAAACAACAGCTTTGGGCGCATCTGGTGGGTTGACAGTAGTTAGAAGGGCCAGACTTAAAGGTCCATCAACTTATGCCGAAACTATCAGCAACGAAGACATTCAAGATGAAAATTATCAAGAGGGCATTTTAGCTACTAATAAAAAGAGGAATGCGTTGAATCCAAGAAACACCTTGGCCGTTATTGATCACAATAAAAGAGTTCTGGGTAAAAGATTTCTAATACCAATTACCAACAAAGAAGAATTTACGAGGCCACCACCACCACCTTTGGGCAATAGGAAAAAAATATTTTTACCTCCAAGACCACTTTATGATCCATTCGATTCACTAGCAATTGTTTTGTATGATCCAACAATAGATGTTATTCCTGAATTACAGGAAGAAGAAGCTAAGGCTGAAGAAGAAAGAAAGAAAAAAGTTGCAGAGGAAAGTAAAAGGAAACAATCAGAGAGAACCCTAGTAGAAATTACAGAAGAGAAGCCATTGATAACGTTAAAGGGCAGACCATCAAAGTTTAAATTGTCCAATGGTAAATCACTTAACGAAATGTTAGGAATTGCAGATAGCAATGAAGATCCAACGGCCAAATTCCCCAATGTTCCCGTTGTTATTGATCCTAAACTGAGTGCCATCCTTAGACCTCATCAGCGAGAGGGTGTGAGATTCCTCTATAGATGCTCATCAGGATTAGTTGATCCAAGAGCAAAAGGCTGTATTATGGCTGACGAAATGGGCCTTGGTAAAACTTTACAATGTTTAACACTTCTGTGGACATTACTGAAACAAGGACCCAGAGGTAAGAAAACAATTGAAAAATGTATTGTTGTTTGTCCTTCAAGTTTAGTTAGGAATTGGGCCAATGAAATTGATAAATGGTTGGGTAAAGGTACATTGACATCATTGGCAATTGATGGTAAAAGTGTTAAAAGTGATGCAATTGCAACTGCCTTACAATCATGGTCAGATGCAAAAGGTAGAGAAGTTGTTGCTCCAGTTTTAATTATTAGTTATGAAACTTTAAGAAGACACATTGATAAATTAAATTGTGAAATTGGTCTTATTTTAGCTGATGAGGGTCATCGTTTAAAAAATGGTGATAGTTTAACATTTGTTGCATTAAATTCACTTAATTGTGAACGAAGAATTATTTTAAGTGGAACACCAATTCAAAATGATCTTTCAGAATATTTTTCTTTGCTAAATTTTGCCAATCCTGGTTTGCTCGGTAGCCGTAATGAATTTAGAAAAAATTATGAATTGGACATTCTTAGAGGTAGGGATAGCTTAGCAACTGATAAAGAAAGAGAGAAAGGTGATGCAAAATTGAAAGATTTAACAGAATTAGTTCAAAAATTTATTATTAGAAGAACCAATGATATTTTGAGTAAATACTTACCAGTCAAATATGAATACGTTGTCTTTTGTGGATTGTCAGATTTACAAAAAAGCCTGTATAAACATTTCACAAGTTCAAAAGATATTAAACGTTTAATAAAAGGTGAACATAGTCAGCCATTGAAGGCAATTGGATTATTGAAAAAGCTTTGTAATCATCCAAATCTTCTTAATTTGCCAAATGATGTTGAAGGATGTGAAGATTTACTCCCCAATGACTATGCCCAAGGTAGACATATACAAACACACTACAGTGGTAAATTTGCTATGCTTGAAAGGTTCCTTCATAGAATTAATAGTGAAACTGATGATAAAATTGTTGTCATTTCAAATTATACACAGACATTAGATCTTGTTGAAAAGCTTTGTCGTCAATTTAGATATGGATGCTTGAGACTCGATGGTACCATGAACATTAACAAAAGACAGAAATTAGTTGATAAGTTTAATAATCCAAGTGGTAAAGAATTTGTTTTCCTTTTATCTTCAAAGGCTGGTGGTTGTGGTATTAACCTCATTGGCGCCAATAGACTAATTTTAATGGATCCAGATTGGAATCCTGCATCAGATCAACAAGCTCTTGCTAGAGTTTGGCGTGATGGTCAAAAGAAATCTTGTTTCATTTACAGATTTATTTCAACTGGTACCATAGAGGAGAAAATTTTCCAAAGACAAAGTGCCAAGATGCAATTATCATCATGTGTTGTTGATTCTAACGATGATGTAGAAAGATTATTTAGTTCTGACAACTTAAAGCAACTTTTCCAATACAATGACAATACACTATCAGATACACATGATACTTATTCTTGTAAGCGTTGTGATGCAAACAACAGGCAAAAAGTGAGATCCTCAGCAATGTTGTATGGTGATGCCACAACTTGGGATCATCTCAATTGCGAGGCATTGAAAAGCAACAAGGATTTCTTACTAAGTGCAGAGGCAGATTCCGGAGTAGTCACATCCGTCTTCCAGTACATAAGTCATCTTTAGTGATGTCGGAGTAAACTATTTTCCATGGAACTCCGTAAAATGCGGGGAAATTACCGAGATATAAAAAAGTGCCAGGTGGCCAGCGACACCACCTGTTTTCCTCCACTCTCAACAACTTGGAAAGAAAAAGAATACACAACGATGAGTGGCTCAATTGAAATGAAACAGGATAATCCTTGTGTTGTCCTTGAAAAAGTTGGATCAATTATTTACGAGAATCGTCCAGTTCCAGAAATTAAAGAACAAAACTATGTTAAAATTGCCATTACCCACACTGGTCTCTGTGGTTCTGATGTGCACTACTATGAAACTGGTTGTTGTGGATCTTTCAAAGTTGAATCACCAATGGTTTTAGGTCATGAATCTGCTGGTGTTATTGTTGAAGTTGGTAAAGATGTGACATCATTGAAGGTTGGTGACAGAGTTGCCTGCGAGCCAGGTATCCCAAGCAGACTAAGCAAAGAGTACAAAAGTGGTATTTACAATTTATGTCCACATATGGCATTTGCTGCAACTCCACCTTATGATGGTACTTTATGTAGATACTACCTGTTGCCAGAAGACTTTTGTGTGAAATTGCCTGATAATGTTTCACTTGAAGAGGGTGCACTTGTTGAGCCATTGAGTGTTGGTGTTCATGCTAACAGATTGGCTGATGTGAAGTTTGGTGATTCTATGTTAGTTTTTGGTGCGGGTCCTGTTGGTTTACTTGCAGCTGCAACGGCAAAGGCTTTTGGATGTTCCAAAGTTTTACTATGTGATATTATTGAAGAAAAGTTAAACTTTGCCTTGGATAATGATATGGCAACCCATACTTTTAATACCAAAGGTAAGTCACTTGATGATCTTCTTGAAAAAATTGATGAAATTTGGGAAGGCGAAAGACCAACAGTTGGTATTGATGCCACAGGTAACAAATTTTGTATTAGCATGTGTTTAAGCTCACTTGCAAATAGGGGTAGATATGTTCAAGTTGGTATGGGTGGTGATATTTTAGATGGATTCCCAATTGCACCTGTTATGGAAAGAGAGTTGAAACTTATGGGTAGTTTCAGATATGGTGTTGGTGACTATGCAACTTCTGTTGAACTTTTGAAACAGGGTAAAGTGAAGGTTAAAAACTTAGTTACCCATAGATTCAAATTTGAAGAAGCTGTTGAGGCATATGAGTTTAGTCAACAAGGTAAAAGCATCAAAATTATGATTGAAGGTCCTCAATAATATTGTGAAGTTAGGTCTCTATAGTTGATTTATAGTGAGCTTGTACTAATACAAAAATTAATCAATATACAGTGATGTATTTTATATATTAGCAATAGAACGATGACAGGGTAAAATTATCAGGAGCATATTAGTGAGCCATTTGAATAAAGAAAATATTTATGTTGTGTGCCATCATTTCTGAATTTGCGTATATTGGAGTCGTTAGTTTTGATATGTGCCTGACTTAACGTCACATCCAAATTGAATTTGCCCCGAATTAAATTAACACATTCTAAATTGGGGTTAACCTTTAATAATTCTCTACCTCGACATTTTGAACTGTAACTTAAAAATACCAAAGATTTAGGCAAGTAGTTACTCAAGTTCCAGTTGTAAGATATATCTTCAAAGCTACTTGTGAATGAAAAAACTTGTAACCGTCTTAAAGATTTTAGTGGTTTTAGAATATACTTGGTTATGTTTTCAAGGTCTTCATCTCTAATATCGTTTAAATCAATTGATAACCTATTCAAGTTTTCCATTTTTGCCAAATCTAATTTTGGAAAATTGCCCATCGCAGATATACTAAGAGAATCCATATATTTTAAACCAGCACTCTTTTCTGGACTCCACTCATGTTTCTCCCAGCATGCTCTAATAAATGGCACGAGAACCATCATATTTGGTTTAACCTGTTCCAAAGCCTTTTTAGAAGTTAGAGTGAGATTATCCGTAAAAACAAATTTGACATTATTCATTTTGTCCAATGTTTTCCACTGGCTCAAAATTTAGCATGTATGATCTAGAGAACCTTGAGAATCTAGCACAGAAATGACCTTTATGTTTGGGCATTTCAAAGCATAATTTAAATTGCACGACATGATAAACTGTTAGATGCTTTTTTGACAGTCATTAAGCTGAAAGTCAATTTGAGCATCTAAAAGCGGTGCCAGTGTGGAACATGTGACAGCTATTGATTTGGCACGTTCTTTGGCGAGTGAAACCTCATAGGAGTCAGTGTAGTAAACATCAGCTATTTCTAAAATTAAATAAAATTGATCAAAAGAGGAAAAAAATCTATTTTGGTTTTCTTTAGAAATGTCAACAACCAATTCGCCAATATTTGTAGTCACTTTCTTTTTGGCTCCATAATTACCATAGTTAAAACGAGCTGAAAATACTGACCAACAAAAGCTGTCTTGTTTATCTGCTGCTCTAAAGTCTTCATTAAGTGCTTTATAATTTAAAGATCCAAGTAATGCATTGGGAATTTCATCAATGCACTTTCTACTTATTTCGAAGCGTAATGGTTTTAAAATTTGGCAATATATATCCAAGAGTATTTGACTTGGTAAACCTATGGTTATTTTTTTTTGAGCTTTTTTAAAGTCCAAGGGTAATATAAATTCAATTCCCTGAAAACCATATTTTCTTTGATTTTCTTGGTGGTGTTGTAAGCAGAAAACAGGGTTCATAAAATATATGCTCTGCTTGTTTTGAATTAGGTAACAATATATTTTTTTTGATTCAGATATAATAAGATTGGCCGATTTTTGATCGATCACCAGCATACTAACAGAGAAATAATATGTAGAAAGTTGCTGAGCCCCAAAACTCCGGGGCCGGAGCGGCAAACTCCGAATTTTTGTTTTTAAGTTTTGTGCTCATTTTTTTTTTCCTCTTGCCACAAAACAAATAAACGTTATAACCAATTTTTTTAAGTAAATCAAGAAGTTCTAGTAAGCAGAACAGGGAAATATGGATGACAACGGGGATACCGATGAATTAAATGAAGAACATCAAGCTAAGCTCATTAGGTCGTTTAACAACCAGGAGGTGGATTTATTTGATTATAGACACTATATTCATAGATTGTTTTCTAGGGACATCAAGAAAAGGAAGGACAAATATTTGCTCCTTTTTCTACGGTGGTGAACATGTCACGGAGCCGAAGTTCTTTGTCTATCTCGTTTAACCGCATTGCATTAATAACATTTTGCCAGCATGCTAACCGCAAGTTTCCATTGACGACATCATCATCATCATCTCTCAGCCTTTGCAAAATGGAATATAAACCACTTCTATTCTTAATCGAATCTCTTAGCAACTTGAAATAATTCGCATTTGCTGAAGTCGTCTCAATGTTTTCACCCACCGTTTCAACCAGCTTAAGAAAAAGGAACAAAGTTGACACTGCGGGTGAAAACATAGATATGCCATTAGCAAATGCTAATTATTTTAAATCAATAAAAGATTTAATTAAAAATAGAAGCGATTTACACCCCATTTTGTAAAGTTTGAAAGTAGATGCTGGCGAAATGTTATTAATGCAATGCGGTTAAATGAGATAGACAAAGAACTTCGGCTCCGTGACAATGAGAATGCAACGCAGTATATACATCATTTGATTACAATATCACCAAAGAAAAAAAAAGAGTAGTGGCAATGATTGTTCCATATTTATCTTTATTCGGCCCAATAATTTGCAAGTTTCTTGTTAATTATAAAATGATCGATATTAGTGAGCTCAACATTTTGATTTTCACCATTTGCTTTTTATTCTGGGGTCCATGTTACGGTTTTTTGGACTTTTTAGTGGGTAAAATAGTATCCGGGGGTGTAAACTGGAGTGAAAATACAGGTAGTTCTTCTGGGCTTAATATTAGCCGAAATGATGGTGCTTTTTAAGCATTAGGTGTATTAACGGGCAGGATAGAACAAAAGAAGGCAATGAAAAGTTTAAAGCTAATTTTATTTGCAATTTATAAGTTATGAGATATGATTTGCTGTTGAATATGCAGTTGTGGTCAGAGTAATTCATATGCAGTCCAGACATATGTCAAGGCAAGTTAATATGTACATGTAATATTGACGAATTATATAATATTCTTATATATGGTAACTTTATTCAGCGCTAGATAATGGAGCCGATGAAGAGGTAGATGTAGCTGCATCAGATTGGCCAAACATGAGACCGTGTTGTTCGTCATGCTTACCCCTGAAAAAGGTGTAATGTAAAACAACGTCATCAATATTTCTCATTGCTGGATCTCTTGCAAACTCAGGATCTAAGAAGAAGAAAAGAGGCATGTCAACTTCTTCACCTTTGGTGAGTCTCTGTTCTTCAAAACAGAAACACTGAATCTTGTTGAAATATGGCGCAACATGATCAGGTGTGACACTATAGGTTGCCATACCGGTAATATCTTTATCACCATCATTTCTAGCTCTATAAAAAGCCAATGCAGTTTCACCAGGAACGACATAGACTTCACGTTGCTGAGGCACGAATTTCCAAGGTAAAGCACCAGAAGTTTCAGCGGTGAATGAAATACGAATTCTTCTGTCCGTTGCCACTGGTTGTAATTTATCACGGGTGAATTTTGACTTGTCCGTAATTGGTGTTCCACCCCAACCAGTACGTTGACAAATGGCACGGTAAATAGGCACAGACGCATACGACAAGGATAAAAATATGAGAAACATAGAAACAGAATAGTTAATTGTAGTACGTGTTTGATATTCCTTCTTTTTTTTATAGTATTGATCTCTGTAGAGACGATATTCCTCTATTGACATCTTTGGCAGTTGAGAGTTGGCCGAACGTGGTGTTGGCTTTGGCTGTGGATCCTGTGCACCTGGCACTTCATACTGGGGGATGAAGGAAGTAGAAAAGAAACGTGGCTTGGCTGAAACGCCTTTGAGCTGGATTGGAAAGTTCCTGAAGATACCATTCATAGTGAAAAGTACAGTTTTAATTATTTGAATTTTCAAAACCTTTTTTTTTTTTTCGATCCGCTTTTTGCTCAGGACTTTTATTTTATTTTGCATTTTTACACTTACACTTACACCTTGGCTTATATTACTATCTTTTATAACTATAATTCGATACACAGTGACTAGAAATCGTCCTCTTGAAGATACGCAATAAGCTCTTGCTCTTTGCTTCTAGCCTCGGACTCGTTTTTCTCATCTACCCGGCCTTTGTTGATGGGATACCTCATTGCCTTCACGCTCTCGTTGTGAAGGGTCATACAAAACTTGATACGTCTATCGAATTCAGACTGTGGTCCTGTGGTTCCATAAACATCCACCAATTCATTTGATTGCATATAGCCCTTTGTATGATCAATAGTGGCATCAACGACACCATCATTGATGGCCTTTGCAACGATATATTCAGCACTGAGTTCATTTTCCAAGTGAAGTTTAATACATATATCCTTTAACGAGATACGCTTATAAGCAAGTGAAATTAGTCTGATACCAGTTTTAATAACATTTTGTCTGAGACGCAAAACTAAATTGTAATTATTATCCTTTTTAAGGAATGAAGAATATTTTTCCAAGGCAGAGTTAAATAAAGTTAAATCACCTAATCTAACGGCTTTTGTAACTGCTGCATATGGACGTAGACAAGCCTCAAATTTTGAATCTTTAAAAATTGCAAGTTCAGGGATTTCACCCATGAGTAATTGAATAATAATGTGCAACTTTGTAACACATTGAAGGAAACCTAAAGCTGAATCACCTTGTGGACATTTTCTCAATGCAGTAATGGCAAACTCATTACCAGTTGAATAATCTAATTGAATTGTGTGAATTCTGGCAAGATAGTAAAAATATCTAGCACCAACACTACCTGTAACCTCAGGGAATTCAGTTTTTTCAACAAAATTATATGCTAAATTAATTTCGTTATTTAACATATAAGATCTTAATAATAATGTTATAATCATACCTCTCGTTTCATCATCATGACGTAAAGTTGCAGTTCTCAATGCAGACATTAAATCACTTCTGATGCTTGTAACGTCACCTGAAAGTTCACATCCTCTGAAAATGTAATACCACACTTTTGATTGAATATGGTCAAGTCCACGTTTATTGTAGCATTTTAAAAGTGGGATAAGTGTAGAATTGAATGCACAGAGGGCCTTCACATCCCCTGAATCGTGAATGTTAAACTGCACCAGAAGATGGATGAAAAGATCAATCTCTTCGATGGCTTCCAAATCAGCGGCAACATCAGCCTGTGATTCTGTGTCAACTTCCATAGAATCTTCAGTGGATAAAACAGCAAGCAAGTTCTTAACCGTTGGATATTCTGCAGGGTAAATCTTTTTGATCAGAGCAACGAGATCGCCTTTGGAAATAGAACGACGCAAAGCAGAGAGCTCACGGAAGGCTCTCAAAACATAACGTGGATCAAAGGATGTTGCTGACAGCTGGACTAGGCCAACGGCATTTGTAAGCTGCAGGCCAATGTCAACAGGGGGGCTTTCTATTGTGGCCATAGTTGGTTGTTGGTGGCAAAACTGTGTGGCGCGGTGGGTTTTGAGATGGTTCAAACTGTGCAACTGAACGAGCCCGTCCATGGTGTTGGATGCTGCTTTTTAAAGCATCTGGAAAGTATAATGAAAAGTAAAAAAATTAAATTAAGACTGTTGTGAAATTTTAGAGGTTGAAAAACGGCCATTGAGACATAATTGTGTTGGTTGGCATCAATTGCTCATGATGAGAATAGCAACAACTGTGCCAAAGAAACATTGTAGAAAAACCCCATCTTCCCCCCAAAAAACTACTACAGGCCTTTTAAAATAATTTAATTTATATAAAACACCTTTTAAACGGAAAAAAAAAACCCTAGTTTTGGGCCCCAGCATAACACCCACAACTTGTTGTTCTCTCTTCGCTTTTGACCAGAAACATGGACTTCTCTCTTCTTTCACAGAGCTTGCACAGCAAACACTCGGCAACACTGGAAACCCAGCTGGAAATTTTCAGATCCTTCCTAATAGCCACACCGTTACCTAAGGATCCGTACGACCGATATCGCTTTTTCAAAATATGCACGGCTTATCAGGTAGACCCCATTTTGCTTCAATGGGAGAGTAACAAGGAGGACATGCTTTGCCTAAAAATAATGGAGTATTGTAGATTAAGCGAGTCTGTAAACGGAGGTATCATTTCAATCAAGGAAATGGTTCGTCATATAAACTCAATTGGCAGCTCGTATAGTGTAACAACAGCCGACATTGAGTCTGCCATTAACAGGCTTTCTGTTTTGGGTAACGAGTTGACACTTGTTAAAATTGGCCATAGAATTTACATCAAAAGTACCCGACAGGAGCTGTCACAGGACCAGACCATCGTGCTCGATACGGCCGATGTGTTGGGCTACGTCAGCGTCAAGCTACTCATGGATAACTTCCAGTGGAAAAGGATAAGAGCTGTTGAACGTTTAGAAGATCTCGTTGGGAAAGGTGTCCTGTGGGTGGATGATGATGGCGAAGAACGTAAGTTTTGGATTACATCGTATATATATAAATGAGTCTTACTGTGTAAAATGAAATAACGTAAAAAGGATCCATTTCAAGGTATTAGCATTTCAATCAAAAATGCAATAGAAATACCAAAAACCCAAACAGCAACCATGCAAATGCCAATGGCTCGGTTACATGACCATCCAGTAATGCTAACAGAGAAAAGTACGCACAAGTTAATGAGTAACCCAACAGAGCAGATGATAATGGATGGTGTCAGCGAGAGTTGAACACTTGTCAAAAGGCCACTGACACCCAAACCCAAAAGTAAATTTAGCAAGGGGCCACCAATGCATGCAGATAGGGCCATTAGTGGATATCTCTTACCAATGATAATGCACGAGACAAAATCTCCAGTGGAATTACCCAGGGCAAATAGTGTTAATCCAACAAGGGATTGCTTAATCTGGGACAAATCTGAAATTAACGTTAAAATTGAAATCACCTGTGATGATAATATAGAAATAAATGAAATAGCGGCAAAAAATCCAATGAATGTCACCGATAGCCTAAGAAATTTTGAAGAGTTTGTCGACTTTAACTGCAGATATATATAATATGAGCCTAATGAGGCAATAACGCATAAGATAAAGCCTGCAACACCCTGCAATGGAGAGAAAACAAGGCTAATTAAAGTTGGCGAAATAACAAGTGAGCTCAGCATTTGCTTCCATTTGGATATATCTTCAATTTCATTGCCATCTTCAATTTCTTCAATGCTCAAAACAGGCACTATATATCTCAAAATCTTTGTTATGAATAGACTCACTTTGGATAAATAACTTTTCCATACCGAGTCACTAATGTCAATGCCAACATGTGCGTTTAAAGCACCATCATCCAACAATTGTAGTCCTCCCAGCTGAGAATCATCCAAAGCGTTCAATATACTCTGTTTATGGAAAACTGGGTAAAATCTGACGTCTTCCTCCCACAATCCTCTCAAGCTGTCCTCTGCCCTGAGTCGCCTCACCTTGCGACCACTCCACCACTCCCAAGAAACAACACAGGTAACATAGCCGATATAAAGGCACACCATCACCCATAGCTCCCACCTTTGTAGACCATCTTTTAAAAATAAAATAACAAAGCACACAGAAAGGGCAAATGCACCAACATCTCTTAAATACCTCACTATGCTATTGTGTCTTTCAACGGCCATGGTATCGGCATCAACATCAGCATCAGTATCACTTACAATGTCAAATGGATACAAAATAAACAACGAGCCCAAAACAATGCTTACAATGAAAAATGCAGCACCAACTAGCTCTCCAACGGCCAAGCCTACTTCCCCCTTTTTAAAGCTTTCGTAGGTACCAACGAGATCTGGTGCACCATTGCCAAAGGCCAACAGTGTGAGACCAGCCACCACATGTGGCAATGCAAACCACTCAGATATTGAGGTAAGATTAGGAAGTAATAATTCACCAGCAACAAACCCCATGGCAACGAAAAGCACCAGCAACAGCATGACAATGAATGCCAACCCCACACCACGCATGGCCGCCGGAGCACAATAGTAGACAGCATATACCCCTGGACAGGAGTTCTTTGCCACAAAACACTGCTCCACAACGGGCACAAATAATAGACCCGAACACTCGTCCATAGCTTTAAATTGATTACTTTGGCTTCTTTCAAAGAGTTTGTTCGGAGATGTCAAACGCGTTCAGCTCCGATAAGTGCTGTACGTGTGCTGTGCAGAGCCACGTAAACCCTTAAAGACAATGAAACCACCAAATCAAATAAAGAGGACACTCACTAGGCGCCATATACAACGTCCAACAGCTGCAAATATCTGTAATTGTTCTTCTTGGGCAAACACACGCTGCTGCTCTGTGTTGTGTGTGGGGCGCGTAGCACACATCACCTGTTTCAAACAACACCGGCAACAACACCGTCATTTTGCATTGATGGCAAAGCTCGAATCATTTGAAAATGGTCAAGGACCACTAAAGGCAAGGCCACTTGCCATTAATGAAAATGGATCTTTTATCCAAAAGGGGACAAACCGGCTTTTCAAGGCCCACGGAATCAATGTTGGCAGTAATTCTAAATTGCCTGCCAAGCCCATTCAGAAAACCTATTATCATCCGGACAAATGTGGATTTTATACAGAGGCAGATTATGTCTCGTTTGTTGGTAGACCTTTCCCCTTAAATGAGGCCCAGGAACACATTGTTCGACTTAAAAAATGTGGCTATAACACGATAAGGTTCCTCTTTACGTGGGAGGCTATTGAGCATGAAGGGCCAGGAATTTACGACGTTGAATATGCTGAATATGTTGTTGAGTTATTGAAAATTATTGATGAAATTGGAGGTATATATGTCTTTTTAAATCCACATCAGGATGTGTGGTCAAGATTCACCGGAGGGAGTGGTGCCCCCATTTGGACACTATATGCCGCTGGACTTGACCCCACCAAATTCAAGGACACACTTGCAGCTAAATTACATAATGACTCTGATGATCCAGCAAATTTTACAAAAATGGTTTGGGCAACTAATTACTATAGATTGGCCTCGTTGGTTATGTTTACCATGTTTTACTCTGGCAGTGAATTTTTACCAAAGGCTAAAATTGATGGTGTGAATATTGAAAATTATTTGCAAGAGCATTTTATAAATTCTGTGACGTTCTTAATAGGTTTCATTAAGAATAAAATTCCAAATATTTTTCAAACATGCCTTTTAGGCGTGGAAAGTTTAAACGAACCAAGTCCTGGCTTATATGGATTCAGTAACTTGAATGTTCATTCACATGATGTTGAACTTAAGCTTGATGAAATGCCAACACCAATCCAAGCGATGCGACTTGGTATGGGTATGACACAAAGGGTTAGCCAGTATTATATTTCTATTTTTGGACCTAGTAGAAAGAATTTAGTCAAAATTGATCCAAAAGGTACAAAAGCTTGGATTGATAAAAATAATAATAAAGATAGGCATTATGGATTTAATAGATCATCAGAATGGGAATTAGGGGAATGTATATTTGCGCAACATGGTATTTGGAATTCTAAAACAGGAGAATTATTAAAGTCTAATTATTTTGGGATTCATCCAAATCCTGATAAAAAATCAGGCTTCCACTTTTTTAATAATGGTCCATTCCTTAGATTTTGGCAGAGATATAAAACTGCCATAAGGAAAATTGATAGTGATATGTTTCTAATTATGCAACCACCAGTTTTGCAAATACCACCAAATATTAAGGATAGTGAATTTGTTGATTCAAAAACAATTTTAGCATTACATTATTATGATGGATTATCCTTAATGTTTAAAACTTGGAATAGATTTGTCAATGTTGATACGTTGGGTATTTTAAGAGGCAGATATTTTAATCCAGCATTTAGTATTGTATTTGGTGAGTCAAATATTAGGAAATTAATTAGATCTGAATTAAAAGAAATGTATATGGAATCAAGAAAAAATGTTGGTGATATACCAGTTATTTTTACCGAGACTGGTATGCCCTTTGATATGGATAACAAGAGAGCATATAAAACGGGCAATTATAGAAGTCAAGAATCTGCAAATGATGCAATTTTGTGGGGGTTACAAAGTGAGCGATTAAACTTTACCTACTGGTGTTATAATCCTGATAATTGTCATAAATGGGGTGATCAATGGAATTTAGAAGATTTTTCAATTTGGTCAAGAGATGATGATTCAGGCTCAAATTCAAATTCAAATTCAAACTCTACAGTACCTTCTAACGAATCTTCAGCTTCAATTGAAAGTGATGACGGTAAAGATATGACAAGCAAATTACGTAGAATTTTTTCATCAGAAACTCTACCCTTGCATAGGCCACGTAAATATAATTACTTTTCTAATTTCTCAAAAGGTGTGAGAAGTCCTAAAGCAATTATTAGGCCAAACATTGTTTTAGCCAAGGGGGAAGTTATAACTTTTTTCTTTGACATTCATACCAGCGAGTTTTATTTTGAAATGAAACTAGACAGAAGATTTAACAGAATCATGAAAGACGATGGCTTTAACAATGCATCCGCCGTTAATAATAACAGTGATGTTTTTCAGGATGTTGTTGAATCTTCAGGCACAATTATAATGATTCCTGAACTACATTATTCTGAAAATTCATTTGACATTGAAGTTAATTACGGTCAGTTTGTTGTCAAAAAGGATGATCTGGTTCAATGGGTTGAATGGGATTTGCCATTGGACATTGAAGATGGCACCATTGCAACTTTTAAAATTAAACCACATGGATTACCTTCAACGCCATGGTATTTAAAAGCCATTGCCTGTGGATAGTTTTAGAGGGTGTGATTTTTTACAGGCCAATTTTGTGGTTTACTATTTTTTCATTATCAATTATGTTATATTACTTACTTTTATAAAGTTGTAGTTATGACCATATCCACACTCCCAACAATAAATATATAATTTAGGATGGATTCAAAGAAACATAGGAGATTACATATACACATATATAACATTTATACCGAAAATATTTTTATAGTCAATCAGGTGACTCTTCTACTCATTTGAAAATAGTGCTGAAATTGTAAGAAATCCAATCATGGCATACTTGAAGTACTTGTTTTCAGTAACTAAAATGGTAATATAGCCAACCTTTGGTAGATAACCCTTGACACTACCGACAATGTCATTTTCCCTATTTAAATATGTCTTTCCATATCCATATAAAGGCAAATCATCAATTTCATTGTTGTCACCCTTGGTAAGCAAATACTGGTTTTGTTTCTTTTCACCAGTGATTCTCTTGCGTTTGCCCTTGCCAACAGTAACGTCCTCTTCAACAACGTGCTCACGTAACACCCTGTGAACAATTGGTATGTCTCTGCCCTCTAGATTATAAACGACAACATCCCCAATATTGACAAACTCCTCCCTGTTCCACAAAAACAAAATGTCACCACGCTGGAACGCTGGCTCCATAGAACCTGAAAGAACCACCACCAGTGGCGACGAGGAGCCCGTTAAAACAGCAAGACCCTTCCAAACAGCATATGCAGATGCCATCACCATAAGCATCGTCAAACCTGAGCCCAGCTGGGCACGTATGCTACGGAGATTCATCTAAGTTGGTTTCTCTCTTGGAGTTGCTGCGCGGCCAAGTGGTAGTTGAAGATGTTGGTGGTTGGCGGTTGGCGGTTGGTGCCAAAAACACCGTGTTGACGGGGACCGCAGGGCCCAGAGGCAGGATTAATACAATTATTTTCAATTCTAATTGTAGCATGTTATAATTGGGAGCAACATGTAGCAAAAAGGCGGAATTGGGACGTTATTTTGTCAGTTCTTATCATGAGCAAAAATTTAAATCTGCAAAAAGAAGCCTAGACACCACCAAACAAGTCAAAATAAACTGCAGGTAAAATATCCATATTTTGAAAACTTTTGCAAAACAAGCAAGAGCCTCGAAATAAAGCGCATTGGCCTGATAACAGACAATTCATGGCAAAAGCCAAACATAACACGGCAAAGAAAACACGGCAAAACGCGCTCAACGCCAAATTTCCTTCTCCAAAGAGCAATGTCACACAGAACAAACAACAAGCGTAAAGAGCGTCAGAATCTTTTCAAAGACCTTTCACCACAGCCACAGGTCCTAGAAGAGCAGCAGCAACAACCGCATCTGTCAACAGAGGCGTATTCGCCGTACGCCAAGCAGGACGCGTCTATTTCAAACACGTTGAACAAGTTCAACCCTTTTGCCTACGATTCCTCTGCAAACGCTCTGGCAGCACTAGAGTCACAGTCAGAGGACACACTGGATGTGATGTCATCTAAGGTGGAGTCTCTCAAGGGCCTTACAATGGCCATGGGCAAGCAGATCAACACCAGTCGGAAACATTTGCAAGATCTAGGCCAGGATATGGGTGTCAGTAGTGATCTCGTGGGTTTGAACATGCAAAGAATGAAAGAGTTTTCCAAGAGCGGCGTTGGGATTAAGCTCTGGGGTGCCTTTATTTCACTTATTATGCTCTGGTGGTTTTACAGCTGGTTATTCTAAGCGGGGGGTCTCCATGTCCATATTCGGCCTATCATTTCATTTTTAAATTCATTGCATGTGCTCTTTGTATTAATATTTATCGACTTGTACTTAATCTGCCATAGTCAGCCACAGTTGTGTGCATTGCCTGTCCAGTGATTTGCTTTACAACGTACGGCGCCAACTCCGCGCTACTCCGAAACATTTCCTTAATTGTGGCATCAATTGAATTGAATTTGCCTCCTACTGCCCCCCTTTTTGCGTGCCCAAATAGCATACCATGACCGTTAATTTTAAGCTAGTTGGAATTCTCAAGGGTGACATACACACAAGTAAGAAGGCATCAAAGAAAAGTAAAGCCACAGCTGGCAATACAGATCCAGACACTCATGAGCACCTTTTGCCATATCCAAATGGTAACTACGGTTACGGCACCAGCACAGACCCATTTTCAGACTACTATAGCACGCCAACTATCCACACCAAATTAAACAAATTTAATAAATCATTGGCCAATTCAAATCCTATTAAAAATGCCCGTGACTTATTTGCACTTTTTAAGAATGGGTATCCAGATGTTGACATGGCACAGCTTTTTGCATTTGTTGTCAATTATCTAACGAGCTTGCAACTTGGGTATTTTATTATTACTCTTATATATCTCGATTGCTTTGGTACCATTCAAGATATCGTTCCTTATTGGAATGAATTGAACATTGAGTATATGTACATCACCTCTAGACTGGTCCTTGACGTAATTGAAAATCCAACAAGAATCCCATTGTTTGACAGTGGGATGGTTCAATGGATAACGGGTATATTTCAGGGCTCTACAGATGCTCCACTTATGACTGACACTGTTTTTGGCCACACTGTTAATTTCTTTTCACTTGATGAATTGAAAAGTGACGGCCCGGCAATTTTAAAAGACAAGCTCTCTATTATCATTAAAAAATGGGAAAAATTTTCAGTTTTATCTGAACCCTCCGTAATTGATGCCTTAAGGGATCCTCTAATTTGGCCGAATCATGGATTTAACGAGGATACATCCATTACGAATATTGTTTGCACAGTTATAACAGGATATAACGTTAATGGTATTGCCGGTAATATCCTTAGAAAAAAATTACAAATGGCTCCAATGATATTGACTCAGAGGATCATAATGAAAAATGGTGAAAGTTTAAAATCATTTCTCAAAAGAACAGGTCATTTCGTGGAAAATTACCAAGACAACTCAAAATTTGACATTTCAAGTTTGGATTTTTCAAAGAGATGGGTTACAATTAGGAAAAATCAAAAATTGAAAATTGCTCAGGCTAAAGTCAAAGTTAAAGATTCAACAGTTTCTTTTTCTACAAGGGTTAAATGTAAGTTTATTGATACCATTAGCTGCTCACCATCTGAACTATCCGTGGATGAATTCTACCAAAATTTAAAACCTGAGCATTTCATACCATCAGTTTCAAGTGGATCCGGGTTGAGCTCAGACTCTTACTCTTCAATGGATAGCTCAGAAGATTCAAATTCGTACTTGGAGACCTTCAAATATCCCCAATTTTCAAATATTAAAAAAAAATATTATTGGGAGTACTTTTACTATAGGGCTTGGGCGGCTTATAATTCTTCATGCGTAAATGATTACAATCAGCACTTTAAATTTAAAGACGATGTTAAATTTGAAAAAAATTCACAAATTAGAGAAGAATTTAAAATGTGCCTGCAAAATTTAAAGTTTATTGAAAATTCTACTGAGTATACCTTTGAAACCAAGGGTCTCATAATTGACAATTTTATTTTCAAAGATGCTGCCTTGCACATGGATGTACAGCGTGATAAGTTATTCAAAGAAATAGACTATCATAGAATTTGTCTGAGTGAGAATGAGGTTGGTAAAATTGCCCAGGAAGGGTGGATTCAAATTAGGCAATTAGAAACTGAAATTATTTCAAAGTTAAAAACTATTTACAAAATGGTAGAAAATGGTAAACATGGTGGATTTGATTACATGTTGGACGTGCGCTTAAACCAGGGCTCCTTTGAAATTGAAAGGAAAAACTTTAAACGGTGTCTTGAATTATTAAATGTTAATGTTGAATTATCTGGCCAGAATATAGATACAGTGCCGCAAATGTATACCAGAGAGCATGTGCCGCAATGGGGCAGACCACTAAAACCTTTAAATAAGCCTCTTGAGCAGGTTCAGCCTTCAAATAAACTTCCATTTTCATCTGCATCTCCATTACCATCAGAAAGTCAAACAGACAAAGCTTTAAATGAAAACAAGCCCAGCGGTGAAGTTTTAAATCAAACTGTTGAATCTTTATCCTGTGATGAGTCTACTGCTGAGCCGTCTTTGGCTGTCTCGGACTGGGAAACCCTGGACCAAAATTATAAATATTTAGAAATTAACTTTGAAAAAGTAAAGACAGAGCTGAACGAACTGAAAAAGAAAATTAATAATTTCAAAAGCCTGCAAGAAAATAGCCAATTGAACGACCTCGTGCCAATTATTTCAAAAATGGAAGAAGCAGTACCATCTTCACCACCACAATCGTTGTCATCATCATTCTCTTCATCCTCAAAATCACCACCATCACCACCAAGTGCTTCTACTATACATCTTGAATCTGTAGAGATAAAAGCGGAGCCAATAGACACAAAATTAACCGAAATACCAGCGGATTCTATTGGCAAATCCAGCGAAACCAAATTTGAATTTTCAATGAGATCAACTGTGCATGGCAAGATGAGATCAATCCGAGCCAAAATGGGCTCCTTCAGAGGGCCAAAGTCAAGTTCTGTCATGAGCAAATTTGCCTAGCCGAGGAAACGCAAAAATTGCCCAATTTGGAAGAATTTGCTCAAAATTGTGCGCAAGAAAAAAAAACAGAAAAATTCAATTTTTGCTCAGGGTCTGTGGACTGAGTTAGACAGCAAGGATATATGCCCTCCTGTTTAATCTGTTCCGTCAACATTGTTAGCTTATAGTAAACTATTTAAATGTATAGCGCTTAATAACACTACTAATTGCAGCTTTGATCCTTATCGATAAGCCAGTCAAAACTCTGGGCATGTATATGGGTCAAGTGAGCAAATTATGTGAACGAGGAGCCCTGGATGCAGTACGGTCTGGGGAGACTTTACATACTTAATCTTATTGTTTCCCCTCTTCTTTTTTCTTGTCCTTTAAAATAAATAACTATACATTACAAAGCTACAAAAAAAAGAAAAAATGATGGACATGGGAACTAGCTCTAATTCCACTGGTGGAAGATCAACTAGATTTTCAGATCTTTTTGAACAGGGTGTGTGGTGTATTGGTGATGTGGGAACAGACAAATATGCAACTTTAAAAAAACAGTCACAAAATGCCGTTTCATGGGCTTCGCAAGAAGCATATGGACATTACCTTATATATTTTTGTGTTGTTATAGTAACATTATTCATCATTAAAAGAATAATAGCATTTTCTGTTGATAAATCATCAAAGTTATCCATGGATGAATCCAATGCATTCAAGAAATTGTACTATAAATATTCTGCATTTGCAAGATTTGTATCATACAGAAGATTCCCAAGATTTATGTGTGAAATTTTTCAATTGCCATCATCATTCGGCAATTTTATAATTATCATAATTGGATGTTTATTTATTTTATGTTATACATTTATTCCAAAATTTTGGTATCGTGAATGTCGTGGGTTTGGATCACCACCATTGGCAGTTCGAGCAGGATTACAAGCAACAGCATTAATGCCAATTATTTTTATGTTATCAGGTAAAACCAATTTAATTTCCCAATTAACAGGCATTTCATATGAAAAGATTAACGTATATCATCGTTGGACATCATTGGCATGTTGCTTTTTAAGTTGGGTTCATACAATTCCATTTTATATTCAAGCAGTTAGAGAGGGTGGTCTCTCTTACTTGGCATACAAAAATAAAACTGACAATCTTTATTTGAATGGTATCCCACCACTAGTTTTTGTTACTATTTTAACAATTTTTTCACATTCGTATATTCGTGCACTTTGGTATGAATTATGGCTTCAAATTCATTGGATTTGTGGATTAGGTATGTACATTTCATTATTTTACCATGCAGCATTGTCTCTTGATGGATGGAAATATTTAGTTGCAACGATTGTTTTCTGGATGGCTCAGCTTACATGGCGTGGATTTTCTAAAAACTTTTTCAAGCCAAATAATGGATTTATGAGATCAAATCCATGTAAAATGAAAAGGTTATCATCTAGTGATAAAGATCATTATTTTGAAATTATTGTTGACAATAAATATGGATTTTCCTGGTCGCCTGGCCAGCATTTGTATTTGCGTATCCCAGGATTACGATTTTTAGAAAATCATCCATTTTCAATTATGTCGTATTTTGAGCCAAGACAAAATACAGATATAAAATTGATTGTCAAAGCATCCTCATTTGGAGGTTTAACTAAGTTAATTTATGACAAATTGCCAGATGAAGGATACAGACAAACGACAGTTTTCATAGACGGCCCATATGGTGGAGCTGAAAGAGAAATTGATGCATTTACCAATGCGTATCTATTATCATCAGGAACAGGTGTCACTGCCGTTTTACCATTTTTAGCTGAATGTATCTCTAAACTTGGACAAAAGGGAACTCTTATTAAAAATGTTAAATTTGATTGGGTTGTTAGATCTGGTGAAAATGTGGAATGGATTGTACCAGAAATGGCAAAAATAATCAGCCAGGGAAGTGAATTCATTCAAAGTGGTAATGTGGAAATCAACATTCATGTCACCGAAGAATTAGCTGGTACTAATGATGATGCTATTAGGAAACTCATTGGGTTTGAAAGCGACAAGGCTACAAGTGACACTGAATCCAGTGACAGCGATTCCAAATCTACCAATTTAGAAAAAGTTGAAGCGGTTAAATGTATCAATGTTTACAATTCCAAGCCAGACGTTGATGAAATGGTTAGAAGTCTCGCACCGGGTTTGAGTGATCGAAACATGTTTGTCGTGTCAGGTTCAGATTCATTTAAAATTTCTGTTTCTAATGCAGTGGCGTCATTACAAAAGGAGGTTTGGAGATCAAGTAAAGTTAAGGAGGTGTACTTGCATTCGGAATCATTTGGATGGTAAGTCCTTTGTGCATATTTATATATATAATTAAAATATTTGAAATTTAAATTTTTTTTGGTGCAAAACGACCTTTATAGATGTGATATATACAAGTTAAAAGTTAACAGCAAAATTTTCAATAATCCCAATTCCTAAATTATTGACCCATGCAGGCTCTGCAAAATCCATATTTTAGTCTTCTGTGTCAGTATCGGAGAAGTTGTAGTAATGGAGATCCAATGATTGGTTGTCTTCAAAGTCCTCATTTAGTTGGAAGTTGTCTCCGCCATCCAAATCCATATGATCACAAAGTGTATAGGCGTCTGTAGTTGGTTCTTTAGTAAGAATTCTAGCTCAATATCCTTATAGACTAAATCAGTGTATTTGTATTCATCCTCTGAAAAGGCAAACATAGTTTTAGCAGTAAATTGAACATGCTTCGAATGAATGAAATATCCGTGGATAAATTTGTTTTTAGATGTTGGGAGGATCACCATATGTCCGTAAACAAGTTTGATAGGGCTAAGATAGACAGCAGTGAGGGATCTAGTATTTGTCTTCTCTCCTTCTGGGAGGACCTTAACAAAGCATTTTTGACCAAATAAATAAACACCCTTGTCTCTCAATGGTTTTAAACTAACCAGACCTGCTGAATTCTTCAACCTGGGGACATACAAATGGTTTTTAAGGTTGCAAACATACATGGCAGATTCAGGCCAAAATTCCGAGGGTAAATTGGATTCTAGGAGAAGGGCTCTAACATCATTCATAACTGTTAAATTGAACCTTTCTGGGAAACCATTATGGGAGGGGGTATAAGTAGTAGAAGTAAAAATTTCCAAGTTTTAATTTTTCCATCTTTCAGTATAATTGTAACATCACCTGCATAATTTTCTATGTTGCGTAAATTTTTAAATATATTTTGAACATTGTACTTAGATGATAGTGTAACCATCTCACTCATATACTCACCACCTTGATCAATGTATAGGGTTTTCACCTTGGCGTCAAATTGACGTTCGATCATTTTGATTAACTTTATAAGAGCTTCTTTGGCATCACCTTTTTGTTCTAGCAATGCAAAAAATAAAATGTTTGTAGAACTGCATATGAAAGATACGAAGTAGGTAGGTCGGCCCTTGTAGCGGACTTTCTAACTTGGAAAATGTCAAAATACACAACTTGAAATGGACTGACATTGAGATACAGATCTCTATTTCCCCTAGGAGTGGCAGATTAAACAGCTTTAGCTTAGGCACAGTTGTTGCACGTAAAGTTTGACAAATGGTTTTTCAAATCTTGTAATACATTGTCATCCTTGCTTACTATTGGTACCATTTTTGATTGAATCTATGGTTGGTCTTGCCGACATGTGTGCATAACTTTTATAGGTGAAGGAAACTTTAATTTGTTTGCCTGGCCTCATAATCAAATAATTGTGAATGTAATTTCTATCATCCACTTCTATGAGTGGAATGGACAGATTTCCATGTGTTAACACAGGTGGGGAGTGTAAACAGGGAAGCACGTTTTCATCCAACGACTTTCTAATGTAAGCTCCCGCTTTCTTTAAATCAAACTTAGATATTAAACAATCTTTTAATTCGTAATATGGTAAGCATTTATGAAAATGGTGTTCCCACCTAAATCCAACATGATTGTACCTTTACCTTCACATTTACATGATGGCCCGTCCCCCTCAATACATATAAGGTGGGTTATTCTTACCAACATATGAAGTAAAGTTGTGCAGCATACTTTTGTCACCACCAATAAAGTTAGTTGCACCTGAATCACCCATTGGGTGATTAACCAGTGCGTAGCCTGGGACCACGTTTGAAACCTTTATTTTTGTTCGAGGCCGCCATAGCTACTTTTAAGACATTTTCCTTTTTATCAGACAGGTTTTTAAACAATATATTTTGCTCTCTATCTATTAAAGGAAATTTTGGGGTTTTCTTGTTTTTTTAGGTAGCAGTTGCACCATGTACTTTTTCCATTAGTGGGATCTTTCTTCTCAGATTTCTTTAAACCATATTTTCTATTACTCTTACATTTTTTGTCAACCTTTACACCAGACGCAACTTTGATATAAATAATAGTTGTACCTTTGGAACCAGTTTACTTGATTCTGGATTCCTTATGAACAACGCAATGTTTTGCCATATATTCTAGGCTATCTCAGTCGGCCGGGTTATCATATTTGGATAAATATTGACAAACTTCTTCATACTAGCCTTTGGTTGCTCTTTGAAATTGTTGGTGATGCTTTCGTGGGGGATAATGATTCACCAGGGGTGACGCCATAATCTCGGAACAGTTTCCAGTAGTGCTCAGAATCCATTGAATGATATCTCAATTTTGCCCATTTAACAACGTCGTTCAAAAATTTTCTCTTTAAATTTGGCTTCATGGATTCTAGAATAACCAGAATAGTAGTTATGTCATCTTGGAATTGACCTGCATTGTGCATGGCAGCGGCCCGACTTAAAGTGTCATAATAATACTCAAAAAAACTTACGTTGGTTCTCTAACTGTGCCTAAACCATGATTTTTCAAAATTTTTATTAGGTTAACAGCAATATTGACAGGAAAACCGTAATACTCTTTGATAATGTTCAATAAACATAAACCGGGCTACTTTTCAGCACCACGATCCTTGTTGTAAATTAACCAAATAGTTTTAACTTATGGTAGTTGATGTAAGCATACAAATAATCAAAGATTGGTGCAGATAAGATTGGATGCTTTTCATCAATTTCTTCAGCCTTAGTCATTTTGGCTTCATATGCACTCCTCAAAGTCTTTGCAACATCATCATCAGTAGCTTCACAATAGACAATACCTTTCAATTCAACATAAAGAAAATAAAACATGGATTTGGGTCCTTTGTTGACATTTGTTGACTATGCGGCAACATGCTCAGCATCGGTGACATTTTTGGACTTGGAGAGTTCTTTTGGTTGGCATTCAAAGTGGTTTCAACATTGTTGATAATAGCTAAAAAGTCGATTGGTTTGATTGAAAGGACATAGTGGTAAGATATCTGTTAGGGCAAAAGTTTAAAGTTAGTAAATCCCCAAACTTGGAATAAGATAACGTAATCCGAAGTCATGTGACTCCCTTGTCCTAGTGTGGAGACCATGTAGCTCAGTTCTTTAGCTAATAGGGATCAAGAGTAGACTTTGGTGTGTGTAACTGACTTTTAGTTAATAACATTTATTGATACATACAATAATAACACGCTTATGAGCAAAGCTAGTAAGTGAAGATAATCCGATAATAAGTAACTCTATTGGGTTGACTTATGGGATGAGTATATGGTTACTTATTTTTTTGCGTAAGAGAATTTAGTTACAATTAAATGAAGACTTATAATGGGATAACAAGTCAGTTAGGTGTGATAGCAAAGGGGATAATATTGCTCCGCAGGGGGAACACTAAACCGAGTTCTGACTCCTTTACGCCTCAGCAATCGACTCAATCCCTAATAAACCGTTAAACCCTTCCTGGAATTCTCTTACACATATACACCCACCTATCATGTGGTTACCTTTTCATAATGGAGTCGTGTCGGGATAATTCTAAAACCGCTCCGACAGAATTTGCTCAAATTATGCGCATCGGAAAAAAGAAAAGACAAATATTTCAAGGGTCTTTGGACTGTTTGACAGCAAGGATTTGCCCTCCTGTTTAGTCTGTTCCTTCAACATTGCTAGCTTACAGCATTGCTAGCTTACAGTGATTTATAGCATTTATTAACACCACTAATTTTTGCAACTTTTATCTTTAACGATAGACCAATTAAAATTCTGGGCGTATGGGTCAAGTGAGCAAATTATGTGAACGATGAGCCCTTGCTGCAGTACAGTTAGGGGGCATTCTCCATATTTAATCTTGATGTTTTCCCTCTTCTTTTTTCTTGTCCTTTAAATAGAAAGAAAAAATGATGGGCATGGGAAGTAGCTCTAATTCCACTGGTGGAAGATCAACTAGATTTTCAGATCTTTTTGAACAGGGTGTGTGGTGTATTGGTGATATGGGAACAGAAAAATATGCAGCTTTGAAACAACAGTCACAAAATGCAATTTCATGGACTTCACAAGAAGCATATGGACATTATCTTATATATTTTTGTGTTGTTATAGTAACATTATTCATCATTAAAAGAATAATAGCATTTTCTGTTGATAAATCATCAAAGTTATCCATGGATGAATCCAATGCATTCAAGAAATTGTACTATAAATATTCTGCATTTGCAAGATTTGTATCATACAGAAGATTCCCAAGATTTATGTGTGAAATTTTTCAATTGCCATCATCATTCGGCAATTTTATAATTATCATAATTGGATGTTTATTTATTTTATGTTATACATTTATTCCAAAATTTTGGTACCGTGAATGTGGTGGATTTGGTGCACCACCACTGGCACTACGAGCAGGATTACAAGCAACAGCATTAATGCCAATTATTTTTATGTTATCAGGTAAAACCAATTTAATTTCCCAATTAACAGGCATTTCATATGAAAAGATTAACGTATATCATCGTTGGACATCATTGGCATGCTGCTTTTTAAGTTGGGTTCATGCAGTTCCATTTTATATTCAGGCAGTTAGAGAGGGTGGACTATCATACTTGGCACATAAACATGAAATTAAAAATATTTTTATTAATGGTATCCCACCACTAGTTTTTGTTACTATTTTAACAATTTTTTCACATTCGTATATTCGTGCACTATGGTATGAATTATGGCTTCAAATTCATTGGATTTGTGGATTAGGTATGTACATTTCATTATTTTACCATGCGAAACTATATCTTGATGGATGGAAATATCTAATTGCAACAATTGTTTTCTGGGTTGCTCAGCTTACATGGCGTGGATTTTCTAAAAACTTTTTCAAACCAAATAATGGATTTATGAGATCAAATCCATGTAAAATGAAAAGGTTATCATCTAGTGATAAAGATCATTATTTTGAAATTATTGTTGACAATAAATATGGATTTTCCTGGTCGCCTGGCCAGCATTTGTATTTGCGTATCCCAGGATTACGATTTTTAGAAAATCATCCATTTTCAATTATGTCGTATTTTGAGCCAAGACAAAATACAGATATAAAATTGATTGTCAAAGCATCCTCATTTGGAGGTTTAACTAAGTTAATTTATGACAAATTGCCAGATGAAGGATACAGACAAACGACAGTTTTCATAGACGGCCCATATGGTGGAGCTGAAAGAGAAATTGATGCATTTACCAATGCGTATCTATTATCATCAGGAACAGGTGTCACTGCCGTTTTACCATTTTTAGCTGAATGTATCTCTAAACTTGGACAAAAGGGAACTCTTATTAAAAATGTTAAATTTGATTGGGTTGTTAGATCTGGTGAAAATGTGGAATGGATTGTACCAGAAATGGCAAAAATAATCAGCCAGGGAAGTGAATTCATTCAAAGTGGTAATGTGGAAATCAACATTCATGTCACCGAAGAATTAGCTGGTACTAATGATGATGCTATTAGGAAACTCATTGGGTTTGAAAGCGACAAGGCTACAAGTGACACTGAATCCAGTGACAGCGATTCCAAATCTACCAATTTAGAAAAAGTTGAAGCGGTTAAATGTATCAATGTTTACAATTCCAAGCCAGACGTTGATGAAATGGTTAGAAGTCTCGCACCGGGTTTGAGTGATCGAAACATGTTTGTCGTGTCAGGTTCAGATTCATTTAAAATTTCTGTTTCTAATGCAGTGGCGTCATTACAAAAGGAGGTTTGGAGATCAAGTAAAGTTAAGGAGGTTTACTTGCATTCGGAATCATTTGGATGGTAAGTCCTTTGTGCATATTTATATATATAATTAAAATATTTGAAATTTAAATTTTTTTTGGTGCAAAACGACCTTTATAGATGTGATATATACAAGTTAAAAGTTAACAGCAAAATTTTCAATAATACCAATTTGTAAATTATTGACCCATGAAGGCTCTGACGGCCTCTTTATAACTACTGACATCCCAATCTTTTTTCCTCAACAAATTAGTTCTAATGACTCTTGGATCATTCTTTAAAGATCTCATAATTTCTTTTTGGACACCTTCACTGCTGTCAAATAACATTAAAAAGTGAGAACCTTCAAAATGTCTTTCAGTTGCTGTCTTCATAATTTTTGGCAGTGGACGAACGCCCAAGTTGACGATTTCACGCACGACACCTTTGTTATTAATGACTAATTTACCCACTGTTGAGGCGATATTTTGTGCTTCAAATAATTTTTGTGTTGGTGATGACACCCTTGCAATAACAGCCAGTTCGTAAAGCATTTTGACGTTTGCAGTTTATGTGTTGCAAAGAGTGAAATTCTGAAAGAAAGAGAGGAAAAAAAAGCGCCAGGTAACGCTTACGTAAGCTGTGCACTGGCACATTATGAAATGTGTATGATATAAAGTATATATATAATAGAAGTAAATGCATACATGGTTCATCATTTTCCATTTATTCTGAGCGGAGCAACTACTGAAACAAACGATGAGCCCCCAAACTACCGCTTTCAGTTTAATCGTATTTTTTATCTTGTATGCTCTTCAATTGTGTATTTTTATATTCTGATTAGCTAAATGATTATGTAGTAAAATAACAAAAAAAGACGCTATAAATTAGCCATGCAGCTGGGCAGCTTGGGTTTTGTCCCACCCGTAGCATAAAGAGCTTTGCGGAGTAGATCAATTTTCGTTCATATTATTAATCATAGCTTATTATTTACAGGTATTTTAAGGCAACGTTGTCACACAGCGCAAAAAGAACAAAGCTTTCAAATGGTCATGCTCATGCCGAAATGGTCAATTAAATATGTTATAAAACGTAAAAGATGATATGACGCAAAGTTATCACAAGCATATTTTACAAGCTTAATTAGAAAATAATGTTATTTTTTTTAATGTTTGATTATTCTCTAGCAAACCCTTGTTTGAACACTTGGATGATACGATCTTTAATAAAATAGAAAGAAATTATTTGTACAGTGATGGTAGGTAATAAAGCACTGGAAATAACAACAGTTGATTAATGATAATTCCAGTGATATCATCATAATCCATCCATTTTGATTTCCTTTTTACTAAAGCACATATCACCAGGTTTCCCGAACAAAACAAACTCCCCCACACGAAGCAAAAAATATTTACAGTGTTTTTAAACCTCGCATCAAAATCAAAATATGTAAAAAAAAAAACACTCATTGGCTGAACTAAAATCGCCAAATTGGATATGACCAAACCTGCAATTCTTCTTTTTGCAATAGGCGCATTCAACATCATTGCAATACGGTGAGCCAGTATCACATTCCTTGTAATATCCAATGCTTGCTGTGGTTGCTCTTCTTGCTCTTCTTGCTCTTGATTTTCTTGCGGCTGCTGCAGCTCTTCATCACGAAAAAACCGAGCTCTTGCTTGAGCCCGTCTACGGTGAACGCTCCCATTAATTTTCGTATAAACCATCCTCATCCTTTCGATTAAAGTTGGGGTCCTATCTGGACGAGGAAATATAGTAGCAAGATCATGTGCATTCAAAGTATCAAAATCAGGTATCTGAAAGCTTCTGTCAATTTTACCAAACTCCATTGAGTTTAAAAGCTTGTACCATTGAATATCAACATGCACGTTCTTTGCGGCTTCAAATGCCGTTACAATTTCAGTTGAACTGGGTTTCCTTTTTCTAATAACTCTCAATAATTCGTTAAAGTAAGTGTGTGGGAATATATCAAACTTTCGGGCTTTTGATTCCACCTTGCACAGAAGTTTCTCTAAAAGAAGTTTCAATTGCGATCTTTTTGTTTTCAATGGCAAAGAAAACATCGTCGTCTTGAAACTCAAATAGTTGAATTCAAAAGCATCAAAATCAAAAATCTCCTTAACTTCTCTTTCTATCTGACTTTGTGCATCTTGCTTAGTATCCTCTACTTGATGTTGCTCTCCATTGCCTTGTTGGTATTGCTGCTCAGCTTGACCAGCCTGACCGGCTTGAGAAAGGTCGTCAAGCTGTATTCCATTTTGATTTACCATTATTGTTTGTAGTAAAATAATGCAACTTTTTTAACAATCAAAGAATAAAAAAAAAATCGCCACTTTGTATTTTGAGTTTTAAACACGATGAACAGCTGAGCGTGAGTTTTTTTCTCGGCCGACAAACAAAAGTTGCTCAGCCTTCAACCTTTTATTTGAATAGGTTGTTTTCTGCCTGTGCCATGCCCAAAAACATCATTTATAAGTGGTTGTTTGCCAATAACAACAGTCAATGATAAATCTTCTAACACATTACCATATAAATAAGTTAAAGAAAATTGTCGTTGTAATTCCGCTAGAACTACGCTTAGCCATTTTTGTTGAACTGTTGTTGCCATTGCGTGAAGAACTATGTCAGAAGTATGCTGACCGTATTCCACATAAACTCATGAGTAATCTGGTTGATAGGTTTTGTATAACCAGTACTAATCACAAAGTAAAAGCATATATGCATGTGTGTTTTGAGGCAAAATTGACATACAACACAGCTTACTCGTATTTCTCATCAATGAATGACTTCACTTTAGTCATTGAGATAGATGGAGATGAATTTTTCACAAAAGCCAAACAGGTTGCCATAGCAAATGCTACCACTGTGTATGTGGAATGCTATGGAGACGTAGAAGATAACATAATCCATGGCCAATTAACAAATTGTAAACACAAAGTGACAAAATGGTATGGAACATTGGATAACGTGAATTGTGCATTAGAATATCCAAACATCAAATATGCCGAGTTAGAACCAGAAAATACTCGCTGCAACCTGTGTGATATTGTCAAAGAGTGGAAATTATTGGAAAAGTTATGCAATATTGAGCTGGCGTATATAGATAAGCCCACTTTAAGTTTGACTGAAAAACTTAAAAAGGTAAAACCCAGCAAAATGACCCTACATCCAAAAGTTGAACTTTATTGGCGTGCAAATAATCCACAGTATAATCCTGAAGTTGTGGATTTTTTAAACATCTCTTACCAATTTTATTCACCCAATTATGACTTAACAGGGATGGTTAATCTAGAGACTCTGGAGATTTTATTAGACTGCGAGGAACTACAGGTTGAAAATGTGACAGCCAGAATCTTGGAGCCAATTAGATCAATGAAATATTTGAAATGTTTTGTATTTGAAGTTTATGGAATTAGCCATCATTGGCACATTTGTGATTATCTACCTCCTTCATTGAAATATCTGCAATACGGAGATTACAGAAAAAATCCACCCATTGAAAAATTAAAAGTACATCCTAATTTAAATTGCGTTGTTTTAGTTGCTGGTAAAATAAAAGCAGATGTGACAATGTCTCGGGCCTCCATTTTGCACATGGCAAAAGGATCAATTAAAAATGTGAACAGACGTAAGACAACATTCAAAATAAAATTCTGATTTGGAAATTTTAATGAAATTTTTGTGAATAGAGAGAATTTGGCATAGTTGACAGAGTGGTATGCTGATATACTTGTATATAAGAGGTTTCACTTTAAGAAGTCAACTCATTAATGAACAATCGGAAAACTAGTTATTCATCTTGAAGCTACATTTTTTTGTAATGAAGATTAGGAAACAGGGAAATTACTGCTGAGTTTTTCTATTTGCACATGCACAATGAGGCGATTTGAATTGAATATCTGTTTCTTTTTCCAACATAGAATCCGTAAAAATTTTTCCAAAGGTAACAGTAGTAATAATCTATACTAAATAAAATAATAATTTCAAAAATGTAAAATGCAACATACTGTGCAAAAGAGTCATCACTATGGTGTAATAGTATGTGAAATTTTTATCTAAGCTTCGACTAAATCTCCGTACCTTAAAATTTAATAGAATTAAGTATCAATTCAATGTGGTAATTCTATGCGTATGAGTTTTTGAATTGACTTCAGAGTTGTTGTGTTTTTCAGTGCGAATTTCAGTGTTTGATTATTATTCTTGTCTCAGTTCTTTTTCTTGCTATTTTAATTTCAGTTGCTATATTGTTGGATCTATCTTTAGCTAATTGGCTTTCAGTCATATTATTACTACTATTTAACCGAAACTTTTCATCAACCAAATGTAATTCCATTGTTTTTAAAAGACAAAGTCAATAGTGCATAGTTTTGGTTGTTCAAACTACGAGGATCGAGCTTTAGCAGTCGGATTTGAAATATTAATGACCTCTAAAATATTTCTAAAGTAATCATCAGGGAAAAGCTCACACTGGAACGCTTTTGACTGAACATTAACCACCACTCGTCTTGTGTTTTTTCTTGGACCTAATAGGTTGAAAATAGATACCTTTTTCAAACTTCATATAGTTGAATTCAAAGAGATTGACATCAAAAATATAATTCAACCGGTGGTGGTAATTTGATGGTTCATCATTTTCCATTTATTCTGAGCGGAGCAACTACTGAAACAAACGATGAGCCCCCAAACTACCGCTTTCAGTTTAATCGTATTTTTTATCTTGTATGCTCTTCAATTGTGTATTTTTATATTCTGATTAGCTAAATGATTATGTAGTAAAATAACAAAAAAAGACGCTATAAATTAGCCATGCAGCTGGGCAGCTTGGGTTTTGTCCCACCCGTAGCATAAAGAGCTTTGCGGAGTAGATCAATTTTCGTTCATATTATTAATCATAGCTTATTATTTACAGGTATTTTAAGGCAACGTTGTCACACAGCGCAAAAAGAACAAAGCTTTCAAATGGTCATGCTCATGCCGAAATGGTCAATTAAATATGTTATAAAACGTAAAAGATGATATGACGCAAAGTTATCACAAGCATATTTTACAAGCTTAATTAGAAAATAATGTTATTTTTTTTAATGTTTGATTATTCTCTAGCAAACCCTTGTTTGAACACTTGGATGATACGATCTTCGCTGATACTAGAATAACCTACAAGTTCTCCCAGATTTGTCTGACATCAACAACAATTCTTCTCACAATACGTTTGTCGTCCATTAGTCCAATGCTGCACGCAGCTAAAATATCATCCTTACGACGAACATCAACAACAAGGCCAAGACAATTCCAGATGGCCAATTTAACATTTTCATTATTAGATGTAGCTAATAAATTTAAAGATGCATCAATAATTGAATCGTTATAGGACTTCCATTTATTTGGATCATCTTGAATTAAATGAGAGAGTGTTTTAAAAGTTGCCAGTTGAATTTCTACATCTTTATCATCAATAACTGATATTAATCTCATTATAATCATTTTAATTTCATCTAATTTTGAAGAGTAAACTGATTTTTGTAATTTGACCATCATTAAAACGATTAGTTCAGGATCAGTTGATAGTTTGATTAATTTTTCAAATAATTTTTGCTTCCAAACTTCACGGATTGTATAATTTGTACAAACTTTTGTTTTGATCATACCGCCTAAAGAATCTTTACGGAAGGCAAACTCAAGAGATCTGCCATCTTTGTCATCGCATTCTAAAAACAAAATCTTAATGATTCTCAGTTTGATGGAGAGGGTGAATGTGGAGTCGCCTAATAAATTAACAACTTGCTCAATTCCATCGGTATCATTTTTAATAATTAAACCTCTTAAACACCAAATTTTAATATCTAAATCAACATCATTTAATTGAACGACTGCATTTAAATCTGATAATTGGAAATATTTATTAACTAAAGATGATAATCCACTTAATGCAAAAGTTTTACCAATCCCATTTGATTGGTTAATTTTATCAACGATTTCACTAAAGCTGAAATCAAGTTTGAAATTTTTGTCAACACCACCCAGTAAAATCATAGAAGTTGTAAAATTCCATCTTGAAACAATGTCAACAAATTGCTGAATTAAAGTGTTATTTAAATCTAAGCCGTTGACAATTCTTCTAAATAAAAATCCCAAGTAAATTTTTTCCATTATTGATCCATCTTTGTATTTGAGTAATAAATCATTGACGAATTTTTCATAATAACGAGTCATGTCAATTTCTAAAGGAATTTTATAAATTAATTGAACCATTGAATCTAAAATGGAATTGCTATTTTTAGTTTCTTCGTTATTTAACAATCTGATCATCATCGAATGGATCAAAGAGGGGGTTGTTGATAATTTAATTAAATCATTGAATTGATTATTAATTAATAATCTATTCATAATTTCTGCAATTAGTTCATTTTCAAATGAAGGTATAAAAGATAAGTCAATTAATTCTTTAATTAAAACTTGATGAATTTGATTTGTTGCATCAGTTTCAATTAATAATTTACCCAATTGAGAAAGTAAAATTGACTGTTCTTGCAAAAATAAATCTGAATTTTTGAAAAATGTAGTTGTTGCTTGAATTGCCAAAATAATTAAAGAATTTTCCATAATTGAAGAGGAAAGTGAAGTTTGTAATAAAATAAAAATTGAATCTTTATGCATTTCAAATAAATTTGGCGTTAATTTTGAAAAATATGATAATGCAACTAAAATTAACCTTTTAAATTGAACTTTGTCAGTTGGTTGCTCAAGTAAAATTTTTAAAGATTGTGGATTATGCTGTGAATTTGGGAATGCTGATAAAATTAAGTAAGAATGTAAAAATTTCCTATTTGAAGTTTCTAAAATTAAATATTTTTTCAAGTCATCAAATACCAATTGCAAAAGATCCTGGTCATTGACAACACCAAAAATATTTTCTAAAGTTTCAAATGCAATGGCAAATAAATTATCATTCTCATTACTACTTTCTTGATAATATTCAATTAATTGAGTTTGACCAACAATTTGCGCCAATTCAAAATTTAAAATGGTATATTTAATAGTATTCCAAATTGCCAAAAAATTTACTCTTATAGTTTCAATTGAAAAATTATCAATGGATGTAGCTATTGTATTTAAAATATCAATTTTCACATCAACAGAAACTGTTGAATTATATTTGTCAATTAAATTTGGATATAAATCACTGGCAAATAGATCAGTGCTGCAGAGAGCATCACTAAGTGCAGATTTCAAAGAGTTTTTCTGTAAAAATTGAGAATCATTGGTTGATTTAAAACTAATTGGATAATATTTAAATAGAGTATCAAATAGTTCATTTTTATAATTTCCAATATCAAATTTGTTAATTATTTTATGGATAATTTGAAAAATAGTTAAAAGATTTGACGGATCCTTTTCATTTTGTGAAACATTTAAAAAGCACCTTATATAGAGCTCGCCATCAATATTTTCAAATGAATCAATGATGAACAAAATTAACTTTAATGGTAAATTTCTAATATTAGCCGTATACATTTTTGGATTATAGCTGTCAGCAAATTTAATTAATATTTGATTGTTATTTTTATCATCGTAATGGGACATGTTAATGAGTGAAAGAATGCAATCAAAAACTTCAATTAAAATCTGTGGTTCGTCATCAAATTTAGTCATTAAAAAATTGAGCAAAACGTCAATATCTTTTGGATATAGCAATTGTGTGGACAATTTAGCCATGACTTGATTGAGCAAGCTGAAACCCTGGGATCTCACTGCCGGTTGATTGCTCGTGACATAGAGTTGAAGAGCCTTGATAAGCTCCAGTAGCGTTGTTTTCCTCGTTTTAAATAGCTCGACAATGGAATCAACAGATCCAGAGGAAGATATGTAGTTATTAACGAGTTCCTGAATGGACATTTGCGATAGCTATCAAGCTGGAAACCAGGTTGGAAAACTGGCGAAAAAAAGGTTCAAAGCGGCCAGATCTCGGAGAAACTTGCCCAATGCGGAAAAACATTCAAATTATCAACCTGCTTGGCAGGTAAATGAAGAAGGCAGAAACTGAGTGATAGAGTCCCTGAGAGACAAGTACAAGGTAAATTTTTTAAAGAAAAAGAACCAGAGAAATAATTTGACAAAGTAATAAAAAACAACAGTAAAAAGTTGAATATATATATAAAAAACCAAGGAAAAGAATATAACAACCAACTAAACAACAACAAAATAAAAATAAAAATTAAAAATCACAAAGAATAGTCTATTTTAATTTATTTGCTCTTTCCCCATCCAAAGAGACCTCTCTTTTTCTTTGTTTGTTCAGCAGCTGCTGGTGGTGAGGAATAGACGGCTTGCTCAGGAACGTAGTTTAACTGTTGGCCATTACTAAGTGGATAGTCATCTCTCACACCCCAACCAAGTTGGTTACTCTCTAACTGGGAAGCCAAAGCAGGATGTGGAGCAATGGAATATTCAAAGCCTCTGATGGTGTCCAGCGGTCTTTCGTTTCTGGATCTCGTTGGATTTGAAATGTCTGGATCAACAATAGGATTACCAAAGACGTCGTTTAAAACACCTTCACCAAGACTGCTGGATCTGATATGGACATTTGCCTCTTCGTATGGCTGGGCGTTGTTGACAGCCGAAAGGATTGGATCGTGCAAATTAGTAGAACGCATCTTCATACGCTTTTCATCCTCCACGGTGATCTTGTCCTCACTGTCCTTCTGCTTTGAAAAGATACCCATCTGTCTTCTGTTTGTGTTCAGCACCTTTCTGCAAAATAAAGATCAATGAGGCCGCGGTAGATTTCGCCCTCTTCAGGAGGCTCAGCAGCGTTGTTGCCGTTTCCGTTCCCCTTTGCACGGCTTCTCTTGGATATTTTGGCCGGGAAGCAAAGTTGAACGGGGTATGGTATTTCCTTTACAAGGACATAGCTGTCAAAGGAGTTTGCAGATGAGTTGTTCTGTTGGTACAGCATTGCGTTAGGGGCAAATAACCTTGCAACGCACACACGCTTTATATAAAACCACACAAAAAGAAAAAACCTGCCCCCCCCCCCCCTTCTGCAAACCAGCCACCTTTCTCGGCTCGTAATTTAGCACTGCTCCGTTTTTAAACTTATTCCATTATCTATATTTTTGTATAAATGATATAATATTTAGGTTGGCAATGCCAGTGGCATTAGGTTGATCAATTTATTAGTAGAGAATTCAATTGCCAACACCCCTTATATGGTATTTATAGCACCAAGTGGCGCATGCATGAATGCATGCGCCACATATTTGGCTCAGCTGGGTGGTCCTTGTGGCATAAATGTTTTAAACTTCTATACCGGTGCTATGGCGACGATGGTTTGAGAATAAAAGAGGAGAAAATTAGCAAGACAGTGCAAATTGAGGAAAAAGAGAGTAAATGATTTGTTACTGCAGAGTTCTATGATTTGATAATGGATGAACTAAACGAGAAAGACCTCCTTCCTCCCCTGAAATTTATGAAAAGTTATTAGATTCGGATATCACTTGCCATGAAGTGCTAAGACAGTTGTGGGAGCTCATTTTAAAGAAATTAAAACTGCACAATATTGATCAGAAATTCAGATTCCAAAAAGAAAATGAAATCCATAAGGGGGCCAATGATGCCCAGCTTGAGCAAACACAGGAACACGAGAATCAAGATGGACAAGGAATTCACAGAACAATCAAAATATGGACTTTGCAAATTACATTTACTCTCTTATTACTTGCACCAGTAATGAGAATGAAAATAGGCAGTTATGCTGGTCCATACAATTCCTCGTTGGCAATGATAATTTATTTTTTTATTTGGCTGTATCGTGTTAAAGGTACACCAGAAGGATTTTGTATCTGTTCTTGGAGCTGGAGATTTTGCTTGATTGATTTTATAATTCTTAAGGTCACAGATCAGTCATTCATAGAGTGAAATGAGATCCATCATATTATGATCAACCAGATTGCCTTTGTGCTATTTGTAAATATAGGTTTGGAGTTCCTTTTTCAATGAAAAATATTTATCAAGTTAATTAATTAGCCATTATATAGATAATATTTTATTAGAAAACAAATTAACGCATGCAAAGTTTAGGAAGATACTTAAATCATAGAGTTCTGCTGTAAAAAAATGTATCACTGTCTTTATCCTCAATGGCTTAGGCCTGTTGTTATCTGTCTCCAAAGCATTTGAATTTAGAAAAGAGCAACTGGGCAGCAGGGCTATTTATGTAACACGGAGCCGTGTGCTGCCGTGTTACGTAATAAAACTATTACGTAATCATTTAAATCCATATTTTTAATTAGTCGTATCGCGACACTGTTTTAAGTTGTAAAACCATTTTTTTCTTCTTTCCCCTCACTCAACTTTTTTTTCTCTTTGTCTCCATTAACAACGAACAAACCAAACAAAATGCTGGCCAGAGCCACCCTTAGAAGAGCCTTCTCTAGCGTGCCAGCTCGTTTTAGCGTTGCTGCAAAGACATCTGCCGCACAAACATTCCATGACTTGCCAGATCCACGTACCCTCCCAAGAGCTGATGTTCAAGAACTTTACAGACCAGTTTACAATCCAAAGGACAAATACAAGGATCAAATTGAAGAATTACACAAATTTGGTAAGTACATTATGGCATGTATGCCAAAATATGTTCAACAATTTTCTGTTTGGAAGGATGAATTGATAGTGTATACTGCACCAAGTGGTTTAATCCCATTGTCAACATTTTTAAAAAATCACACTTCTTCACAATTTAAGGCTTGTATGGATGTTACTGCTGCTGATTATCCAAATAGAAAGAATAGATTTGATGTTGTGTATGATTTATTATCCGTCAGATTTAACTCTAGAATTAGAGTTAAAACTTATGCATCAGAAGTTACACCTGTTCCATCTGTTGTTCCATTATATCCTGGTGTTAATTGGTTTGAAAGGGAAACTTATGATATGTTTGGTATTTTCTTTGAGGGTCATCCTGATTTAAGAAGAATTATGACAGATTATGGTTTTGAAGGTCATCCATTAAGAAAAGATTTCCCAACAACCGGTTATACCGAAGTTAGATATGACGTTGAAAAGAGAAGGGTCGTTTACGAGCCATTAGAATTAACCCAAGCTTGGAGAAACTTTTCTGTTGGTTCAAGTGTTTACGACCAAGTTGGTGAGGGACTTGATGTCACTCCTGGTGATATGAAATTGCCAAAGCCAGAAATTGAACAAGAAGAAGAACAAAAGAAATGATTGTTACTATTTATTATATATAGCCAAAGATTTTAAAACTTATTTATTCCGTATCGTATTTTACTTGGTAACTTTGCCACTTATTCAACAGACTTTATAATTTTCTCAAGGATATCAACAACATAGTTCATACCTTCACCATCTTTCCTCTGTTTATAATATCCGTACATTTTTTTACATGTTAATTCATCAATACCAACATTAACCTTTAAACCTCCAATACTTTCTCTATGGGTTATTTCATCAATTATTTCAATGGTACCATTATTAATCTCATTTTGAATGGGTTGCCTTTGCCAACAATTAACCATAAATTTAAATATTTCATTAACAATTTCTGTTTCCTTGAATTTAATGGATACATCTAAAATTGAATTTAAAATTGGCCGGGTTATTATAACATTGGAATTTCTATAAGAGAATAAAAAATTAACCAAACTTAATAATTCATTGTTATTCCTTGATGCTAATAGTAACTGTTGGTAAGTTTCAAATGTTGGTACTAATCCATTATCTTTGATCAATTTTAAAGATTTAAATTTATTCAATGGTATGAGCAAATTAATTGACTTTGTACTCAGAGTTAGTTTATCTTTATTATTTTCAACATAATTCCAAATCCAACTATTGGGCTTTGTTTTCAAATGGTACATTATTTGGAATAACGTTTCTATCCAATTCAATCCACATTTTTTTTCCTTTTTGACGAGTATGTGATGTATCCCAATTAAGTTTTCACTTAATGGTGTCTTTTGAAATTTTTCCAATTCGTAAATGCAATCTATAATTTTCTTTCGTATTTTTGTGTTGTCATCACTGGCACTATTATTTTTATTAACTATTAATCCATTTGTAAGTATTGTTGATCTGGCAGCTTTTATTGTGTTTGAATGTAATTCAGATGGATTAAACTGAAATCCATTGGAATATTTAATCAACTTTATACTCTGTGAAGTTATCAAATCGTTTATCAATTTATTAATGGGTATTAGATCTTCAATGTTACTCTTATTTAAATCTTCAATTATATGACGTCTAAATCTATCATCTTTGCCTTTCAAAGCACCATTCAAATCTTCAAACCACAGATTTGAATTCAGCCTGGGCTCACAATCAAATTCACTCTGCTTCAACGCTGGTATTTTAGGTACTTGAACTTTATCACTAAATTTCTTTTCTCGTCCTTTGTAATAATTTACCTGTTCTTCCCATTTGACATAGTCACTCTCCTGCAAGCTTTGGAAATCTTTAAAATAATTCTCAATTTGCGGTTTGGTTAGCTGGTAATTGTGCAACATCTCTGATTCCGTTAGCTTTAAAATATTCAAACCTGTATTTAACACATTTTTAAACAGTTTGATTTTGTCAATAGCTTTCCGTGACAGCATGGGCCTGTAGAGTGTCTTATTCCAATGCCACAGCAGATTTAGCTAGACGTGAAAAAAAAAATATGGGTTTTGGTATTACGTAATTTACACCCGTACACCGTCCCGCACCAGCCACATTTAACGCCACGTTTTAAATGCCCAGGAAAATACAGTTGCCCATAAAGGGGTGGCCTGTATGTAATGTAAACAGCTCAGAGAAGTACCAAGTCAATTGCGACAGCTGTGGCAAAATTCACGCAGGCCAAGTCTGTTGCACGTCAGTACGTTTTGCAATTTTTTGCCCAATTCGGCAACTCCGCGTTCCAACTCCGAGATTTTTTGCTTGTGCTCATTTTTGCCAAATTTCTTTTCCCAAGACAAAAGGGAACAAACGAACAACGACAATAGTGGGTACAGCTTTTAAGAAGATTAATGTTTAATGTCAGTAATGAGTTTTACGGATTATTAACAGATGAGCCTGCGGCAGCCTACCTGGCTAGATTGGTAACGCTGCCAACAGATTGGTGGCGGGTTGTGGGTTTGGTCATCCCACATTTGCCAACTTTGGGTATGTTGTGTTGTGTTATTACTGTACACTTTACCTACTTCACTCCTCCATTTATATACCACTTGGTATTAGGGTTGTATATATGGGGACCAATGGTAGGGATTATTGATCTCCTTCTATGGGGATTGGACCTCAATTTTATTTGCTGGAACCTTGACTGGATAGGTTTCATCACCCTGCAGTTTGCTCAGTACACATTTTTGTGGACTTTTTATAGAATATTTTTTTAGAAAAATTTAATTTAATGCTCCTAGTAAAATTTTAAAAACTAGATATTACTGCAAAGCTTGAATATATATTTTATCCGAATTTTATCTGTTTTTGATTATCATACTACATTTATCTAGTTAATATAGTTAAAGAAAACAAAGAGTCAATTTTTTAATTTCATCATAAGACAATTTTTTTCTTGAATCTTGGCTAAGACGGAAGGGATAATATTTAGCACACACAAAATACTCCCAATCTTTGTACCGTTCTGAGCAAAAGAAATCATACTCCCAATGATTATAATGAACAGCTAAGATTTCACATTGATAAATACAAATATGATCTACTTGACATAACGCTAAATCTAGCTCCAATTTGATCCCGTTCAACACTAAAGAATGTAAATTTGGTGGAACAATTATATTTTCAACCTCGTCTGGGAACATTGGTTGCATGTATCTAAACCTTCTAACTGATAATGGTATATAATCAATAATATGCCAATTATAAGTGTCTCCTGCTTCCAATTCAAAATGTACATGTTTTAAATATTTCATTTTTTTCAATGGTTTCAATATTTTCTCTTTAATTATCTGAAACTGTAATTGGTCAATGTAGCGTAGATTCACTGTGAGCTCCTCCAACTTTGTCATTTTGAATAAATCAAAATCAATCGGAGCTAATTTGCCATTGAATTCAATATCAAGTGCAACTACATATTTCGAATAAACATTAACCTTTTCTGATGGATCATTGGACCAAAAAGCCCTTGTTTGTTTCACCAAACTTATTTTATCATGTATATTTTCAATAATATTTTCCATTACATCATATTCTGATTTGTCCTTGCAAATTATGTCAAGTTTTTTGAAATTTAATGCCATGTTATTTTGTTCTTTAAATTGATACAACTCATCTATTTCAAAATTACCTAAAATTTCTACTTCTTTTATTTTTGAACATAGTAAATAGTTTTGTAAAGAATACATATTACTTGCAAACTTGGTAATTTTATGGGCATACCTACTAAAAAACTCAATATAGTCTCTTTCAAAGTACTTATCTAAAAGTGTCATATCTATAGTCTTGGCGTTTTCTAAAATTGACCCAATGACATGTTCTTCAAAAGAATATGATTCTAATGATATTATTAAATGGTATCCGCTAATTGATTCAACTAAATTTGCACTATCTGGAAAACTTCCAAGCACCACCACTTTTCCTGTGTTTGCAATATGCCCATAGACCATGGATATATGCTCCTGGATACGAATTGTTACAATAATCTCTTTCAATATTTCTGGTGTCAAATATTTTATTTCATTGTCTATTTTGTACCAACTATTAAAACTTACAACCTGGATGATAATTGAAACCTGAACTTTGAATGGGAGTTGTTTCATAATGCCTCGAAATAGTCGTAGCAACCTACATTTTTTTGTTGAATATTCCTTCACTAAAACTAAAAGATTTTTTGCCATTGAGTTAATCCAATAAATTATAACAATAAATTGGAGTAAAACGCATTTTTATCATTTTGCATGGTTATGTGTGTTTACAGAACACAAGAATGCAGAACAGTAAACCTTAATCACTTATTTCAACAGTTGAATTTTTTTTCTCATTTGATGGTATAACCCATTTATAAATTCAAAAGATAAACAAAATAAAAAATATTTTAAATTCAATGTATATGATTTTTCTACAACCAAAATGAATCTTGTTACACATACTCTAACTAAAATCACCACAGGCAGTTGTTTAATTATTTTGAATTAACCACTGTTGTCAATTACCTGTAAATCTAATTCTGCTTGGCATGATGTTATATCCAACTTTATGTTTGGAGCACACAAAGACACCTTTTCCAAATGCGGCGGCACAATAAACGTTTCCTCCATTTCAGAATCATTACAATATGAAATGCGTTTCAAATTCTGTGGAATATACTTACTAATGTTCCAACTCTGAAAAATACCACTAACTGAAAATGTAAGACGTGCTAAATTTTTAAGTCTTCTAATGGATTCTAATATACTGACTATTTTCGGAATATCATGTTGGCAAACGTTGTTTAACCGCACAAATAAACTACTAGGATTCATCAATGATAAGTTCAAAACGTGCATTTTTTGTAATTCCATTATACATAGAACTTCAACGTATTTCAATGCTGGAAAATTTACCTCCTTCCAGTGTTCTGGCCAATACATAGAAACAGCCGGTTTGAGTACCATGTTTGCTGGTTTGACTTTGTTGAGTGCTGTAGTGAGTGGAAGATTCATCCCATCTTTGTAGATCAATTTCACATGATTCATCTCACCAAGTAATCTCCATCTGTCCACAATTTTTACAATTTCATTAAAGTTTGATTCATAACATTCAAGTATAGTGATAACTTTGACATTACAATATTCTAAAGCACAATTTAAATTTGCATGTGTGCTGGCCCATTTGGTTACAGTGGTGCTGCAATTTTTCAAATGGTTATGTATTGCCGTGGTGCTCACATATTTTGGCAATTCTACTTGAACGCATGCTGCATTTCTCTTGATTATTTCCAATTGAGAATTTTTTTTAAATGTATTGTTTATTTTTAAATGAAGTTTAAAATCATTAGTGGAGGACACATACGATCCTCTTTTATTAGGTACAAAGGCAACACTCAATGTGCCCAAAAATAAAAACATTTCGTTAATATCAGAACAGTATTCTTTTCCAATACTAACAAAAACTTTAGAAACTATATCTTTGAGTAGAATATTGGGAATATTAGCAATTTCATAATCACGATAGCCCTTACAGTTTTGCCTAAAGATCTGGATCATTATAGCTAATTCTAATTCAATTGGAAGGCCAGTAAAAATTTCTTTCAAATTTTTTAATGCAAAATGATTGGCGTTATCTAGACTTTCTTTTTTTATGTAAGTGATATGAAAAACTGATAATAACTTTGCAAACATTGGCTGTCAAACGTTAGCAGTTCAAATGCTAAAAAAGCACATTTAAGTATTTTAATCATTTATTGATAAATTTAGTACTTCGCTATTCTGTAGCACACCATTATATGTAATCTGTGCCATCACATTACGCCGAGCATATATGTTTAATTTTGCCCAATTCGGCAACTCCGCGTTCCAACTCCGAGATTTTTGCTTGTGTTCATTTTTGCTACATTTCTTCCAAGACAAAATGGAACAAACCAACAATGACAATAGTAATGTTAGCAAAATAAAACCCTGCTTTATTCATGCATGAAATATGAGAAAAGAATGCTCCACTACAAAATAATGAGCAGACGGGTATAGTTCCTGAGCTTGGTTATGTTGATGTTGACGGCCATGGATAATGATCCAGTGGGTCGTCACGCCTTAGGAGAAGTATACTTTGATAGTGTTTAACCGCATATCCGCTTGTGCCATCCGTTTTAAAAACTGCATTAACTCACGGGGTGTCAGAAGATGCTAAGAACGTTGACTTGGAGGGGCACAGCTTTTAAAAAGGCTGAATTTTGACGTCATTGATACGGCTTACGGACTATTAACGGATGAGCTTGCGGAGCCTACCTGGCAAGATTGGTAACGCTGCCTGGTAAATTTGGCATATAAGCAGTAAATTTTACGAAATAAGAAAAATCCTTTTCCCTGATCATTAGCATAATCAGATAAAAATTTAAAAATAAACCCTAAACATCTTTCCAGTTATTAAATTCATATGCACATACATACTCAACTCTTAGCATAAGTTGTTAATGTTAATACCTTTTTTTTTTAATAGCATTAATTTTAACTACATATATACATCTTATATAAGACTAAATTAGGTGGATCCGTTCTCATTATAAGAAAACCAAGTTAATTGCTGTATTAATTATTTTATGGGAAAATATTCAAAAACCCACTGGGTTTTATTGTGTCATCTGCAAATGCAAACAGTTTTACTCTGGTATATGGTAACCTGTTTTCCGGAATTGGAGAAAAGTTGCATGTGTTTGAGGGAAACTGATATATAATTCCTAGCTTCATTTGATCAAGCTTGTTAATTAGTGGCTGGATTGCAATATCAAAGAGAAGAGGAGAGAGTAGAGACCCTTGCCTGACCCCTCTTTAAATATGTATTCTTTGTCGAGATATCTGGTTTCCATTTACTAGATAGGCATAGGTGGTGTTATTTAGCATGATGAATGAGTTTACTAACTTTTCTGGTATTCCTGTTTTCCTAAGGACTTGGAACAAAAACTTTCCTGAGAGGGTTCAAAGGCTTTTTTAATATGAAAACTTACTTATAATAAATAAACAGGCAATTGCCTGTTTTATACTTTATTTAATAATTAATCAAAATACTCATTTAAAAGCTTTTAATGGATTTCCCAACTAAAATTTATTTTCTTCAACAATAATGAGAACGGATCCACCCAATTTAGGAGTGGACGAACTTAGTCGATGTAAAAATGTAGTTAAAATTAATACTATTAAAAAAAAAACAAAAAAAAACAGAGATCAAAACTCAAAAATTTGTGTTTTTTGCACAGCCTTAAAACGGGCCATTTTTCTCAAAAAGATCAATTAAAGACTGAATTGCAAGCGTTTCAACAGTCGTACCCGTACGTAAAAAGTATCAAAATGTGAAAAACATTTATCTAAACCCAACAGTCTAAACAAATTTTTTGTGTGCCATTTGGATCTTGCTGAATCGTTAAAATTCTTTTGAAAAATTGCTTTCGGTGCTATAGTACCGCGGTTTGATCTTATAATTATCATAGAAGTAAAATTTACAACAAGTAGCACCATGGCGCAGTGGAAGCGCGTTGGGCTCATAACCCAAAGGACGTTGGATCGAAACCAACTGGTGCTATTAATTTTTTATTTATTTGAAAAACACACACACCATGTGCTATTAATTTTTTATTTATTTGAAAATACTAATTGTCATGCAACCTAAATTATCCTTTTAACTATATATAAATTAAAAATATTTTAGAAATTAAAATTTATGGTTATGCTTTGATAATCTATCACAATAACATTTTTTAACAGTTTCATTTGGAACAATTTGAATATTAGAAGAATTTTCTAAATTCATTTTGATATTTTTAGCACCGCCAATTGTAATAACTTGACTTTCGCTTTCACTTTCATCTTTAAATTCATTGGCATCAACAAAGCACTCGTCGTTAGCAGCATTGTTATTTTCACTTTCACTTTCACTTTCATTTTCATTTTCATTTTCAATTGTAATTGCATTATCATTACCCCAGGCCAAGTCATTCAGTAAAAAGCAGTTGTCTTCCTTAACACACATTTCCCAATTTTGGAAATCTTTATTTTCAAATAATTCAATTAAAGCCCAACGAGTTTCAGGATTTGGATCACATAGTCTCCATGCAATAGTTGAAATTTGAGGCTGTGGGAAGACACGGGAAAAGTGGTATTCCTCACCAGGATTCTTTGAAGTTTTAAACGTGCTTGCACCATTATTAACAGAAACTGAAGTTGAAATACTAGATGATGAGCTTGATGTACGTCTCATCGTTGAATCAGCCGTTGAATTAAGTGGCTGTTGAAATTGTGTTGAATTTAAATTTGAAGAGTTTGAATTCATTATAGCCATATTTGAAGAGGATGGAACAACTTTAATACCATTCTTTGTAATAGTGATACCGGAACCATCATCAGAGTCATCAGAATCATTAGGTTTAATTTGATTTAAAATTGATTTATTCCTCCATGATTTCCATTTTTGTGAGAATTGTTTATAACTTGATTCATATTTTCTGTAATTTGAATCTTGATTTGAAGCTTTTAAAAATGGATAATCCTTTTGAAAAATAACGAATAAAATAATACCCAATGCCCAATAATCCATTAAGAAAGGATTATAAGGTTTCCTTGAATTAGTTGGAGTGTCATGGTAAATTTGAATTTCTGGTGGTTGGAATGGAGGAGAGCCAACTAACTGAGTTGAAAATGAAATTGGTGAATGAAAATCACCTGGTGTTGAATGACCATAATTACTAACACCAAAATCAGTAATTTTAACTATTCCATCTTTATCTAATAAAACATTTTCAGGTTTTAAATCACGATGAACAATATCATGATCATGCATATATTTTAAACCAAAAGAAATTTGTTTGAAAATGCATAATTTTTCATTGACTTTAATTGAATTCCAAACTGAACCAGTGATTGCTGAGAATAAATCTAATTTACATAAATCTAAAACTAATCCCCAACCAGCACTTATATTATGTTGATGTGGAATTCTAACAAGAGAAAAAGTTGAAACTATGTGATTACCCTTACTGAGAGTTTTATGTAAGATAAATTCTTGAGTTGCCCTTTCATAAAATTGATCAGCAGTTTCATCTTTAAATAAAACAAATTTTTTAAGTGCAAAAACTTGATTCTTTTTACCATCTTTGGAGCTTATTGTTCTAGTTATTTTTTGAACTGTTGCACTTGCACCCGATGCAATATTATGACCACTCATTGAATATTCATCAGTTACAAGTGAATGTTCCTCTTGTAATTCCTTTGGCAGATGATCATTTGGATCGTGAATTGGCTTTGGTAAATTTCTATTTAAATCTTCAACTGGATCCATAATTTTATGAAATGTTCTACTTGGACCATGCTGACTCTGTTCAATTTGTTGCCTGGCAAATGATTCCACCGTTAATTTTTTATGTTTTGGTTTAACAGATTCAACTTTTGGTAATGGTGTTGTTACTGATGGTAGTGGACTTCCATAGAAATGATCATGGTGTGTTTTGGGTCTTGGTGTTGGTATGACGATACTGCTGCTGTTGTTGTTGTTGTTATTGACATTGCTATTATTACCACTACTACTGTTATTATTATTATTATTATTATTTGCTTGCTTTTTGTGAATTGAAAATCCCGCAAGTGAACTAGACGATGCTGTTCTAGATGGCGTTCTAGATGGTGTTCTGGATGATGCCAGTGAACTTGCTGGTGACGACCGCCTTATATGTAACGCATTTAGAATTCGGTGTGAACTGCTGATATCAGCGTGGCTGTTGTTGTTGCTATTGTCATTGCTACTTTCGCTTTTATCTTTCTCCTTTTCTCTTTTGAAAAGTCCCATTATTCAATTGAAGTTCGTTGTCCAAGGATGAGGCTCTACTATACCTTCTAAACTCAAGCGGGGGGTTAAAAATCTGGTGATTGTGTTTTTGCTGTGCCCCGTGCAAAAAAAAAAAAAAAAGGAAAAAAATCGATGACGTCGTTGCAAAAACGGGGACGTGGATTTGTCGTTCAATGCGTTTCAATATATATATATAAAAATAGCCAAATTGTAAATAGAGGGTATGTAAAACAAAGCAGTAAAAGTAAAAGTAAAAGTAAAATCGGAGATGCCCTATTTACGAGTGGGTCTAAGCAGTTCAAAGCTGCACTTCAGTTCCTTTTCAACATTCATAACAGCCCCCCAGTTGCCAAACTCACCACAGTAGTTGGGGGCACTGAAAACAGTTACTAGTTTACGCTTACCGTAAAATTCATAGCCATCCTCCACAACCATATGCCCACGTACAATCAAGTCAAAGTTAAATCTATTCAAAAACTTTTTAATGGCACGCTCAGTGAACTGATAGGAAACCCCTCGATCATTGGGAATCCAGTCTCTGTCATTGTGAGTTTTAATATTAATATTAATATTAATATTTTGAGTATCCTCACTAGCATCCACAGATTTTTGCAATTGACCATGCCCTTCAAGCCTTCTCAGTTCCTTAGAATTTTTGAATTTGTCATCAGTTGTTCGTTCAAAAGGATCTGACCATAAAATGTCTGCCAAGAGACCCTCGTCAGGTATATCCGTTGGTCTTCTGATACTTTTAATTTGATTTAAATCTCTAAGATCAGGAGATAACCCACCGTGAACACAAAAGATTTTGTTGGCAATGGTGGCGGCAACGGGCATCGTGTTAAAAACGTCCACTATATTTTTCCACGTTTTAATTGAAGATCGCCTCTTGCACTCGTCGTAGAATCCGTACATTTTTGTAATACTGGCACATTCGTGGTTACCTCTTAGCAAAAAAAAATTTTCAGGGAATTTAATTTTGAGGCAAAGCAATAGCATAATTGTTTCAAGTGATTGCTTACCCCTGTCAACGTAATCACCTAAAAATAAATAGTTTGCACTTGGCGGGAATCCACAAAGTTTAAAAATTCTAATGAGATCGTTAAACTGGCCATGTATATCACCAACAACCTTTACCGGAGATGCCAATTCTAAAAGCATCGGTTGAGATAAAAAAATTTGTCTTGCCTTGGCACAGATGAAACCTATTTCATCAGAGGAAAGATGAAATTTTTTATTCCGGTTACGATGTTTAGAGCTGGAGATAGAGACAGAATTTGAGCTAGAGGAGTGGGATGGGGTGGAATGGGAAGCTGACATTGGTGATGGCTTTTTGTAAATGGCATAGTCTACGAGACGTTCAATGATGTTGTTAATGTCCACCGATGAGGGAGAAGTATCTTCAGCATTGGCATGAAGTTCCAAGTTAAACTGGAGTTCAACAGTAGGACTCTCTCTAGGCTTATCCTTTTCCTTTTCCTTTTCCTTATCTCTATTGCTCTTCCTACTCATAATTCTATTGTCATTCTTCTCATTTGGCTTTAACATTGGCGAGCATTCGGTGGAAGACTCTCTTATAGGATAGAGGTCCGTTGGGATGTAGCCTGTTGAGATGGAGCCGGTGGATGTTGGCGTGAAGCAGCTGTCACAGGTAGAGGCCGACGTGGAGGCCGACGTGGAGGCCGAGACAGAGGCAGAGACAGATGCAGAGACAGAGCTGTTGGAGGAGCTTGAGCAGTCAGAGGGGGATGCCAATGTGAGCTGTCTGGCAAGGCACGTGTCTATTTCCAAGGCGTAGTTATTGGACGCGGAGAGTGGCATCTTTCTCGGGGCGGGGGGTGGCTGAGGCTGCGAGGGCAAAGGCTCAGGATCATCTGTGTTGACTAACTGTCCGCTGCATGAGTTCGTTCCGTTGGATGCTTTGCTGGGTGAGTTGCCCATCGTTGCAAGAAGAAAGAAAGAAGAGAAAAGAGAAAGAAATCAAGTTGAAACGCCGCATTTTTCTCGAACCCGGAGAAATCGCGGGCGAACTCTCTCTCTTCAACACACCAATAGAAAAACAACCAGCCAGGAAAAGGCAACTAGAACTACTAGAACTAGAAATAACATTACAAGTACAATGTCTCGAAGCTCAATCAATCGTAATACTATGCCCGTGGGCCAGGCCGATAGAGACCGCATATATGGTTTTCGTAACAAGTACTACTACTCGCCTCGCTACTCTGACGACAACTTTGAGTACCGGCACGTGGCTCTTCCCCGTGAAATGCTGAAGGTGATACCCCAAGACTTCTTTGCCCAGGATGGAACATTTAAAATACTCTGCGAGGAAGAATGGCGAAGTGACTTGGGCATCACACAGTCACTGGGGTGGGTGCACTATGCCTGCCACACACCAGAACCACACATTCTGCTTTTCAGAAAGCCTAAAAATTAATTCAAATTTGCAAGTGGACATTTAGAAGGCCACACACATCTAAATATTTTATGTAACTTATTAATAAAGTAAAAGATTTACTTTTACCACAACGCTCACGTGACCTGATTACGTAACAGCGTTCAACGCGTCACACGCTCAACTCTCTCTCTCTGTGAACAAAAGTTGCTCTGCGTGCTGAATGTCTTCCCAGTCCCAGAAGCTCTTACAGATTGTAGAGCTCCTGTTAAATCAAGGTGAGGTTACAAAGGTACAGGCCAAAACATCTGCGGGATCCTTCCTCAACGCTATTTTGCCCGCCTTTGCCAGGCGCAACTTGATATCAGAGGAGAAAGATGTAGAGCTTCTGCTTAAAATTTTCCAGGTTATTCAAAAGCTCTATATAGATCATCCGTCTATTTTGGAAGTTGATAATAATGGCATTGTTTTGATTGATTCCCTCTTGCCGTTTTCAAATAGGTTGAGCTTCCCCTTGACAGTGGTGGATGCGGCTACGCAGTCCCTCCTATCCATTATATACCGCTACTCACAACTGGGTGATATTAAAACCAAAAGAGTTATTGCAGCACAAAGAGATCATTTGCTAGGCATCATTGAGAACTCTTTGAATTTGGTTTTGCACTCCTATACAAATTCTAATTCAACGACAACGACAACGACAACGACAACGACAACGACAACGACTGCGGCACCAGACAACTCTTCTTTGCTCACACCACACCATTTTAAAGTTTATGAGTCAATTGCAGCCTTTGAAAATAACAAAAATTCAAAAATTTCTCACTTGTCACTGGCAATTAAAACTCTTCAATTACTCTTTCATCCTTTTGTTTCTCAATCTTTCCCTTTCAATTCAACCTTTATCTTTGATTCTTATTTAACAAAATGTTGGTTTTGTCTTAAATCAGTTTTAATAAATGACAATGACATTGATAGCATTAACAACAACTTTAAAAATTTAACAGAAATTTATGATGAATTATTTGCAAATCTTTTAAAGATAACCTCTGATTACTTTTATAATGACAACGGCTCATACTTTCAAAAATTACAATTATTAAAAAATCAATCAATTTTTTTACTTAATTGGCCCTTAATTAATTCTTTACCTTCAACTCATATCATTTTATCAGAGTCTTTATTAAAATTAGCCATTAAATTAGTAAATGATGATAGTTTAGTTTATTTTTGGACAAATTTAAATTTAACACATCAAAAAATTTCAGTTGTTAAAAAATTAATTGACAAAAAATTACACATTGACTTAAAAATAACCATTGCCTTGTTATTTGTTATTAATTGTAAAATTAATAACATTGTTGATGCTGATATTAATTCAAAAATTTTAAATTTATCAAAAAGGAAATATGAATCTGATATTTCTCATTTGCTAAGGGATAAATTATTGTCCAAGTTGTCCATTCATTCAAGTTCACCTTTGACTAAATATTTACCCTTGGAATCAAACGATGAATTTAATCGCACAACAACCATTGACGAATACATTACCTATTGGTCAAATTCAAATAAATTTAATGACCCCATATTTGTAATGGTCATTTTAAATACAATTTCAAAGTTATCTTGTGATAACACTGGTCATTTAAATAAAGCAGGTAATTTTTGCTCTCTTTGTGATTTAAAGTTAAATTCAAATGACTTCTCAATTTTAAATCATGTTGATAAAGAAAGAGAATTAATAACAAAAAATCACTCAATTAATAAATTATATGAATTTATTATTAATAATATTTTAAATAAAGTGGGCACTTTTAAAGACGCCGATGGTAATGTTACCATTAGCATTTTATTAAATTTTAAAAAATTATTTATGGAATTTAGAGCTCCTCCAATTGATAATGAAAATAGTCAACTTTGGAAATTTTTAAAGAGTTGCTTAACAAATGTTATTAGAGAGATTAGATTATTAGCGGCCAATTTAATACCTTTGTTCTTTTGTTGCATTGAAGATTCTCAATTTGAAAATGATTTTGAAAATTTTAATTTTTTTATTAAAAATTTAAATTTAAATAATTCAAATAAGTATATATCTGAAGGAATTATTATTTTAATTGGTAAAATTTTATCAATTAAATCAATTGATAATATTTATCATTTTTTATTGTCAAAATTAATTGATTTTATGAGTGAAAATGATGAATTTAATTCAAATTTGGTAATTGTTCAATTAAAACAAATTTCAACTATTAAATCAATTTTACCTTGGAAAATTATTGAACCTTTCATATCTCCAATTAGCATTAAAATTTGTGAAAGATTATTAACAAATCCAAATTTACTAACAAATTTATCCATTTTTTTAAATATTGATGAAGGATTATTCATTGAACGAACAACCCAATATACAGTTCCTGTTTTATTTCATAAAATGAAAAATGCAATTTTAAATAGAATGGCTGATAAAATTAAAAAATATTATATTAAAAATAATAATAATGTTATTATTAAACAAAATTTAAATGTTGATTATTCATTTAATGATTTAATTAATGATCAACTAGTTGGAATTATTGCTTATTCTATGATTATAACACCAAAAAATTCAAAAGGTAAAATTATTAAATTATTAATTGCAAGTAATATTTTACCAGTTGGTAAAGATTTTGGCGACTTGATGGAAGAAGTTGCCAATAAATCACCCATTTTAATTTTTAAAATTTTACAATTTTATTCAATTAATATTTATTCAACTGAAATTGAAAAGAAGGATAAATTACTAAAAATTTCAAATGCAATTGGTGAAATTGCATATACATTAAATTATGGCGATGATGACAAAGAAATTTCTGGTCAGTTAATGTTAAATCGTTGGTTATTAACTTTAATTCAATTAATTTCAACGACTATTAATGATGTCAAAGGTAGCCAACCATTTTTATTAAAATTATATTCAATTAAATCACTCATTTGTTTATCATATTTATCAGATTCATTTGAAACATGTTTAAGTCAAATTATGAATTGTCTTCAAATTTCAATTTCTTTTCCTGAACTTCAAATTGAGGCAATTTTTGCTTTAAAAGAAATTTTTAATAAATTATCATTACAGGGTAAATTACATATTTTAGATCCAATTACTTGTCAAATTTTTCAAATGTGGCATAGTTTTAAACCAAATGTTAAAATTTTAGCAACTGAATTAATTTTAATTTTTAATAAATGGAGTAAAAATCAAAAAATTGAAGAGTTAAAAAACTGGTCAATTTTTTATTATTTAACTTTAAAAGATAAAAAAATTGATAAATTTTTAATTGAAAAGCCAATTCAATGGCAATTAATTATTCATAAATCTTTAATTAAATTATATTCTGATAATAAATGGGTTATTTGTCAAACTTTAGAAATTTTAGTTGAATATATTAAAAATTATCAATTTAAATGTCAATTTGAAATTAGTCAAAATAAAATTAAAATTATTAAAAGGTTAAAGGCATTGTTAAAATTAATTGTTAATGATGGATTAAATTTAACCAATTTAAATTTAAATTGGAATTTTGAATTAAAAATTAGTTATTTAATTGGTGAATTAATTTCTTTAATTGGTAATATAGAAATTAATCATGAAAATTCAATTAAAAATAATTTTGAAATTAAAGGATATGATAATATAAATAAATTTTTATTAATTACAAATTTAACACCTGATTTAAATAGTGATCAAGAAAGGGAATTAAATGATTTTAATATTTACTTTATTCAAAATATTTTAATTAAACTTTTAATTAATTCTATAAATCCTGATCAAGAAAAATTATTAGCATTTACAATTCATGATTATTTACAATTATGTGATGTTTCAAAATTAATTAATAAAAATGAAAAATTAAATAAATTATCATTAAATATTTTATCACCATTAAAAACTGACATGATTAGTTGGAAAAAATCAAAGATTAAAAATTTAAAATTTCCAATTTATTTAGATTATCAAGAATTTAATGATTGGATTCATAAATTAACAACAATTTTACTTTATTTATCAGATTCAATTTTATCAAAATTAAATTCAAATAATAAAAATATTGATTCAATTAGTAATATTTTGAATAATATACCCTATTTAGATTTATCAGTTTCAAAATTTGTTTTACCATATGCCCTGTTATTTATTTTGATAACGGTCCCATCAGAATCAACAAATACAGAAAATATCGTTAATGAATTTAATTTAATTTTAAATTTTGACCAAAATAATATTGAATACGAATTTATTAAGGAAGAATGGAAAAAATGTGTTGTTAAAATTTTAGAATTATTTCAATTTTTAAAAGCTTGGCTATCAAAAATAAACAATGAAGAGAATAATAAAAGTAATAACAGCAACAGTGAAAATTTGGATAGATCAAATAGAGTTAAAAAATTTCTTAATAATTTTGATTCAAATTTATTATCAAAAAGGGCAACTCAATGCGGCATGTTTACAACATCCGTTTTTTATTTAGAAAAAGGATTTAAAGATAATAAAATTAAACAAAATGATTTTGTAAATAATTTAAAAGATTCATATGCTTCCATTGAAGATTTTGATGAATTACAGGGTGTTTTAAAAATTTTTTCAACTAATAATATTAATGATATTTTATTGCAATTTAAATATAATGATGATCAAAATTTAACTAATGAATCATTGTCAGCAATTGCCCAATATGACTTTAATGAAATTAAAAATAATAATGAATTAATTTCTAATAAAAAATCAATTATTCAATTATTAGATGGATTAAATAGGAATTGTGAATTTGATCAATTATTAACAAATTTAAATTTATTTCAAAAAAATTTAAGTATTGACTTAATCAATCCTGATTGGTCATTATATGGATTACAAGCATCAATATTTTCTGGTAATTATAAAGATTTAATTAAATGGACAAATTTAAGTGAAAATTTTAATAATATAACAATACCCGGATCAGATTTAGCAATTTATTATGAAATTAGCAAAAGTTTAATTGAATTACATAATGATCAAATTAAAAATTGTATTGATCATATTAACAAGGCCATTAATTTTATTGGATTTTCAATAATGAATTCAAATGGTAAATTAATGAATATTAAATTACAAGATTATTCAACTTTATTACATGGATTATATGATTTTAAATTATTAGCAAATGCTAAAAATAAAGATGATTCAATGATTAATTTATTAAAATTAAGACAATTAAATAGTAGCAAAGAATTTAGATCAATTTGGAAGCTTCATTCTTTAAGATCCTCCATTTATAAATTACATCCAATTAAGGAAATTCAAAATGGTTATAAAAATTCTTTAATTGGCGGTAGCAGAATTTTAAGAGAATTTGATAAATTACCACAAGCAACAAAACTCATTACAAAGGCATTAATTTTAAATGATGAAAATAATGAAAATTTTAATATTAATGTTAACATTAATAATGATAATCAAAATGAAACTAATGGGAACATTGATTCAAAATTATTAATTAGTGTTGAAGTTGCACATTTATTTTGGGATAAAGGTCAATACCAATCAGCATTGAAAAAAATTTCAAATGTTATCAGTGTAATAAATAAATCAAATAAAAATTATTTAAATTATAAATTAACACATTTAAAATGGATAGTTGAATCAGCTGAAGGTGTTAGTGATGATATTCAACAAGAATATTTAAAATTAATTAAAAATGAATCATTTGAAAAGAATGGTCAAGTTTATTATCAATTTGGTAATTATTTAAGTAAATTATTAAATGCCATTGATATTAATGAATCAAATGGTGATTTAGATTTATCAGTTGTTAGAAATTATATGATTGCCATTGGATTAAGTAAATCAAATGATAATTATATTCAAGAAATTTTTCCAAAGGCAATTACAATTTGGCTTGACTATTATGATAAATATCAATTAAATGATAAATCACAGGCAATTAGATCACAAAAGTATCAAATTATGAATCAATTAATGAAATCATTTATAATTGATTCAAATTTTGGTATTAAATGGTATTCAGTTCTTTCACAAGTAATTTCAAGAATTTTACATAAATCTTCAACAGTTGTTAAAAATATTGAAGATATTATTGTTATGCTATGTTCAAAATTTCCATCAGTTATTGTTTATAATTTATTTGCCTTACAACATTCTCATAGTTTGAAAAGGAAAGAAGTTGGTGATAAAATTATCAGTAAATTAGGTAAACATGATAAATTTATTATGAGAGGATTTAAAAACAGTGAAAATGTTTCTTTCTTTGTTGTTTTAACAAAATCTAATGAGTTACTAGAAAAAATTTCAAAAATTTGTTCAAAGGCAACAAACTCAAGGCAAAATAAAAAAATTTTAGATTTGGTAAATGATTTTAAATTTAATATGGATGAATTATCATGTGAATTTTTGGCAATCCCAGTTAAACAAAATTTTGATCAACTTTATAGATACAATGAAATTTGTGAATTTGTTACAATTAAAAAATTTTCTCAAAGGGTTTTATTATTATCTTCACTACAGAGACCTAAAAAAATTGATATTTTAGGTTTTGATGGGAAAAAATATACATTATTATTAAAGCAAAATGATGATTTAAGGAAAGATCATAAAGTTATGGAATTTTCAAATGTTATGAATAGAATACTTAAAAATAACATTGAAACACAAAAAAGGAAAATGTCAATTCAAGGATATGCAGCAACTCCATTATCAGAATCATTTGGTATTATTGAATGGGTTAATTATCATAAAACTTTGAGACCAATTTTATTTAAAAGGCATCCAAAGATTCAATTTTATTCAGACGAATTTGTTAAGGCATCAGAAAAGTTAAAAAAGGAATCTGATAAAATTAAACTTTTTAATGCGTACAAAGATAAATTCCCACCAGTTTTATCAGATTGGATAATTGACATGGCACCAAATTTAAATCAATGGTATGATTTTAGAACAAATTATGGTACTTCATTGGCAGTAAATTCAATGGTTGGATATATAGTTGGAATTGGTGATAGACATTTGGATAATATTATGATTAACGAAACAACTGGTAAGATAATGCACATTGATTTTGATTGTATCTTTGAAAAGGGTAGAAATTTACCAGTGCCTGAATTGGTCCCTTTTAGAATGACACAGAATGTTATTGACGGTTTGGGTATTTTAAAATGTGAGGGTAGATTTAGGAAAGTAAGTGAACTAACATTACAGCTAGTTAGACAAAATGAAATTACACTTATTAATTTCTTAGAATCTTTTATTCATGATCCATTGTTAGATTGGGGTAAACAGAATAGTAAATTGGAATCAAAATCAATTGTTTATGAAAGATTAAGACAAAAGATAAAAGGCATTTTAACTCCTGACCACGACTGGACGATGAAAATGAATAGTTCAGGATTAAGCGTTAGTGTTAATTTACAAGTTGAATTGTTAATTCAATCAGCTACAAATGATTCAAATTTGTTAAGAATGTTCAGAGGCTGGGTTCCTCTTGGGTAACTTGTATAGGATAATAGATAGCGAAATTAAGCGTTAAATATACTTTTTTTAAAACATATAGAATATGAGGGTATGTTAAAACATACAATGCCTTATCGTGCCTTCGGAGTTGCTGGGCACAACTCCGAGAGCGAGAGTACCGCCTCCGGCGGTGAATTTAGTTTGCTCTCTGGTCACGTCTCTCTTCTTTCTTTTACCACAAAGTAAACAATGGGTTTTTGATGTCTGTTGATGATGAATTTAAGTGGGTAAATATACTGATATAATGCCCCAAATAAGATTTGTATTCACTATGTGCTTGTTCTTTTACCCCTGTTTTTTTTCTTTACTAACCTTCCAACAGCAACTGCACACAAATATAAAACTTTTCAACTTTGAGTTACCAAGGATTTCAATGTTTATGCAAATTTTGCCAAAATATCCAATCAGCCACAAAAGAGCTAATTAGGCAGTCCAGGTTTGAAACCAAGATAGTTTTTGACCTTATAATTAACAAAAATCATTGCACAGTTTGAATATTTATTTGGACCAATAATTTGCAAGTTTCTTGTTAATTATAAGGTGATAAATAATCGTGAGCTCAACGTCTTGACCCCCACTATTTCCTTTTTATGCTGGGGCCCGTGTTGCGTGTTTAGGATTTTTTAGTTGGAGTGATAATATGTATTTAATTTTGATGCAACTAACTAGTATTGGTAGTTTGGACTGACAGCTTTGATACAAATCAAAGCAAATAGCGTTAGAATTTTTATGCTAAGTAAAAATAATAACAGCATTTTTTGTACACGTAAAAAGCATTTAAACACAATTTTGGCATTTAAATTAATTTTTCTTCTTATATTAAATTTGTGATTGAATTCACTCACCAACAGGCTTCAACACCCCACTATTTGCATCGTGCCCAAAGAAAGAAGAAAGGGATGAGCAGCCAAAAAGCAACACCAGCTCCGCTGCCGCTTTTAAAGCCCTCCACCTCCAAAAGCGGTCTAAAATTTAACGTCTTTTATGTTGTATTGGATTTAAAACCACCTCTTTATATTACATGGTCTGTCTAACAAAACGACCAACAAGCGGACTCGTTAAATAATGTGCGTCATTATCGTATATAGCATTTACAAAAACCTAAACTCCAATTACCAATTAACGTAGATTTTCTTAATGGTCATCTTCAGATCCTCTAGGCGGTAATGGTGGTGGCGGTGGTTTGCGTTTAAACAAATTCACGCCCTCTCCATTACTCAACATACTCTGATCATTTTCGGATGTCTCAGAAATTGTAGTTGGGACCTTTTTGATGGGGCTTAATGGCTGTGGTTTCTCTGTCTCTTTAATCAAATCGGCATCTGAAGGCGATGTGACTAATGGCATCAGCGGCGGTGGCGATGAGAGCTTTTCGTTTTCTTTGAAATCAGTGGACGACCCCAATGAAGATTTCATAGCTTCAACATAAACATGGGCATTTGGATAACTATCCACATCAGATACTTTGGTCGTAGTAATACCGTTGAAATTAAACATTGAATCATCCTTGGAAGTATGGCTTAATTTTCTTTGTGAAAGACTGTTATCTAATTCTAACATACCACCAGATTCTGAGATCCCCGTATAAATATTAAAGTTACCTGATGATTTTCTTTTCTGTGTAGGTGTAACTGTATTATCTCTAAATCTTTCATTTAAAAACATCTGTGGTGATGCAGGGGTAGTTGGCAACGGCAACTCAACAGGGTATGGCGAATCGTTTAAATTAAAAGAATTTGATACAGAGTCTTTCCTATTTGACGAAAATGATAGTATGTCAGAATTTGCGTTGAAAGATGATCTAGCTGTATTCTCATTTAAGTTAAAAGTTGCACTTGAGCTGCTTTGAGTCATCTTGGGAGTTCGTTGCCTACGGTTAGATATCATCTCTGGTGGATTGTACTTTTTTTTACCGTCACTCAAAGTTCTAGAATGTTTCCTTCCTGGATAAACATCTGATGGATCTGTAACTGGTGGATGTGCAGCACCATAAACGTGGTCTACCACAGGAGACTGCGAAGATAGGCTATGATTGTCATTTTCAATTGGAGTTTGCGGAGCGGCATCGGCACTTGAGTTTTTGGCTACATTAACCCTGAGATTGTCTTTATCCTTTGGAATTTTGTTATACCAGGATCTTATTGATGAATATGTATTTGAAAATTTTTCTTTGATCTTTATTTCAGTTGAGGATAGAGTAGCTGATCTTGAAGAGTTTTCAGACTTGGTACTTGTAGTGTCAGTATCTGGTAAATTGTCAGCTAATGTCTTCTTAAAAGTACCCTCGGATGTATTCTCAAATTGAACATTATCCAACACTTTATGCGAATTTGAATGACGAGAAGTTAATGATTTTCTTGAACTTAAACTAGTAGTTTTAGCGTATGATTTACCAGTCAAAACTTGCTCATGGGAATTATTTTCATCGTTGACTAAATCACCTAGATCAGCATCAGTTTTTAAATTTGTATTGACACCAGTTTCATTCCTTTTATGAATTTTATCGCTATTTTTTTGCTCATTTTCAACTTCAACGTCGTTAAAATCTCTCTCATTTTGGACAAATTGCGATTCCCTAATTGGTACTGGAGGTGGAACTTCATTATTTGAAACTTTAGCAAAATCATTCATAAAAGTTCTTGCTTTTTTATCCCAAATACCAGCTCTAAAAATTTCATTTGAGGTATCAAAGAATGCAAAGTTGTCCATAAATGGCATGACCAACGTTGAGCGTAAAACTTCTTTTAATCTATTTTCAATGAGACCAGTAACAAGATTATACGTTAATGCTCTAGAGGAAAAAATTGGCTGAATATCCAAATCAAGTTCAGGGAACTTTGTGAAGGCATACCAGATACGGTTTGATGGTGCTTTTTTAATGCGAAAGAGTAAATCACCTTGCAACTTTTTAACTTTAATTTTCAAAATAACATCAAATTCTCTTTGAACGCCCATATTTATAAAAAGCTTAGTTGCAATTTCAACAACACATCCACCTTGGTAAATTAAATTTACACTGGCATCTAAATCACCTTCAGGGGATAGGGAATCCAAACGTGGATTTGTAAAAAATGGAGCGGAATGTCCTACCTTGACACTTCTCAATTGAAGATTATCAAGAAATCCTGGTGTTTGAATTTTTTGAAGCTTTTTTTCAATGTAACTAGAACACCAATTTTCAAAATCTTGCGTTTGGTAAACGGCTAAGAATAAACGCCCTATGATTGAATTTAACCACTTTGTTGTTAATTGATCCTCAGTAGAATTTAACGTTTGAATTAAATCATTTGCATCAGCAGTTAAAAAATGTAGACTCTTTGCAATTAATGAAGGATTAAACAAATCGTCAATTGTACCAGTTGGCTTTGCATTTAACTTTTTAGTAGAACGCAATAGGGCAAAATACCAATCTTCCTTTTCAGAGTGGATATCACCATATAGGAAATAACAATTTTTTGAGGTGTGATTAACAGTGTAATCATTATTGTCACCGTTAAGGATTGATTGTAATTCATCATTACTGAGTTCATCCTTTTTCAATAAACAAATGGCACTCCTTTTGGTGAATAATTGGCCCTCAGTTAAAGTTCTGGGCCACATGGAAACAACATAACGATCTAACACAATAACAGAGAGTGTATTCTTTTGTGATTCATCATTATACAAAAACAAATTACCATGCTTGATAACACCAAAACACCTAGCCTTTTTCCTCAATTGCTTGAGTTTGGCAGATGTAACATCTGCAGGATCATCATCTTCACCTTTCTGCTTATTTTTCTTTTTAAAATAGCCCTTTACACCAGATGCAATACCAGTTTCTTCTTGCTCTAATTTTGTCATTGTTGATTTAAAATCATCAGGATTAATCTGGGGGAAATTGTAAAACTCTTTGGTAACTGTGAGCCATCCTGAGAATGCTGCCTTTAGATCAATATTAGAATTTTCTAAAAATTCACCCGCCTTGAGCTCTCTATAGCCAGCTGGTTCGCCGTGGGCCAAGCTCTGCTTTGAAATGTCATCCTCGTCAATTTTTGTCTGAGCCTGCACATCATTGGGCACTATCTTGGCAAAATACCAAAAGATTAAAGCCACCAGTGGCAAAAAGGTAACGCCACCAAGCACATACACACAGATACTCTGCAAAAAGGACATTGGCACTGCACAGAAGTGAGAGAGAAAGCTAATCAATCACCAGCCACATTTTCAAATTTAATTAAATTTGAAAATGTGGCTGGTGCGTAGCTGGTGCAAGGATGTGACGCGTCTCCGCGGCTGCTGGCAAAAAAATCTGCTTTTCCAGGTTTGGCGTGTCAAGTGGCAAGTCCAGGTGAAATGAGTGACATTGCCATTGATAGTGGCATCTTTCGTCGTCGTCTGTTGCATTTACAAAAGTCCATTGGCACCAGTGATTATTTTAAACATGTTTCTGGACTGTTGGTTGTAGTTGGAGGCAATGATGATTCTAATCCATATCAAAAGTCAACAGTTTTGCACATGTGGCTAATGGGTTATGAATTCCCAGCCACGGCAATTTACATTACCAAGAGTAAAATTGTTTTCGTTACAAGTGCCAGTAAGGCCAAATATTTACAACCATTACAAGCAGGTTCAAAAGAAGTTGTTATTTTTACAAGGAATAAAGATCCTCAACACAACAAGGCCCAATTTGATAATTTCTTTAAAGAAATTGAAAATTCAACAAGTGCTGAATCTAAAAGTGTTGGTGTTTTAAGCAAGGACACATTCCAAGGGAAATTTTATAATGAATGGACATCACTTTGGGAGGAAGAGAGTAAAAAATATCAATTGGCAGACGTTGCTGGTGGTGTCTCATTTGCCCTAGAATTAAAAGATGAAGAAGAGCAAAAAAATTTAAGAACTGCTGCTAGAGCATCTGTTAATGTTATGAATTTTTTCTTTGACGAAATGTCAACTATTGTTGATCAAGAAAAGAATGTTTCAAATTCTAAATTGGCAGATAAAGTTGAGGCTAAAATTGATGACATTAAATTTTTTAAGTCAATGGAAAATAATCAAAAATATATTAAACTTGGCAAAGATTTTGATTTGCAAAATTTAGATTGGGCTTACAAACCAGTTGTTCAATCTAATGGTAAATACCAATTGAAATTTTCTGTTGAATCTTCAAATGATAAACTTTCTGGTCCTGTTATTATGTCATCCATTGGTTTAAGATATAAAAGTTATTGTTCTAATGTGTCTAGAACTTATTTGATTCAACCAACAAAGGAAATGGAAAAAAATTATGAATTTTTAGTTAAAGCTCAAGAACATGCATTTACATTATTAAGAGATGGCATTATGGCAAAGGAATTATTTGGTAAAATGGTTTCATATATTGAAAGTGAAAGACCTGATTTAAAAAATAACTTTTTAAAGAATATGGGTTCGTTAATTGGTATTGATTTTAGAGATTCTCAATGTTTAATTAATGCTAAAAATGAACGTGTTATTCATGAAGGATGTGCAATTAATTTAGTTCTTGGATTTCAAAATTTAAAAGATGAAAAGCAAGGTGAATATGGTTTAATGTTGGCAGATACTGTTAGAGTTACTGGTGGTGAACCAATTTTATTGACAGAATATCCAAAATTGAAAAAGGAAATTACATTTTATTTTGATGATAAACAAGTAAAGATTAAATCAGAAGTTAAACCTAAAAAGGAAGTCAAAAGTGAGAGAGCATCAGAAGTTAAAATTTCAAGTGCTGCCAATACTAGAGTTTTAAAAGCTAAAATGAGAGCTGAAGCTAAAGGATCTGAAGATCAACAAGCTCAAATTCAAAAAGAAATTCAAAAAGAATTACATGATAAACGTCAAAGGGAAGGATTAGAAAGATTTGATCCATCTGATGCCAAGGAAGGTAATGAACAACGTTCAGTTTTTAAAAGGTATGAATCATATATTAGAGAATCTCAAATTCCTGGTAATGTTAAAGATTTAAAAATTCATGTTGATACTAAATTACAGACAATTATTTTACCTATTATGGGTAGACCAGTTCCATTCCATATTAATTCTTATAAAAATGGTTCAAAAACTGAGGAAGGTGAATGGACACATTTAAGATTAAATTTTAATTCACCTGGTATTATGGGTTCAAAAAAGAATGAATTACCATATGAAACAGGTGATGATAAACAATTTATTCGTTCATTAACATTTAGATCAAAAGATGGCACTCGTATGACAGAAGTTTTAAAAAAAATTACAGAAATGAAAAAGGAAGCTGTTAAACGTGAAGCTGATAAAAAGGAACGTGCTGATATTGTTCAACAAGATCGTTTAATTGAAGTTAATAGACCAAGAAGATTAGATAATGTTTTTGTTCGTCCAACTCCTGATACTAAAAGATATCCTGGTCATGTTACTATTCATCAAAATGGTATTAGATATCAATCAATGGTTCGTAATGATCAAAAAGTTGATATTTTATTTTCAAATATTAAACATTTATTATTTCAATCATCAAAAGGTGAACTTTTAGTTCTCATTCATTTACATTTAAAAACTCCAATTATGATTGGTAAGAAAAAGACATATGATTTTCAATTATATAGAGAAGCATCAGATATGGCCATTGATGAAACTGGTAATAGAAAAAGAAAGTATAGATATGGTGATGAAGATGAACTTGAACAGGAACAAGAAGAAAGACGTAGACGTGCATTGCTTGATCGTGAATTTAAACAATTTTCTGAGGCAATTAGTGATGCTTCACATGGTCAAGTTGAATTGGATATACCATTTAGAGAACTTGAATTTCAAGGTGTTCCATCACGTTCTTCAGTTATGTGTTTACCATCAAGAGAATGTTTAGTTCAATTAGTTGATTTGCCATTTTTGGTTATTACATTATCAGAAGTTGAAATTGCACATTTAGAACGTGTTCAGTTTGGACTTAAAAATTTTGATTTGGTTTTTGTTTATAAAGATTTTACAAGGGCAGTTACACAAATTTCAACTATCCCAATGGAAACATTAGAAGATGTTAAGGCATGGCTAACAGATGTTGATATACCAATTTCTGAAGGTCCAGTTAATTTAAACTGGCCAACAATTATGAAAACTATTAATGCTGATCCACACCAATTTTTCAAAGACGGTGGTTGGTCATTCTTAACTGGGGACGGTGAGGATGGCGATGGAGAGGAAAGTGAAGAGCCAGAATCTGATTTTGATCCATCTGACGAAGATCCACAAGACGAGGAAGAATATAGTGAGGAGGATGATTTTGACGAAAGTGATGGAAGTGCCTCAGAAGGTGACGAAGATGATTCAGCAGTTGCAGACAGTGATAATGCCAGTGAGGAAGAATTTAGCGATTAAAAAGAACGAGAAAGATCAAGGAAAAGAAATATTTAATTTATCTCCTTTGTAGTGTAGTTTTAAGGAATTAATTTTTTTTTAAATTAAAATTTATTATATTTTATCGCATTATTAAACACTATACAAATTTAATAATATGGAAAAGCAACTTTAAAAAGTAGAAGATGTAAATAGAAAGAGAGACCAATTTTGAAAAAAAAAAATAATTCCATCTAAATGTGTATTTAATGACTATAAGCAGTTTTATTTTTAACAACAATTGCTGTTTTTACTAACCTTTTTGTCTTTTGGAGCAGGTGTCAAGGTGATTGTTTTACCACTCAAATTGTTACCTTGAGAGTTATCACCTTCAATATCGAATTTTTTCTTTGAAACCATTTCATAAATGTTTTGAACTAATTGGGTAAAGGTGAAATCAACATTGTCTGCATTAAATGCGGATGTTTCAGTAAAGAGCAGATTGTGTTCAGTGGCAAAATTTTGAGCTTCCTCTGCTGGGACTTGTCTTAAATGCTCTAAATCACTTTTATTACCAACAAGAGCTATCACGATGTTGTCATCTGCATTATCTTTCATTTCCTTGAGCCAATTTGAAACAGATTCGTATGATTCTGCCTTTGTGATGTCATAAACAACAAGAGCACCAACTGCTCCTCTGTAATATGCAGCAGTAATGGCTCTATATCTTTCCTGACCAGCAGTATCCCAAATTTGGGTTTTAATTTTGCTGCCTTCAACTTCCAAGGTACGTGTTGCAAATTCAACACCAATTGTGGCTTTAGAATCAGGATTAAACTCGTCACGGGTGAATCTAGACAAAAGATTGGTTTTACCAACGGAAGAGTCTCCAATGAGAACAATCTTGAAAAGATATTCGTAATCGTAGCCGTATTCGTCTGCCATTGTCTGTTTAGCTTGTTTTGCCAAAGGAGCCAACACAGGAAGAAGAGGGCGCGCGTGTCGTGTGGCGGGTGTTGGTGCTGAGCATCCTGCTGCAATACCCCCAAGAGAGGCCCATTGAGGCTGTTTGATGGTTTTAAAGGGTGATTTAGCCTTTTCTTGTATTTATAAAATGCAGGTTAAAGTGTTTTTTTAAAGTTAGGTGGCATGTGTGCATCTCAAATTACCTCTTTTGTAATCAGCGATATGTAGCATCTTTAAACAGCACAAGACATCCACAAAGGTATACAATATAGCAAATCAAACCCAGAGGATAACGTGAAATATTGGGGGAGATTGCGGAGAAACGAGGTGTTAGGAAGCATCTTTCGAACATTATTATACACTACACTAAACAATCAATTACAACAAACATTACGCCTTTGGCTCTTCTTTCTTTTCCTCAAAGTCGCCATCGTCCTCCTCTTCTTCCTCATCGCCAGCAGTAGCAGCAGAATTTCCCTTATTTAACTCCTTGTCGACCTTGGTGTAGTCGATAACCTTGCCTCTGGTTCTTCTACCAGAGACAAGGATGTTGGCCGTGTCAATTTCCAACAGATCATCTTCTTCATCATCCTCAACAACGAGTTTGTCATCATCAACATCCTTTTCGCTATCAGAGGAGTCAGATTCAGGAGTTGGTTCATCATACTTTCTCTTGGATTTCTTCTTCCTTTTCTTTAATGGCTTTTCATCGATGGCATTTGAATCAGCCTGTGCATCTTCTGCAGCTCTCTTTTTATCATTTAAAACGCTCTCGGTATCGACAACGTCAACAACGGCCTTTGTTTCCTCCTGTGACATTTTGCTTGGCTTGATGGATGCTCTATATCAAACACAAACACGCAGCGCGAGAATTATAGCAGTTCACACTGACGGCACATGCAATAACAATTTAGTATAAATGCAATAGTAATAAATAGTATAATTAATAATAATATTCTAATAATAGTAATATGAATATAGTTACTGATTAGTCAGCTGTGATTTGGCACTGTCTTTTACTTTCGCCCCCAGAGACTGCTGGACATCATGCCGAGCATTCCCTTTGAACCTGCCAGGTCTAACTGTCTCTCTTCCTCAAGAGCCTCCTGTTTTGATTGGCTTGCTTTGTACATGATATCCAGCACTGCATTTTGATGTGCAACTTCTGTAGGGTTAAAGTTTACTTCTTTGCCAGAGTCAACATCATCATCATCCACGTCAATATCATCCATATCGGAGTGGCTGTGCTGCGTTATTGACTTGCGTTCTCCATTTCCCTCCAATAATTTCCCAGTGCTATTATCTGCCACTCCGGTAACTGAAGATGTTGGCACGTAAATGGGCTTGAGAACCTGTGGCTGGTAAAATGCGTGCAGTATTGAAGATCCAAACATGGAAGATATTGGTGGGATTGGTGAAAGCTTTTTGTCTTCTAATGGTATGCTTTTAACATCTTCATCGTCCTCTTCCTCAAGGTCCTGGCTAGTCTCTTCAATTGATGAGAGCGATGATTGTGGCACATCCGCTGACAGCTTTGACTGTGACTGTGACTGTGACTGTGAATGTAAATTTGACTGTGAATGTGAATGTGAATTTGACTGAGACTTTAACTTTGAGTCTGTGCTTTTCTGCAGTGGCGAACTTTTAAATGCACTCAAAAGTCCTGGCAGCTGTTCACTAATGGTTGTTCTAGTAAGATCGTCATCTGATCTCAAATTAGACGTTGTTCTTCTATGGCTTGTGGATAATGATGCCGTACTATTAGTCATTGGCGACACTAGTGTAATATCACTCTCATATCCATCGTTTTCTTCAGGCATCTGTGCTTGCTTTGCCGTTGATAAAACTGGGGTATTCTTTGACTCTGCCAATTTGGCTTGCCTAACTTCTTCCTCACCGATAATTTCCACATCTTCTTCATCTTTTGTATTTTCTTGAGTGTGCACTGATGAACGTTTGTGCTTTTCATCATCATTTGTAGTTTCTGTTGAAATTGGCGGTGATTGCCTCTGTGTTTCTGGTCCTTTCATACTTTCAAACATACGCTCTATATCTCCAACTAAGGCAATACATTCCATTAATCCAACGGTATCACCATCGCTAACGGCATCGTCAATTTGCATTAACAAATTATTAACAAATTGCTTGTAATTTTTAACAACGACTGAATCGATACTGGCGTTACCACCAATGTTGGCATTTGGTGTTTTCAACATGTCCTCTAGCTGGCATCCAATAATTGTCAACTTGGCCCGGGAATAAACAACACTCACCTCTTTGAACACACCCTCTTTAAGCTTTGTCAATCTTAACACTAACTCTGTTAAAATTGTGCCCGGATCTGAAATTATTTGAATGGGGGATAAAGATCGAGCTCTATCCACAGACAGCAAAAGCTCGTCAGATAAATCATTTAATTGTTCATGTAGTGAAAGTGATAAATCTAAGACTCTCTTTGCCAATTGAAGCTTAATATCCTTTGTTGATTTTGATTTTGATATTGATAAATCACTACTATTTTCATTCATACTAAGTTTAAAATCTAAAGTTTGAGTTTCCCATCCATGCAGTTTAAATTCAATTTTTTCAAGATCTCTCAAAACTGTCAAGGCATCAATGCACCACTGCTTTATTTTTTTATCTTCAATATCTTCAATATATGTTAGCAATTCATTTGATAAATCTTTTTCTTTATTTAAATTTGGCGAATGAAGTAAATTTATTAATGGATCACTATATTCTACTAATCCCTTACTCATATATACAGACTTTTCACAAAAGATTGTCGTCTTGGTGTGGTGTGTGGGCTCTCTGTCAAATAACGGCGCGGGCAAAGCAGATGGAATGCTGGCCTCTTTGAAATAGATAAATTTTTTGTAAAAGTATGTATACATATATATATATAAACTAAATATAAATACCCTGGGTCATTAACTGGAATTGATCATACAATTTAGTATATGCAGAATTTAAACTTTTGTTGATTAAAACCTCGATAAAGTTTTCAACTTCTTGATCACTCATGGAAAGTTCAAATCTTTGTCTAAGCTTAACGCTTGTTTGATCACCAAGCAAAAAACATGGTAAAGGAGAATCTTTTTGCATTAATTCAACCATGTCAATGATAACATCTGCATTATTCCTTAAAGATTTGAATGCTTGCTTTGTTAATTCAATAAAATATTTAAAATAATAAGAATTTTGACCACCTAAAATGTCCACATATTCTTGGGTGAGTTTGAATGGTGCCGCTTCAAATCCTATTGATCCTGGTGAATTTGATAATAAAAATCCAAAATCAATATGAACAATATGACCTTCAGAGTCAAACATAATATTACCATTATGACGATCCTTAATTTGTAAAATATAACAGATAACTGAATAGGCAGCTAAAGATTTGGCAAAATTTTCTTGAGCTCGTTGATACTTTTCACATTTTTCATCGCCAAACATTAATGTGAAGTGATCTTTAAGTGTTATTCCAACTGGTATTTCACCTTTATCTAATTTATGTTGCTCAAGTGCCTTTTTAATTGAATGAACAGAGACTGCATTTGTAATGGTTTCAACTAAACCTGTTGAAACTGAGGTAACTAAAATTTTCATTCTTTTAACCCAAACTTTAACTTTATCTTGATACCAAATATTAGCCATTAATTGAATTAATTGACAGGCAAATGCCTCTTGGGCTAAATCATCACCTGTTTTGGCGATCATTGAAAATAAATCCCAATTTTCCAAATGTCCAAATGGTGATTCCTTTTTAATTCTTTCCCTTTTAGATTGCCAATCTTCGCCTAAATATGATAAACCAGCAACTTTCATATCATTTTTTAATTTACGTTCACCAGCAGGTTCACTTATTTTATTTGATGCAAATGCCAATTCTTTTTGTTTAATATTCATTGATTCAATGATTCTTTCTTTTAATTCCATTGCTTGATCAACAGGTATAGGAGAATTTGATGATTGCAGTTGTTGAAGCATAATTGAAGCAATTCTTAATTGACCAGCAATTTGCTCATGTTCCATTGCAGTTGTTGGATATGGTATTGATGATGATTTTTCAGAATTGCTTATCAGTGAATCACTTGATTGTAATTTATTATTTAATTTAACAATGTTTACATCAGCTAGATCCAATTCAGGTAATTTTTCATCTTCATCTTCATTTTCATTCTTATTTTCATTTAAATCATTACTCTCATTAGTTAAAAAATCACCATGACTATTGTCATCACTAATTTTAGAATCTGAAACATTTCTATGTTTACCAGCTTTATATGCCAAATCAAATTTATAACGTTTGTTATTTTTACTTGTACCAATATCTCCTGATTCTTCAATATTATTTAAAATTTTTTTATTGTGTGGATTTAAAGGATTAAAATCTGTGTTATCTGATAAATATTCAATTAAAATTAAATATGGAACTCTCTCGGCAGAATTTAAAACCGCTGATTCATTAACGGCAATTCTACATATTTTATGCAGGGTACCCCTTTTTGATTTTGGTAATAACATTGGTATATCAATTTCACATGGTAAATCACTATTTAAAACTGAAAGTTCTGCCTTTAAAGTTGATAATCTAGCCTCTTTTGGAACTTTTGATAGTCTAATTGAAATATTTTGTAATGCAATAACAAATTGCGTTTCATTTTTAAAATAATTAGCCTTTAACAATTTAATTTGCTGTTCATTTGTTAATGCAATTTGTTTTTGAAATTTAAGTTTATTTTGAATTGGCTGTATTAATGAATCACTTGATGATAAAATATCCATACCATCTTGTGAATTCCTAACTGAATTTGTACCATCTGATGAATATCCACCATTTGTTGAATCAATATCAAATGTTCCAACATGTGGTGAAATTGGTGTGTAACTATGTAAATCAGGCATTGAATGAGTTCTAATATCATCATTCAAATCTAATCTATGCAAAAGTGTCATTGAATTATTACCAGAGTTTGAAGAACCAGAATGAAAAGTTTTATTTTTTGTGCTATTATTATTACTACTACTATTATTATTATCATTATTGTGAAGTTCAGAATTACCGTTTTTCCCTGTACCATGATAAAATTCTACATCATCCGATTTTCTAGTTTTCAATTCCTGACTATCAGTACCAACATTTTGCCCAATTGGCGAGGAAGAATGCCTGGTAAGACTCATTGAATTTGGCCTTGGTTTAACATCAACATCTTTAAAATAATTTTTTGGTCGTCTATTTGAAGATCCTAAAAGGGCATTACTAAGTGTATTCTTCTTTGTTAAATTTTCAGTTAATGATTTTTTAACATCTTTAACAACTTCAAAAACCATTGCCTTTATTTGTTTTCCTTGAATTTTAACAATTGGTTCAACTTTTTCAACAGATTCAGGTAAGAAAAGTCCTGACATTAAAGAAGTAGCCAAAACAATTGCAGGTGCAATATTTGGATGAAATTTATTACCAAGTTCAGCTTTTGCAGCACCAGTTGATGAGGTTGTTGGAGAAGTTATTGTACGGGTATTAGTTGAATAATTGAAATAATCATATTGTAATTCATTAATGAGTCTTTTGCATGTTTGAAATCCAATACTTTCAGGTTCAGCAGATAGATCCTGGAGCATTGCCTGCAAATGCCAAAATGTTATCAGGGCAAAATGGGCATCTTTTGAACATAAACTTTTAATTAACTCTTCCATGGCCATACTGTCAGTATCAACAGTAACCAACAGCTGTAGAAACTGTGGAGAATAAAAGCGTAGCTCACCAATTGGATATTGCTGCACACGCTCACAGATATAGTATTGCATGGCTACATTGCGATTGTGCTCCAAAAGGGAAACACAATTGTATAAGCCCAAATTCTTGTCCTGGAGTCTTTCCAAAACTGTTCTAGCCTTCAACATTCAATGCAAAGAGCCTTTCCACGGCAATAGAAGGCAGAAAAAACGGACAATAGTCTGGATATTTTCGCCAAGTATATTATATATAGGCCGTGTCAAGATCCGCGCAAACAAAAATAGTGCTCAGCATTAAAATGCCAGCTGTTTTACCCGGAGTGCCAGTTGCTATTTGGATACATCTCGTTTCTCTTTATACGACTCAGTTAAATAAAAAATTGTTATATTAAAATGTGTATATTTTAAAATAACAGGTATGATTACTTTGGCACAACAGATAGAGATGTCCACTGGCACGCCTTGGCCACGCTTCTATTCTAAAAATATTTTTTACTATTATATTCAATTGCTTATTTTTTTGAATGAACTATGGGGATTTGGTAACACCGTAGGCATAGGCTTGTCGTTGTTAATATTGTCCTGTTGGTCAAATTGACTCCGTTGGCCCCGCGCGGTGCAACAAAGTTATTTGTCATAAAACGACAAAAAATAATTTGTAAAAAATACACGACACAATTTGTGGTTGTGTTTCTGGTGCACGGGTTTTTTTTGGTTTTTGTGTGAAGGCGTGTGAAATTGAAGTGTTGTAGTTGACATTGGAATAAGTGCCAAGTTGTCCAGCAGATGGCATCCGTACAGTCGACACACCGCACTCCCAAGAGGCACAGTCGTCACACAGAGGAAGAGTTCCCTGGGAGGCGCTTCAAGGTCAATTATCAGAAGGTGACGCTTGATGTGGATTTGGAAAGCCACTCCATTCACGGAGAAACAACGATAAACATTCTACCCTCGGACAACACCCTAAGACACGTCAAATTAGATTGTCGTGGTATTCAGATAAAGTCTGTCATTGTCAACCAGCGTCGTGCAACGTTTAAGTATGATGACTTCCACCAGAATATTGAGTATATGAATTCCGAATCAAATCCATTGTTGAAGAATTATAAATATGATGCGCATTTTGATAGCAATTCAACTAATATTGGTATTAATCAGCATCATTTATTAAGGGCCAAATACTATCCACTTTTTACAGATCAAAATAATTCAGATGAACCACAATCTTGCTTTACAGAATGTACCTCAGAACTAACCATTAAAATTCCTGATAGTATAAAAATTCGTTTACAAAAAACTAATACAAAGAGTTCCTTTTCGCCAGCAGTTAATAAATCATCTCGTAATGGTACCCCGCATACATCAACAGCTGCACCCGCAACCATTGATGATCGAGTTTACACTCCGCTCAATATTAAAATAGTTTACACAGTTAAAAATTCTAAAAATGGATTATTGTTTTATGGTGGTAAAGAAACTGACATACCTAAAAATCAATGGTATTGTTATACTCATAATAGCGATCTTGGTTCTAGTGCAAGCTCTTGGGTTCCATGCGTGGATAATTTTTATGAGAAACCCGCTTGGGATATAGATATTATAGTTCCTAAAACTATCGGTGATATTGGAAAGACAAAGCTCATAGGTACCAAGGCAGGTGAAAAGGCCCTGAGAAAGATCGCCATGGAGCAAATGGATGATGATGATGATGATAGTAATAATAATAATAATAATAATAATAATAATAATAATGATAATAATAATAATAATAACAATGTGGGAAGTCATGAAAATGATGGCAATGGTAGTGCAGATGTTAATAGCGACGTTGATGAATCTAGGGCTAAAGTTACAAAAGAAAATGGAGAACAAAAAGAAGATGTAAAAGAAGATGACGAAGAGGATGACGAAGAGGAAGATGAAACAGATGACTTGAATTTTGATAGCCCCATTGTTGTTGCCGTCCCTGAACTAGTCAGCTCAAGTGAACTTCAGCATAGCAGAGATGTCAGTAAAAAAATCATCAATTTTCAATTTTATCAACCAGTTCCAGCTCATCACTTAGGATTTGCCATTGGCCCATTTGAAAAAACTCCAATTTTAGACTTGAAAAATGGATCCGATGATTTAACTCATAATAAAATACCCCAACAGGAACAGACAGTTTCTAATGATAGCAACGATCAGTTAAGCGTAGATCCTTCAAATTCAAATAATGTACCTGTTATGTTTTATTATTTACCAGGTGATAAAGAAAAAGTTCTTAATACAACGGTATTCTTATATAAAGCATTGGATTTTTTTTCAAAAGAATTTGGTTCTTATCCATTTACCAGTTACTCCATTTTATTCATTGATGATTTACCTTCAAAATTATGTTCATTTGCTGGTATGTCCATATTTAGTTCCAGAATATTATATACTCCCGATCTTATTGAGCCGATGTTTTATGCAACTGAATTAATAACATATGCTCTAGCAGCTCAATATTCAGGTGTTAATGTTTTACCAAAAACATTCAATGACATTTGGTGTACAATCGGAATTGCTGGTTTTATGTCTATGATGTTTTTAAAAAAATTATTTGGTGTTAACCATCATAAATTCAGTATAAAAAAGAAGACTGAGCTTTTATGTGAGTTGGATGTTAACAAACCACCTATGGCAAATCAAGTTTTACGTTTCCCAATTAATTTTGATCAGGATTTTGATTTAATAAGAATGAAAGCTCCATTAGTTTTATTCATTTTAGATAAAAGAATGACAAAAACTGACAAATCTTTTGGCCTTTTCAGAGTTATTCCAAAAATTTTTCTTCAGGCAATGTCAAACGATTTAGCCAAGGGAAATTGTTTATCAACTGCTCATTTTCAAAGATTATGTGAAAAAGTTGCTCATCATAGATTAGAGGCATTCTTTCAAAATTGGATTAGAAGTCCAGGTATCCCAACTTTAAAAATTCAGCAAAGATTTAATAAAAAAAGAATGTTTATTGAAATGCAAATTAAACAAATGCAAAGAACTCCTGTTAGTGATTATGCAAATTTAAATGATGAAGAAAGGGATGTTATGACAGGTTTTAACATTATTGAAACATCAAAAAAATATAAGGCTAAAATGTTCGTTGATGATGCAAATTGTATTTTAACAGAGAATGATGATTTTGAAGCTCAACCAGTATTTGTTGGTCCGGTTACTGTTAGAATTCATGAAACTGATGGTTCACCTTATGAACATATTATGAATATAAATACTCCAATTTCAAAAATGGATATTCAATATAATACTAAATATAGAAGACGTAAAAAGAAAGATGGATCAGAAGAAGGTGCTGAAGAGGAAGAAAAAGATCGACGGAAAAGAAGGGATAAAGAAGAAGAAGAAAATAAAATCAATAAATTTGGTGATATTTTAATGAGTACAGCAGAAATTCAAAATTGGGGTTTGAAAGGTGATGATCAAAATCAAATTGAAGATTATAATGATTTAGATGCTTTTGAGTGGCTTAGATTTGATGCAGATTCAGAATGGATTTGCGATATGTCAATTAATTTAAGTGATCAAATGTTTGAATCTCAATTGAGACAAGATAGGGATGTGGAGGCACATTACCTTTCCGTTCGTCATTTTGCTTCGCAGGTCCATCCTACTTTACATTCAGCTAAATTACTATTAAGAACATTATTAGATAAAAGATATTATTTTGGTGTAAGAACAGAAGCTGCTAGAGGCTTGGCAAAAATTTCTAATGTTAGAAATGATCATATCGGTATGAGATATTTACTAAGAGCTTTTAAATTTCTCTTTTGTTATTCAAATGAAATTATTGTGGATGAATATGATGAATTAGATTGGAGGGAGTATATACCAAAAACAAATGATTTTAGTGATTTTTCAAATTTAATGATTCAAAAAGCATTTGTTTCTGCATTTGTAAATGTTAGAAATGATGATGGTGATGCCCCAGTTGAAATTAAAAAAATTGTTCTTGGACTTTTAAAATATAATGATAATGAAGATAATGAATTTAATGACTGCTTTTATGTTTGTCATTTAATTGAAGCAGTTACAACATTGTTAATTTGTAGTAAAAGATCCATTGAAAATGTTCATGCAATGACTCCACTTGAAGATTCAGAAGAAGAAAGGTTAAATGCTAGGGTTGTCTCAGAAATTGTAGATGAGAATGATCAGTTTATTACAGATGCAGTGCACGAATTAAACAGATGTGAAAAAATGGATCGTTGGACTTCTACCTATAGACAAATGGTTACAAAGACAGTTATTGAACAAAAGATTCGTATTGCTCGTGCAGGAATGACACGAATATCATTTTTTGATTTATTGCCATATACACAACCAAATCATTATGAAAATGATGTTAGATTAGTCGCATTTGAAGGTTTGTTAGTTTTAGGCGGTTTAAGAAATGGGAAAATTTTAGAATATTACTTTACTGCAATGACTTTAGATGAGTCCCAATATATGAGGAATGAATTAAATATAAAATTTTTATCAGCTTTAGGTGATTCAGGATTATATGGTTCAACAATTAGTTTAGAAGATAAAGAATTCCTTCCTGAGGTGAAAGATGTCCCTAATGGCACAACTGAAAATAACGACCCTGCATTAGTGCAAATTGAAGGTGATATTAATACAAGTCCAATGTTATCCAGAAATGCTAGAAGTGATGAGAGGGTTAAAAGCTTAGTTAAAAGTGCCATTAACCAATTAAGAAAAGATTTGAGTAAAGGTAAAGGCATTCAAAAATTTTTATGGGATGGTATACACTCATGTTTAATCAATGTAAACAGTAGGAGAAATTTAATGGATGTAGCTTTTGTGTTGTATGAAGCTAGAGATTACTTTTTTGTTAACATTGATCGGCCGCTGGATAGAAAAATTGTTATGAAAATTCAAAGTAAAGTCATTTCTGAGGATAAAGAAAATGAGATGCCATTTACAGAAAATGATAATTCTGTTCCCGCTGATAAGGAACCTGAACCTGAACCTATCCACATTGTATCAACTGAATCGGATGCTATTGAAGAGGTTTCTAAATCGGTTATTCCAGCCGGCTCCTCAGCGGAGCCAAATGAGCAGTTAATTCCTGTTGAAAAGTCCGCTCCAAATAAAGAATTCCTAATTGTATTCAAACGTGAGTCTAGATTTAAAATTCAATTACCAACATTCAAATTGAAAGTTAAGGCGGCTGAGACACCATTGCGTCGCAAATCCAACATAGTGGCCAGTAAAAAAGTTGCTAGTTCAACAGATAAACCTCATAGCAATATTCAACTACCTGAATCTTTGGCAGATATTACATTGCCTTTAGCTTTACCACCATTGACTGTCACAAATGAGAACATTATCATTTCAAAGTCTGCTTTAAATTTTGATTTAAAGATTAAATTGCCAAAAGATAAACTAGCTGCCATTGTGAATAAAAGGAAAGTTTCAAGTAAGATCATGAGAAATGATGCAGCGTTACCTTTGAGATTTGTAAGGATAAATACTAAGAAGAATTCTGTTGAATTTTGCACTGATGATAGGTTTGGAGGTTTGCGGAACATTTTGACTTCACATTCTAGAAGAATGTCGAACAATGTTGAATCTGTTCAGGAAAAAATCACCATTAAAAAACCAATTCTAGAATTGGCACCATCAATTTCAACAAAGGAGACAGATGAGGTTAAAGTGCTCAATGTAAGTCTTAAAATCAACTCTCTGAAATGGAAAAAGTATTTAAAACAGAAAAAAAATCCAGTCAAAGAGGAACCTGATAGCGAATCCACAAAAAAAGAGATTACCAAAACTAATGGAAGATCTACTACTCAATTGGCAAAAAGAAGGTCTAATATAAAATCGAAAGACAATCTTACTTCACAGTCAACACAATCATCACAATCGCCATCAACATCACCGTCATCAACAGATAGTAGCGAATCTACAAGAAAAAGGAAAGCTATGGATTGGGAAACAAATGGCGTCGTTTCTAAATTGAAAAGCATGAAAAAATCCAAGCTACCTCCTGGGTCTGTCAGCTCATCAGAAAGTGATGGGTTCAGTAGGAAAAAGGAACGAGATAACTCTCCTGAAAAGGAAAAAGAAGTTAAAAAAAAACCTAAAATTAAAATTAAGTTAAAGTAGTGCTGTACTAAAGCTGTGTATATTATATGTTAAAAAAAATTAGTAAAGTTTAAATAAAGAATTGCAACCATTTACGTTGACTAATCCATCATTACCGTTTTTAGGATTTTTAACAGACCATTCGTACCAAACTCCTTCATCATTCCATTGTCGCTCAACACCCCAATTAATAAGATCACCACTTGAAACTTCAAAACTAGATGTCTTTGGCAGAGACATAAAAAATGGTAACCAACTAACGCTCACTTTTGATTTACCCTTATTTGCCATAGAAGGTAAATTATGAACTATAATCCCAGGGTACAAGGTAGACTTGAAATAACCTGCAATACCGTGGATTACGCCATTATGGGTAATCTCACTTTCACCAAATTTACGCTTCATTAGCAGGGACCTATCAAGAAACCAACTCTTAGCTTTATTTAAATTTTGATAATCCCACGACCACATAAGCTCAGGCTCACATAGTTGTTTGTATTGTGGAATTATTGGCACATAACAGGTTGGATCGTCAGATAATGATATATTCCAAAGCCACGGGCAATAAACTGGGGATGCATAACTCTCCACTTTTTGTGGAACAAATCTACACTTTGAACGTGAAAAATTGACGATAGGATGCAGTACTTCAGGCATCAGCTCATTACAACCAAAAGATCCAATTAGCTCAGAAAAAACTAGATCAAATCCATAAAATGTAGCTTTACTGTCGATTATTGGTGAAGATGGCCACCGGCTGTAATTGATTGCACTTGCATTTGTACGTTTATTGTTGATGTCACCATTAATCTCAATTGTAGTATATGGTGGTTCCCAATTTCGAATATCTTGACAATATAAAACTACTTTGCCTTTCCATTTTAAATTATTTTTTAATTCAAGATAAGGCATAACTGCAGCATTTCTTTCAATTGCATGTATCGTGAAAGTGTTCAATGGGATCGACAAATGTTCAACGGCATTAAAAAATTTATCAATCAAAGGGCCCCTTCCAGGACCAACAATAACCACTTGGAAATGATGACTGGAATTTTTAGATGTGTATTCTTTCTGTATATCAATCAGGGCCATCATTATTGCTCGTTCATATTGTATATACTTAACAGAATCTTCTTCAAAAACAGAATACGTATTGTTAGAAAGATTTTTTATAGTAGGTTCAAGTGGATTTTGTAGCACAAATTTGGAATTTAATAAAATTGAATCAAGTGATGGAACTTTGGCCAATTTCACTTGTGAGTCGTATGCCAACTCGGTTATCACAAGTGGTGCGTTTTGTAGTAACTCTGTAATGCTCCTTTGATAGAACTTTAAATTGTCATTATCATCTAGTACAAAATAAGGATGCTGTAATGATTTTATCTGATGTAAATTAATCAAAAGATTACTAACATCTGAGCTAAATGGAGGTGAAGGTAAACGTATATATCGTACCATCTCCATGCTCCATGATGAAAAATCAACTTCTTCAACTTCTTTTGTTATATTTAAAAAAACATGTATATTTTGAAGAAATTTTTCGTTCTTTTCGAGTTTGGAAATGATAATATGTTTGATAGTCTGGAATAACTGCCACTCACTGACCTCTTTGCGAGCATCTAAATTGGTGTAGTAAAGGCCAGTGTCTAGAGTTATTGAAAAAATCATTGTTGAATACTTCAATATAATGCCTACCAGATAATCAACCGTCTTCAAGCTATATTCTTTAATTTGCAAAATACATTCGTGCTTCCCAAGGTACTGCAAGTAATCGATTTCATTGTCTAACTTTTGTGCACCAAAAGAAAAGATGGCATCTTCTAAACCAACTACAATTAAAATGGGTATCCAATTATTTAATTTATCAGTGGGTAAAATTTGTAGATCATCTACAGTGAGATACGGAGCTGTTGAAGCTCCGGCAATAATCATGTCGTTGATTTTTTCATTGTAAGATATAGAAGTCAGAGGATATACACATAATTGATTCTTTGTGTCACCAGATTCATATTTTTGCCTCTTAATGGCCAATGGAAAAGACATACTCACTCAATATTTGATTACAAAATGCATATGCAAGTGCTGTCAATAAATAAAAATAAAAGACGAGCCAGTTTGTCTTTTCTCCTTGGTTTGAAATATTAACTTCGGCTAAATTTAATCACTAATTACTTTAAACCAGTACCAAAATATAAACGATATACATATTTTTTTTTGGCTATCATTCTGCCTTCAATTTATGTTCAGAATCATCTGATTCAACATCAATAGAACCTACGATAACCATGGATAGCCAAACTGGAATCCAACTAATGCAAATAAATAACCAAGTCCAGCACTGGACTCTTTCCCAACTGAGAACGAGATCTCTAAAAACTCTAACGGGACACATTAAAACCCATTCATCGTCCACAGTTTGCCAAAAATCAATAAGATTTTGAATTTCCCGTTGTAACAGCGAGTATTGAAAATATTGAATTAAATTTCTTATTCTATCAATTCTGAATTCTGATTCTTTAAGCAAACTGACAAAAATGAGCCAAATAGCAGGTGATGTTAAAAACAGGAAAATTGTATTTCTAGTCTTGACAGAAATGGCACGAGAAAGCGAGTCCTTGTTGGTATAACGAATAAAACAAAGAGATGAACATAAGAGAGCAATGATAAATGATAAAGCAAAATTTAAAACCAAAAGAGCAATCAAAGCATAACTCAAGTAAAACAAAGATATAGTTGCTAAACCACGCGTGAAATCATTCATAGCATGTCTATCTTTTGTAGTGATAGGAATCAGTTTATTTAAAGGCATCAAAAATGAAAAGATTGGAAGTAGGTTAATAATCAAAAATGGTAAAATGAACATACCATAAGTCCACTTATACCAAATTTCAATTGGGGTACTGGTGACCAGTTTGTTCATGAAATTAGTACCATAATAAACAGATGAAATTAAAATGAAAATATAGGTACCAAAAGCATAAACTAAGCTTTGAGATGTAAATTTTAAAGAGGATGCATCAATTGTACCATTTTTGATAATTTCAATTTTTTTATCTCCAGTATATGCACCACCTGTCCACGCATTAATACTAGCAACCATAAATGCAGCTGCAGCCAAACCACCAGCGGGAAGGTAACTTGCAATAGAAACAAACATATTTGGACCTAGTAAAAGATAGAAAAAAAATGACTGATGAAATTTTTCAAGTAAATTGTTAACAGATCTGAAAGTACCTTCGACCATTCTACCAAAAACGGTAATATCTGTACCATTATCACCTCTACCCCTGAGAGCAATAGATTGGATACCCCATCCAGTAAAAGCTTGTGAATTAACAGATCTAACAGATCCTGCTGCTGCCAAGTCAAAAATATTTGACCAAATAGAAGATGCTCTTGAGTAAAAGTCATTAGTCCACAGTTGGCCATATGGTGCATGATTTACAGAGAGTTTAAATCCTTCAGTTTGCCCGACATGAATAGCTGTATTAACTAAATCCAAATTTGGTAGTTGCCCGTTAACCCCCGAAAATTCGACTTCAACATATGACAAATAATCACTAGTTGATGGGAATTCCATAATAATAGCAGATTCAATAGAACCACCAGTATGATCCAAAGTGGTATGATACGCATTGGCCCATTGTCTCATATCTTCAATACCATTATCAGGGAAAACAAGTATAATATTTTTAGCCCAAATTGATAATCTGTGGAAATAGCGGCCTAACCCCATGGCAAGTGCCAATCCACCAACATTTAGCTTCCCATCATCTGTCCACCAAGGAGCTGCTAATACTAATGCCTCTGTATCATCACCTTTTGGAACGTGATATATAGCATATAGTGTTTTCTTTTCTATACCATTAGAATCTGTAAATGTGTGATAGGAAGTTTTGTAACCCATTTCAATTAGCCAATCCTCAAAAACTTCGTTTCTTTCCGTTTGATTTTTGCCCATCAAATTAACCACTTCATTCCTATATCCTCTAACAAAATTCCATTCACTTTCACGAAAGAATGGATGTGCCTGTGATGGCATCAGTGCATTTTCACTGATATAGGTACCTCTAAATTGACCATCAGTAGCTAACTGGAACACAAGAAGCAAAGATCCAATTACAAAAAGCAAGGACAGTCGTGGCAACAACTTTATAATCTTAACTAAAGTACCAGTTTTCACCAGACGTCGCTTGATAGTCTCCAAAAGAGCCATGTTGCAGCGTTATAAGCTTTCACACTAGAAGAAGAAAAATACACGTACACGCGTTAACTTTTAAACGTGCTCATGTGGTAAAAGCACAAGAATTAATTGAGTAAAAAAAAAGCTATATAGATGGTATAAATTGTAGTTACTAGGTATCAGATTGTTGATTTTCATCTTGAGCTGTTTCTTCATCGTTGGCCCGTGGTTCATTACCCGTTTCCCAAGTGTGAACTGATCCGTCTTGGTTTCTTTGGCTTGAAACACCGGTTGAGAACATATCCCTGCCACTAGATTGTCGCAGCTGATCCATGTGTGAAGAAATGGCTGATCCAAGCAAACTCATTGTACTAACAGGTCTTCCGTTAACGTATAATTGATTCCTATCTTCAGAATTTTCATTGCTATTATTGTCAGCATTTGTTGTGACATGATATGTTTGTGCAGATGCAGATGGTGTTGGTCCTGGAATTGGCGAGCTAGAATTCGCATCATTATTATTAGGAGTAAATCCAAAACGCTCTGTCAATGTACGATAGAAATCTCTAGCGATAGCTCTAATCGTCGATTGCGAATTAGCCCCAGCATCATTTACTTCAATTCTGTCACCACTATTAACACCGTTACTATTGCTGCGGTTGTTATTGTTGTTGTTGTTGTTGATGTTGTTATTGCTGCTGCTGGTGCTGTTGTCATTATTATTAGCTGTATCATTGTTTTCGTTGCTCCGTTGATTACCTGTGGCAGGGTTTATTGGAATTCTAATGTTTGTTGCTGCGGAATTATTCAAAACATCCAGTAATTCCCTGGCATTAATTTGTCTACCCGAAGAGTGAATGATTGGCCTATTTCTTATCACATTGCCTAATCCCTCACCTCTAGCCTCTCTGATTGAATTGGCAACATTACCTGCACCTATGTTCATACCCATACCCATACCCATACCCATACCCATACCCATGCCCATACCTAGACCCATATTCATCATCAAGTCATTAAAAGTATTACCATTTTCATTGGCTTCTTCATCTGGAAGCAAAATATGCATACGACGTCTATTAAAATTTTCAATAACACTACGACCATCATGTACCACACTGGCAAGATTAGGCAATGAAACAATGAGACGTGGTGGTTCTTCATTTGAACTTCTGTTTTCGTTTGGTGCAGTTCCCAATCTGATGTTTGATTCATCATCACTAGTTGTAGAGGCAATTGTTGGCATTTTATCTCGACATAAAGGGCATGAACTGTTTGATTTAAACCATTCAGCCAGACATGACTGACCAAAAATATGACCACAGGATAATTTAGATGGGTAGTGTTTATAGTTTTGGGACTTTAGTGTATTGTCAACAGGAAGATATTGTATAGTCTTTGCCTTCCCGTTATCCTGTTTTGACTTTTTACTAGATATATTATCATTAGATTCTTCATTTCCATCAACATCATCATGTTTTCTTTTTTTCAAAGATTTAGAATCATTTTTTTCATCCTCAGGAAAGACAAAAGGATCGTAACAGATCATGCAATCACTTTCTTCCTTGGATAAATCTTGCCTATGTAAAATTTCCAAACTTTCGAATTTATCCCTTGGAACACCATTGCCCTTTTTCATAATGGATCTAATTGTATGCAAGGCAATATTAGTGGCTAAACTCACCAAAAAGTCTAAATTTTCTTGTGATCGTTCATTTATACTTGGAACACGTAAAACCAGTGATCCAGTACTATGTGGTTCATTACCATACACATAATTAACAGTTAATATGATGTTTTGTGATTCAACATGAGTTCCGCTGTCGTCCAAAATGGAATTTGGCAGATTACTAATCGGTTCAGAATTGGATCGCCTTTGTTGCGCTGTAGTGCTATTTGGTAAAGTATTGTCAGATTGTTCAAGTTGTCTTCCTGCATCTAAAAGTCTATTAAAAAAATCACCAAAAACACCAAGTCTATCCACAGGATTTGATGGTTCATTTGCTACACCTGATTGTGAAACATCAAACGCAGGGAAATCTAGTCCACGAATACCTCTAGTGTGTGATTGAGGCGGAGGTGGTATCTGAGTATCTCTTTCTTCTGTTCTATTTGTATTGCTTCCATCTGGCAGCTCTGTTTCTTGCGCTTGCTCTTGCTGTGGATTTGCAACTGTGGCGGCATCATTTGAAGTTGCAGCAGTGTCTGTTGATTCCATGTTTGTACTGCTTGCCAACTCATTACGAGATGGATTCAAATTTAAAACAATGAAATTGGTTCCTGAGTTACCTCTACCACGTTCGTGGCCAACGTCTATACGTAAATTTTGTGTTTCACCATTTGGATATTCCACAACGATGGGGGCTAAAAGATAGTGACCATTATTTTGTGCTGTAATCCCAAGCTCAGATAATCTCTGCTGCTGAGTGGCATTATCCGTTGGAGTAACTTCCTCCATCAGTGTGGTACAGTTGTTACTAGCAAAAGCCAAGTGGGAAGATAGCCAACCTTTTTATGACTGAGGCCAATCGCTGAAAAAGACACCCGTGCACCAGTTTTTTTTCTTCTTACAACACTGAAAAATTGTCGTGGTGCGACTATTTATCTCTAACGGGTGGTGCAGACGTGGAGAAGAGCTGGCATTGTATGATTTAACCACAAGGCTAACCAGAGACAAAAGACACAATAAGAACAGAAAGAAATTGAAATTGAAATTGAAATTGAAATTGACAATATTATCATATGGCTGCTTATGGTACCGAAGTTGCGGTGGAAGGCAGCAATTCTGTGAGGTCTGCAAATACCACAGTTGGGGATAATGGTGTTATGCAGCTATCATCAATGTTTCCAGATATCCCATTATATCATATTGAATTGATTTATAAACAGAATGGTAGAGATATTGTATCAGCTTCTGATATGTTATTGAATTATGACTTAATTAAGGATTCACTTACAACAGAAACTGAGGCTAATATGAAATGGATTGAAATTAAGAAACCGGAGTGTGTTAATCCATCCAAAAAGAAGTCAAAGAAAAAAAGTGGCAATGAAGTTGATGCGGATGTTACATATTTAGTAGATTTTTTGCAAAAGCAAGATATGATTTTAGAATTGCTTGCACTAGAAGAATCAGATGCTGATTTAGTTGGATTTTATGTTAAAAAGAATGGCAACCAGGTTTTAAATGCAGTTTTAGACATTTTAACCAATTGGAACAAAGAAGGAGGTGTTGAAAATCAGGGTAAGGATAAGATACACACACAGCTTTTACCTAATATGCACAGTATAGGTAAATCATATGCAGATACATTGAGAGACTCATTAACTATGCATGTAAGGAAAGATAAAATGACATTAATAAACAAAAATATGCCACCGGATTTGTGGACAGAGCTAGTTGGCTATATTAAAGAGCACCGGTCGTTAAATTTACCGTCATCATTTTATCTTAATGCTATGGTTTGGTTTGATTACAATATAGCTACGGTGTTATATCTTGCATCTCGTTTAAGTTTAGAGTTCAATTATAAGGCCAATGGTGCAACCGATGTAGTATTGGGAGATGTTATTAGCAAGTTTGGGGAGTCATCTGTTGCAAATGAGTGTACAGACAATTTGTACATACCAGGCAGCAAATTAAGCATTGCACCATCGTTGGCATCAACATCAGCATCAACATCAGCATCAACATCAGCATCAACATCAGCATCCACTGCTTCATCTTTGAATAATAGAGCTCGATTTTATAGTTCTTTGGCGTCCTCTGAAAAAAATAAATTGGTTAAAGGATATTATGCCTCTGAGTCAGCAGCAGCAAGTGCTGCTGGTAGACAAATATTAGATTGTGAACAGCAAAGGCTTATGCAAAGATTGCAACATATGGCCATTTCTGACTCACAGGTTGATTTGCATAGTTTATCTGTTAAGAATGCAATAGAATTAGCCAATTCAGTTTTGAATGAGTGGTGGTATGACGAGTTAAAAGAGCGTCAGAATAATGGAGTACCCGGAACTAAAGGCTCTGCAGTTTATTTGGATCCACTGATAATTATCACGGGTAAGGGTACCCATTCTGCAGGGAACATACCAAAAATTAAGAATGGAGTTAAAAAATTACTGAATAGGGGTTATTGGATCTATGATGAACAAAGTGCATCATTTACCGTTTATGGTTTACGGAAATAAGTACCTTTTATTTGGTTTTTTTTTTTCCAAAAAATTTTCTAAATTTAAAATTATAACGCTATTATGTACAAGTAGTATTTTATTATTTCTTTTTCTTTTCCTTTCTTGCCAAGTTACCACCCATTTTAACATCTTCGTAATTTTCTGACAAAAAGTCCAAAAATTCATCTTCTGCAGTATCAGTTTTCTTAGCGGCAATACCAGTTCTGAGTCTTTCCTGCTTTTCAGCTTCAGCTTTATCTTCTTCAGCTTTAACTTCGTCTGCACTCTTACCTGATTGATCAAATGCAGCAAATTTACTTTTAAATTTGTTTAATTTACCTCTACTTTCAGCATCTAACAAGGAAGCATCAGGTTTACTTTCATTCCATAAAGCAGAATTTCTTTGATCCGTAATCATTCTAATTTCATCTTTTGGGAATTGAGAACGTCTTTTAATAACTGATCCATCTGATAATTCAACTAATGTATCAAATTTATAGTAAATGGCAGGTCTGGCCTTACCAACAGCAATCTTCTTGAGTGGTCTCTTTGGTAATGCAGCAGAAATTTGCACACGACCGGCATATGATCTGACACCGTTGAGAGTTAGGTGGGACATTGGGTTTGAGTTTAAGTTTAACCTTAACTTTAACTTTGAAGAGATCTGGTGAAAAATGTGAAAAATTGGCCAGGAAAACCGCTGCGGGTCCCGCGTACGTAAGCATTACGTACGCAGACAGTGGTTAAAAGCACCGATTTTAATCTCCAGCTAAACTTATCAGGGATTTTATATTTAGCATTCCAGTAAAACGGGCAACCTAGTAAACCCACTAAGAAGCTCCCGGGTTAGTTTATAAATATATACTTATACAAACAGCTAACCAAATGCCACTACTCGCTCCATCTTACACAGAAAATTTTTTTGCCTTTTGTACAAGGTAAAGTGAAAGAGAAATATAAAAATGTCAAACATCTGGATTGCAGCATCTGATGGTAATTTAGAACTTGTTATAAAGTACTTGGAATCAGGATCATTTACACCTAATTCTGCTGATCCACAGGGATATACACCAATGCACGCAGCTGCATCTTATGATCACCTTGAACTTTTACAATATTTAAAGCAGCACGGAGGTAATCCAAACGCTCAAGATGGTGATGGTGATACACCACTACACCATTGTGAAAATGTCAATACAGCTAGATTGCTCGTTCAAATGGGGGCAGATTTTACCATAAAAAATAACGAAGGTAAGACGGCTGGTGAATATATTCGAGAGGAAGGTGAATTTGCAGATCTGGGTAAATATCTTGGGTGTGTTGAACAGAGTGGTGATGATACAACGGCTTGGGAGCTATTCAACAAGGTAGACGCATCTGTTCAACAAACGGGTGGTATTAGTGAGGCTGATGTGAAGGCATTTTTAAGTGCTCCGGAGGAGGAACTCACTCCGGCTTTGTCATTCCAGCGGAAGCAGCTAGAGGAAATTATGACAAACGAGTCACTAACAGAAATTGAAAAGGAAGAAAAATTGAGAGAATATGTTATGGGCATTGTTAGTGGCCAAATGGATGTGCTTACAGGGGATGCCGATCTTGATGCTGGAAATGATAGAGATTCCAAAAGAAGAAAATAGAAAATCAGCAACATAATATGCCATTTAAAAGGCAGCATATGATATATATATATATTACATAGACAACTACATAGACATCTTTTTAATTGCACTTTTTTCTTTTTTTGCCGAAATCCAAGAGATGCCTTTGACTGCCCATTTTGGCCCTTTGTGTGACTCGCCAAAGCCGAATCTTAGCCGCGTGGAATTACCGATTGAGACTTAACAGCGCATGTGCTGCAAGCTAACTGTGTAGTCTTTGTAATTCACCAGCTTTCACTCTAGGTCATCAGTTTTTTCGTGTACTGGTATTGCATGGGCTGGTCTTTTGTACATGAAACCTCTTGTGTGCATAGTCAATTTAAATAATGACAATAGAGAAATAAAAAATGTTTAGCCTTAGTAGACATATACATTTAACTTTTCTTTTTCAACAGTGTGACTCCTTTGCCAATGGCCGTAAATAATTTCCTGCCGAAAACAATCTCAGAGGTGCATATCACAAGTTGCGAAATATCCCGTCTGCATGGCATATTTTCTCCCGTGTTGCCAAGCGTGAGATTCAGGATCTTGTTTTTCTCTTTGATGTCTGTTCTCTTCTTATAAATAGCTGGGTGACCTAAAACCATTCTGGAATAGCGGTTCTCCTTTACAGAAACATTTTCTGCTGGTTTCTTCCTTACTGTTTTTTTATTTTTTTTTCCTTTCAAGTTTTATTTTTTGCTTTCTATTTCCAAATTCATTTGTTTTGATTCTACTTCTTAACGTCACCTTTTTTTTCTGATTTCTAGTTCTTTCCTTCTTGCTTTATTTAAATTCTTATTTTCTAGTATCATTTTCCAAATATGTGTAGCAACATTTCTTCTCACATTTCATTAGAACGTGGGAATTTGCATGATTCAGACGATGAATTTGTCTATTCAATACCAATGCAAACATCAGTATCTCAAAATACCATAACACCTTCAATAGACTTTCACGATGATTTATTAATTCCTCACTCACATCAAATGGGGCATAGCGACAGTGGTCACTTTAGTGAAGATTTAGATGATAGTTTATTAAATCCATCTTATATCAAATATAAGCGTTCCGAGCAAACACTTGCACCTTCAAATTGTTTTGATGCTGGATATTATGTTATGAAACCAGATAAATTTCATAATAAACCAGCTCTAGATTTAGACAATTCGCAGGATTATTCTTCACACGAAAGTATTCCAAGTTTCCCACTGGCAAATACCGAGCCATTAAATAGCACCAATATAAAAATACATACACAATCACACATGCCACTCTATTATCAGCAGCGACATAGTCAAGAGCCTGCTATTTTTCCAGGTTCAACACAATTTATGGGTGATTTTATTCAATCACAATTCCAACGAATTCAAAATATAAATCCTCTTGGTTACAGTTATGGCCTTGCTGTTAAGGACAAGAGTGAACTTATCGCTTCAGTTGAAGAATTTTACCAAATGCCAACATTGGAAGACAAAAATTTAGAATCTACGAATCAATTCAAAAGTAATAATTTGGTAAATTTAGATTATCCACTTTTAGAGCATGCTCCCAGTGAAAATTTATTTAATGCTTCATATCCAGTATCAAATGAAAATTTCCAACTCAATCCACTTGAATCTAATAATGAATATTCTCAACTTACATCAGAACAAATAGAAACATATATTAGAATTTCAGATACTCAATACAAAAAGAGGCTAAAGCAATTCATTGAAAATTCAGACTTTAAAAGTGAATCAAAATCACAAACAAAGTCAAACATAAATACACGCAAAAGATGTGACAAAATTCGAATTGCTTGTCCAGTTCCTGCTTGTCAATATCAAAAGCTTTTTAAAACAATGGATTATTTGAAAAGGCATATTAAGGAGCAACATGGGATGGCTTCTAAAATGCACTACTGTTCTGGTATTGATGAAATTACCCATGAAAAATGGGGATGCGGTAGAGGATTTAAAAGGTTATATCAATTACATAATCATTGGAAGGGTGAGAGATCATTAAAAAAGTGCAATGTACCAGTTCTACTTAGAAACTCGGCAACAAATGGCAAAAAGTCTGATGACGAATAAAATTATTCCCGCAAATAAACTGAGCAGAGAGCAAAGCAAAGCAAAGCAAAGCAAAGCAAAGCAAAGCAAAGCAAAGCAAAGCAAAGCAAAGCAAAGCAAAGCAAAGCAAAGCAAAACAAAGCAAAACAAACAAGGTTAACCCCTTCTACATGTATTTACAACAATTCAAATTTTATATATATATAGGTAAATAGATTTTCATCCCCTTTTGCGTGACTATAGTACTTGCTCGGTGTTTCAAAAGTACCCAGCTAAAAATTTCCTGCATATAGGTCGTGTGCGGTGACATCTTTTCTTTTTTTTTTAAATTGATTTCCAAAGGCATTGTGTGTAAAACTGATTAAGGCCATCCTATAAAATATTTACGGCACTCGACAATGTTGTTTCGGATACAAACTGCAACAAAGCAAAGCAAAGCAAAGCAAAGCAAAGCAAAGCAAATAAAGCAAAGCAAAGCAAAGCAAAGCAAAGCAAAGCAAAGCAAAGCAAAGCAAAGCAAAGCAAAGCAAAGCAAAGCAAAGCAAAACAAAGCAAAACAAACAAGGTTAACCCCTTCTACATGTATTTACAACAATTCAAATTTTATATATATATAGGTAAATAGATTTTCATCCCCTTTTGCGTGACTATAGTACTTGCTCGGTGTTTCAAAAGTACCCAGCTAAAAATTTCCTGCATATAGGTCGTGTGCGGTGACATCTTTTCTTTTTTTTTTAAATTGATTTCCAAAGGCATTGTGTGTAAAACTGATTAAGGCCATCCTATAAAATATTTACGGCACTCGACAATGTTGTTTCGGATACAAACTGCACAACATTATACTCATTGGATGTAGGGATGAAACGGATGTTATAAATTTCGATTTACATATGTTATTTATGGAACTTTCTGGACTAATCTCAAATTACTCGAATATTCTGTTGGAAATCCGCCAAATTGGTAAAACGTAACTTTTTTTTTCATGGCAGAGGCATATCCCCACCTGTTTGATTGTAATGTGAGCACCTCAACCGCAAATCAAATACGTCTAAATTTCAGGGACAAAGTTGCCTTTCCCAAAGTTTCTTTCAAAGGCTCTACAAATAGAGACTTGAAAGAAAAGGGGATGGTCTATTACTACCAAGGCCGTTATCATCCTTAACTAGAGTTCTTGCAATGAACTATTTTACATGTATATATTTTATAACGCAACAGATATTATTATTAGTTAGCCCAAGAACGGTTTTAAAAGAAATCCAAATCGGGTAAATGTGGGCGGGTTCACCAAATCCGGATTTATAAAGCCTCTTTCAGTTATGGATTCAGGTTCAGGCCAGGGTCAGATTCTGAGGATTCAGTTTCAATTTCAGATCCGGGTTCAGATTCAGATTCAGATTCAGATTCAGAATCTTCAGACTCGGACTCAGACTCGGACTCAGAATTAGAATTAGAATTAGAATTAGAATTAGAATTAGAATCAAAATCAGAATCAGACTCTTCAATAAGCCGTTCGATAAGCAAAACTCCATTGGGCCATAGACTCTCAATTTCTTTAAGAGGCACGTCCATGGGAAGCCTAGTGCGTGGCATTGGGCAAATCAAATTAAATCCCCATTCAAACTCTGATATAATGATTTCTATTGCCGTTTCTTCGTCAAAACACCCGGTGTCTCCAAGAATATCATTTTCTGCTAGCCCCTTTTTCACATATTTGTTAACATATTCCATAGCCATCACATATTCAAAGACATCACGGCAATTCATATCTTCACCAAATTCATTGATGAATCTGCTGCCATCCTGTCTTCTAAACTGTATCTTTGTTTTTCTTTGGTCGTTGTTTGCAGGCTTTTGATGTAACCATTTTCTAACAAGTGACTTTATCCATTTTTCATGTAGTGCCTTTTTTTCCATAAGTTGTTCAATTTTCTTCTTCTCTTCTTTCTCCAGTTCTTTTTCTAATATTTCCAACTGTTCCTTTTCAATAGCAATTTGACGGTCTCTGGCCAGCATTTCTTCAAATTGCCTATCTTGTTCCTCTCTAATCTTCCTATTATTTTCCCTCTCCTGCACTTCATTTCTTAAGACAACCAATTCAGGTTGGTAAATCTGAATAGCCTCACGAATCTTTTTACCAAGTTTGACCTCATTAGTAATTATACTACCCTCCCATCTTTTAACGATACTAAATCTACCATTTACGGTGCATAATAAACTCACACTTGGCAAACTTCTCACTTTATAATTATTAGCAATTTGCCAGCTTTCAGGATGTCTCACATCCCCAACAAACATAATGGTGTCTTCTAATATTGGCAACTGGGGTAAATAATTATTTTCACCAATTAATCCCAATAATAAAAACATATTACCGTTCTTGGCCATTGAATAGGCATCATTGAATTCTCCCTGCCAAGAACCTTCCATTTCAACATAACCCTTTTCCTTACCAGAAAAAATCGGTGCAGATGGCATCCCTGTTGTTTGATACCATGGATTATAGCAAATATCCCAAGAAGCTGGCAATCCAAATATACCTCCCAATTTAATTAAAAACCAGCATAGTAGTTTAGGTATAAATAAAAGTACCAACAAATAAGTTGGTAAGCCTGTTGACCATATAGATTGCAGTCCTGGTTGAAATTTCCATTTGGAATTAATTGGCAGAGCTGCTGGATATTTTTTAGTTAAAAAAGGTTGAAGCTGATTGACCAATGGCACAAATTGAGTTTGGTCAAATCTTGGAGCAGCTGTTTCACTCTGTGCTGGCATTTGCACTGGTGTTCGGCTTGGCAGATCATTATCAAACCATCTCCCCAATGCCAGCTCTAAATTTTCTCCACACTCGTGCAAGAGTAATTTTACCTGATCCTCCTGATGAGATTCGTAATCTGTCAAAGACCTAAACTGTACTAGCAACTCTTGCATGTTGGCACATGTATATCCTTTTCTGCAGCATATAAAAATGTGGCGCAAATTTTCTCATTGAAATTTTTATCATGCGCCACAAAAATGCCGCTTACGTAACTGATGCCCCCTTTTCAAATAACAAACGAGTGTGTTACAGAAGAAGTTAGAGACAGAGAGAATGTATTCCAACTTTGAGGTTCGGTCGGTTACTTCAGCGACAAATCTCAACTGGGTCTTTTTAGTTGACTGGACAATTATTTTGTTTTCAGCTATTTTGTTTGTTTTTTACTTTTCTCGTATAGTGGGGAGGATAATAACGTTTATTCTATCACCCATCCTTTGGAAAAAATATAAATTACGAGTGACAATTCAAAGTTTCAAAGTCAGTCTGGTTGCAGGTCGAATATTCTTTAAAAATGTAACTATTGTAACCAAAAATGAAATGATTCTTATTCATCAGGCAACATTTAGTTGGGCCTACTGGTACAGGCACACTAGGAAATCACAGTACCTTAGGAGTAAATCAAAAATTGAAAGTGATATCAATAACTCACTGAATTCTAATTTTTTATTAGAAATAACAGGACTCGAAACGTTTATCTATAATAGAAGTTTGGCATATGATTTAATTTCTGAAAGATTAAAAAATGATGCTCAAAGTAAAGATGAGAGTACACTAAATGAAAGCGATTCAACATTAAGAAATCGTAAAAGATCATCTTCAATTTCAAACAATGACAATTTTGTCAATTTTCAACAGCCTGAATTGATCCCACAAAAGCTTAATAAATTTGGAACAACAGAACAGCCAGATGTTGATTCATTTTTGGAATCAGATCATTTAATTTTAAAAATTTTGCCAATTGAAGTTAGAGTGACAAATGGTTCAGTTGTAGTTGGCAATCATACAACGCCATACTTACTCGTCAGTTCTTACAGTGATATGAGTGGTCATATCGATGCCTCTTTACCTTCAAATCCATTAGATTTATATCAAAAAATTTATGAAATGAAAATGGATAACGTTGAAGGTCACCTGAGGCCTAATATCCATTATCAAAATTTTAGCGATTCTAACTCAATTGCAGAATCAAATAGGAAAAATAGCATTAATAAATTTTGGGAAAAAATAATAAAAGTTTTCTTATACAATAGCCAAAACAGTAATGATTCATTAAAAACAGATGGTGATAATAGTCAAGAATGGAATGGCTTAAAGCGATATATTTACGAATTTGATTCTGTTGACTCTTCTAGCTGGAAAGCACCCGAAACGAAAAAATCCAAAAGGTCAAATAGGAAGGAATATGCAAAAGAATCTAATGTTTTCTCTTTTTCTCAGGTAAATATTATTTATTATTTTGATATGCCTGGTTTGGTCTCCTCTGATCAATTAAAGCAAAACCTAATTGACGAAGTAAATATAGGGAATGGTGGTCCAGCACCAAAATTTGGTTTAGATCTTATTGTTTCTGGTGCTAAAATAACATATGGTCCTTGGGCTGAAAAGAACAGGGTGTTTGTTCATCAAGTTCTTTTTCCTACTTTATATAAAGATTCAGAAATTTTACCATTGTTATCAGCTGGTCAAGTTCGTCAGTATACTAAATTTGAAATCTGTATTGATTTTGTTGATAGTGGTATTATGAGAATTCCATTTAGAGAGGAAAGCAAAGAAGATAAAATTAAAATTAATGATGATCTTAAGTATTCATGGTTTGATATTAACGTTGAAGGTGGATCTTCAATGAATATTACAATTCCTTCCTTCCCAAATGGCGATCGTGGATTTGAAAATCGATTTGTGGTCACTTTAGTCAATGTTGAAGTTAATACCAACGTCAATGGTTCTTTATTATTTAAATCATCCGAACATATCATTGAGGCTAGTGTGGGCTATCCTTTACAGTGGGATGGACTAGCAAATTGGAGTTTTAATAATACATCCAAAAATATTGAAATTTATTTATTAAGAGAACATGTGACATTTTTATCAGACCTAATTGGAGATTTTGGATCTGGTGATCCAACACCCTCAGAATTATTTAGACCTTTCATTTATACACTAAATTGGAAGTTTCAAAATTATTCTGTCTTTTTAAATATTAACGAGCAAAATATTATTGATAATCCGTTAGATCATGGAAGAAATAGATTTTTAAAATTACAAGGTGAAGATATGGATATTAATGTTTGTATCCCTAATAAATACATCTCTCCAAAGGCAAACACCGTTGACTTTAAAATTTTTACTAGCAGATTCACCTTATCTATAGAGCACCCTGAGTGGTCAACTTATAAAGAATTTTCAAAGACACAAATAATTGGTGAGGCATGTGATTTTGAAATTGATGGATCGTATAAATATTACACTGTTATTGAAAAAGGTGCCGTTGATACCATTGTCATTAATTGTAAATCACAGGACACTACGTTAAAGGTTTATGGCTTTGTCATTAAATATTTTTTGGATTTGAAGGAAAACTATTTTGGAAATCTTGTTCATTTTAAAACTTATGAAGAGTATACTCGTGAAAATCGTAAATATACAAATACAAGTAATTGTGAAGAATTTTATACCGCAAATGATGATGATGGTTTTCCAACATTAGAATTTGAAAATATTGAACAGCATGATTCAGAAAGAATAGTTAGAAACGAAAATGAAACAGATTTTCTTTTCTCTTTTTGCGCTAACAATGGTTGTATAATTTTACCGTGTCATATTTATGATTCCCAATCTCATATTGCTCTTCATTTTGATAATATAGATGTAGATATTAGGAACAATAATTATTACATGGATTTGCAAGGTAATATTTCAGAAATTAAAGGTAGATACATTGAAGAATGCAATGAAGATCTCATTTTTACAAATACAAAATCACAGAAAAAGTTTAAACCTGACATATTTATTGATGGATTAGTTATTCATAGTATACGTATTTTTGGTTTACCTCCTCAAGAGCAAACTTATTTTTGCCGCTGGACAATTGATACAGATGGAATTATCATTGATTCCTATCCAATTTTTTTAGGTGCTTTGGATAACGCCATTGATTCCTTTATTATTGGTTACCACGATCCTGAAAATACTCTTGATGTTTATGTGGCACCAATTATGGACATTTTAAATTTTAAGTTTAAGTCACCATTTATTAAAATTACCTTGACCTCTCCAAAAGACTCAGTTACCGAGTATTCTGCTTCAGTTCTTTTGAAAAAAGTTGGCTTTTGTATAAGTGATCAACCAACACCTCAATATAATAGCAGAACTGATCTCACAATTGAAGAAATAATTGCATTTGCAACATTTGACAACAAAAAAATTTTACATCTTGAAACTTCTTTAACAATGACAAATTTTTGTCAGAAAAAAAACGGTTTTTATAGGATGCTTCGGCAAACTTCCCATTTGAAAGATAATGATGGTCCTTTTCATAGAACTCCATTTTTGATTCCTGAATTTCAAAGAGATAGAATTTATAACTCAAAATATGGTTCCATATCTAACTCAATTTATCTTCCTGATTTACCAATACCTTTAACTAGTGAAAGTGTGGAGCATTTGGTTAATCGTTTGCCTGAGCATGTTAAATCTAAATTATTAAGAGGAAATAACAGTTGGAGCGAAATTCAATCAAACGATGATGATTACATTACAGAAAATTATGAGCCAACGAATTCTTTAAAATATTTTAGCGAGTTGTATGAACTTGAAAAGGATAGAGAGTATGATAACTTGATTGTTGAAATGAAAAAAATTGAAATTTTTGTTTCTCCTGGTTTGCTTGTTTTTTTTACCGATTTTGAAAGACAAATGTACAGTTTTGGTATATTTAATATATTTGACGATCTTCAAGTTCAATTTTTGAAAAATTTTAAATTTGCAATGGAAAAATCAAGTATGAGTGTTTTATTTCAGTGTAACAATCTTGAAATATCTTTAGGTGAAAGCAAATCTGATGTTAATGGTATAGTATTAAGTGCTATAAACCCAGAAATAACTTTTTGTGCAAAACTCACAGGAAAAAAAGTAGAGGAAATTGATATCAGTTTAAATGTTTATGCTCTAGAGGTTGATGTTTTCCATAAAAATCATAATGTAATTGAAATTTGTTTAAATGAAGTAATTTTTGGTTTTTCTAAATCTGAAAGAAGTATTTCCAAATTGGACGTCGGAAATCTTGATATTTCTATGATGCTACAAGAACTGGATTGGATAGTAGATTATTTGAAAACATTACTTCGCTATAAAACCATTTACGAAATAAAGAAAAATGAATTGAAAATTGATAAACAAAAGGCCAAACTTGAGTTACTTTATCAATTAACCAAAATGGGTATTGAAAATGGTATTATTTCTGATCCTGAATGTTTAAGTAAAGTTTGGAATCAATCTAAGAAGGAAAGTGTACGCCGTGATAAAAATTGGAGAATTTTACCTCGTTTAAGGCATATTTTAAATTCATTACCTGAAAACTGGGTCACTGAAAGAAATGAAATGTTTAAAAGTACAACATGGGAAGCTCCAGCAGATGCGAATAATCGTCTTCAAACAATTTTTGCTAATTGGAGAGTTTGGGAAAGAAGACAAGATGATGTTATTGCTATGGTTTTTGATAATGATGAAGAACTTAAAAATAAAATATTTTCAACAACTTCTATTAATCTAAAAAAATTCAATCTTAGTATTTTACCTTTTGCTGATGCTATTATTTTACAAAATATATTGTTCGAGATACATGAAGATAAATTATCACAAAGTTTAAGTGATTTAACGCACCCGCTACTTGATATGAATATTGAAAATTCTATGGATATCAAATTCAATATTTCTTCAATAGAAACTAATTTTACAGGTATTCGAGCATATACTGATGACCTTTTAAAGATTATTGAAAAATTCCCAACAAATTTTGAAGATTTTGGATACAATGATAAAAATGTTGATGAGTTTGATAGTGCTAAGTCTGTCAAAAATTTTATGATAAACGAAGATAAAAATACACCATGGTTAATTACCTTGTATGCATCTTTAGATAAATTTGATCATATAATTGGAATTGATAAATCTCGTTTACATGTTATTGGTAGCGACAGCACGTTGTTTACTTCTATTATAAAAACAGATCAGATTTTATCGTTTTCATTAATGTGTGCTAATAAATACATTAATTTTGAAACTTGGGTTGAGACTACTAAACTTTTAAGTTATACTGCTGAAGATTGGTCGCTATCTGTTATCAATACGAAGCCTTTCGGTGATGGGGATTTAGTTGTTTTTGTCAAAAATGAGTTTTCAACGTTGTCTATTGACGCTGAAACTAACAAACTGTTACGTGTTATTGACCATATTATTTATAGGGAATATCCTGTTATTAAGGTTCTAGTTGATAAATTTGAACAGACCAGAAGTAACAAATTAGAGAAATTCGATAAAACGGATATATCTTCCACGATAGATGATGGTGACGATGAGGATCTATCTAATTTTTTTGAGAAATTAAGAGTTGCTATTAATTTGAATTTAAGCTTCAATAAACTGATTTTCAATATATTATTTCTTTCATCTGCTTTGCAGACAATTGAGGTTTTAAACAATATTTTAGAATTTAAAATGGATCAATCTGGTTTAGAATGCAGTTTAAATATTGAAAGAGCTAGTATGATTACCGAAAAATATAAACGGAGATACCTTTCAGGATATTTGAAAGCTTTAAAACTTAGCTGTAGTACCAATTTCGAAGAAGGAAATTATCTAGTTGATTTTGATGGTTTCATTACTGACGGAATAATAAATTTAACTCATAATGATTTAATTATGATACTTTCTTTAAATAAAGAATTTGAGCAAATTAAATTAGATTTTAATTTATTGCAAGACAAGTTTACTGAAGTTATTAATAATTTCCAAAATACAATATCACTGGAAAATTTGAACTCCGATAAAATCGTGACGAGTAAGAGAAAAAGTGAATCAGTTTTTAATGTCAACTTTAATTTTAAATGTCAAAGAGTAGGTATATGGCTTTTAGTTAATGGCAACAGTATTCAATTTGAGTTTAATCGTACAGAACTGGATGCTGCTAACTACAATAGTAACTTTAAAAAGGTCCCATTGTTTGGTGGGCTAGACATACCTTCATCAAAAATATTTGTGAAGAACGGTTTACATGGAAATAATTTCACACTGATGGATCTTAACCTTCATATTGCAGTTCTAAATCCAGAGAATCCAGAGACTAAGTTGCAAGAACTCCATGTGACTAGTGAATATTCCAGACTAGCTCTGAAAACGCAATTGATTTCTGAAATGATTGACATATATGGTGAATTATGTCTTCTATTCCCACCTGAAACAAAAGTAGAAAAGTCTAAAGATGTTGCTGATGGTGACAAATTTGAAACATTAGACACAATCTTGAGTTTTTTTGCAATCAACATTAGAGCAACTAATTTTTGTTTGGGGTGGATAATTGACGAATATTCAGATTTATCCGGACTAATACTTGGTTTTGAAAATAGTACTGTTATGTGCAATAATGGTTCAGGGTCTGTTTCAATGAAAGGTATGTATTTATCAATTGCGAATGGGTCGACATCTGAAACATTTTACAGTATTTCAAGTGAAATACACTCTAAGAATAGAGTCTTTTTGCCAGGTTTTGAGCTCAAGTATACATTATCTGTTTATGAAGGTGTCTTTATGGTAGACTCCAGACTTGATGGTGATAAGGTTGATTTTCGACTGCAAATTGAAATTTTTCAATTATTCAACTCGTTGATGCTGTCATGGGCATTTTTAGAAGACCGTTATTATTACGTGCAACATAAACTAGAAGATAAGATTGAAAAATCAATATGTGAAGAACCAGTGAAAAAATCAGAAGTATCAATTTCTGATGTTGTTGCTCCGAGGCCACTTAAACATATTAAGAGATCTTTTCATTGCGAGTTTTCTTTTGGTGGTGCATCGATTTTAATTCAAAACCAGCGTATATTAATCAATGGAGTCCCATCGTCACTTGGACTTACAGCCCCACAATTAATGATGACTTTTAGCTATATTTATAATAATATGGCTTTGAAAAAGCATTCAGTGATGTTAAAAGCGGTCGTTGGAGAAACATATAATACACTTCGGTGTACTTGTGTTCCTGTGATCGTCAATATTGTCCAAGAGTGTCAAATGTTTATGCGTCAAAGTAATAAAAAATTTACAAAAGCAAATGAAGAAGTAGAAAGTTCTATAGATTTTGTTAGTTTCAGTGAAAAAGTTGATGCTAATTTTGACCTAAAAATCGAACCCCAAAAGTTAGTTTTGGATTGTGATCCAAGAGCTCAAATTGAGGCAGAAGTGATATCTGATACCATTAGAGCATGCATAATAACGGCGCACGATAGAATTTCTGGAGTTTTCGTAGCAGATAGAATTAGAGCAGAATTGAAACATGCCTTTTCTAAGGTAATAAGTGGATCTATAGGTGTTGAAGGATTAAGTTTGAGTAGTACATTGGCAATTTTTAACAATGAACTTAAATTTGTGACTGTTGCCTCACTAAAAGATATCAGTGGATATATCAATATTCAACAACGTCAAGATTTAGATGTTTTTAAAGATTTATGGTTTCCGGGGGAATTATATGAAAATACAACTGTTGAAAACCAATTAGCTTTAAGAAAAAAGCATACATTTGGACATATTCTCCGTGACGTTTCTACCACAGTTGCCTTTCCATGGGTGTTAAATTTTTATATTAATCACATTGAGGCAACTGTGGATTTAGGTACATCTTTAGGTATACTTAATGTTGAAATTGATGGATTTAAAACTTCAACGAGTACAACGATGAACTGGGATCATGATTTAAAACTGTTTTTTGAAAATTTTGTTATAAAGTCCAAAGGTAAACTTGAAGGATCACTTGTTGCTGTTAATACAGAATTAGAAACAAGTATTCAATGGAAAAAGGATGACAATGTTATGGATATTCCAATTGTTTCTTTATCATTTGGTTTTGAATCATTAGAAACAAAAATTTTATTAGACTATCATCCATTTTTTATTGCTAAAATTTCATATCTGGCTATTCTGGTTTATAATGAACGTGCATTGAATAAAAAGGATAAATTAACATTTGATTTTAAGGTGGATTCAATTAAATTATTTATGACCGCCATGACTGCATCCAATTTTGTTGAAATCTATTCCATTGGGTTACGTATTTCTCAAAACATTAAAATATCTTACAAGCAAACATTAGACGCAGGAGATGCGTCTATTGGTGCTAGTAATCAAATAGAAGGATATAATGAGGCACCTGCTTCTGATACATTTTTAAATATGATTGCTAAACTAAAGAGTTATTTGAATGTTCAAATTGGTGCAGTTGAGCTTATGGTTTTTCCAAGTAGTTTAACTGATTCTCAGTCATTTGTTGTTAAAACAGGGTTATTAAGCGTTGAATTTTTACAAGATAGCGCTGAGCAAATTGAAAATCAATTAGTTTTAAAATTGAGCGATATTTATGTTTCTTTATCAACATTTAAAGAGAAATTGAATCCAGAGTATTTACTTGAAGATATAGGCTTTGAAAATTATGTTTGTCAAACATCAAAATCCAATGATGATCATATTTTAATTTTCCCAAGTTTGCGGATTGCAATGAATACGTGGCAAAATCAAGAAAATAACATTGTCAAATATACATATGGTTCTGAATTTGGAGATAAAATTGATATCAAATGGAAATTGGGATCTGTGTATTTTATTCATCAATTGTGGGTCTCTCATGCAACAACGTTAAAGGAAAGGCTATCATTTTTACATGTGCATCAAAAAGATGAAGCTTATGAGGAGAACTATAAAGAATCTGTTTTTGAAGCTATAAATTTTGAGGATAAATTGAAAGAAGTTGAAAGTGATGAAAAATACATTTACGAAGCCATTCAGGAGGTTATTATTGAAACACCACAACTTAAAGATTTAGGTGAGGCTACACCTCCATTAGAATGGTTTGGATTACATAGGAACAAGTTTCCAAACCTTACACATCAATTTGTCATTATTGGTTTGCAAAAATGTATCGAAGAGGCAGAAGAAAAATATTCAAGGGTTTTAAAATAGAGATGCTTTTTTTCGTTGTTGCTGTTGCTTTTACTGACGGTGTGTCTTGTTGTATGTTATTTTGTGTCTGTTAAGTCCTGGTATATGAATCTATTTACTATTTAGAAATGTAACAACTGTAATTAAGTCCAAATTTAAAAAATTTGAACAGGGTGCCATAGTTTAAAGTTTGTGATCTACTTGCCTTTTTTACGCATAATAATAAAAACATAGGCAAAAAAGTTGCAAAATTAAAGTTTTATACTTTTGGCACTTAATTTGGTTAAACTACATAGCTATTATATGAAAAAAAAAATACAGAAATTTGACTTGGAATATACTTTAAACATTCACAGCATCTTCATCAGTCGTATTCAACTCCAAGATGAGGTAATCTTAAAGCCTTCCGCAATTTAGACTTTAGATGCCTTCTTTCCTCTTCGGCCCTATATGCAATATCATACCCATCTAGGTAGCTTTTTACCTGTGTGGTATTCAACCTCTGAATGTCATTTTCATCTTCAACATCAGGAAGTAGGGGGTCTTTTTCTCCCCTAATGAATGGCACAGGAAGTGGACGCTCATTTCTTTCAAATCGTCTAGCATTCTCTGCCACCCTGACGTAAAACATCAAACTTTTTACATCAACCATGTCATTTTTCAATGTACCCACATCTGCAGTTAACGTGTCAACCTTTTTATTTAAGGTGCTATGACTTGCATTTAAATTGTCAACCTTTTTATTTAAGGTGCTATGACTTGCATTTAACTTGTCAACCTTTTTATTTAAGGTGTTATGACTTGCATTTAACTTGTCAACCTTTTTATCTAAGGTGTTATAATTTGTAGTTAACGTGTCTAAGCTGCCTTGCATTTTTCCCATTGTTCCATTCATTTTTTGCAGCTCAGCAAGGATACTTCTGTTAAATCCAGCACTAGATTTGGCTTTCTCAACCTTAATCAAGGCTTTAAAACCAGAACCCACTCTTTCACCTGCACTAGATATAGATTCAACAACGGTGTTTTCGTACTCAAGAATTGAACGGCGCTTCTTGTTAGGAGGGCCTTGAATATTAAGGTCGTTTTCAAAGGCAGTATCTGAAATTTCAAGCTCAGAAGAGGAATGTTCTTCTTCAGGTAAATTTCTTGGACTTGCTGACATGTTTCAGTTGATTTAGGGAAAATAATGTTGACAAAAAAATGTGCAGAAACGGGCCTTTAAATAGATCACAAATGTTAACAACTGGGCGTGTTTTGATGTGATTTTTAACACGCAAATAATTTGTTGGGCCTTTTTCGAACTAAAACTTTGTTTCACCTTCAAATTTCTCTTTTTAAATATTAATGTTTTTAATTTAGGAAGATATTGTGTGTAGTAGTGCGTACCAATTGTAGCACCATCCAACGGCTTTTACTGTGTAATTAATGAGCTGCTCAGTGCGAGCTATTTGCAACCACCTCCTCTTTCCCCGTGCCTTGCATGCAAATTGAATTTTTTTTTTCCAATTATAAAAAGCCATTGATTTTAGTTTGAAATAAAAGTTTTCATAAGGTGAAAGCTGTTTCCGCCTTTATTTGGAAAAGTGGCATCTGATCCACCAAGTCACACAAGACACACAAAGAGGTGGTGCATTGCATCCTGGCTGTTACTGCATGCCTGTTCCAATTGTGGATCATGCGTTCAACGAATACCCAAGAAATGACTCAAACTATTACAAAAGAAGTACATACAAATGTTAACTGGTTCATTCAAAAGGTTACCTAAGAGTTGCGCCACTGTAAGACCGTAGTCATGAGCACCAGTGAATACTAGAATAAAAAACTATGATTAAAAGGAATAGTAATAGAAAAATATATATATAAAAAATCAGTTGAATTGATAAAATACAAAAATTCTTCTGATTTGTTCAACACTAGCGTTAACATTAGTTTGGTCATTATTTGCTTTATTGTTACCATCGTTTCCATTGTGACTATCGTTTCCACTACTACATACCCAAGAAGCAAAACACAAACTATTGCCTTTGGGTTATCTATTGATATCTCTTCTCTTCAATTCTTCTCTTATCCCAGCTCAAATTGACTCCACCGTGTTTCTTCTCAAAACTCTCAATTGCTTGCAAGCAATGTTGTCCATATTGGAAGCAAATCTGGCGGATTGCATCCTTAAGGATCCCTCTTGGCATGCATTCATTCGGATATGCAGTTGCTCCTCATGTTGCAAAACTGCTCGTCTTGTAACTTCTTGAGGAACTGGAATGCCCATATTGTTAGCAAATGCCTCAATTAGGATATCCACTATTTCATCTAGTGGAGTTGGTAGTTGTTGTTCATTCTAATAATTTTTTGCAAAATTATTTTAAACCTTTGCTAGAACCAGTTCACATTTGTTTGTCTTTCTTTTCTGATATTTTGATGCTTTTTTTGTATGAATATGTGGGTAGCACCATGAGTTGTAGTATTATAAACTACAAATTACCCACGGAAGGTCAGTATATTAACGACAGTACTTTAAACATCCACAGCATCTTCATCAGCTGAATTGAAAGGGATTATTTAATCTCAAAGCATTCCTCAATTTAGACTTTAGATGCCTTCTTTCCTCATTAGCACTATATGCAATATCATACCCATCTAGGTAGCTTTTTACTTGTGCGGTATTCAACCTCCCAATATCATTTTCATCTTCAACATCAGGAAGTAGGGGGTCTTTTTCTCCCCTAATGAATGGCACAGGAAGTGGACGCTCGTTTCTTTCAAATCGTCTAGCATTCTCTGCCACCCTGACGTAAAACATCAAACTTTTTACATCAACCATGTCATTTTTCAATGTACCCACATCTGCAGTTAACGTGTCAACCTTTTTATTTAAGGTGCTATGACTTGCATTTAAATTGTCAACCTTTTTATTTAAGATGCTATGACTTGCATTTAAATTGTCAACCTTTTTGTTTAAGGTGCTATGACTTGCATTTAACTTGTCAACCTTTTTATTTAAGGTGTTATGACTTGCATTTAACTTGTCAACCTTTTTATCTAAGGTGTTATAATTTGTAGTTAACGTGTCTAAGCTGCCTTGCATTTTTCCCATTGTTCCATTCATTTTTTGCAGCTCAGCAAGGATACTTCTGTTAAATCCAGCACTAGATTTGGCTTTCTCAACCTTAATCAAGGCTTTAAAACCAGAACCCACTCTTTCACCTGCACTAGATATAGATTCAACAACGGTGTTTTCGTACTCAAGAATTGAACGGCGCTTCTTGTTAGGAGGGCCTTGAATATTAAGGTCGTTTTCAAAGGCAGTATCTGAAATTTCAAGCTCAGAAGAGGAATTTTCTTCTTCAGGTAAATTTCTTGGACTTGCTGACATGTTTCAGTTGATTTAGGGAAAATAATGTTGACAAAAAAATGTGCAGAAACGGGCCTTTAAATAGATCGCAAATGTTAACAACTGGGCGTGTTTTGATTAAATTGTTAATATGAAGGTAATTTTTCTGGCATTTAATTGCGTTAATAATCTTTCAACACAATTGCACTAGATCGAGCCAAATAACAAATTTAAAAGCATGTGTCTAATGAAGTATAAATTCTTTTTCGTAATTATTAGCAACACCTAATTGCCCCACAAGAATACCTAATCCCAATAATCGCAGGGCTAGAGCTCTAAACTGTAAACTTTTGGCTTATCAAAACCAAAAATATCCCTATTAAATAAATCGGCGGACTCATCTAGTTCGCCGTGATCATCCCAATTCATATCCTCGTCGTAGTCGGCTAAATCATCGACATCTATAAAATTTCCTTGTTCTAAAGAAATCTGATCTTTAGATTTGTAATGGCTTACTGATGTGGTTCTATGTCTGATAAAGGAAAATTGTGATGAATTGCTGCCATCTTCTTCTTCCTCGTCGTCTTCGTCTTCCCCGTCTTCGTCGTCTGCATGTTTCTTTAAACCAAAAACAATATCTTTGTGTGCTTTTCCATTATGATTCCCAAGACTTTCGTCTGTTATTACTGTTTTTGCTGTTAAATTAAATGTGATATTTTCTGTTTTTTTGTTTGCTACCTCTTTTGTTGCAGAGGCAGTATTATCCTCAGAGATGATCTGATAGCCTTTTCCAACTGAACCCTTTGTTGGACTTTGCCCCCATGTAACCATGCCTACACGTTGGCTCTCAGACAATGATTTAGGAGAAGATTCAATCCCCCAACTGTAAGTTTTAGTGCCTTCAATGGACAGCTGTGGAGGTTGTTGAGGGCTAAATTTAGATTCAGGTGATGATGACATTGCAGTTGTGGTCAATAAAACCTGATCAACTTCTGTTTCCTTTCCAGTGTCAAGTTTAAAATAGTTATCATTGGTACTATCCAAACCAAATCTTTTTTTCAAACCTTGAAGGGATGATTTCTTTCGTAATCTGGGGAAAACAGGTGATGCCAGTGGTTCTTGGGGATGCCCCTTTAAGAATTTTTTAAATCTTAGTAAACGTGGAGAAAGTTTACTTGATGGTTTCAAAGCAACGGGTCGTTCAAACTGATTCATTATAAAGTTATCAAAGGGCAAATTGGTTTAAGTGTGTGAAGGAAGTGCTGTGCTAAGATGAGGCAGTGCATTCTCTTCTTTTTTTTCTCTACTATATTTCCTAATTTGGAAATAGTAAAATCTATATTTAACTGTATCAGTATAGATATGTGTTTCAATATTTTTAAACTATAAATCAAAATTATAAAAGAGTCGACTCTATTTATTTATTTATTTCTTTTTCATCATCACTTGGAAGCCACCTGTACTAAGCTTTTCGTTTTTTTCCACAACTGTATTAATCTTATCAGCAAGATTCTTCAAAACATCACCGAAACCTCTGTATTTATCTTGGAAATTAATAATAATATCATTTTGATCAAGTTTTAAAACTGCATCAATTTCGTCTCTGTAAATCATCCTGCTAATAATAGCAACGATTTCTTCTTTGTTTAATTCAAATCTAGATGATAATCTACCAACGGTATATCTTTTAATGATACCCGCTTCACAATAAATCCAAGTTTTTAATGCAACTTCCTTAACTAAATTTTCTAACATTTTTAAAATGGCCACCTCATTTGGCATCATTCCCCAAACCTTTAATTCTGAAAATTTAGAAATAACTGATTTCCAATCACCTTTAACTAAATCTAATGCGGCAATGATGACACAATCTCTAGCATCCTCAGCTGGACCTCTAAAATATTGTCGAACGGCATATTCTAACACCCTTCTAAAAGTTTTTGATCCACCAGTTCTTCTCATTTGTTGTAATTGATTCCAAATTTCAATATTATCAGAGCCTAATTTACCTTGATATGCTTGTAATGACATTAATGGAATTTCCACAAGGACAGAGGTAATATAATAAATAGTTTCTAATAATTCCAAATTAATATGCATATGGAATGGTACATATCTACCCCTTTCACTACCAGCAACAATAGTTTCACCATCATTAGTAACTGGTTGAGATGTATTTTGATGACGAATACCACCTTGACCTAAAACTTCTCTAATTTTAGCACAAGTTGCAACTTCAGTTAAAATTGATCTAGATTCTTCAATATTACCAGCTCTAAATGCACAAAGACCTAATTGAACAATAGATCTATTAAATAAAACTTGAATTGAAATTTCAGCATTTTGAACAATTGCTTGAACATGAGTTAAATGAAGAATTTCTCTAGCTCTATAAAATTGATCACATGCAGCATAGTAATAGGATTGCATTAATGCAGCCTTTTTACGTTGGGTACTTGAAGATCCATGATTTGAATATTGATAAAGATGTGTACATAAATTATCAATTAATTCATTTGTTTGTTGTTGATCAGCTTCTGATGTAGTAATTTGGAAGACATTTGATGGGATATCAGTTGTTGATGGGATTAAATTCCAAGCATTTAATTCTGATAAAACAATTAAATTAACAGGTTTGTAATAAACAAATTCTAATCTTCTCATAATGAGACGAGTTAATTGATCACCTTCAACATCAGAATATGTAGAAATTGATAAAATTCTTGAATAATAAACTTGACCACGAACGATTAAACCATACATTTTTGATTCATCTTTTAATCTATTAATATATTCTTTAGAATTTGGATCAATATAAAGAAGATGAGCATTTAATTCATCAGCTAATCTTTCAATTAATGCAGAAATTGAACCAATAATTTTTGTTTTACCATTTGCATCAGGTGATGGTGGAGTTGTAATATCTTCATTAATTGATGCTGTTTCAGTAATAATATAATCATTATTTTCTTCTAATAATTGAATTAATGAAATAATTTCATTATAAGAACTTGTCCATGCATCTAATGGCATAAATGCACTCTTTGCATAAAGTTCAAATCTAATTGAAATTAATAACATATAAACAGTTAGCCTTTGATAAACACCTTGACATTCTTCAATGATTTGTTCTAAAGTTTCAATTTGTTCTTTATAATTAACACCCTTTTTACCTCTAGTTTCTAAAATTGATAAAACAACAGTGAAAACACCCTTTGAAGATGATTCATTAATTTTTTCTTCAATTTTTTCTTCAATTTTTTCAACAACATCAAATGAATCTGGATCAGATCTATATTTAAAGACTAATTCTGAGAAATTTTTAGACTCCTTTTTAACTCTTTGTTTAACAATATTATAACCTTTACTTTGACTTGGAGCTAATTTTTTAATATCACCAACATCAGCAACGGCATCTTCTAAAATACAAATAACTTTGATAAAATCTTTTGGGATTTGAATGTCAAATTGGGCATGTTTAGAAATTAATTTAACTAATCTATCAAATTCACTTGAAATTTTAACCCATTCTTCAACCATAGCCAATGTTTCTAATTGATCAACTAATTCATTAATTTCATCTAAATATTTCTCTTTGGCTGATTTAACAATCATTTTTTCATCTTCACTGTCAGAATCATCATCACCACCTTTTAAGAAATCTTTCTTTAAGAAATAATCACGACCTTTTGGTGCTTCATCTTCAGATTCACTGTCACTATCTGAACCCCAATCTTCATCCTCTGCACTTTCTGATTCGTCACTTGAGGCTGATGCATCTTCAGATTCAGACATGGATTCCTCTTCACTACTTGATCCATCTGCGGATCCAAAAAAGCCCGCCTGATGTCTTGGATCATCAGAATAGTATAATAACTCATCATCACTGGAGTCTTCACTCTCGTAACCAGAAATGAAAAAAGACATCCTTCTGGTTTCGTTGGTTTTTTCTTTCACTTCGTTCACTTGAAAAAAAAAAAAAATTTTTTTTTTTTCATTCACGGGCCACGCGACAATGTGTAGAAAAGAAAAAAAATGCTGATTACGTAATTTTTTACTTTGCAATATCAAGTTGCAATTAAATTGGTTTGTTAACTACAAAGAAATCGTATAATAACAATAAAAATAATGAAAAGAATAGATTTCTATTCCTTTTTTTTTTTTTTTCCTTTTTACACCACAGCAGATCACATCATGGAGCCATTTGGTTAGTTTCTGATTCTCACACCAGCACCCATACCACCAACTTCACTGATCAAGGTCACCTTACAAACGGATCCCTTGTATTTACCACCATAGCAAACACCCAAAACCTTTTCCCTAACAATTTCTTCACCCTTTAACAAAGGTCTAAAATCACCTGCACAAATTTCCCATTCATCTTTGGAAAGATATGGATCAAAGTCAACGTTAATGGCATCCGTTGCAATTGAGTCAGATTTTAATTGGATTTTCTTAGCCTGCTCAGATCTTGGACCTGAAGAGTGAATCTTTAAAAATTCACCGGCAAAATGTGAGGCTAATAAATAATTTTTAGCTTTGAATGCCTGGGTCATGGCAACCTGTAAGGCATTTAATCTATGAGCTGGTTGTAATTCACAAGAGGCAAAATAAGATGCTAATTCTAAATTACGCTTAATATCACTTGCATCTAATTTACGTCTTTCAAGTTCAATTTGTAATGCCAAAATGTATTCCTTACAAAGCTGTAAAACTTCTTGACATTTTAATTCATCTTCCTCTGAATAAACGACTAAAGTAATAATCACATAAACGGTCTTTCTAAATAATTCAATTGCTTCAACTAATTTATTACTCTTGAATAATTTATAACCTTCTTGAATTAAAGAATCTAATTGATCAAATCCTGGTATTAATGGAACCTTTTTACCAATTATTTCATAAACTTGTGGATCTCTAATGAATGCTGTTAAATTATCACATTTTTCATCCATCCATGGGAATTCAATTTTTGATGATTGATAAATTTGCATAAATCTTTCTCTTAATGGTTCAAAATTAACAATTCCAGCCTGTTTATTAAGCATATTTGCCGCTGTATCAAATTTACCCGTACTAATAAATCCAGCTGCACATTTAGAATTTTTAATCCATTGCTTTAATTCATCATTTAATCCACCAACATCTCCAATTTCTTCAATTTGATTACCATCTTCATCATTTTCTTCTAATTCAATTTCTAAATCTTCATCTCCTAAATCCCATGCATCTTCTTCAACATCTTCAGTATCATCAAATTCATCATTAAATAAATTATCCTCTTTATTTTCATTATAATTATCATTAATTTTATTTTTAGACATAATTGATTCATCTTCAATATTTAAATCTTCCATACCATTTGTAATTGCCTGTTCAAAGAATGACATTTCAGCAGATTTTAATGGCCAATTAGAAATTGAAGATTGATTAATTGGTTGTGGGATATTTAATGTCAATTCATTAATTTCTGGTAATTGAACATCATCTTCTGTTAATGATAATTGTTCAAGACAAGTATCAGCTAATTCAGTTAAACCATTTTGCTTTGCAGTTGCAAATGCCAATGGGTATAATCCAGCACCCATTAAAGTTTCAATTTTTTTTTCAATGTCATTTAAATAAATGGCATTAGTATATAATGAACCTAAATCATTTCTAGATTGAGCAATTTGTTCCATTTTAGTTAATTTAGAAATATCACCTGTACATAAATAAAGGAATGATAATTTATCCAATTGATTTAATTGTTGATAAACTAATTCAGCAATTTCAATATTACCCTGAGCTAAAGATTCCATACCTAATTTTTCCCAGGTTGATTTATTCTTAATTTTTTGAGCTTCAAAAAGTGCAATTTCTAAATTATGACATTCAATGGCCAATTCAAATCTTGTCTCTGAATCTTGAACAAATTGTAAGGCAATCTCTGGATATCCTTTTAATTGTAAATAAGAGATAATATTTTCACCAACTAAATTTGAACTTTTAATTAATCTTAAAACTTCTTTAAAATTTTTATTAATAAGTGCCTTTTTAAATCTATATTCAGTTGGATCAAAAATGATATCTTCAACTTCACCATTCCTATTTAAACAATAACAATGAGTACCACTAACTTTTGTAATATATAGAGTACCCTCAAGAGTTTTTAAAGTACCCTTATCACCATTTAATAAAACATATTTAATATGATTTAAAGTTGAATAAATTAAAACACCAGTTTCATCCCAAGCGGCAGATTTAACTCTAATTGTTTCATGCATTGACATAACACCTTCTAAATTTTTTGTTGCTAAGGTAATAGTATGCTTTGAAAGTAATGCAACATATTGATTATCAGGTGACCAACAACAATATTTAACATTTGAAATACCTAATGAATTAATAATTTTTTTTGTTGAACATCAAATAATTCAACAGTTTTACTTTTACAAAGTAAAATTAAGCCAGGTGTTGCTGGTAAAATATTTTTAACATCAGCATCTAAATTAATTGCCTTTGTAATATTATTATTTAAATCTCTAATTTCAAGTTTCTTAGTTGATTTAACAAATGTAACAAATCTATTCCTTGCAATGAAATAGGCACCATTGGCAATACCTTCACCTTTTGCATTTGGTTCTAATGCACCCACAATTTCTTTTGATAATTGATAATAAGAATAAATTGAATTTTCTTTATCACCAGATTGAACTAAAATTGAATTTTCTGATGGGTTATGACTAATCGTTCTAATTTTATTCCATGGTAAAACAGCCTTTTTTAATGAAAGCATTGGCAATGAAACATTTTTTGATTCAAAATTAAATTTTTGTAATTGATTTTCATTATTAACGAAAAACATTTCATTGTTACTAATATCATGAGCAGGTCTCTCTCTATCTAATTTAAAAACCATTACACCTGTATCATGAGCAGCAGCAAATAAATTCATTTGAGAATGAGCACTAATCATCCAAAATCTATCATGATCCCTTTTAAATTGTTTAACAGGTGTTCTTGAATTTAAATCCCAAGTTCTAATTGTTTTATCCTCACCAACAGAAATAATTAAAGGTTCACTTGGATGAAATAAAGTACAGGTAACATTACTAGTATGGCCTCTACAACCATCAACTTCCCAAGCTCTAGTTTCTGACATTCTCCATAATTTAACTGATCTATCATCACCACCAGAAACAATTAATGGTAATTCTGGATGGAAAGAAGCCCAATTAACACCCTTATCATGACCTTCTAAAACATATTTAACGACTGCATCAGTATTACCAAAAATATCCTGTTGTGGTGGTAATTGTTGATTCCTCATTGAATATCCATCATCAAATGAAGAAGTTGAAGTTGCAACTGAATGTTTATTAACTAACCCATTAATATCCCAAACTCTAACAGTTTGATCAAGAGATGCAGAGACAACTAAATTTTGCTTTGGATGAAATTGTGCACACATAACGTAATGATTATGTCCTGTTAAACAGGCAATTTCTTTCCTATTTTGCCAATTCCAAATTCTAATTGTTTGATCATCAGAACAAGAAATGATCCATGGTAATTCATGATGAAATTGAACTGTACGCACATAATCTAAGTGTCCATTTAAGGTAAAAATACACTTCTTTGTTTGTGTTGACCACACCTTGATGCTATAGTCATCACCACCAGAGACAAATATTGGTTGTGTTGGATGGAAATCAACACTACGAACAGGACCTTCATGTTCATCAAATTTATGAATCAATGTCCCCATACGATAATCCCATAGTTGAATGGCAGAGGAATGAAGAGAGACTAAAATCCACGGTCTCTTTGGATGGAAGGCAACACCCTTGGCCCTTTTGGACTTGGACTCAAACTGTCAAAAAAAAAAAAAAAATCCCTTGTTAGTATAACAAACAACAGAATGGCATTGACAACAACGCAACAAACATACCTTGGTAAGCATTTTCATCTTTAGTGGGGCTTGAATAACGCGTTCAACTTCAAACTGGCGATCGAGCAATTTTGACAACACACGAAATCAAAGAAAAAAACGAGGCTGTGCTGTGCTGTGCTGAGGAGGGGGGTTACCCGGACTTTTACATTTACATGGTTTTACATGATAGTTCCACTAGAATTAAACTAGATGCTTATATACAATGAATTGGAAATAACTGTTCCACCGGCAGCCTCTGCACGGCTCAATTAGAGTGTGGTGTTACGCTTTGGGAAGGTTGAAACGTCTCTGGCAACGCTCGACAACATGCCAAAGGAACGTGCACGCTTGATGGCCTTTGTCATCTGTCTCTGCTTCCTATCAGAGAGCTTTGTAACGGATCTATGTAAAATATTACCTGATTGTGACATGTACCCAGAGAGCAAATGTGGTAAAATGTAAAATGTTTCTGGATTCACCTGGGGGGCATTAAAGGCAGAATTTTCCATGGTCAACTCCGTCTTGACCTTTCTCAAATAGTTTTTACTCTTTTGTGAGGCAATGGTGAAATCGTATGGATCGTATCTGGCCTTGTCCAGCATTGGCACAAACGAACGGTTAACATATTCAACTGTCCCCTCTGCAGCCTTATTTTGAGCACTAATTCTTGAAAAATTTGATCCAATAGATCCCTGTTGGAATAACACACGAGTGGCCCTGAACATTCCCTGCTCTGTTGCTTCAACTTATAGATTTGTTAGAAAAGTGTGAAAAATTTATTTTTTTGGCACTTTGCCGCGGAATTTTTGTATTGCGACAATTTTTAATGTTGTATTTTAAAGAGAGTGGCTCCAAGAATGGCAGTGAGAAAGTCAAAGAGAACAGGCTCGAGGGTGGACTATGAGGCTTTGAATCAGGCCCAGTTTAGATTTAAAAACATTCATCCTCATATTTCACGGTTCAATGAGTTTGCATTGGAGCGGAGAGAGCCATTTGTGCACATTGTTGATCCTTCTACTGACGGCAGGGACAGTTACCACTTTAGTGACGATGATTTGAAGCAATTAATCATGGAAACAAAGCTAACAATGCCCATTTTAATTCGAAATGCCAATCCAAATGTCGAAAACTATGATGAAAGAATCAAATTGACAATGAATTTCCCCAACTACGATCTGCCCCATTTAACGAGCTTAATTGGCAATGATAAAAAGGTTCCGGTTATGGATGTCATGACTCAAAATAATAACAATTGGACAATGGAAAAATGGTGTGATTATTTCATGGATAGCCAAAAGAAAAAGATCAATAACGTTATCAGCTTAGAAATCAGCGATACCCAAATTGGCACAGAGATTCAGCTTCCAAAAATTGTCAAGGAGTTAGACTTTATTAATCACCTCAACGCTGACTTTGGCATTGTCCCACCTAAAATTCAAAAGTATATTTTAATGTCCGTAAAGAATTGCTTTACTGATTTTCACATTGACTTTGCTGCAACTTCTGTTTACTATTCACCCATTTTGGGTCACAAGCAGTTTATTTTAATTCCACCCCTATCTAAAAATTTGCAAGTTTACAAAAAATGGTGTCTCTCGCCAGATCAAAGCACAACGTGGTTACCAGATTTGATAAAGCCGGTTAGCAAATCTGAGTCTGATCACTTAAATAGCTCTCAAAAAATTCCAAAATCTTACAACAACAATGGATTTGTCATTGACGTTAAACCTGGAGATTTGTTATTTTTACCAAGTGGCTGGATTCATTCAGTGTTAACTTTAGAGGATAGCATAGTTTTCGGTGGTAATTTTCTCAATTTGCTGAGTATTAAAAACCATTTAAATACCTATCAGGTGGAAATTGATACAAATGTGCCTGATCAGTATAAGTTTCCTAAATTCATTAATTTTATCTGGTTGTTTGCCTGGTCCATTGAAAGAAAGAGGGTTACCGAAGGTATTAAGCGTGAGCAGGAGCAGGAACAGGAACAGAAAACTGGCGATCCTCATCACTGGATACAAAATATAGATTTTAGCCATAAGGACACATACAAATACGACGATTACGAACTAGAGTGCTTGAAAACGCTTTTGACATTTTTGCAAGAACAGTGGAAAATGATTCAAAATCCGTTGGACGGCATGCCCAAAAACTCAACACAAAAGTTTATAAAGAAACGAATAGAACTAGCTGGACAGATTAAATCACAGATCCCCCACGAAGTTGAACCCGTTGGAGATTTCCTTGAGAGGTTGAAAGGTTGGATTGAAAGGCAATACAACGGCAACGGCAACGGCGACAACGCTGCTAACAAAACAAAAAAGAGAGAGTTCCCAGATACTGAAATGAGAAGTGTCAAAAGAGCCTGCCACGCCGAAGCCAATGTCCCATCCTCATATTCTTGTTGACTGTCAAGGGGTGAGTGGCGTGGTTAGACTCTTGTTACATTAACAAAAAATGTGTAATCTATGTCACCACTTTTATTTGTAATTTAACACCAGCCCGCAAGATGCAGCTCAAAAACAGAATTGCCATTAGGTACACCCCCGGCTGTTAATATAATATAATATAATATAATATAATATAAAAAGTAATGTAAAGTAAAGTAAAGTAAAGTAAAAGCAAATAATATTATCTGAGCCACCACCAGCGGCAGCTGTTTAGTAATGATCCACATCACCCATTCTAAATACCCTTCCAAATAAGATAAACGTCAGTGCCTTTGCCATATATACTCTTCAATCTTATATCACCACCGAATAGCTTACAATAGATTAAACTCAATGGTAGGCCATACCCCATGCCTGCAATGATATTATCACCAACTAAATTTTGCCCGTCGTTTTCCTTTGCCTTGACAGTCGTATAGGAATATTTCCATAGGCTATCAACAATATCTGGATGGATACCCAGGGCCCTATCTGAGATTTTTATGCACAGCGTTGAGCCATTGGCATCCTTTTTGAGTGAAATCAAAACGTCAATGGGCCTCTTGATGTCGTTTTCAACGGTGGCTCTACAGGAGTTTTTTAAAATTTCGTTGAGTACGTATTCAACGTGTGATCTGACATATGGGAAAACCAACCTGTTGAATTTTTCCAAATGGTCCAAGTCTATATTTTTTTCATTGAGATAGCTATCTGGCGAGTCGATAATAGTTTCAATGTTGAATTCAACCTGTTCGTCGTATTTGAGTTTAGAGATACCATTGACAAATTGAATAGAGTTTTTAACAACTTGCAAAACATCCATTTCTTTATCAATGAGACCCACAACGTTCCCCTTCACCCCTGCCTCTGCATCTCCCTTTGAATTTGAACTGAGTAAAATGTGGTTCATGCAAACGAGCCTCATGAGTATTCTCTCTTTGAGATGATCATCCAAGAATACCTTTTCATTTATAAGCGATCCCCAAATCGGCTTGACCTCTTTTAAGCCCTCGTTGAGTTCCTGAATGTTATCACTGTGCAGTGCAATGATCTCTTCAAAAATTGATACTAATCTTTTGTTGTTCCCTTTCAAATGGGGGACCTCTAGCACGTCCTTGTCGTTGTTGGCAAAGTTAAACAGCATTTCCAAACTTCTTGCGTACGAATTCCAAATGGAAACCAAATTCGGATTCACCATGGCTCCATATGGCAGCATATTGAACTTGTTAATTCTGCGAGCAAGCAAAATCAAAACGGTCTGATAAGAGTTTCTGGCAGAGTTGAACACCATCTGTGGATCCCTGCTATCGAGTCTGTCCAGCCAGATCTTGTAGTTTGGGATCTCCGTGTTGTTTAGTTCGTTGACAAGCTGAATCAGTTTAAGCCGGTTGAATGTAGAGCCGCTCTTAAACGGCAGCAACTGCAATTGGCCGCCCTTAATCATCTCCCATCCAATGATTTCAACTATTCTCTTGAACGAAAAATCGCTTACACCCCCTAAACGCTTTTGTTGCACCCCGTGTGCATTTTTTGCCCCCGGCACAGCCAATTTGCAAGCAGATAACAACGTGCCAACTATGATCTCGTGGCTCTTTGGGAAGCAGCCAACTCCACAGGAGCAACTACGTCAAAATATCCGCCAGCTAGACAGGCTGCAGCGGTCTTTGGACAGGGAAAAGGGCAATCTGCAACGGCAGGAAAAGCGTTTGCTTACAGATATCAAAAAATCAGCAAAGGAAAACCAGACGGGCACGATAAAGGTGCAGGCAAAGGATCTCGTTCGTACTAGAAAGCAGATGGTCAAGTTTGACAAAATGAAGATGCAATTACAGGCGATATCGCTCAGATTACAGAGCGTCAAGTCAAGCCACCAGATGTCCCAAAGCATGGGTCAGGCAACAAAGGTGCTTGGTCAGCTCAATGGCATGCAAGGCGTTGGCAATCTCAATCAGATTGGGAAGGTCATTTCCAATTTCCAACGAAGCATGGACATGATTGATCAAAAAGGTGAAATGATGGACGACGCCTTGGATGACCTCATGGACGACGAACTCGAAATGGAAGACCAAGAGGAAATAGACGAAATCGTCTCTAAGGTGCTAGATGAGGTGGGGATCAATCTAAACTCGCAGTTGGAAACCCTCCCTTCCAACCAAGAGCAACTGCAGCAGCAACAGAACAGACCTCTAGCCGCTGGCAAACAACCCTTGGCAGAGGGCATGGACAACGACCTTGAAGCCAGACTATCCAGTTTAAAGCGATGATTAGATGATGATGGCCCTCCCTTTAATTTGTATAATTATCATTTTTTATCTTCTTCTTTAAATTTAATTCCGTTTAAATCCGATTTTATCGCTCGAGAGCTAAAATCCGGATCATCAAATTGTGCCTTCTTGTGTATAAATATGCGGCACCGTCGTAATTTGCACATTGCCAAGCGTTGTCTAGCTAGTTCGTCGTCTTCCACTTACAGGAAATCTACTCCTCCAACTGCCATCCCACTCGCAAAAATATTCAGGCTAATGTTAGAGGCATTCCCGTTGAGTTTCACCAAGAGCTTTTCACATTGGAGATCACAAGATCCCTTGGCATCACAAAACGAACTTTGTCAATCTGTACTGAGTAATAGCATCAGCTGGCACTCTAAGGTGTTCAAAGTTAAAAATCCAAATAGCGTCTTCCCTGATATAAACGAACTCGTTTTAAATGGTAAAGTCAAACCAATGAATTCAAACACAACAGAAATTGGTACAAAATCGTCTAATTATAAATCGGCAAAGGGTAAGCATCTTGTTTTCATTCATGGCTATGGTGCTGGTTTGGGATTCTTTTTAAAAAACTTGCAAAAGCTAGCTTTTAATAATCCTGATTGGACTATTCATGCCATCGATTTACCAGGATATGGATGCTCAGGTAGATCTAAATTCCCCTCTAGAACCCCCACTGATGATTTTGAATTTATTGAAAGGCTATATACAACTCCATTAAAGGAATGGTTTATAAGTTCAGGTCTTGATGATTCAAATACGTGCGTTGTCGCCCATAGTATGGGCGGTTATTTATCAGCGGTTATGGCAATTAACGAAACCAAAGATAAAAACAATCTAAACGATGTCGTTAACAAACGTAATAAAATTCAATTACTGGATAACTTTAATTCAACTTGTTCAAAGTCTGACAGGCATAAATTTTGGTCTTCTATAATTATGCTATCGCCTGGTGGTATTTACTCCAAGAGGAAACCTGATGATGTGACCAACTTACCGCCTTGGTTTGTTTGGCTTTGGAATAAAAATGTTTCACCATTTTCAGTTGTTAGAAATTTGGGTCCACTAGGATCAAAGTTAACTAGTGGTTGGACAAGTAGAAGATTTGATATTGAGCAATTTAATCAGGTGGAACGTGAGTTAATGCACAAGTATACATATGATATTTTTAACTCAAAGGCTAGTGGTGAATATATGTTAAACTATTTACTTGCCTGTGGTGCCATACCTCGTCATCCATTGCATGAGCGAATTGAAGAGTTAAATGGCCATCATTTAACTGGTAGAATGGTGTTTGTCTATGGTGGTCATGATTGGATGGATCCACAAGGTGGTGTTATCTGTAAAGAAAAATTAAACAAATCTGACGTGGACGTTGAAATTATACCAAATGCCGGTCACCACATTTATCTGGATAACTTCACCGGATTCAATGAGCTTGTTCAAAGAGAGTTAAAAATTTGCGAGGGCAAATGGAGTTGAACTTGTTGCTTGCCTTGCCTTTCCATAAATTCAACATTTTTAATTATTTAAATCGTTATAAATATATATATATACAGATTTTGCTAAACTTGCCGTGTTGGCTTACATGGCAACACCAGCCTTACTCATTAATTTTTTAACTTCTTCTGACAAAATTGGATCATCTCTAACTCTCAATTGCATTTTACTTGCTTCTAATAAAGAAATGGCATGTTTACGATCTTCTGATGCTCTGCTTAATCTAGCAGCAGCTTCAAACATTTCAACGGCACGAGAAACATCACCACTTTGCAATAACATTTGACCTAAACTCATTCTAGCAACTTCAGATTTTGGATCAAGTTGAACAGCTTCAACGAGTGTATTAATAGTATTAACAATATCACCTTGTTGTTGATAAATAACAGATTTATTAATTAATGGTAATGCACCAATGTTAAATGTTGGTAAAATTAATTGTAATCTAGCAGCTGTATCAAATTGCTTAACAGCACCAGCCATATTCTTTGAATCAAATAAAATTTCACCATAGTAATTTGGAACTTCAGGTGAAGTTGGGAAGGTTGCCTTGGCCTGTTTAAAAATTTCTTCACATTTGTTAAAATCACCCTGTCTGTAAACAATACAGGCCAATTGAATATGAGCATAAACATTTTCAGGATTTAATTCCTTAGCCTTTTCAAAATATTTTTGTGCCTCAGTTAATGCACCCATAAGATAGTGAATTTGACCATAATGGTAATAAATATTTGGATCATTTGGATTCATGGCAATTGCCTTACCAAATTCTTCTGTTGGGATATCAAATTTACCTTGATCAGCACCGATTAAACCTAAAATAACATGTTGTCTAGGCCTTGGAGAAATTTGAACGGCCTTTTCAACTAATGAACGGCCTTGTTCAGGTTCAGTTTTAAGGAAGGCAAATGCACCAGCATATTCATAGGCCATGGCAGCAAGTGCAGAATCAACACCTTCAGTAGATTTATCAAATTGAGCAATAGATTGATTAAATAAAACATCAGCCTTTTCATATCCTTCTTGAGTATCAGCATCCATAACCTTCAATGCCTCAATTAAATATTTTTGACCAGATCCTTCAGGATATTCAACGTTTAAATCAAGATCTTCCTTAACAAATGCACCAAAAAAGGATGACATGGAAGAGGCAGATGGTAATTCCTTTGGCAATTTAGAATAAACTTCTTCATCTAATTTATTAGATAATTTACCCAAAACTCTTTCCAACATTTTCTCGTTGGATCCATCAGTCATACCACCGTAAATTGTCAATGCAGTAATATCAAATAAAGAATCTTCAAATTTACCAACATTTTCAAATGCGGTGGCTCTTCTAAATAAACATTTTGTGTACTTTGGATCAAGTTCTAAGGCCTTGGTTGTATCTTCAATTGTTTTTTCAAAATTACCCAAGGCAGAATAACAGGCAGATCTGTTACCATAGAAAATGTGATCCTCTTTACATTTTAAAGCCTTTGAATAAAATTCAATTGCCGCTTCGTATTTTTTATCTTTGAATAATTCATTACCTTTAGTTTTCAAATCAACTGCTAATTTTTCCTTTTCTTCTGCACTCATTGAATCAATTTCATTTTCATTAAATTCAGGTGTTGGAACCTCTTCGGTGACTGTTGGAGTTGTTGACTTCTTCTTTTTCTTTGATTTCTTTTTCTTTGGCTTTTCTTCCTTGCTAACAACTGGTGTAGAAGCTGGCAATGAAAGATAATATGCAGCACCAGCAACAGCAGCAACACTGACAACGGCACCGGCAACAACAGCAGCCTTATTACGTTCGTAGAAGGACATTCAGTTAATTCCAGTTGAGCAGAAGAATGGTGGAGAGAAAAAAAAAATACAAGGCGCGGTAAAGAGAAGCGGCACAAAAAACGTGCACGGGGCGGTGGAGAAATATGGCATTGACGCTATAAAGAGAGAGTGTGTCTAGAGAAAACTATTTAACAGCATGTAGCATTTCTTCCTTGTTGATTAAATGTTCAATGCTTTCTATGCTTTCAAGAAGTTTGTCAATATTCCCTGACCATTCGTTCAAGAGTTGGTTTTCGTTTTTTGGCTTGGTGAATTTGACGATCTTCATTGGTCTGTTGATTTTAGCATAGAGCTCACCCTTGCTAACCATTTCAATTATAGTCATTTCAGTTTGTAATTGATCTAATTGAATCAATTCACATAATCTATCAATTTTAATACTTGAATAATATTTTGAAATAATTCTCAAGTTAAATTCAATGATACGTTGCTTTAAATCAGCTGAATGAATTTTACCCTTTTCGGTGCTTGTATTAAAGGCATCCAATTTTTCCAGTTGAGAAATAATTTGATTTTCAAATGCCTTCCAATTGATCAATTCCTGTGTTGTGAATGATTTAATAAGTGACTGCTCTAATGGTAACTTGATTAAATTTTTATCAATTTTAATTCTTGATATAAGATCATTTTGTAAATTTGAATAAGGAGTTAGAATAATAAATAAAACAATTTGATTTAAAATTTTTAAAGATTCTGTACTATCACCATTAATTTTAGGGATATTATAAATATTCAAATAATATTTAACGATATTCATATAATCATCTTCAAATAAAGCAATTTGAATCATTAGTTCATAATATCTTAATTTATGATCAGCATACTTATCTAAAACTCTTAATAAAATCTTTCTAGATAAAATTTTTGAAAATTGAAAATCACCCTTTTTATTATTCAAAGTCATCTGATCTAAAATAAAAGTAATTTTTTCATCCATTTCCATTGAACCATATGTTTCAACTTGTAATTCATTTAAAGTTTCACATGCCTTATCCAAATCTTTCTTTTCGTTTAATAAAATATCACTTAAAATTTTTGTTGTTCTGGCCCTTTCAATTTCAACGTATATTTTATTCTCAGTAACAGTTCTAATAGTATCAATTAATTTTAATTTAACGTCTAAGTCAATAATTTTGTCTAATTTTGAAATAACCTCTTGAACTAAAATTTGAATACTCTCTTTAAACTGACCATGCTTTTTGGATAATGGAGCAATTTGTTCATCGAGTAAATCCCAATCTCTCTTTTCTGTTAACAAGTCAACTAATTTGACCATAACTTTCTTTGAAGATGCTAAATCACTTGCCTGTCTAGTTTGCTTTTCAAGCAAGAGTAACTTGTCTAATGCTGACTTGTAGTCACTCTTTGCCAATTGATCAATTTGTGGGAATTCTTCATCGAGAATACTAGTGAAATCCTTTTCTGCCTTCTGGAATGGGTTTTCAGACATTCGGTGCTGGTGTGTGTTGGTTTCTTTCACGTAGAAATCCTTGGGCAGAATTTTGCCACTCAAAGGCGAGTGCCACGCACGTTGTGCTCAGCTCAAAACGTGTGTTTCTTCTTGGAGTGGATATGACAGGGGTAATATGCTAAAGACAACATGTGTGTGGTACTGAGGCTAATGGCAGTTTAAAATGTATGTCATTGGTGCTGGCAGGTAATTGCACCACGGCAAGCCAGGGGAATTCAATTAGACCTTTTCGCTGGCGATCGTCCTGTGCATATATACACTTAATTTGTTAATTACAAATGCAGTTATAAAGAAATTTGGTTGATCTCAACGTCATTGATAGCTTAGCTTCCCAGAACAATTGTGTACCTCTTGAGAAGATTAAAGTTTAGTACTATTGATGAAGCTTGTGGACCATTAAAAGATGAGCCTGCGGCAGCTTACACACTGCCTACAGATTAGTGGTCGGTTGTGGGTATGGTCTGTAAGCCTTATCAATAGCGTTAAAATTAAGTCTTTTCAGAACTGTACCCACTCTTGGTCAACAATATCAACATCTTCAGACTCCTTGTTTATGTTGATGTTGATGGCCATCGATAATGATCCAGCGGGTTGTCACGCATTTGAAGAATTATACTTCAAGAATATTATGAATGCTTTGACCGCAGAGCCGCTTGTGCCATGCGTTTTAAAAAGTGCATTAACTCACAGGGTGTGCCCCAAAGAACACTGAGCAAGAGTGGGAACATCTCTTGAGAAGACTGAACTTTGATAATATTAATGAGTCTTACAGACCATTATAGAAAGATCCTGCGGCAGATTACATAATTAGATTGGTAACGCTGCCAACAGATTGGTTGCCAGTTGTGGGTTTGGTCATCCCACATTTGCCAAATTTGGGTATGTTGTGCTGTGTTATTACTGTACACTTTGCCTACTTGACGCCTCCATTTATATACCACTTGGTATTAGTGCTATATATATGGGGTCCAATACCCGGAATTATTGATCTCCTCTTATGGAGATTTGGCTTGAATTTTATTTGCTGGAACGTTGACTGGATAGGTTTCATCACCCTCCAGCTTGCTCAGTACACATTTTTGTGGACTTTTTATAGCATATTTTTTTTTAGAAACTTCAATTTAATGCTCTCATTGAAATGACAAAATCCAGATGGGATTGAAACTATGTCTCATTCATTTGGGTAATTTAGTTGCTGCTCTGCTCAGCTCAGCTCGCCTTTTAGCATACTTTTTGTTCCAATTTAATATGTTTGTCCTTTTGTGGCAATAATCAACTAAAAGACCTGTATCAGCTTAGAATCTGTGGGTTTTATCTGTGGTACGTGGAGCCAATGTGAACTTACATTGGTTAGTTGAGCCAGATAAGTGCACACAACCCGTGCTCAGGACGCCAGAGCCATTGCAAAGCAATTTGCCCCTGGCTCAATTACTGAATATAATGTTCTTACTAACATCTAAATACCCATCGGCTTTTTAAATCCTGATTTCTTACCACCCACCGTAACATTGGGAAAAGAAGAAGAGTTCCATGTTCCTCGCTGTTTTCGCGAGGACTAATTACAACAACATTTGGGTTGTGCTGCTAATTTTTCAATTGTCAACCTCCTTGAAAAAATTCTGGAAAAAAAGGGAAAAATATATTGGGACTTGAAAAATTCTACTTAGTACTATGCAATATATCCAAATTCAATATAAAATATTTTTTTCTGTTCTGAACTGTCAAATGCTACAGCCCAGATTTGTCATTGGCAAAACGCCCCGTGATGCAAAACGCCGCAAGTTGCCGAAAGGTTGCCGAAATTACTGCCGGACCGACATTGCAGCAAGCCCTTTTTCTCGGCCGACTTTAAATTTCCCCCATTTTCGTTTCCAGATTGAGCAATTTGTACCAATTTGTTTAGTTAGCCCAAATAAACTTTTGGCATTAGACTTTTCCAGCCACTGGCGACTTTTGCTTGGATGTTGTGTGTGCATTTTCCGTTGTTGTGCCAGAATTTCGGATAACCGGCACGGAAACTCCGCTTTTTTTTTTTTTTTTTTTCTCGGTCTTTTTACGTAAGGCTCCGTACTCCGAGATTATACTTGCATTACTGTACATGTCGTTGTCGTATCACATTAAAATAACTAAAATAAACCAAAATAAAATAAACCAAAATAAAATAAAAACAATTCATAACAATTAATTAGTTAGCATCCATTTTAGATACTCTTTTTACCCCAAACAGGTAACTTAACAGCTTGAACTGTAACATAGGCATTTTGTTTGTTGGCCAAACCAGCATATGCATTATACCATGCAATGAAAGCCACAATGACACCAATAACACCACCAGCAGTTTTACAATTTGGAGATTTACCTAAATCAGCAATGGCCAATAATAAAAATGTAATTGCCAATAAAAAGAATAAAGAGAAAAATGCAAGGGTTGATTTCATGGTACACAAGGTCAACATAAAGGTAAAAATTGCCCAACCTAAAAGATAAAATCCAACAGCATTTTGTAATTCAACTGGATCATCATAACTTGCAGCAATATTAAACCATGGGATTGAAATGGCACCAAAAGACATCCAAAATCCACCATATGAGGATAAGGCCAATGCACCAAAGGTATTTTCAACAGACATTTCCCACATACCAGCTAGTAATTGAATAAATCCACCATAAAAGCAGGCTAAACCAACAACAATTGAATCATTTGAAACACCCATTGCACCTGCATTAATTAAAGATAAAACAAATGTTGTCAATGCAAAGGCACTTAATCCTAGTGGTGCTGGATTGGCAAATTTATGAACAGATGGAGCAGCCCAACCTGGATTTAAAGTACCACCAAATGCACCCATTAAATCCTCCTTTAAAAATTTTTTATTCCCAAGGTAAATAAAGGCACCATCATGAGACGTTGAAACTTTTGAAACTAAATTTGCAGCATTGTCATCATTGTAAAGACCAACAGGTGGTGATGTATTTTCTAAATGTTCGTCTTGGGTGAGTTGCTTTTCAATATCGTCGTTGTCAGACATTTTTTTATTTCTATCTTTAATCTTGGTAAAAAAAAAAAAAAAACAAATTGGTAGTTAGTCTACTCTATTTATATATAAAAAGTGTTTAATAAAGGGTCCAGCAAATACTCACGTCAGTACTCTCCGCATGCACGGTAAAGTGGGGTCCACCTTCAAGGTTCAAAGGCTAAATTTTGAAAAAAAAAGCTAGACTACCACTGTGCAAGCTCACCTAGAACAAACTTTCGAACTCCGCATTTCAGCCGAACATCACCGCTACCGAGCACTACCACCGCCAAACGTTGCACTGCCAAACGCGGCACAAGCCTTTTCCGTTTCAACCTTTGTAACAATGTGAGACCCTTCTTTTGATTTACCGTTAAAATTGAAAGGCAAGTGTAAAATTCATATAGTAAACGCCATTCAGGTGATTCTCTAATTGGTTCAAAAGCGTTGCAATACTCCAGCACGGCATCGTCAATGGCCAGCTCGGGATCAAAAGAGCGCAATTCGGATCCGAAAGATCCCGCATGTTTCTCTTCGGCTATAGTGGTGCTTTTTAAATAATAACAATTGCTGCCCAAGGTACAATTATCCTTCCCAATGCAAATTTTTGTTGAAGAATGTGCCCTTAATTTAGCCACTGTGTAAATATTATTTTCCTCTAAAATTTCTCTACCTTGACCACCTCTACTGATCATATTCAATGCCCAAATGGCCACCCCCTTTATCTCCCAGTTGACTCCTCTTGCAACGATTTCACTGAGCATCTCCACTATTTCAAGCTCTCGCATGTTCACGTGGTCATGTGTCGTGGCTGGCGTTGTTTGTGAGATCTCTTGGCATTCCACGGGGTAATATTCCCCACAGAGACCCTCTAAATAGTCCAATCCAACGTCAGTCTGTGCTAGGAAACCCACTGTCCAAATGCATCTTTTAATTTCATTTATCCAATGTTGTAATTCAACTCTTCCCAATCTAAGATAATTTTCAATTTCTAAATTAGATTTGATCATTTTGTAAAAATTAACAATGCCATCTAACAGCGGCTTTATTGACATATACTTTTGTAAAATCCTGAAACCAGCATCAGTTTTAACTAATTGGGCAAAGATACCACCAGCTGCTGTTAAATTATCACCACTATCACCAATACCACTACCACCAATCATTAATTGTCTACTATATTGCCTTTCTAATTCTAAAAGCCACGATTCTTGATTATTATTCCAGTTATCTATGAGCTGCTCTAACAACCCCAGCGAATGTTCAAATATATATGCCACACCACATTCAAATCCAATGACTTTAAAGATAAGATCTGTTGCATTGGTAAAATCCGGCCTACAAGAAAGGAAAATTGTTAAATGTTTGTCACTATCTAAATATTCATTTAATCCATCAAGTGAAATTTTAACAACTTGTAAATTTTTATCATATGTTTGACGCAGTAAACATCTAATGCACCATTTTTCTAATGTATAATCTTTGGATCCTTGATTACTATTTAATAATTGACAAATTATTTCAGTTGCTAATTTTCTAAATTTGACAGATGTGACAACACTGAACTTTTCTAAAAATATTCTCAATTGACCGCTGAGATTAAATGACAACTCCTTTAATAGTAAACTGATAAATATTTCTTCATCACTCAAATCCCAATTGGTTAATTTAAATAAAAGATCAATTATTCCTGCATCTTCTAAAAGATAAATACCACTACATTCATTACTCAGTACGCCAATTAATTTAATATAACCCCAAGATAATGTTGAAAACATAATATTTTTGCTGAATAATCCATCATTTAATAAAAATGAATTCCCATCTTGTGAAATTACTGATGCATTGTCATCAAAGAACACGTCAATATTAACAGATCTTAAAATTTCAAATTTGATATAATTCAACACTCCACTATTTCGAATTACTTTAACACCATCAGTTTTGGACACTAACAATTTAAAAAAATCAACTAATACGTCCAAATATAAGTTAATATTTTTATCTTTTTCTTTACGTTTCTTATTTACATTATTAATATTATTGTTATTAATATTAACATCATCAAATCCTGGTAATGGACCACTTGATTGATATTTAACTTGCACAAATCCAATCTTTTCAGGTTTATAAAATGAGAGCAACCTTTTAAAAAATTTTGTTGTTTTTAAAATTTCTTCAAATCTTTTATCGTTCCAAAAAAATGCTAAAATTAACAAATGAATTAATTGCCAATTCCATTCTTTATAATCTTTAGTTGATAAAACATGAGTCATCATAATTAATGGTTTAATATCAAAATTATCTGGTAAATGTTTAATTTTTTTAATTAATGTTGATATTGTAGTTTGATTTGATAATGCCACCAATGAAGAAGTTTCAATGTTAAAATATGGCTCTATAATGGAAACAATGTTTGTCTTTATTTGTTCACTTTTATGAGAATTTATTTTAAAAGTTGAATTTAAATTTTTATTCATTTCAAATATTTTCCCATTTAATTTCATATGCCTTCTTAATTCTTTATCAATTAAACTGTTCAATTTAAAAGGTATAACTGTATCTAAATACAACTCCTTTGGTATAAGCGTATTTTTTAAATAAATAATTTCTGATAACAATAAAATTATTCTCTTTGCCATTTTTTTATCTTTATCCCTTCCCTGACCAAGATAATTATCCTCATATAATTTAATTAAAATTTCTGGAACTTCACAATCTAATAATGATTGTAAAATAATACCCGTAAATTGATTCACAATAATACCTTCCTTTTCAGGACATGATCGACCACTAAACTTATTTTTAATAAATTCATTCAATTCTAAACTTTCTTTATTAATTTCATTAAAGAATAGCTTTTGCCAATTATATTCATCTTTATCATCATTTAAAGTTAGTTTTTGAATTCTTAAAGTTGATGCAATTATACCCATAACTACATTTTTAATTGTTGATGAATCTGAGTATAATCCATTAATTAAAATTCTTAAATAATGATAGTTATTTTCAAGGAAAAATCCTAATCCCGACCACGATCTCATTATTAAATTTAAAATATGTGCTGTGTGATGCAATTTATTTAGTTGTATATGATTTAAAGGTGACCCATTCGGTGTACCATCTAAAATAACTGATAATAAAGTTGATATTAAGTCTGTTTTTTCAATGAATACTCTATTAATTGGTGATGATAAGTAACTTTGCAAAATTGGTATTGGTAGTGATAGAATTATTCTTTTAAGACTCATTAGTGGATGACTGATGTTGTTGTTGCCATTTGTATTATTATTGTGACTGTGATTATTACCTTTATTATTACTCAAATGCTGATTATCAACTTGTAAAAATGGTGGATCAGTTAAAACTGACACTAAAATTTTTAAACATTTCGATTCAAATGCCAAGTGTGGATCAATTAGCGCCAATTCACAAATACATTCTATTAGGTACATGCATAGGGTAAACATTTCTAATTTTTCACTTGTTATGCTATTGACGTCACTAGTAGAACCACCTGCACTTACCGTTGATATTGCAATTACAGATTCTGCTAAAACTGACAAAGATAATAAAACTCCATTACCTAAAATTTTTGCCCCATTTAAACTTATTATTTTAGAAATTAATTTAACACATTCTATAACTTCCAAACCTTTATCTTCTGTTAATGATGTCATCAAAATTAATTCTAATTTCCAAAATTCTTCTGAATTATTTTCATTTCCTTTCTTTTTATTTTCTTGTTTAAAATGAAACAATTCTTCAACATGTTTAAAATCATTTAAATTATGCCTTAGCATTCTATATGCACAACTTCTCAATTGTGAATATTCACCATTCAACAACATTGGATAAATAACCGGTAATAAATCTTTTATACTTACACATAATTCATTTTTAAATATATTTGACAATTCACACGCTAGATGTATTTGATCAATGGGTTCATTTAAAAGTGATAATTGCATAAGCTTTTCCAAAAGCTGTGATTCATTGATACGTCGTTTAGACTTTATACTATCTAATTTTATTTCTTCATTTAATGGGATAAATTTACTATTTAATTTATCATTGACCTCTATTCTTTCAATAACTTCAAGTTTATCTTCAATTAGCTGAATCTTTGACTGTGAAGTTTCTAATTGTGTCTTTGCCGCTGATCTCGAGTTTGCAGATACGTGATCGGTAAATAAAATTTTCTTAGCTCCCTGTTTTAGTAGCTTTTGTTTGGTCAGCTGTCTCTCAAGCCTGTTCCTCTCATACATTGGATAGCAAGCTGGCACACGGAGTGGGTTTTACTGGCTGGATAACAGTAAAAGCGAATTTTTACGTAATAACAAAGCAAGCCGTACAAAGTGAGTGTGGCGCACATTGCACTGGGTCTGTGGCGCACACTGTTAGATATTTTTCACGACAAAATGGTGTTTTTACTATGCTTATTTTCTTTTTTTTTTTTAGTAAAAATATGTTCTTAAACTACAGCTATAAAATCCTATATTAGACAAAGTTTGTCCATTTCCTAATGCGGGTGGATCCGTTCTCATTATAAGAAAACTCAGTCAGAACTTATTGACTTGGGAAAGTAGTTAAAAACCTGTTTTAGTTATCTATGTACAGTACATGTGTTGATTTTATCTCTTTTTATTTTTTATTTTTCTCTGTTTTGTTTTATTTTTTTCATTACTCTCCCTTTGAATTTTGATGGGTACATACTGTTTCAGCCCTCTCTATGGTTTGCATCGTACTGCAATTTAAGTGTAGTTATGTGGCTGTCAGTAATCTGACGTTGCTAGTATAACTTTCTGTAGACAAAGCTTAAAAATCCTAGACCGTAGTCTATTTTCGTTAGCTGTTGCATGGTAATTGTACAGTGTAATAAAAAAATACCTTATATGAACTCTTTCACCTTGGTGTTCTCAAAATCTAAATTCTTCTGTCATAAAAAAAATGTAAAAGTTATGATATAATATAATGTTATCATAACAGAATACAATAACAATAACAAAGATATTATTGTTTAGTTATATTAAATGATGCTAAGCATAAATTGTATTTAGGGTTAGTCCCATTCCAAGCATATTAGTCGCACAGGTAAAAGGGCGATAGTCCGCTTTATAGTTTTTAGAGAATTGAAGATTCGTGTTACTCAAATATACCCTACCCACAAACCTTTATACAAAATGCATAAGATCAACAATGCCCCAATCACGGATGATGAAGCGCACAAACTTTTCGATGTGATTCTTAATAACCTCGAATCAAATCTCAATCCTTTAACCCTTAAAGGCCTGGCCATCTTTAATAAAAAGAAGCGCTTTTCCGATTTGTTTTTGTATAGCTGGACGTTTGAAATATTATATTATAAAATTAAATTATTTAGTCAATCCAGGTTATTCAATTCCGTAAAGGTGAAATAAACCGCCGTGTTACCATGTAGCCTTTGATTTAAAACCGGCAGCGGAAAAATTACCGCACGCTCATGCAATAGGAATGTTGCATGTGTTTTAAATTTCGATCTTCCAACTTCTTCTAAGGCATATGTTTATCGTGTTTGTAGAACTGCCAAAGGTGGGGAATTTGGTATTGCTTTATCATTTTAATTCCGGCAGTGCGCAAAAGAAAGCTCCAGTTGAATAAAATTTCTCATTAGTTTGTACAATATTAATGCTACTGGTTGCACAAAAATAAATCAGGTAATATATATTTCTCTACCAGTTGGACATATTCAAGTCTGTTTGGGCAAAATTATTTGCATCGTATTTAAATCAAAGGTCAATTAATGGTAATTCGGCGGTTTATTCCACCTTACGGAATTGAATTACTACCAAACAAAAATAAATTTATACATTAACAAAGATTAAATTAGTGGTATTGATAGTAATTACGTATGAGGTCTTATATTAATTTAGTATAAGCGGTTTTTAATTCGGCCATCCGGAATTGAGTTCAAGTGCGGTAATCGCTCTGGATTGACAAAGGCTAATTAATGATAATTTGAATGTGTATGACAAAACTACTATAATGCCGGAGGTGGTGGGGGCAGTTTAAACTTTCTTAGATCTTTCAAGTTTCTGTAATTTTCATCATCAACGCCACCAATTGATGATGCACCTGATATAATTGAGTCTTCCTCTTGTAATAACGATGATACACTGCTTGCACTTACCGTTGAAATTTCTGATCCACGACGAGAGTATACAACGTTTCTTGGTGGTGGTGGTGGTGGTGTTGGCCTTGATGCTAGCCGTATATTAGAGGCCGAGTTAAATCTACGCGGTGATGGTACCGGTGGGAAATGTGTTTTATCTTTCAAACTATTTTGATCCTCCTCGTGATCATCATCAGAGCAAGATAATAATTCAAAACTTGACTCACCGTCATCAGAAAATTCAGCTACTGACGAATCTTCATTATCGAAATTTTTAGTCGTTGATAGCTTTAGCCTTGAGTTTATTCTTGGAGCTGGCGGCCGTGGAGGCTTTTTAGTCAAATTTGGACATGATGAAGAAACAGTTGATGAAGCTCTCAATTGATAAATTGGGCGGAGTTTAAAATATGAAGATTCTAAGCATTTGCTAGCCAACTGAGTTGTCTTTTCGCTGGATAAATCTGACTGCTGTAAATATTTCAACACATTCGTCAATTCACCCGTTTTATAATTTTCTGTATTAAAAATTGGATTATCTAATAATTTATTCAACACACGAATGTAAATATTAACAAGATATTCAAAAGTTTCAGGTGACAAATCAAACAACTGTCTAATAATGATATCAATTATAACTTTTAAATCATTAAAATATAATAATTTATTTGATTTTTCATTGCAAAGTATAAGATATAGTAATTTAAGAATTAAAACTTGATCAATTGGCTCTAAAATTCTATTGAGATTTAAAATCAACAATTCAGAAACTTTTTTAAAATTTTTTAAAACTGAATTAAAGACAACATTTTTAATGGTTAAATTTAATTTATCATTTTTTTTACTTGAATGTAATCCACAACTACCAAAGAATTGTTCATTAAGTATTAAAACTACTCGAAATTTAAAAAGATTTAATTGATTTTCTAACCAAGAGTAAGTATCCAATTGATCGATTAAAAAATCTATAGTTTTCTCATCAACAGATGCCAATTGAGAATCAAAAATTTGAAATTCTGAACAAAGGTCAAATAAAATAATGAAATAATGTTGATATGAATTTTCAAAAGTACTACCCAATGAATTTGAATTTGAATTTGAATTTGAATTTGAATTATTTTCATCGTTTAAATTATGCTTAATTTCACAGTAATTTTTAATAACATCAATGAGTGTTTTAAATCCACAATATTTTTTTAAAATTGATAAAATTTCATCTCTAAAGCATTGGTAATGCTTGTAAAAGATGAATCCAATTGTCTTTATAATTTTTTCATTTCTTGCGATATCTTCATTTATTTTATCTTTAACATCATCAGAAAGTAAATTTACTTCTAATTTTAAATTGTGTAAGTTGGTATTGACGGTGTACTCTAATAAGGACAACATTTTGCGCAGACAGAAATCCACATGGGCTTGGTAGTATCTGCACTCTAGAAGGAAATTAGCCACTTTATTGTAAAAGACATCATCTTCAAAACTATCAGAAAAGTTAGAAACAAGTGAAAGATAGCTGACTAACATAATATTAATTTCCTCTTGTGAGCATATGGTTCCCTTAGAGTCTCTCTCAACGCTCTCTTTAAAATACTCGCCGGTAATGGTATCATGGTAGGTCTTTGTGTAAAACAACTCCTTGGCAAGCTCCCAAAACTTTTCATCAGAAAAATTATCCTCTACGTTCAACGAGAGCGTTTCCATGTGCAATAACCCCACCAAATGAAGGTGTTTGAAGAAGGGCAATCTCGCGATACAGGCTTTACACCACACCCGTGATGTCTTTGAGCACGGTAAGCTTTGAATAATTAACGTTAAATAAAACACCTTGGATAAATACTAACAAATCATTGCCATTTTTAACAGGTGTATTCGTTACAACAGGACGCAAGACGGCTCACTGCCAAACAGGATTACAATGGTGCCTTATCGCTGCACAAGGAATCGCTTCAACTGATAGCGTGCATATACGTGGATGCCAGTGAGGCAACTAAACGACCACTAAGATCATTCAAAGCACAAATTGAAAATGAAATTGATTTTGTCAATAATTTAAAATTCAAGGCAGGTTCAAATTCTAACCTGCTAAGGGCCAAGTCAAGTGGAGGCTCAGGTAAAAATACATTTGTAGCTATGACGACAGGATCAAATAAAACTACAGCTACAGGCGGAAATGTACATTTAGGTACAGATGGAGACAGAGAGAGGATTACCAGAGCTAAAATGTTGAATTATCTGACAAGTCAATTATCATTATCACTGCAAAAAAATCTAAATATTAATGTTTCAAAGTTGCCAAATCAACGACAGTATAAAATTGCCACTATTGATAAGGACAGCATTACCCAGTTAGAGCATTTGGTTCAGCTGATGAACTTTAGCGGTAGTGGTGAAACAGCGGGTGATGTTGAGAATGAACTTAAACTTAAAAATGATTATCTCAGCCAGCTCAATGGCTATTACTATACAGAACTTAAAGCATGCCAAGACTGCATTGGTGAGTTTATAAGGGTATTAAAGGATGTTGAATTTGAGGAGGCTCATGAAATTGATAGTGACGTTGTGGGTACATTGCAACGAAGAATCACACAACTAACAAGAGAACGCATTCAATTGGAAGATCAAATTTTAGAACTTAAGGAAAAGTGGAATGGTTTGGTTGAGACCAGTAATTCAGGATCAGAATCCAAATTAGGATCAACGCCTACAGATTAAGGCGTGAAAGGTCTAGTAAATTATGAAATGAAGGGTAATAAATTTAAATGACAATTGTATAGATACATTTTTATATTTATAAATAATTAAAAGGTAAAAAATTAATAATAGGAGTGAAAAAAAATGGATGGCAGAAGTGGGCGGAAAGGGAGGGGGGGAAGGCATGCTTGAATCAATGGCCATACTCTTCCATGAATTTTTTGTGGAAGGCCTTCCAATCTTCAATCCATTTAGTACCAGGAGCCAAAAATGTAGTTCTTAAATGGAAAGTACCTTCAACTTGACCAAAACCTGAACCAGGAACAGTACAAATACCTGTGTTTTCAAGTAATTTGGCACAATAGAATTCATCAGGTGAGTAACCTTCAGCCTCAGCTTCCTCTTTAGCCTTTTCAGAAATTGTAATTTGAGGATAACAGTACATAGCACCTTTTGGTTCTTGACAGGTAATACCTTCCATATCATTGAATGCCTTATAAAGTTTTGAAGAACGTTCCTTTAATGCATTATAAATACCAGATTTTTCATTATGGAAAGATTCAAAAGATGCTTCGCCTTCCTTTGGAGGACTAACCATTAAAGAGACCAGAGCCTGACCAATAACTGGAGGGCATAAAGAAATGGAAGCTAATTTAAGAATTTGAGCAACAACAGTTGGATCAAAACCGTTAAGTTCCATATAGCCACCACGTTGACCACATTCACCAATCATACCCTTAGAAGTTGAGTGAAGTGAGGCTAATTGAACATGTTCATATTTAACAGGATCAATTTGTTGTAATTTCTTTAAAACTTTTCTAATGGAAATAAATTCACCTTCGTAAACATTTTCTTGATAAACTTCATCGGCAATAACAACGAGACCATGTTCAGCGGCAACATTTAATAATTGAGCAATACCTTCCTCAGTTAAAATTGAACCTGTTGGATTACCAGGATTAATAACGACTAAACATCTAGTGTGGATACCCTTTTCATTTGCATCGCTAATAATATTTGTCAATTCATCAGCATTAACAGACCAATTATCAGATTCATTTAAATAATATGGTAAAACTGTGGCATTATTTAAAGCCAAAGAAGCTGTATATAATGGATATTGTGGGATTGGGATTAAAAATCCTGAATTCTTTTCAGCTGCCAAAAGGGTGAGAAGATAGTTAACAGCAGCGGATGCACCAGCTGTAAGATAAATATCCTCAGGATCAGCAGGGAAGCCATCCCTTTCAAAGATGAATTTTGCAACGACATCTCTAAAATATTTAACACCCTTTGAATGTGAATAGGCACCAACTGAGGATAAGTTTGACATTATCTCTTGGGCTCTTGCCAAGACATCATCTGGATAAATTTCTTTTGAAACTGGATTGGAAATTAATTCAGGATATTCAAGTAATGATAAAACTTGTCTGTAAAAAGTCAATGGCTTTTGATCTAATTGTTGTGGATTACCAATGTTGGCATTGATAATTTCTTTAAATGGGACATTGTGTGGTTCCTTTTGTAATTGTTCTCTTAATTCTTCAGCTCTAGTTGGGATTTTACCACGAACGGCATATTTTGCAGCCAGAGCATGTGGATTTAAATGTGAGTCAACGAGTTTTGGCTTTGGCGTAAACTCAGCCTTGGCAATGTGGTGTAAAGAACTCATTTTTCTACTGGCACTTCTAATTCCCATTTCAAATATAAAAAAATTTTCACGGGGAGCAAGAGTTTGTTTATATTTAAGATCCGGGCACTAAAAAGCTTCTACGTTTCCAAAAATCGCCTTCCACCAGATTTGGCTTTGCCCGCCAAAAAAAAACTCCGACGCCGGCACCGGCTCAAAATGACTCAGCGCGTTCAACTCTATTGGGAAAGTTACGATTGGTAGTAATGCCGCAAAGATACACACTGTCTATTAATTGTAAGTTATTCTTATTCTTTAAAAAACCAGGTACATTGTGCACATTAAACTTGGACCGAAAACAATACCAAACCAAAAAATGCAAATGTTGAAATCTGTTCGATTTCTAAACCATTTCAACTGGCTAATTTTAACAAGTGATAATTGATTCATTTGTAACAATAGCAAATATCCTCTCCATTTCTTAAAAATAACCCACATTGCCAATTCATGAATAACTGAACTTAAAAAGAAAGTTATAAATGCCGCCGTCTGTTTGTTCACCTGAAATGCAGAAATTGAAGAATGGTAAACATGCCTTAGTAAAAATTTGTGCACGGGGACATTCCAGTCTCTAGCATATTCAGTCCACGTTAGTGAATTCCACCAATAAGCATAAAACTGGCGATCGGCAAATCTTGATAGCTCCGCAATTGAATTAAGAATCAACTCCCAAATTAAATAAAAGACTAGTAAATAAACTGATAAAAATGAAGGAATTGTTTTAATTAAAATTAATGGATAAATTTTAATTCTATATGATAAATCAGTTGTTGATTGTAAATGTAAGCATTCCATTACAACTGGATATAGATTATTTTGTGCAATTGCAATTAAAACTAAAATAATACCAAAAATACCCGCAATCTTTTTAATTAAATAGCCTTTTCTAATCTTTTCAGTTCTTGGATAGGTAGTTTGGTATATCAACGTTGGGAACATTGAATATTCAAAGAAATTGAAAAGGCTTAAATTATTAGGAAAGTTTTGATGATCAAGCTCAAATTTACAAAATTCAATTGATTTGTTCAATCTTGTGATGAGCTCTTTGTCATAATCCTTTTCATCCTCCTCCTCCTTCTTCTTCTTCTTCTTTAAAATTTTATCTTTAATTGATTTGCTTAACTTTAATTCATTGGTAATATCCCAAAGATATCCATTAAAAAACCCATATGAATGTACCTTCATTAACAACACCATCCCATGCAACATTAAATAAATTTGTCCAATCCATGGATATTTCATAAAACTTGCAAATGCAATTGTTCCAAATATAAATGCCAATTCGAATATAATTTGAAATAATCGGCCAAATGGTCGCCAGCTAATGAGTCCATCTTTTATTTTTAGTTGAATCAAAACTGGCAAGTATAAACTCAAATACATTGCTAAATCTGTTAATCCGATTTTAAACAAATCTTTAATCATTAATTGTGCAATGACAGAGTTGAACAAAGAGCCATGGTTGATCCAATATTCAACAACAACGCTTAAACTGAAAAATGACACGCAAAACCAAAAGGCAATGTAAAATCCGTAAAAGTTGCTACCATAGTGAATTTCATCGTCGAAAATTGATTTCCTTGGTTTGAAATTCAAATCGCCAAAATTGGATCTCAACGATCCATCCTTATCGTATCTATATTTGTTCTTGTGTTTAGAGTACTCTGTTGAGGCGGCATGCGCCTTTGAAGGTGAATCCACGTGGTGTGCTTTCCCGGCAATTGAAGCCTTTGGAGATTCAATTTCAATTTCAATTTCATTTTTTTCTTCTTTGTTTGAAAGGGTAGATTCCTTATCATATTCGTCATTGAGCACAATAGAACGTCTCTTTGACATGTTAATACGCAGAAGAGGGAAAAGGTGGCAGGTTAAACGATAACAGCTGTCATCGCGCCGAATGATAAGCACATCCAAAGGATGAGAATGACGAGATAGTATATAAACCACTGTAGTTTGAGGATTTCTAATTCCAAATTGTAATAAACCTTGGCCAATTTGGTATTGAAGCTTTCCCTCCAGCCCCAGGCCACGACTATAATTTTAAAAATCTATTCTCTATATACACATAGAAAGTTACCTACATACAAACACACCAAAAATTACAAACTCACCTGTAGATCATTTCAAATGGTCTGGTATCATTAAAACAACTTGTGAAAACTTCTTCAACGATCTCTTTGGCATGGTTCATGTCTTTGCACTTTGGATGGCCAACGACACTCAAGGCAGCTCTTCTTTTAACACACTCTTGATGCCCCTTGGCAAATCTAAATCCACCCTTTTTAGCACCAACTTTAATATCGCCGGTATTATTACCAACGCCGCCATTGCCAGCACTGGTATCAACGTCCACCTTCATTAGCATCTTACCAAATTCCACCATGAGTCTACACTCACCACTTAGAGATGCCGCTCTTATTTCACTACAGGCATGATGCCTCAAATTCATCCAGTCAACTTTAAAACGAGAGTTATCATACCAGTGTATTAACTCATGGGTTAGAACGTCACCTGTTGTCCATTTATCATCTAAATAATTTGCACATAATTGAATTCCATGTTCAGGATGGAAACCACCAAGTTTGGCCGTTGGACAAATTTGGCATTTGATCTCGTTGGGTGGTACAAAACCACCCAGCTGTTGAATTTGCTGACGCATAAAAATCACCGATGGATTATAATTTAGAGAAAAATTTTTAAATTCATCACAAGACTTACATTGTGATATTTCTTCCGGTGTTGTTGGCTGGCCAAAACTAGGTTTATCAACTCCGTCGGCATTGGAAACACTCATTGCATCCACACCAGATTGTCATTAAAAGGAAGGAGTTTTGACCGCCGCGAGATTCGGAGCTGGGGGGTGGAGGAGAGGGATATTGGCACACGCTAAGCGGGGGGGGGGGGTGGTGGCATTTGCTGGTATATTAAATTGGTATATATTAATTAGAGGAAATTTAAAGGCTAGAATTTACAATTGCTGGTCTACCAGGAAAACGGGGGTAGGGCAAAAGGCAGAGTTTCCAAAAGGCTCAGATCTGCAGCTGGCAGGTGAAAAAAAAAAAAAAAAATTTGAAATTTCACTAAACTAAAACTTTAACACAAACCCTTCTAAATGTCTCGTCCTGAACAGATTGCACCACCAGAGGTCTTTTACGATGAGCTAGAATCTCAAAAATATACAGCATCAACACGTGTGCAGTATATTCAAGCTAAAATGACTATCAGATCACTAGAATTGTTAAATTTAGAACCTAATAAAGCACACTTTTTACTGGACATTGGATGTGGATCAGGATTGTCTGGTGAAATTTTAAGTGAGGAAGGTCATCTTTGGATTGGCATGGATATTTCTGCTGACATGTTAGCCACTGCCATTGATCGTGATATTGAAGGTGATTTACTATTGGCAGATATGGGCCAGGGTGTGCCATTTAGAGCTGGTACATTTGATGCAGCTATAAGTATATCAGCCATTCAGTGGCTGTGCAATGCAGATACCTCACATAATGACCCCAAGGTAAGATTGGCAAAATTTTTTAACACATTATACTCTTCGTTGAAAAGGGGTGGTAAATTTGTAGGTCAATTTTATCCGGCAAATGAAGACCAGATCAAACAGATAACTGCCGCTGCAAAGGAATCAGGATTTATGTGTGGTGTTGTTGTTGATGAACCTGAGAGTAAAAAAAATAAAAAGCACTATTTGGTTTTACAAGCAGGTGTCTCTGATAGGCCATTGGCTATTTTTAATCTAGAGGTGGAGGATATGAGTGATCTCAGAGGTAAAAAGGAAGGAAAAGGTAGTAAGCAAAGAAGGCTAAAGGCATTAGAAACCAAAAAGGAGTACATTTTAAGAAAGAAAAAGCTGAATGAAAAGCGTGGTAAAACTGTCAAACAAACGAGTAAATTTACAGGTAGATCCAGAAGGCCAAAGTTTTAAATAATGGTAGTCATCGTCGTAGATTGTTTTATAGACTGAGCACACTTTTGTCCAAATCAGGAAAATTAACCGAAAAAAAATAATAATTTCGCGAATTTTTTGTTTCGCGCGCAGCGTTTTTCTTTTTTTCCTTTTCTTCTTCTTCGAAATTGAAGGCGTCAATTTGTTTAGTTTTAATCTATTGAAACATGTCTGAGCCAATTTACTCCACCGTCCAGTTGTTTGTGCGTCCGGTGCCACCTAATGCCACCCACTCTGAAGTTCAAGATTTCTTTGGTGGCGTTGGTCCATTAAAGGAGCTTCGTATGATGCCAGGTTATGTTTTTGTTGAGTACGAAAACGCCGAGGCTGCCTCTGAAGCATTTAAAACTTTGTCAGAATCTACCTTCCTTGGTGAGCCATTACAAGTTGAATTTGCAAAGGAAAAGCCAGCATATGCTAAAAAGGGTGAAAACAGGGTCAAGGTCTCAAATTTACAACCAGGTACTGCTTGGCAAGATTTTAAAGATTTTATGAGGGACGAATTAAAAGTTTCACCAACTTTTGTTAGAATTCCACATGAAGATCCAACAATTTGTAATTTAGAATTTGCATCAAGAGAGGAAATGGAATCTGCTTTGACAATTTTAAATGAAACAAAATTTAACGAATCACAATTATCAGCTGAGGAAGATACCTCTCCATATGTTGCCTCTGCTTCTCGTGGTGGTATGAGAGGTAGAGGTAGAGGTGGATTTGGTAGAGGTGGATTTGGTAGAGGTGGCTATGGTGGTAGAGATTTTGGTGGTAGACCTTATCCACCAAGAGGTGGCTATCAACCAAGAGGTCCACCACCTGGTGGATATTATGATAATTATGGTCCACCACCACCAAGAGGTGGCTATGGTGGATTTAGAGGTGGTCCTTCAGGTCCTCCAATGGGTGGTCCTGGTGGTTATGGTCCTCCACCTGGTGGTTATGCACCAAGAGGTGGACGTGATTATGCTCCAAGAGGTGGCTATGGTAGAGGTGGTTATCATCACCATCATCATCCAAGAGGTGGTGATTATGCTCCAAGAGGTGGCTATGGTAGAGGTGGTTATCAACCAAGAGGTCCTCCAGGTGGTGGTTATCCACCAAGAGGTCCTGAAGGTATGGCTCCACCACCATCCAATGGTGATGATCAATACAGAGAAAGAGATATGAATGATGTCCCATCTTACAATGATGAAGGTAATTATGCAAGAGAAAAATCCCCTGGTAGATACGATGATTGAATAAATTACCAAGGGACCCCCCCATATAAATGAATGTGTGTATGTGAGAGAAACCGATGGTTATTTCCAAAGTTATAGCAAGTTACAAACCAAATTAACCAAAAAAAATATAAAAATAAACCTATTGAATGTTTTTTTTTTTTCCTTATTCTATTTGCCCTTTTCTATTTTTTTTTTTATGTGTAAAATTAGTCAAATTGACATTTCCCCTTTAGATTACTATACTGTTGTTATACTATTGTTATTATTATTATTATATTATTATTGTCATCATCATCACACCACATTTGTTTGCTGAGCAAATCAATTGAGTTGGATTGATCGCGCGTTGAGAATTTTTTTTTTTTTTTTCATGAATTTTTTTTTCTCCTTCTTGTCAACTTGAACGAAAAATGCAATCCTCCTGGGCAGAGACATTACCTGAATCTACATCTACAGATAATGGAGATGGTACAACTACTTTAATCTCTTATAAACATTCACCAGAGGGGAAACTAATTAAAATCACCCAAATCATTAAAAAAGTCACTACAAAATCAACGGTTAACCCATTAATCGCCCAGCGTAGACAGTGGGCTCGTTTTGGCAATGAAAAAAATAACGAAACTATTGGCCCAGATATTAAAACTACACAATGTGATGAGGCATTCAAATTGGTATTAGGTACCGCTTGGAAAAAGCAAGAAGAACAAGAAAGACAAGAACAAAAGAAACAATTACAGGCAAAATCAAGTACTATTAAATGTAGAACTTGTGGTGGTGAACATTTTACTGCTAAATGTCCATATAAAGGTACCTTGGCTGGTCAAGCAAAGAAACCTGAAACTACAATTGAAACTCAATCAACACCTGTTAATATTAATAGCGGTGATTCTAAATATGTCCCACCATCACAAAGACGTAAAGCTGGTGGCTTATCAGATTCTTCTATGGTTGGAAGTGGAAGTGGTGCTGCTGAAGGTGAAAATAAATCTCTTAGAGTTACCAATCTTAATCCACAAGTTACTGAAGAAATTCTTAGAGAATTATTTGCTCCATTTAACCCTGATAGAGTTTTCTTATTAAGAGATAGAGATACTAGAGAATCCAGAGGTATTGCCTTTGTTGATATGCAAACTAGAAAAGGTGCTGAGGCAGCTATGGATTCTCTTGATGGTAAGGGTTTGTTCAACCTTATCGTTAGCGTTGACTGGGCTAGACCAAGAAAATAATAGTGAATTATTAAGTACTATTAGTATTATTATATAATTTGTTTAATATAGGATGAAACATGATGATCCGTGTAGACATTTTCATGCACGCCAAATTCACCTCTGAGTAGTTTAACCTCTATATGTGCACCTTCTAACCAATCAATAAAGATTTTTGAAGTTCCCCAATCTAGTAACTCATCTTGGTCACTATAAACAACGTGAATATCAATACCTTTATAAATATCTTTAATTTTTTGATGATATTCTTCATTGGCATTTATTTTGTCATCAATTAAATTTGCCTTGAAGGCAACATTTAAGTGGGTAAATTCTTCCAAAACAAAACTCTCATAATCAGGATATCTATTGATTAAATCTTTAATTGAATAAATACCATCTAATAAGATTACTCTATCAATGTTATTTGCAGTACCCGCTTCTAAATACTGACAAATAAGGGTGCTGCCAACTGAATGACCAATTAATGTAATTTTAACGTCACTATTATTGCTATTTAAATTCAAACTATTTATAATTTGATTAATGGCTAAGGTAACATCGTTTAATTGCGTTGGGTGGATATTCTCTGGTGATAATCTATAGTCAATAGAATAGAAATGACAGTTGAATTCACTGGCAAAAATATCAAAATCTTTACTGGTATTATTAGGATCTCTCCAGGCACCACCATGAATGGCAATCAAAACATTTTTATCATCTTTTCCATTGTGGAAAAGATAGTGCTGCCTCTCCTCTGGCCCATATGGAATAACTTGCACCATGCCAGCCAGGTTAAAAAAAAACGGGTATGTTAGTTCACCTTTAACTTAAAAATTCAACTATTTGTTATCTACTTAATAATTTAATATTATATGTAAATATAAAAATTTAATTATGAATATCTAATTCTAAGAAATTAATAGCAAATATTTATCAATGAATCAACTGAGAGGCAAGCTAATTAACTAACTAACTAAAACCCAAATAAGGAAAAACATTATTATCATTGCAAAAACCTTCAGCATTGTCCATCTATTACTGCTAATAGAATTATAATATTTCATAAGCTCTCTTTGGGCTCCAGAAATGTTTAAGCTTACATCTTCAACATTATCATCAATACGTTGAATCATTTCACCTTGTTCTTGAACCATCGTTGCCAATTGTTGGAATAGTCCACCAACTTCATTGATTGTAGATTCAATGGCTTCAACTGCACTATTACGTTCTTGTAAATAAGATTGATTTTGTTCTTCTAATAATAACAACTGTTGGGTTTGATCCTGTGGTAAAGATAGTAAATCGTGCTGCCTTTCTAATTTTTCTTTTTCTTGTGTATCCTCTAAAATAGCCATTGCCAAAAATGGATTATCACTTGTACCGCCATTCCCCATTGAATATGAAACATTTTCCTTATTAAAATTTTTACTAAACATTTCCTGCCTTTCACGTTTTGCCATTTCTTGCTTTTGCCTTTCCTCTAAAACATTTTTAAAATTTTCACTTATATTTTTAGTTTTGGTATTTAATAAGTTGATAACATTTTTATTGTAAATTTCTGTTCCTTGGGCGTTTGATGAATTTGTATTGCGTCCACTTAAATCCTTGAGTTTCTTTTCAATGCCAAATATTTCTTGCTTTATAACATATGTCAATTCTAAAACTTCGTTAGATTTATCATTTAACATTTCTTTCCTTTTGGCAATTTGTGCAAGTTTGTTTAATCTGGTGGTAACATGCACAATTTCTTTGGCGATCTCACTTGCCTGTGAGTTGAAATGTGATGCCGGTTTTGCTATTGACTGTGAATTATTTGGAGTTGTGTTTTTTGGTAGATTCAATTGGCGACCAAATGTACTAACTGCAGAGTGGAACTCTTTGGTTCTATCTTGAATGGCATTCATGTTAATCTATGTGTGTGTGGGGGGTGGTTGAGTAAGAAACGCGATTTCTCTCTCTTTAACTAGAAAAAGGCTTATGGGCAAAACAAAAGATGTTTATTGGTCCAACAGCTGTGACAGAGGATATTTAAATTAAATAAAATAGTAGATAGATCGTTGATTTATTTCTGTAATTTAATTTGTATAAAGTTTGCAGTCTATTTCCCTTTTTTCCTTCTCTGATTCCATAAATGTGGCGGCTACCAGAGTATCAGCGTAGAAATCTAAGGTTAATCCAGTAATAAGACGCTGACACTTCAAATTTATTTTACTAAATGATTAGCAGTTGACTCTGTCCAGCTTTTCTAGTGAACCGTTGAAACAAGCAAAGAACGAAAAGCAAGCAAAAAAACAAAAAATAACCAGTGCCTACATAAAATTGTGATATGTTCTTTAATAAAACTTAAGTTAGTAATTGCTATAATTACGATTATGAATCTATTATTAGTTATTATGGCTTTTCAGGTTGCGCTGAGTATATACTCTTTCCAAGTATACTTGCTTGAATAGAAAATTTATATATATTGTAGGACAACGGCAAGTATCTTGGAAAAAAATGATATTTCCAGAATATAACAGCCTTTGCACTTATTTTGAAACAGATCTTTCAACACAAACTTACATGTTAAAGGCAATTGTCAAATGTAACATTCTGCTTCAAGTTTTTTGTCTGTTACTTCTTTCCCTTCAAAGACATTATCTTCATCTACTATTGTTAGCTACATATATATAAAGCGGTAAAGAACCGGACTAAGTTTTCTTTTTTCGCCTTATAGACTTTCTTATTTTAAGTTTATCATTTTGTTGTATTCACACATTCCCATTTCCATTTTATAATAATTTTATTTGTAGGTATATAAAGAAAAATCAATTCACCTTGTCTTTATGTGAATTCATCAATTTACGAAGCTCTAAATCAATATTTGAGCTATCCACCATGGATAGACCATTTTTAAAGCCGTCAAGTTCGCCTTTCCCATTGAAACCTGATGACGTTACTGTTGAATTTTCACGGAGTTCGGTTTCAAAAGAACCCCGTGATTGTTGTTGCTGGTTTTGCTGGTGATTACTTTGATCAAAATCTTGTGTATCAACAGTTAACCTTGTTACAATGCTGTTTCTTCTACTATCAAAAAAGGGTATATTATTAGCAATAAGAATGTTATTTGCACTTGGGGTTTGGCTACTGGTTGTTGAAACAGTTAATTTCCTGGAAGCTCTCTTTTTAGATAATTTTTTTTCTAATTTACCTCTTTCCTTTAAAACTTTCCTAAATTCATAGGCAAAATCCTGTCTGACAATTTTCAAAACACCAGAATTATCAGTTGCAACGATAATCGAATTACCGAGCATATCTTCAAATAATTCTTCGCTTGATTTTGTAGATGCAGTTAATGATAAATTTATTAAATCACTTAAATTATCTTTAGAATCATTTTCATGGGTATTTAGCATTTTTTTACCTGCTGTCCAAGTATTCCAAATTGGATCATCACTTAACTCTAATAATTTAACAGTTGTTCTTGGAGCCCAAATTGCCGCATTGCATCTGCCATGAAATAAATTAAAGGCTGAATAATTTGAATTTTTATTTTGAGCTCTAGTATCAAACAAGAAAGAATTATGAATAGAATCACTTATTGGTTTAAACTGTTTGAATATTTTTTTGAATCCAGTATGATCATTAGTATCATAATTGATCAAAGATGAAGAACCACTTGGAGAGGAAGAAGAAGAATGTAGTCTATCATGATTTTTCATTTTACCAGTTGAAATTTGTCTTAAGCCGCTGCCAGTATGCCAGAAATAAACCCACCCATCTTCACTTCCTGAAATTACAAATTCTTTATCCTCATTTAAAGAAGCCTTAATATTTGAATGTTTATTTTCATAACCTTGATAACGGACTTCTATACATTTAGTCGTAAGATTTAGCAATCTTATTTTAGAATCATTTGTTGTTATTAAAATTTTTAAATGAGGATCTTGTTGTTTGTGGTATTCATTTGAATTTAAAATTAAGTTGTGGTTTTGATTATTACTATGACTATAATTGTGATTGTGACTATTATTTTCATTTTTCAATTGTGGTATATGTAATGCTCGTTCCTTGTGCCGGCTTTCCCAAAAGCATTCGACACCTGTAACCCTAGGAGTATTTTTTTTCCTTTTAAATTGATGTTTAAATTTTAACGATAACGTTAATAAATCTAAAACGAAAATCCAACCTTTTTCACCACTTGCAACAATAACCATATCTTCAAGGGTATGTAATTTAGAAGAGGTATCCAAAGACATCAAATTTACCTGTAAATTTGTCTGTGAAATAATTGACTTTTCTAAAATGCTAAAAAAGTAAACTTCACCATCCCATTGGGAGGCCACAAAGAATCTATCGTCATCCTTGACAAATTTGGCACATGTAATAACAGCTGAGAAAATATAAGTACTTAAACATACATCTCTGAAAATATTCCATAATTTAACAGATTTATCAGCACCTGCAGATAGTAAAAATCCATTATTTGACCAATCAATTGAGTTGATTGTATTTTTGTGCATGAATTTACAAATTGGCTCTGGATTTAAAATGATTCCATCATCTTCCTCTAATGTTGAATCTGCATTGCCATTAATCGTAAATTTTGCCTTTAATTGATCTCTATCTTCCTTTGATAGAATCAATTGCCAAACTAAAATGGTACCATCTGAATACCCAGCGGCTAAATACTTGCCATCGGGTGACCACTTGAGACAATAAATGGGGGACTTGTGTACCTGAATCTTTTGAGCTAGGAAAAAATTATTGAATGAATTACCATGAAAGTAATGTGACTTTTGAAGTAATGTTAAATAGTTTACAGTCATTTAAAGGTGGCAATTTGCAATTGCCCTGCTATATCAAAGGAGCCGCCTTATTAATTTTTTTTTTTTTTTTTAGTATCCGTGCTTTTCGGCGTTAATTCCCCCCCCCCCCCCGAAAGAGGTAATTAAACTAAACAGGTAACATTTAATCAAATATTATTAAATAAAATTATATACATGAACCTTTAAAGCAAAGTTATTATTTTTCGTTGCTAGAATTGACCACTAGGGTGATGTCTGAACTCAAATTGTCGTGTGCAATTGTGACGAAATAGTTACCCAACTTGTTAATCTCTGACAAAGGCTCACCAGCTTCGTTTTTAAAGGAAAGGGTCGTTTTGTTTGCAGAGATAAATTTTAAAACGGCATTGGCATCTCTGACCTTTTTAACAAGGGAAGATTCCAAATAGCCTAAAATGGACTCCTTGGTAATGGCATCAACGGATTTCCCAGTGGAATGTTTAGCAAATAAAATTTTTGATGGCATCACGCTGAAGATTGCCTGTAATTTAGCCTCTGGGAGGGTATTGAAATCAAGAGATAAAATTTCGTCTAAGGAGAGTAGATTTTCGTCAGAATTTGATTGCTGTGATTGCTGTGATGTCCCTGATTTCAATTGATTTTTCTTAGCATTATTTTCTTCTTTAACCTTTGCCTTTAAGTCGTCCAGCTTCTTTTTATTCATTAATTTTTCAGCACTCTGTGCAGCAAGCTTAGCCTTTGATTTAGCCTCTTCGGCACTACGATCAAAAACTGGGATGGCGGGTTCGGCACCCTTAAAATTTAAATAAACGGCACCTTGGTTTGGATAGAATTTACTGGACATGGCAGAGGCTTTAACGTGCACAATTTCACCACGAACACCCACGCCTGGGAAGTCCTTCAACAGTTGAATGGGGATTCTCAGCTGCTTGGACTTTGCCGTGAAACGAACCTGTGAAATTTGTGCCAAAGTCAAAGAGCGTCCCTTTTGAATACCGGCAAACATTGAAATAAACCGTTAATAAGAACACAATTAACTGTGCAAAAAAAAGCTCCAAAGAGGAAAAAAAGCCGCCGAAGTTTTTTTTTTTTTCAATGTTACAAATTTTTTTAATGTCATGACACGACAAAAACATTTGTTGCAAAGTTTCTCCCCTCGTGAGGGGAAGCGGGAGAGAAAAAGAGAAAAAAAAATAAAATCGTTGGAAACAAGTTAGTTAAACCCAATTTGCAATGTTGAGCAGCTGTATACGTCAGGTTCGTTATCAAAGCTCTTTGGCAGCACCATTTACACAGGTTGCCTCTGTTAATCAGGCGGCCAAGGTTAAACAAATCATTGAAAACACTCAGTACGGCAAGCAACTCATTTCTGGCGCCCCAGAGGAACTCTCCGTTTCAGGCAACAGACTCGTTAGAATTTACAAGGAAACCCAATATGCAACTCAAAATGGAGATAGGAACACCAAGTTTTGGAAGCTTGAATGGGATATTCTTGGTAAGGGTAACAGATGGGAAAATGACCTGACAGGTTATCAAGGTACCGCTGATTATATGCAAGCCACCAGAATGGACTTTTCTGAAAAGGAAGAAGCCATTAGATTTGCTGAATCTAATGGTTGGGATTACTATCTTATTGAACCAAAGACAAAGAAATTTAAAAAGAAGGACTATTCAGCAAACTTCTACCATTCCAGAGGACCATTAAAGAGTATCTTTACCAAATAGAAATAGAAATATGAGATATGAGATATTTTTATTTTTAACACACGCTATATACGTATATATTTATTTTGTCTATTAAATTCAATTATTTATTCATTTATTAGTTCATTTCATTTCATTAGAATATAAAGTTATACATCCATAAAGGTATTTTCAACATCATCCTCACTCATACCAACACTTGGTAAATTGTTTGTATCTAGTAACCCGCTTTCAGCAGCTCTCTTTTCTATCCAATTTTCTCCATTGCCATCATCATCAACGGTACTTGGACCACCTAAGAAATCCAACATCATGTGCATACCACCACCACCAGCATATTGATCAACATCAACGGGTAATACCGTTGAAACACCTTCTAAAAACCACACTTTTTCCTTCATTTCCTCTGTAAAATTTCTTAATAATTTATAATAACATTTCATTATTCTCATGGCCGTTAAATCACAACTTATTAATAAACCTAAAAATTTCTTGTCAAGCAGTGCTGGGAAGGCAAAAATTCTTAAAATGAAATCACTTTTAAGTCTTTCCTGGTATAATTTGTACATATATGCCACCGTTGGGAAGTAAGGTGAATTTAGTGCAATTGGGAATAAATCATCAATTTCATTATCAAAGCAAGTTATATTTGAATATCTAACTTCATCAAATTTAGAATAAGTTTCTGATAAAATTGTTGCTAATTGTGTTAAATCAGGATTAATATGAATTGATTTTTTATTATTATTATTATTTGTTCTGTTATTGGTGGTGCTGGTACTATTACCCTCGGATATTAACTCTCCGCTTATTAAATCATATCCAATTTCACCAAGGTCGCCTAAATCAACAGAGATAAATTTGTAAAATCTGGACTTTTCACTTAGTGGCCACACAGCAGTTAAAATCGTGGCAGCTCCTTTAACGTGGAAGATCCACGCTGATGGTGGTAAACTTTTAACAGAGGTCGAAGATGGTAAACTTGCATTTGCAAGTGAATCCATTATTAAAATTAATGCAGAGGCAACTAACGCATCAGTATTTTCAGGTGACATTTCTAAAATGGCCTCTCTTAATAATCTCAATGCCTCTGCCCTATGATAAGTAACACACTCATCAAGGCCTCTTTCACTTCTGGATAAATGTGTTGCAGAGAAGGCTAAAACTGAATGCATTAAAAATGAATATTGAAAAGCCAGCATTGGGATATCATCAGACCAAATTTTACTATCAGAAATACCAGCAGCGGTAATTGTTGGCCAAACTTTTGTTGTATAATGATACATCAATCGAAGATCAAGTAAATTTAAAGATTCACTTTTATTATTACCAGGTATTGTCGTATTTATATTTATTGATGGTAATGGAGACTTAATTGAATCTGGTGATAGTGCTGGTCCACTTTGTCGTTTTTCCTGATAGTGTTGCTGAAGTTCTTGTGGTGTTGGAGTTTTACCTTCAATTTTAATCTGTGGCCTATTTGAAAGTAGCTCACCAATTAATCCAGAGAGTGGATCAGTGGCACCGGTGGTGCCTGTTATAGCCCCTGAGTTTTCATTTGCCATTGTTGTATCTTTAACTTTTGCTGTTATTGGCGTTGGTGTTGCAATTGATACCCCATTCTGATGTTCGCTTTTGATAGTAGTCGTTGATACTGGACTTGCACCGGTAAACAATGGCAAACTTTGATAAAGTTCCTGTTGCTTTTCCTGTGGCAAAGAGGTAAATTGTTGAATCAGCTGTACCTGCTTATCCATGGGGAATCCATTTAAAAAACTCTGGGCCATTGGTGGTATTGGTAAGCTCGAATCAGCCAAGGCACTTAAAATACTCTCTCCATCTTTTAATTCATCCGGCAATGGCCCAAGTGGACTCAAGGCACCCAAGTTTAAATTGGTTAAATTAGAAAGTGGCTTGGATTCATTTTCCGGTGCTGGTATTTCATCTTCCTCTGTGGCATAGACACACTCCAAGGCCATCCGATCACAGCCACCACACACTGGATGCTTTTCGTCACATTTAACACGTCTCTTTTTGCACGTGAGACAACCCTTACGTGACTTTTTGTGAAACTTACGCTTCCCAGTAGACTTTTTGTCCACCCGACAACTGGATCTCTGTGGAGCCATACTCTTCTGCATCTGCTTTGGTCTTCCTAGCAGCTCAAGAAGTGAATTTTTCACGTCGTTCCGCTCGTACCGCCGCTATGGCTGCTGACGTAAGCGCATTTTTTTTTTTGGCAGTTTTGAAATGCTCAATAATTGAAACGGCGCTGAAACATTAATTCTCAGTAATTGAAATGGCTTTTTTCATGCGAAAACTTGCAAAGAGGTGCTGAGCACGTTTGCGTAGAGTAGCTCTTGCAAAGATTCACCCACTGGCTAAGGTGTTTGTAATATGCTATAAAATTTTGGCTTTGGCTTTCTTTTCATGCTTATCAGGTTGTGCTTAAAGTGGTGTGGACAATGGCAACACGCTTCAACTTTCCGTTTTCGGCACCTTTTTCCTAGTTAAACGCAAAACCATTCAAATTAAAATTAACAATTAACAATTACTTTCTACCATTGGAACCCTTACAATAACCATACATTCCCATCCTCAACTTTAACTGGCAGTTCACCCCCCCCCCCCACCTTTGCACCAGTTTTGATTCTCGCATTTTTTTTTTTTTTCTCTCTCTCTCTCTCTCTTGATGAAGTAGAGCCGAAGGCAAATGTTTTCAACAGCACGTTCAGAAACACTCTTTTTGGGTGGTGAAAAGCTTTCTGGTGATGATGTTCGTACTCAAAATGTTTTAGCCACTCAAGCTGTGGCAAATGTTGTTAAATCTTCACTTGGTCCTGTTGGTTTGGATAAAATGTTAGTGGATGATATTGGTGACGTTGTCGTTACCAATGATGGTGCTACCATTTTATCATTACTTGATGTTCAACATCCAGCTGGTAAAATTTTAGTTGAATTAGCTCATCAACAGGATAGAGAAGTTGGTGATGGTACAACATCCGTTGTTATTATTGCCAGTGAATTATTAAAGAGGGCTGGTGAATTAGTTAAAAATAAAGTTCATCCAACAACAATTATAACTGGTTATAGATTGGCACTTAGAGAGGCAACTAGATTTATCAATGATGTTTTATCTCAATCTGTTGAATCTTTAGGTAAGGAAACTTTAATTAATATTGCCAAAACTTCAATGAGTTCAAAAATTATTGGTCCTGATAGTGATTTCTTTAGTAAAATGGTTGTTGATTCAATGTTGGCCGTTAAAACTCAAAATAATAAAGGTGAAATTAAATATCCTGTTAAAGCTGTTAATATTTTAAAGGCCCATGGTAAGTCATCTTTAGAAAGTGTTCTCGTTGATGGTTATGCCCTAAATTGTACCATTGCCTCACAGGCAATGCTTAAAAAAATTTCAAATGCTAAAATTGCAGTTTTAGATATGAATTTACAAAAGGCTAGAATGGCACTTGGCGTTCAAATTAATATTGATGATCCTGATCAATTAGAAGAAATTAGAAAGAGAGAATATGGTATTATCATTGAAAGGATTAAAATGATTATTGCCTCTGGTGCAAATGTTGTTTTAACAACTAAAGGTATTGATGATTTATGCCTTAAAGAATTTGTTGAGGCAGGTGTTATGGCTGTTAGACGTTGTAAAAAGGAAGATTTAAAACGTATTGCAAGAGCAACTGGTGCAACGATGATTTCAAGCATGTCCAATTTAGAAGGTGAAGAAACTTTTGAGTCAAGTTATTTAGGTTTGGCCGAAGAGGTTACACAAGAAAAATTCTCTGATGACGAATGTATACTTATAAAGAAACCTTCAAAGCATTCTGCTTCTTCAATTGTTTTACGAGGTCCAAATGATTATTCACTTGATGAAATGGAAAGATCAATTCATGATTCTCTTTGTGTTGTTAAAAGAACTTTAGAATCAGGTCATGTGGTTCCTGGTGGTGGTGCCGTTGAATGTGCCCTTAACATCTATTTAGAAAATTTTGCAACAACTGTTGGATCAAGAGAACAATTGGCAATTGCTGAATTTGCAAATGCTTTATTAATTATCCCAAAGACACTTGCCGTTAATGCCGCAAAGGATGCCTCTGATCTTATAGCCAAACTCAGATCATACCATGCTGCCTCTCAACAAGTATCAAATGCTGATGCGAAAAGGAAAAATTATAAAAATTATGGTTTGGATTTAATCAAAGGTAAAGTTGTTGATGAAATTGCAAATGGTGTTTTAGAACCAACCGTTTCAAAGATTAAATCTTTAAAATCTGCATTAGAGGCATGTGTTGCCATTTTAAGAATTGATACAATGATTACCGTTGATCCTGAGCCACCAAAGGAGGATCCACATGCTCATTAAACTTTTCTAATGTATAACTCTTCCAAAAAAATTTCATTTGAATGAATTAAGGTGTGTGTATATAAGTAAATATATATGTTAAGTTAGTCTAATTTTGTTAATATTATACAATAAAATTTAACCTTTTAATATACAGGCAAACCTACAAAAAAAAAAAAAAAATTAATCATTGAACTTAAAAAAAATCATCAAAATATCGTCCTTAAAATACATTTGCAAATTCATTCATCAACATAGTGGCAATTCCTCTACCTTCAACCTCTGTAATATTTGGTCCTATTAAAACGCTCATTGCGCCAACGGTCATTTTATTATGCTTACCCTGCTGTAAAACCAATTCCAAATATTTAAAAACACAATAAAGCACATCTTTATTTATCGTTGGTAATTCATTCAATAATTGACGAATTTTAACAATTTGATCCTCATTCAGTTTTAAAATTTTTGTTGATTTACTCGAAACTAAACCTAAGCCAGCCAAACCGTCAATTGATGGTGTATTTAAAGAAATTGGTTCTTCATTTTTCATTACTGAATCAATCTTTGCGGCAATGCCAGATGTAATAACACCACCATCAACTTTACGTAACCATCTTTTTAATAATGTGGCAACACTGTAAACATCTGCACCATCTAAATTACAATCATATCGTTCATTTAATTCACGTTCAATTTTATTAACTTCAATCATCATACCATTTAAACGAAAGATACCTTCATATGCCTCGGCTGATTTAAAGTGTAAATATTTAATAGATCGATAAACAACTGATGGTACTGGCTTCCCATATAACTCAAATTTTGAATTTAATTCAAATGCCTTTAAAACAGTTGATCCAAAATATTGAGGACCCATTGCAATTGGTTGGAAAATGCCCTCGTTGTTATTGACACCATTACTTAGATCACCAAAATTAGATCCAATGGATAAACTCAATGGATCTCCAAATGATCCATGTTGACGTAAAGGTGACTTTTGTTGAGGTTCATTCATAGAATCATATGGTTTGCTTTTAAAAGTTAAAACATCAGGTACCTTTTGCGGTGTTGTAAAGCCACTTGAATTTATTGATCCACTGCCATATTTTGGACTCAATTGTTGCTGTGATGAATATGATGATGACTGTTTACTTTTACGGAAAATGCTCCAAGACATACCACCAGGTGATTTTAAATCATGGTGATGCCTCTCTGTTGAATTGATACTACCATTCACAGACGAAGAAATTGACTGATTTTCAAAACTTTCAAAATCATCCAAGGCTTGATTATTTTCAGATTCGTCAATGTTATTATTGTTAAACCAAATACGTAACCTCATTGCCAAATTTTCAGCTTCAACTGTTGTTTGACAAAAGAAAATCCAAACTTTATTTGCTCCAAATTTTTTTTTACGTTTCATCATAATTTCCTGTTGTCGAATATTAATACTCATTTCATCTTTGGGTATTTCTTCAATTATACGTGATTCATTTAAATTAAAATTTTTAATTAATAACAAATCTGAATCATTTGAAAATACTAATTGAACTATTTCAATAGTTTGCTTTGGGAATTTCTGTTTAACATATGCCACATAATCAAGTTTAGCTCTAAGATCTAAAACGTTAAATGCACCCTCATCCCAATTATCAATATCAGGAAGTTTAAATTCAAAGAAATGAAGGAATGCCCTCTTTGCAACTAAATGACCTGTATAATGTTTCATTTCTGAATGATGATCAAAATCATTTATTCTTTTTAAAGACACTGATAAGTAGTTATTTAAAACGGTAATGTGTTGATCCCATAACTTAAAATTTTTTTTAAGTTCAGAAACATTTAAAACTGGTTGCTGTGGTAGTCCACCAACATTTGCATTTCCGTAAATTTTTCTTAATTGTTTATCTAATTGAATTAATTCACTAATTGAATGTTGAACACGATACATTGGTATTAGTTGAGTCTTTTGAATATTATTTGTTGAGTCAATGGGGGTTGATGGTTGTGAATCAGATTTTTCATTGGTGTAAACCATAAACATCAGCTGGTATTCATCTTGTATATTTTTGGAGTTTGATGAATTTATTGTAATTGGATCCACAATGGACTCTACTAAAATTATTGTGTGATCAAGTGAATTGACTAAAAATTTTTGACTATCACTAGAGGCATGTGTAGATCGTGTATTATTGTTGTTTGTGTCAGCCGGTAGTTTTGTCTGTTTAAAGTTTTGACGCTGTGGAGATTTTTGAATGGATGAATTATTGCTATATGTGGATAAATTATCAGCATCGTTATTCTTAGAAATATTGTTACTGTTGGTGCTGCTATTAGCTCTAGCATTAATTTCACCAATGCTATCACCTTTATCAACAATATTTGAAACTTTACCCGCTGGTCTCAATTCTAATGGTTTCATTAATTCTACAGGAGTTCCAAAATTTCCCTTTGAATTTTGACTGACCATTCTTGGAGTTTGTTGTTGGGAAGCAAAATTACCATCAGCAGAAAGTGAAACCTTTGACAATGGTGATAATAATTCACCTGATGCATGTTTATCAGGTTTTGGAGTTGTTAGTTTCATATAAAGAGGTTCATTTACCGTTGTTGTTGATTGTGAAAATTGAAATTCATCATTATCATCAAGTTGAAGCGTTATTTGAGATTGATCTTGATGCTGCATGGTCAAACTAGAATTATCCTCAAACTCATCAAAGGCCATCCTTCTTGGAGATTTTTTACGTGGACTGGATCCAAAATTTAATGACTGTTCAAGATCATTTTCCATTGATAGGGCTTTCAAACGCAATGGGGTGTTGTTGTTAGATGCTGAGTACTGGCTAGACGTCTGTGAAGAGATAGATATCTCTCGTGAGTGGCCATAGGGTGCTTGGGTCTCAATTTGAGCCTCAGTTTGTGTTTGAGCTGGTTCTGCCTCTATCTCTGGATCTGCCTCTATCTCTGGATCTGCCTCTATCTCTACCCCTGCCCCTTCATCTCTTTCAATTCGAACTTGAGGAACAATTTCTCGTCGTTCATTACGTTGGGGAATTATCAATGGCGTTGACAACTGCACTGTTTTCAATCGTTGGATTTCCTCGTGGGCCCTCTCTAAGTCTGCCTCCAACTGTGCTATCTTGGCCTCTTTGAGCCTGTCGACTTTTGTCATCTGTTCAATTTGTAAGGAAAGCAATTGGACCTGCTCCTGGTAAAACTGAACATTCTCTGGAACGGCTGCCATGCCAATGTAATGCAGAGTTTGTCTTTGATCTCTTTCTCTTCGATCTTCGTGTTCCACCGGCAGCTTCTGCGGGATCTTGAGATCTCGCATGCGCCACAAATAAAATAAAACACCCGTGCACCAATCAAAGTAATGCGCCACAACGTGTCATGCGCCACGATAAAACACCCGTGCACCTTTCATGCGCCACGTTTCGCGGGTGGCCGTTTTTTGTGGCGGGCGCTTATCAAAGCAAAAGCAAAAGCAAAAGCAAAAGCACAAGCAAGAGCAAAAGCAAAATCAGCAGAGCCAAATGGGAAGCTTCAACAACACCATCAAGTGTGTCGTCGTCGGTGACGGTGCCGTTGGCAAGACATGTTTACTTATCAGTTATACCAGTAACCAGTTCCCAGAGGACTACGTGCCCACTGTCTTTGACAACTATGCCGTGACGGTCATGATTGGTGACGAGCCATACACTTTTGGCCTTTTCGATACGGCTGGTCAGGAAGATTACGATAGATTGAGACCTTTGTCATATCCACAAACTGATATTTTCCTCATTTGCTTTTCAGTTGTCGTGCCTTCCTCCTTTGACAACGTCAAGGAGAAGTGGTTCCCAGAAATTTCTCATCATGCTCCACAGACGCCGTGTATAATAGTTGGTACCCAAATCGATTTGAGGAATGATCCAACTGCCTTGGCCAATTTGTCTAGACAGCATCAAAGGCCAATTAGTGCACAGCAAGGTGAACGTCTAGCTAGAGATCTCAAAGCGGTCAAATATGCAGAATGTTCTGCCTTGACCCAAGTTGGTCTTAAGAGTTTGTTTGATGATGCCATTGTTGCTGCTTTAGAGCCAGCAGTCATTCCAAAGTCAAAAAAATGTACTATTTTATAGCTTTCGTCATACCATATTTTTATATCTTTACTCTATAATTTAAATCGATTACACCTGCAAAATGCATAACTCCAAGGCAAGTTGCCAGACGCCCGATTCCAGATGCAAGATGCAAGATGCAAGATGCAAGATTTGAATGGAATTCGATTCAATTGAGTCGAGTAAATAAAGCGTAAAATAGAAATACATGATATATAAAAATTAAAATAAAATTAAAGTGTCAAACAAAATGCTACTTGAATGCCTGAGCTACTAAATTCTTCAACTCGGCGTGTTCATCTCCTTCCTTAGATTCAACGTTTGCCTTCAAATCATCAACGTCTTCAGGTTTAACAAGATCATTTACTAAATGACGAGTCAACGGCTCATTAACATCATCACTATCCGCTGATTTTGCCAATAGCGATAACATGGCATCATATTGGTCCTCTGAAACAACGTCTTCCTTTGGCTGTGTTGATTCTTGTGCCAATGCAGCTTCCAGCTCCATTTCAACGTTTTTATCGTCCTTTTTAACAATATCTGTCTTTGGTATATCAGATCCTTTCAATTTTGAATCTTCAATGGCAGCACCCGTTGAAATACGACTTCTTTCACCCACACCACTTCCTCCCCCTTCACCAACGTTTACACTTGCACTTACACTTACACCCGGAACACCACCTCTGGTTGCACCACTGGCACCTTTTAACCAAGCTGGAACTTCAACTCTATTTTTTAAATACCAAATTTTCCAATTTCTAGCTTTATCTTTTAATTGTAAACTTGTTCTGTTTTTAAGCGATTCATTAATTTGACCACCAGGTCCGTAGAGTTCTAAAATTGCCGTCCATTGGGTACCCTTAAGTTTAAGGCCCTCACGTAATGCACTCTCTTCTTCCTCTGTCCAAACTCTTCTAAATGTAGTTGGTCTATTATTTGATCTCTTTGGCTTTGGTGCCTCTTGTGGTATCTCATTAACTTGTTCTGTTATTTCTGCTTCTGTTGATGTTCGCTTTTTCTTTTCTGAATTTTCAGACTCTGATACTGATGCTGATACTGATGCTGAATCTCTTATATTTTTAATTTCAACTTCTGAAACATCAGAATTTGTCTTGATAATCTGAACAGGTTTTTTCTTTTCCAAATCATATCCAACTTTACCTTTTGGACCCCAAATAAGAAATCCAACATTTTTTGAAACATAATCAAGTAAATCATTTAAGAATCGAACCCATTCATATTTTTCCATTAAACTACTTAAACTTTCTTCATCTATTTGACCTTCCTTTGATTCACTTAATAATGTAGCCTTTCTAATTGTACATCTTTGTAAAAAATCATATTCTGCTGGAGTAAATATAACTTTAACTTTATTTATAATTTGACTATCAAGTTGAACATCACCATGTTGAATAATATTACTTAATTTACCACCATTTAATTCACCTAATTTATATTTCCAATCTTGATCTCTTCGACGTAAAATAATTTCTGGTAAATTATCAGGGAATAGATCTGAAATAATCTCTTCTTTTGATCTATCACCTAATTCAAGAGCTGAAATATATGCCTGCGTTTTAAGTTCTAAATATAATAAAGCCTGTGCTTTTAAAAATTTTGTTGATGCTCTTTGCTGTGAAAATGTTTTGGGTGTTGTTGATAATGACGAGGCATCAGATGCAATAAAAGTATCATGTTGCTTAATATTTGACAAAGATTCTGCAGGATCTAAATTTTGTGGTGGACAGAAAACATCCAAAAATGCCTCATTAAGGAAAAAAAATCCAAGATCAATTAAACCTAAAGTTGCCAATAAAAATGTTGAAAGATTAACTTTCCTTAATGTACCTTCAATTGTATCCTCTCTACCTCTAAGGAAACTTGGTGATGGCTCACCATATCTCCATAATCCAAATGTAACATTTTCAACAGTGAAAAATGGTGATTCCTCTGAATTATACACCCTCTTTGTAGTTTCAAATAATTCAACAAGATTTGAAAAGGCAATACCTGCATATGATGATTCCCTATTTGAAACTAACTCCATAACTTTTTGATATGGTCCTCTAGCAATAATTCTTAAAATTTGTGTTGCCAGATTATCTAAAACGGGTAATGTGTTAATGAGTAATTGAACATTAAAGGATAAACTATCAGGTGCTGTTATAAATAATGGCAAGGCAGATAATTGTGCATCTATTATAGATGGAACTTTACCATTGCCATTATTTTCATTATCTGCAATTAAATTTTTATATGCAACTAGTGCCTGTGTATCATGCTTTAACAATGCGGAATTTGCAGGAATGGCAACACCTTTGTATGTTGTAGTTTGCGCTGCGGAAACAGAATTTGCAGATCCAGGAACATAATCTGCCAACACCCTGTCCAATTCCAATTGGAAATCGTCCGCTTCCATTTACTTTTTATAGTTTTTTTACTTTTGTTTTCTTAAAACAAAGAGAAGAAAGCAAAAGAAAAAAAATTTATGAATTTCCTAATTGGGAAATTCTCGCGAAAAATAAAAAAAATAAGAGTGACAATTTTTCTGTCGTGGAATTTCCCATTTTGGACCAGTGAGAATAAATGTCTTTTGATCGTCCAGAGACATATTCAGCCTCTGTTTTACCTCATCAGGATATCCCTGATTTAAATTCAGATACACTTAAGGCATTCAAAAGGTTTATTTTAGACTTTCGTGTTGGTAATGACTTTATCTATCGTTCACAACTGCGTGATAACATTCGATCACAGCTCTTTCTTCTTCACGTTAAATCAGAACATTTAATTGCATTCCATGAAGAATTATATCAAAGATGGATTGAAAATCCAACAGAAATGATCCCATTATTTGAAAAGGCTATTACAGAAATTGCTCAGATGAATCTCTATCTAGCTAATACATCAACAACTGTTATGCCACAATGTCAACTCATTATGAATTCAAATGAAAATAGATTAACAATAAGAGAACTTGATTCTGATCATATTTCAAAAATTGTTAAAATATCAGGTATTGTAATTTCAACGTCAATGTTATCATCAAAGGCACAATCATTAACTTTAATGTGTCGTTCTTGCCGTCATATTTATCATATGAATTCTCCATCAACATTTGGTATGCCTCAATTTCCAAAGCAATGTTTAGCTCCACCAAATCCTGATGGTGAAAAGCCAGATTGTCCTCCAAATCCATATCTGATTGTTCATGAAAAATCAAATTTTGTTGATATGCAAACGTTAAAATTACAAGAATCTTCTGATTTAGTACCAGTTGGTGAAATGCCTCGTCATATTTTATTGAGTGTTGATAGATATCTTTGTAATCGTGTTGTTCCTGGTACAAGATGTGATATCGTTGGTATTTATTCAATTTATCAATCAAAAATGAGATCAACAGGTGCTGCAAATGCAGCAGCAATTAGAAATCCTTATTTAAAAGTAATTGGTATTCAAGCAGAACGTGAAGGTTTAAATTCAAATGATCAACATTTTGGTAGTGCATTTACAGAGGAAGAAGAAGAACAATTTATTGAACTTTCAAGAACTCCTGATTTATATGAAAAATTTGCAAAATCTATTGCACCTTCAATTTATGGTAATGAAGATATTAAAAAATCAATTACTTGTTTATTATTTTCAGGATCAAGAAAATTATTACCTGATGGTATGAGATTACGTGGTGATATTAACGTTTTAATGCTTGGTGATCCAGGTACAGCAAAATCTCAACTTTTAAAATTTACTGAGAAAGTTTCACCAATTGCAATTTATACTTCTGGTAAAGGTTCATCTGCTGCTGGTTTAACTGCATCTGTTCAAAGAGATCCAATGACAAGAGATTTTTATCTTGAAGGTGGTGCAATGGTTTTAGCTGATGGTGGTATTGTTTGTATTGATGAATTTGATAAAATGAGAGATGAAGATAGAGTGGCAATTCATGAAGCTATGGAACAACAAACAATTTCAATTGCAAAAGCTGGTATTACAACTGTTTTAAATTCAAGAACTTCAGTTTTAGCAGCTGCTAATCCTGTCTTTGGTAGATATGATGAAACAAGAGCTCCTGGTGAAAATATTGACTTTCAAACAACTGTTTTATCAAGATTTGATATGATTTTTATTGTTAAAGATGAACAAAGCACTGCTAAAGATATGCGTATTGCTCAACATGTTATGAATGTTCATACTGGTGAAACTGGTGATCAAGAAGATGAAGAAGGTGATATACCTTTAGAATTTATGAAGAAATATATCAGATATGCAAAGAGTACATGTGCTCCAAGATTATCATCAGAGGCATCAGAAATGTTAAGTTCAGAATTTGTTTCAATTCGTAGAGATGTTAAACAGAGAGATGCAAATTCAACTGAAAGATCTTCAATCCCAATTACAATTAGACAATTAGAGGCAATCATTAGAATTACAGAATCCTTGGCAAAGATTACTTTATCACCTGTGGCTACTGTTGAACATGTTCAAGAAGCAATGAGATTATTTAATGCATCTACATTATCGGCTATTCATGGTCCTGGTGGATCGGTGGATGAACCAGAATTAGTTCGTCAAACAAATAAAATTGAAGCAGAAATTAAAAGGCGATTACCAATGGGTTGGAGCACAAGTTTTGCCAATTTAAGAAGACAATTCGTTGAAAGGGGTGAATACAGTTTAGAAGCTTTAGAACGTGCATTGGGTATTTTAGAAAGAAGAGAAGTTATAAGATGGAGATCTGGTAGAGGTAGTGTGTTTAGATGTGGTGTTTAATTGTTTAAGTAATTCAAAGTATCTCGCTACTATACTTTTTTGGCGTTCAAACAGAACAAGGTTAAAACCCAAAATCTCACTTAAAAAAAATACAAAATTTCAAAACTGCCAAAAAACAATACAAACAAAATATGTCCAACAAATTACATTGGGATTTCATTATTACTCAATCACATCGTGTGCATTTTCAGTAAAAAGGAAACGAACGTCTTGGACAGAAGAGAATCCTAAGCTATCTCTCAATAGCCCTTTTAGAGTTATGATAGGTGCACGTCCATCATGTTCAACACCATATCCTTGAAGATATCTGTTGATCTCATTTCTCTCCAACCGTTGAATCTGTTTTACACTTTCAATCTGATCCAAATTGCCCATATCACCCACTATAAAGTTTACAGGGATTTGTGGAATGCCAACCATGCGGCGTCTAACATTCTCTGCCACCTCAACGTAGAAACCTGTCTGACGCTGTCTTGCAATTGAGTCATCAACCTTTCCGTCCAAAGAATCAACCTTTCTGTCCAAAGAATCAACCTTTCTGTCCAAAGAATCAACCTTTCTGTCCAAAGAATCAACCTTTCTACCTAAAATGTTCATATTTCCTGTTACATCGCCCAGCTCTTCTCTTATCACCCTCCTAATGGTTTCCTCCATGTTGTTCGCTCTCAAAAATCTTAATTGCTCGCGAGCAATGTTGTCCATATTGGAAGCAAATCTGGCGGTTTGCATCCTTAAGGATCCCTCTTGGCATGCACTCATTCGGATATGAAGTTGCTCCTCATGTTGCAAAACTGCTCGTCTTGTAACTTCTTGAGGAACTGGAATGCCCATATTGTTAGCAAATGCCTCAATTGGTATATCCACTATTTCATCTAGTGGAGTTGGTAGCTGTTGTTCATTTTCATCTCTGTCAGCCATAATTGAAGTATGTTATACAAGGAAAAGAAAGAGGGAAGCACATCAGATGTGCAGAAACGGGCCTTTAAATAGATCACAAATGTTAACAACTGGGCGTGTTTTGATGTGATTTTTAACACGCAAATAATTTGTTGGGCCTTTTTCGAACTAAAACTTTGTTTCACCTTCAAATTTCTCTTTTTAAATATTAATGTTTTTAATTTAGGAAGATATTGTGTGTAGTAGTGCGTACCAATTGTAGCACCATCCAACGGCTTTTACTGTGTAATTAATGAGCTGCTCAGTGCGAGCTATTTGCAACCACCTCCTCTTTCCCCGTGCCTTGCATGCAAATTGAATTTTTTTTTTCCCAATTATAAAAAGCCATTGATTTTAGTTTGAAATAAAAGTTTTAATAAGGTGAAAGCTGTTTCCGCCTTTATTTGGAAAAGTGGCATCTGATCCACCAAGTCACACAAGACACACAAAGAGGTGGTGCATTGCATCCTGGCTGTTACTGCATGCCTGTTCCAATTGTGGATCATGCGTTCAACGAATACCCAAGAAATGACTCAAACTATTACAAAAGAAGTACATACAAATGTTAACTGGTTCATTCAAAAGGTCACCTAAGAGTTGCACCACTGTAAGACCGTAGTCATGAGCACCAGTGAATACTAGAAAAAAATGATTTGTTCAACACTAGCGTTAACATTAGTTTGGTCATTATTTGCTTTATTGTTACCATCGTTTCCATTGTGACTATCGTTTCCACTACTACATACCCAAGAAGCAAAACACAAACTATTGCCTTTGGGTTATCTATTGATATCTCTTCTCTTCAATTCTTCTCTTATCCCAGTTCAAATTGACTCCACCGTGTTTCTTCTCAAAACTCTCAATTGCTTGCAAGCAATGTTGTCCATATTGGAAGCAAATCTGGCGGTTTGCATCCTTAAGGATCCCTCTTGGCATGCACTCATTCGGATATGAAGTTGCTCCTCATGTTGCAAAACTGCTCGTCTTGTAACTTCTTGAGGAACTGGAATGCCCATATTGTTAGCAAATGCCTCAATTAGGATATCCACTATTTCATCTAGTGGAGTTGGTAGTTGTTGTTCATTCTAATAATTTTTTGCAAAATTATTTTAAACCTTTGCTAGAACCAGTTCACATTTGTTTGTCTTTCTTTTCTGATATTTTGATGCTTTTTTTGTATGAATATGTGGGTAGCACCATGAGTTGTAGTATTATAAGCTACAAATTACCCATGGAAGGTCGGTATATTAACGACAGTACTTTAAACATCCACAGCATCTTCATCAGCTGAATTGAAAGGGATTTTTTAATCTCAAAGTTTAGACTTTAGATGCCTTCTCTCCTCATTAGCACTATATGCAATATCATACCCATCTAGGTAGCTTTTCACTTGTGCGGGTATTCAACCTCTGAATGTCATTTTCATCTTCAACATCAGAAAGTAGGGGGTCTTTTTCTCCCCTAATGAATGGCACAGGAAGTGGACGCTCGTTTCTTTCAAATCGTCTAGCATTCTCTGCCACACTGACGTAAAACATCAAATTTATTTTAATTTCCAACAATTTGCATTTATAGTAATTAATATGTCTAATGTTTTTATTATACCCTCTTTATTTTTTATATCTTAGTGAGGGATTCCACCTAGTCTCTTTATTTGTTTCTGAATTTCCTTTATAATAACCTTTAATTTCACATATTAGGCAATAAGCTTAAATCTCACTCCATATAAGCCCACAGTTCAACCCCAGCAGAACTGCGCCCGTTATGAATAGATACCACATTGAATACTCAAAATGGAAAACATTAACCTTGTGCAATTCGTAGCCCCTCACCATTTGAAAATATCCTAAAGATCCAAAAAAAATACATCCTAAACTGAGACAGATAAAAACAATTGAGACTGCCAAGGCATTTGAAAGAGGTTTGGTAGTGGTTTCCTCTGACGACAGTCTGAAATCAGTCAGCACAGCAATGGCAATGACAGTCAACGAAAGTGAAAACTTTATCCAAGACAAGGCTGTCCTTTCAGACATGAGAACATCCCGGGGCTCACTGCCTGTATTTTCAATGATAATATCCAGCATAGAAGAAGAAGTGTGGGTTAAGTTGCAACAGCAACTCAGTCGCGTTCCACTGCACTTGACGATATATGGACATTGACCTAAAATTGCTGGGCGATGCTCTCAGTGAGGAGGAAATGGACATTTTGAAGGAGTATCAGAAGGTTACTGGTAATTTGAATGATGTTCATCTTTTGTTGCAAGATTTGAATGACAAAATAACTGGTCTCAAAGACCCACAAGCTGATACCAAAAATTTACTAGAGGCTGTTGGCGAATTAGAAAGAGGATTGGGGCTACTAAACGGATCATTTAAAAGTGCAGTTCATAAGGTACTATTAGAAGACGGCGGCCAGGAGCTATAAATGGTATTTTATTTATTTTAAATTTTGTACTGGTGTAGTAGCGTTATAGTTTTGACCAGATCAAGAGTTGAATGTTTTTAGCAACTACTATTTCATCTTTTTCAACTTCTTTAACCTCTAAGTGGTTGAATTTCAGCCATCTTGAGGTCAATGTGTCCAAAGTGAAAACGTGGTGGTTTATGGTTGAAGCTGCAATCAGTCGATACGACGAGTCACCCACCGATAGTAACTCTGGGTTGAAAACCACGAGGGCATCATTCAAAGTACCCGATGAAAACCTCTCAATGTGAATGACAAGAATTTTTGGACATGTCACAACTGACCATGGTGCTGTGTCGATAAGATGCGAAATGTCAAACTGCACATCCTCTTTAGACAACAACGAGTTTAACTCTAACTTTAAAGGAAGTACAATAAATGAGGTCTTCTTGTGATTATTAAGAAGCTTACCTTGAAAAAGCTTCCTGATTCTTTTGCCTTGGGCTGACTCTCTTTCTAATTGGTTCAAGAGCCAAACAAAAAAGGATCTGACATCTGTAGGCACCAAGCTGAATTCATCATTGAGAAATTTTTCAATAGCCAATGGTGCTACATAGGGTCTGAAAAGCCAGGGAGACCATAGCTTTTTAATCAGCAGGCTCGTATGGTTTAACAGGGGGGTGTCCTCTTGGGGATAATATGAAATGAGTTGTTTGACGATGTCATCAATGTGAGAGATTAATATATAAATATCATTATGTGTATCTTTAATAGCTGTGTATGTTAACGGAACCCTACCTGGGATGTAGTCACCACCTAGAACGGCATCTACGGCTGATCTTTTCATGAGCACCTCATGTGATGATTCCTTTGTAAATACAGGCCTTAAAGATCTTTCAATATCAATTAACTCCTTGGTAACGTCATCACTACTTAAATAGCTTTTATTATCAGGAAAAATCCAAAATTTACCCTGAGAAAATGGATCCATGGAAATAAATAGATGATGATCATACTCTAGTGAATGAGACTTTGCAATGGCACCCAACTCCAACGGCACACCACAGCAAAGACACATTACAATGTTGTCCGTTTTCAGTGAATGTTGACATTGAACGGCTTTGTCAGCTGAAATATTAGCTCGTTGCACTAAAAGTAAATAAGATTGAAATATTTTCATCTTTTGGCTCTCTCTCTCGTGCAAAAATTATCAAAACCAAAATGAAACTTTATCCTGCAAAGCAACACGCTGCAACAGTTGCAGCTAACTTTATTGCCAAAAAGACGGGTACTATCCCCTCTCAGCCATGGCTCCCACTTGCATTGCAAAATCCAGTGTCTTTGCTTTCCCATGAACAGGTTAACCTTTCAGCCTTTTTAATTGCTGGTGCCACACCAGTGCCATTCCCATATTGTGACCAGGCACATCCACTTAGACAGAATAGATATTTTCACTATCTCACTGGTGTCAATCAAATTGCCGGTTGTTTTGTTCTTTATGAATTATCCAAATCTAAGTTGACGTTATTTTTGCCAGATGTTGATGAAGAAGACATCATGTGGTCTGGTTTGCCTTTATCCATTGAACAAGCAAAGGAAAACTTTGACGTTGATGATGTTAAATTTGCTGCAGATTTACCAAAGGTTTTGGATCTTCTTGTCAGTGAAAATGTTTCTATTTACACCACTGACACCGAAGAGTACAAGGAGAAGCCATTTGCGAAAATTGTTAAGGCAGCTGATCCTGATTTTTTCTATGCTTTAGATGAAGCTAGATTGATTAAGGATGAATTTGAATTGTCTCTTATGCGTAAGGCTGCAGAAATTACTGATTTGTGCCATTACAAGACAATGTCATCAATGTCTATTGCTTCAAATGAGACCCACTTACATGCTGAATTTGTCTATCACGCATTAAGAGAGGGTTCTAAATTTCAATCATATGATCCAATTTGTTGCTCTGGTACAAACTGTGGTACTTTGCATTATGTTAAAAATGATGAATCATTTGAAGATTCAACGAGACAATCAGTTCTTATTGATGCTGGCTCTGAATGGGAGTGTTACGCATCAGATGTTACTCGTTGCTTCCCAATTTCAGGTAGCTGGGGGAAGGAACATCGTGCAATTTATGAGTCTGTTCTTGATATGCAAACGCAGGTTATGGCAGAAATTAAAGCAGGTGCTCATTGGGACGATTTGCACAAGTTGTCTCATCGTGTTTTAATTGATAATTTTATCAAATTGGGTCTTTTTGTTGGTGATGCTCAAGAAATTTTTGATTCTCGTGTTTCTGTTTGGTTCTATCCACATGGTTTGGGTCATTTGTTAGGTATGGATACCCATGACGTTGGTGGATATGCCAATTATGAAGATTCTGATGCTATGTTACGTTACTTGCGTTTGAGAAGACCACTGGTTAAAGGTATGGTTCTTACAAACGAACCGGGTATTTACTTTTCACCTTTCCTTTTAGAAAAGGCCACCCCAGAACAAAGAAAATTTGTCAACTGGGAACTTGTTGAAAAATACATGCCAGTTGGTGGTGTTCGTATTGAAGATGACATTTTAGTTTTGGAAGGGACCTGTGAAATTTTTACAAAGATTGCCAAGGATGCTGACAAAGTTGCTGAGATTGTTCAAAATGGTTTAAAGAATTAAATAGACTCATTTATAAAACATAATAGAAATAAATAATCTTAAAAAGTAGAAAGTGCACCGCTAAGACTAGAATTGCGTTTTTTTCCCTCCCTTCCTCCGCTTAATTTTTTTTTCTTTCTTTAGATAAACTGTTTGTCTGTGTATAACTGTGATAAAATAGAATTTCCTTCAAGTCTTTTCAGCTTCAGCTCAGTGTCTAGCCACTAATTTTGTCGTTGGCTTACGTAATCACTAAGCGTGCTCGCATTTTCATGTGATGAGTTTTTACCTTCTCTGTAAACTGGCATTACTCATCAAAGATGTTATCCAGAACCCTTCGTACAGCCACCCGTTCATTACACAGTACCTCTGCTTTATTCCAAGTTAATTCATTGGTTTCAACTAATGAGTTTACCAAGGTCGTTGAATCTGGTAAGCCAGTTTTTGTTGACTTCTTTGCCACTTGGTGTGGACCTTGTAAGATGATTGCACCAGTGCTTGACAAATTTTCAAATGAAACTGATAAGGTTGACTTTTATAAATTAGACGTTGATGATGAAAATGTCAGACCTGTTGTTATGGATTTGGGCATCACTGCCATGCCAACTTTTATTGCCTTTAAAGATGGTAAGGAATTTGGCAGAATTGTTGGTGCTGATCCAAGACAGGTGAAGGCTCTTGTTGATGCTGTTGGTAATTAAAAATAAAAGTGTATACCAATGATATTTGTTTTTTTAATTAATTAATCTCTATAGAATAAAAAAAAAAAGGTGGGCCCCATATAACATCAAGCGTACATATATATAACTATTTATCAAGAGAAGAAATTTAATCTAACTTCATCTCATCCAATTCATCTAATAATTCATCAACATCAATAGTTGGTGCATCTTCTTCTTCAACATCGGTTTCCATTTCACTTTCATATCCAACTGTTGCAGGTTCAGTTTTATAAAGGTTAACCTGTTCACGTAATTCTTTATCTTCTTCCAATTGTTGTAAGAATAATTCATAATCCTTTTCAGCACGCTCACGTTCTTGTCTTGCCTGTCTATCACCCTTTGATTCTTCAACATTGGCAACAATATCAGCACGTTCATTTGCCATACGTTTAAGTTTCCATTGTCTTCTCTTGGCACGTTTATTAGATCTAATATAATGCTTTTTAACTAAAATGACTTCAGTAACATTATTAGTATCTAATTCATCAAATAATTGTGAGTTAAAATTAGAATTTTTTAAAAAGTAACCCATGGCTGTATCACCAGGATGTAAAAGGGCACCTAAATGAGATCTCACATAAAATTCTTCACCTGAACCCATTTCACTTGCTCTGACACAGGTAACATCAGCCAAAACATTTTTACCTCTTCTTTCACCAGTTGGTTCAACATCTAAAACCATAAATTCAACTAATTGAGTAACATCAGCCAATGAAGAAAATCCATATCTCCAATAAACAGATCCAATCATATCAGCTGTTTGTAAAGTATTTGGATCTATAAATTGTAACATATTTGAAACTTTTGAACATAAGACTAATCTTGAAATATTACCCATTGATTTGGCCAATTTTGATGGTAAAACGATTAAGTCATCCTTACAAATTGGTGAAATTTCAACTGAATATGTAAATTTATAAAAGGATGTACCAGAGTGAATATCAGCTGTAATTAATTCTTCAGATTTTTTAGCTCTAACGGGGACAACAGCATTTAAAAAATCGAGCATTCTAACGGCATGATTTTGCTTTGCATAATAAAAATCTAAACCATCTTTTGATTCTTTAATAGAAATGGTATCAACATGGGCATTATGTTTAAGAATCATTTGTTCCAAAAATAAAAATGTTCTTTTATGTGGAACTTTTTGTCTAATTTGAACTGCTGTATTCCAAGTGTGGGCGGTATAAGATTTAGCACAATCAGCACATTGCATGGCGATAACAATATATTCAACTTCAAAACTTTGTTGAATGATGGCATTTTGAAATGCCTCACCTTGAACTGTTAATTTAACTCTAATTCTTCTTGAATGTGGTTCAGTCCAAATAAATGCTGCATCAATTAGTCTCACCTTATTTAAACCTTTTAGTCTTCTCAAACATAATGCTAGTAATTCTCTTGATTCTAATTCTGCCTTAACCCAATTTTGTGGTGGTTGTAAAAATCTTTCACAGTTACGACAAAATGAAAGATTGGATTCTCTTGGGATGCCCTGTGTAATGTCAACGTTTAATTTGATACAATCGTAACACATAACGAGCCCTGTTGATCCATCAATTGGTACACCACAGTTACAACATAAAACGGTGGCTGTATTTTGATGATTATGGTCATGGTGACCATCCATATTCATATTAGTATAAGACATAGCTTTGATTTGTCAGACAGATTATACAAAAGAAGAAAATAAAAGTGAAAAGTTTCACAAAAAAAAAAATCTAAAAAATTTACAAATTTGCACAGCCTCAAAACAAAACAAAAAATGCTCGGCATTATTTTTAACTAAAGAAACGTATAAAATGTGTTTACAAGGAGACTATGCATCCCAGACAACAACGACACCATCATCACCACAGGTGCTAAATCTGATAACACCGTTTGCCCCCTTTTGAAACATTCTGATTTCGTTAATGGTATTCTGATGGATAGTGTCTAGTTTGCTCTTGACCTGGGTAGAGCCCTTTAAATCCATTGCTCTGAACATATTCAACGCTGTTTGTTCCTTGGTCGCCTCGTCCAATTTTTTATTCTTTGGATCATCTATGGAATATGAAAATTCCCATTGGCCATTGCCACTGTTGATAAAAACCAGTGGATGGCAGTCAAAGCCAGCAGTGACAATTTTAGCCTCGTCTATATAAAGCAGAGAGGTAAAAGGTAGTCCATTGGAAATTGTCTTTGATAGTTGATATGGAACAGGCGTTTCTGTTCCATCACCTTGAGGATAAATGACAAATAGAGATCCATCGTGACCAACAGCGGCAACGGATTGATAAGATGGATCAAATTTAACATCATGAACCCAAGCCCCAACATTAACTTCTAGGCATAAAGTTTGGAATGGTAACTTTGTACCCCAAATGGTAGCCTCTGGTTTTGGATCAATACCTTTGATCCATGTAGAAAAGACTCTAACGTGTCCATCTGTTGAACCGCAAGATAGCAACACGTTATTTTGGTGCCAGTCTAGACTGAGAATGGTTGACTTCAATGGTTTCTTAATATGCTTAGAAATCCACCAATCGTTTTCTTCTTCATAAAAGCAAACAGAAATGACCCTAGCTGATGACCCCACGGCAAATTTATCACTATTTGGAGACCATCTGACAACTGTTGCCGCTCTGTTAATTCTCAAAAGGACCAACGTCTGTTTATACTCGCCATTAACGGGAGTCCAAACAAGTGCATTCCTATCTTGAGAACAGGTAACGATTTTGCCATCAGCGGCAATGTCAACACAAGTAATTGGCTTATCGTGATGTTTCAAAGTAGCCACTAACTTTGGCGGAGTGATAGACATATTGTACAACAAAACGTCATTACCTTGGGTAATGGCCAAGTGAGAACGATCTGCTGAAAAGCAATGAGATGCAATTGGGGTTTTAGAAAGACTGAATGGGAGTGACATGCTCTGTTGGTAATACCAGGAGTGATTTTCTCTCTACTGGTTGAATGGCAACGAGAAGAGAATTGAAAACGCGACAGATTATTTGGTTGTACAATGTAAATGTGGCGCGTGTCTTTTTGTATGTGGCGCATGCATTTTAATTGCCACCCGCACAGCGTTTAAAGTTGCCACTTACAAAGTACAAATCAAATATGGCCTCTTTCCAACAGCTGCTCGGGGGAAGACTTGGAGGTGCTGCTGCTGCTAATGCACCACCAATTGATACAGCCGAAACTGTGCACATTTCCTCTTTGGCCCTTTTGAAAATGCTTAAACACGGTAGAGCCGGTGTGCCAATGGAAGTGATGGGACTCATGCTTGGTGAGTTTGTTGACGACTACACAATCACCGTTGTTGACGTGTTTGCCATGCCTCAGTCTGGTACGGGTGTTTCTGTTGAAGCCGTTGATGATGTCTTCCAAACAAAAATGATGGACATGTTAAAACAGACGGGTAGAGATCAAATGGTTGTTGGTTGGTACCATTCACATCCAGGTTTTGGTTGTTGGCTTTCCAGTGTTGATGTCAATACACAGCAATCTTTTGAACAATTAAATCCAAGATCAGTGGCTGTTGTTATTGATCCAATTCAAAGTGTCAAGGGTAAAGTTGTTATTGATGCCTTTAGATCAATCCCAAGTACAGTTCTCATGACTGGTCAAGAACCAAGACAAACAACTTCTAACGTTGGTCTCTTAAATAAACCTTCAATTCAAGCCTTAGTTCATGGTTTAAATAGATCATATTATTCAATTAACATTGACTATAGGAAAACAATGAAAGAAACTGACATGTTACTCAATTTACATAAAAAGGAATGGACAAAGGGTATTCAAATACAAGATCATGAACATTTCGATAAATGTAACGTTGAAGGTGCTCAAAAATTGGTAGAATTGGGTAAGCACTACGTTGAACGTATCCAAGAAGAGAAAAATCTTACACTGGAAGAATTCAAAACGAGGTATGTTGGTAAGCAAGATCCAAAGAAACATTTGGCAGAAACTGCTCAAAATTTAATTGAAGATAATACTGTCGCAATTACAAAGTCTCATGTCAATAGGTTGGCAATTTAATTTGTGGGTATATATATTTTTTATACATATATTTTGAAAAAGAAAATAAAGGTAAAGTAAAGTAAACACGTGACATAACATAACAAACATAACATAACATAACATAAAATGAAATAAACTAAAATAAAATAAAATAAAATAAAATGCAATATGGCAAATCCCCCCCCTTCGCCCCCCAGCCAGTCATTTATTCTTTGAAAAGTATTCTTGTAATCTGAATTCAATACGACATCTCGTTCTCAATAATGCTTGCATCCCCCAAACACTTCGTTCACCACATTGAATCCAGTATTGCATAGTACTCAATTCTTCTTCGTCTTCCTCTTTCATTAAAGATTCATTGACAATATGACTACTACGCCTAGTAGAAGACGCTGAGAGCGAATCATCTATAAGCTCCCGTGAATTATTGTCATTAATACCATTTAAAAATGCTGAATCTTCAATTATTTTAACTAAATCAATCATCCACCATCTATTACCCATTGGTACTAATGGTACATGATTTGTTTCAAGTAATGTTTCCTTTTCATCAACAACGGCCCATTTTAAAAGACCACCAATCCAACCAAAATTAACACCTAGCCTTTGAAACATTCGAAGTCTATGCTTCATCTCTCTAATTAAAATACCTCCACTAAATAAAGAAATTCTTTCACCTATTTGAAAGAATGATATAATTAATGGAATTGGAAAGATCAAATTGTTAGATTTAGACTTCATTTTTGGTTGATTTTGAACTTTCCAATCCCATAAAATAAACGGTGCTAAATATGGCCTTGAAACAGAAATTAAAAAATGATTAACATTGAACATTTCAGTAATTCTTGTATATGGTGATCTATCACTTCTTTTATAATATGGTTTAACTTCACTTGCATCTCCAATTTTCGTTTCATATGGTGACAAAAAATTACATTCAATTTCACTAAATTTATCAAATTTATTTTCAAATTTAATTTCTAATGATGGTGAATTACAATCATTAAATAATGATAAATTTGTAGTGAATCCACATGATTCTAATGTTCTGCTACCTAATGAACAGGCAATGGCACTTCTAATGGTAACAAATGGAGTACTTAAAAAATTTAACAAATTAGGAACTTTTGAATTGGTTGGATAGATTAGAATATTTAATGATTTCCCAGATCTTTTATGAGCCTCAATGAATGTCATATCACCAACTTTAAATAAAATATATGCAATTAATAATTTAAGGGATGGTGATAATCCTCTTCGTAAATCTTCTAACCATTCCAAGTCCAAGTCTAAATCCATTTCAAGATTATTCGTTAATTTTTGTAAAAAAGTATCCCTATTATCTAATTCATTTGCTAAATTTTCTACTTTATTAAATGATTTATCATTGGAATTGGCATTAGTGTTAGCATTAGAATTAGCATCCGAGTTAGGGTTAGGATTAGAATTTTTTTTATTTTTGGTCGCCTTTAAAATAGAACCATTGCTAATGATAGACCCATCATGGGTAACTGTAAACCCTTCCTCACTCATGGCACCTTTTAAATCTGGTAAAATTTCCAGTAATTCTAAATCTGTCATACATCCAACTAATGATCCAACAACGGCACCAATACCTGATCCTGCAATAACATCTGGTAATAATCCTGATTCAAATAATGCCTTAATAACACCAACATGACACATTCCAAATAATGAACCACCGTGTAAACATAATGCCGTACTACCCAAAGTTGTTTTTGCATCATGAAAAAAGTCTAATTTTGTTTGTTCGTCGTCAATCATGTCAATCCAATCTAAGCAAAGTAAAACTTCATTAACGTATTGTTCAATTAGCGATTTGGTACCCATATAAGTTCTATTATATAATGATTTATTTGAAATACCTCCAAAATTTCTTAGCATACCAGCTCTTAATAATGATAACATTTTAACGATATCATTGGATAGTCTGGCAGATTTCAAGTGATGTAGCCTATCTTGAATTAATCTATAATCATATTGATTTGTAATTAAATTATCCTTCCAAACGTCATTATTTAATAAAATATCTAATTCCTTGGCAATAGTTTCATATTCTGTCAATGTTGAAGCTTTGTTCAATGCAATCTTTAATCGTCGTTGCTGTGAATTGAATGTTATCGATAGCAATTTCCTGCACCAGTAGGCGATAACGTCCACAATCATTAGAACAAATTTTAAAAGCGGCAGTGGTGTATACGATATGACAAATGTTAAAATAGATACTAAAATAGAGGACCTCAAATGCCGAGTCTTGTTAAGTCTCATCATTGCAATTGAACTTGAATTTAAATTTCGGGACCGGAGTAAAGCCAAATTTAAATTTAACTTTCCCACCGCAAATAATGCCAACAGTTGACTTTTGACAAATTTGGCCCGTCTATGACACTCTTGATAAGACATTTACTCAGGGGCAACAATTACAATCAGCCATGCAGATTTTTCCATTCAACCAGATTTTCCAGAATAAATCCACTTTTGCCTGTTAATCCAACAGATTTGGTTGCTGAACAAGATACTGAGGAAACTCTGAAAAACAGGCAAAATAAAAGTTCTGCAAAATCAACATCAAATGACAAGAGGGAAAATCAGGAGGATAATTGGGATAGAATCAAATCGATCTTGTCAAAGTGTATTGAAACTGGCCTAATCACTTTCTCTTCGTTGATTGTGTTGGTGCTTGGTGGTGTGGCATACCATAAAATGTACAAAGCTGGCGTTTTAAATAAAATTGAAGAAAGTTTTGATGATAGCTATTCTTTAAGATATTTAAAACATGTTAAAAATAACACCTCTCCTGATCGTTGGGCAGAAAGGCATCAGCAGGGTATTGTTGATGGTATTTGCAACGGCGCCTTAAAAGGTAAATATTATTTAATAGTTGGAGAGAAAGGTACAGGTAAAACTAGTGCTGTATTTGAAGGCATTTCAAGGGTGGATGGTACTGATTGTGCCGTTGTTGAATGCTCTTCAGATGTTGAATTAATGAGATTAAGAATTGGCCATTGCTTACATTTTGAATTTTTTGAAGACTACATTGGCAGTTTATTTAGTATGAAAGGACCTAGAGATGCCACACCAATGTTAGACATTGAAAGGGCATTCCAAAAGCTAGAGGAAATTTTAGTTGCTCGTAAAAAGAAGACTAAAAAGCCACTGGTGTTAATTTTCAACAATTCACACTTAATTGATGGTGCACTAGTTGAATTACTACAGCAAAAAGCTGAAGAATTTGCCAGTTCTAGTATGTTAACAATGGTTTTCCTCTCTGATGACTATTGGCTCTTTGAAAAAATGAAAAATGTTTCCACGAGATTGGAAGTGTTGAACTTTAGTGATGTCAGTGAACCCCAAGCTATAAAAATTTTGAAATCATCCAGAGAGAAATATTTACATGAAACTCTACCCACTGATGATTGTAAAAAAATTTATAAGTTAATTGGTGGCAGGCCACAACATTTAAATCATGTTGCAACGGCAGCAGATATTTACGAGGCTGCACATAACCTCATCGACTCTGAAAAGATTTGGTTTTTAAGTAAATGTGGTCTTTTAGGCTCAGATATGGATGATGACGTTATGGAAGAAGGGAAATTTTCTGTTTCTGCAATGTTGCTCATGAGAGAACTCGTTGAGATGGATCGGAAACAACAGCGGATATCCCATTCAGATGACGTTGTTAATGCTAGCCACTTACCACAATTACCCCTTTGGCGGGCAAGACAGGTAATGACGAGATCTGATTACATCAAGCAATATGACAGGTTGAATATTTTTACCATTGACACAGATTCAAATGTGCGGGCAGATTCAGTGCCAATGATGAGAGCCTTCCATGAAATTGCCAAGCAGGCTGATTTTGATAATTTGCTAAGGGAATCTATTGATAGGGTCAGTGAAATTGAATCTATAAATAGAACCAGAGAAATTTTATTAAAGGATTTAGTTTTAGGAGGCAAGTATAAAATTCAAAGGGGTTCAAATGGCGGCAACATGTCCGTGATGCTTGAAGGTGGCACTCGTGAGGAAGAAGATGATTCTCTGGAAGAGATTGGGAAAAGGAGACCCTTCCAGATGATGGAGCTTCATGAAGGAGAGCGTAAAAAGTGGTGGAAGAAAAGATTAGAAGGGTATGAGGATCATAGCTGTGACGATTGTCCAGAGCCGGGTACAATTATTGAACATTAGAATTAGAAATGCTGAGCAAACTAACCCCTCACATGCACACGCATACAATACACCCCCCCCCCCCCCCCCTCCCACAAACGCATGTAATACTTATTCATTGTAATACTTTATATTTTACTTTAAATTCTAATTTTAATTTAATTTAAACTGTAAACTTGTAAAGCTTTTGTTGGTAATTGCCACCAAACCAACACCCTCTGAGCACTGAGCACGGCGCGAGTGGCAAATTCCTCTACACGTGAGCTCCGTGTTTAAGAGAGAAAGAGCAAGCATCAACAATGGACATTGTCTTGGGTATAAAGCTTTCAGATTGTACATTGATTGCCACATCAAAGGCATTTACAAGAGGTATTTCTATTTTAAAGGCTACAGATGACAAAACAAAGCAGCTAAATCCAACAACCCTAATGGCCTTCACCGGTGAAAGTGGAGACACAACACAGTTTGCAGAGCATGTGGCGGCAAATGTTCAACTCAAGGGACTCAGAGATGGCATAGAAATGAAAACGAGTGAAGTGGCTAGCTTTGTTAGAGGTGAATTGGCCTCAAGTATCAGATCGAAGAAACCTTTCCAGGTGCAGGTTTTAATTGGAGGTGTGGATAATGGCGAAGGATTTTTAAGTATGATTGATTACTTAGGTACCAGATGTGATTTACCATATGCTGCTCATGGATATGCCGCTTTTTATACAATGTCACTTTTAGATCATCATTATAGGGACGATATTTCATATGATGAAGGTATTGAATTAATTCAAATGTGTCAAAAGGAATTAAATCAAAGAATGCCTGTTGAATTTAAAGGATTAAGAGTTAAAGTGGTCAATAAAGATGGTGTTAAGGAAATTGATCTTGAATAAATTCACATTATATTTAATACAATATATATAAAAAAATGTTAGTATACTATGTAGCGCAAATTATAAGTAAATGAAAGATAAAAACAAAGCTAAATTGATTAATAATTATAAAAAAAGTTATACAAAAAAAAAAAGGAAAACAAAAGAGAAAGTGAAAGAGAGAGTGTTTTTTTTCCAATTACAGGCCAATTGCCCCTTCAACGGCGTCTTCAATTACCTCAGCGGCTTCGTAGGCTAATTCAAATGCAGCAGCTGTGGCGACATCATCAGCAATAGATTCAGCTTTTTCAATGACTGGTTTAATAGCTTCATTGATAGGATCAACAGCGTGCTGAATATGTTCATTAATTTGCTCCATGGCATGTTCAACACTTTCCAATGCGCCTTCAATTTCAATTTCAACTTTACCTTGGGCAGATTTCAATGGGACAATTTTTAAAACTGTTTGAGTTTGAGTTTCAGTTTGAGTTTCAGTTTCTGATTTTGCTGATTCTTCTTCTAACTTTGCAGCCTTTTCTTCTGCCTCCCTCTGTTGAAATTCAACATTAGCCTGTGCTCTAATCAAGGCTAAATAACTACCACCTTCATTGACTAAAAATGTAACTTCCTTCCAGGCATTATTTTTATGATTTTCCCAATCAACAGGCTTAATTTTAACCAATTCATCCCTAAAATTAATAATTTCTTTTTTTGCCTCATTAAATTTTTTCCATTCCTCCCATTTGTCACCATTTGAAACAATTTCTGCTGAGTATGCATTTAATGAAGAATCAGCAAATTGTTCTAATGTTTCTAAGATTGAATCTCTACTTTTAGAAATACCCATTGATAATTCAACTTCCATTAATTCAATTTCATTTTTAATTAATTGAGCAATTGATTCAAATTGAGATCTCTTTTCAGAAATGGCATCTCTGTAGTCTTGACGAGAAACAAATCCTTCTTCTGATGGATTGTTAATTTTATTAATATTTCTACGCATTTGATGAAGTTTATCATAATCTGCACTAACAGAATTTCCTAATTCTTTCATTTGTTCCATAATTTTAGCACGTAATTTTAATGCATGTTCATCACTTAATTTAGAAATTTGTGATTCAAAATCTGTTTGAGCACTTTCAAGTGTTGATTTGAGTAATTGAGAATATTTTTCACTCGTTGGAACGGTAACCTCAGTTGATGGTGAAGATTTTTTATTTTTAGTTGAAGTGGATGTAATGGTAATGGTAGATGTTGAGGTTAATTCTTCATCTTTCTCTTTAGTTAAAGGTTCAAAATATTTGTTAATTTCATTTAATAAAAAGTCCTTTTTATCTTCAAAAATTTTAAATGATTCACTCATACTGATTGCCTTATTAGTCTCTTTAAATTGAACATATCTTGATGTTATATATTCATAGATGTTGTTAAAAATTAAAGAAATATCTGACCAATAATTAGAAATAGTTTGGAACGCCCCACTTTGAAGAAATTGAAGCCAATATTTACCAGCGGCACTAGCAATAAATTTATCATGTATAAGAGCAAAGAAAGGTTTAGCATATAATTGCCAATAAACTTTAACCCAAATTTTAATTTGCTCAAATGTTAACTTAATACCTTGAAAAGAAATACGTAAAGCAGGAATAACTTTATTAGTGAATTGGTCATATGTAAAGTTAATTGCATTTGCCAAATGATGTGCTAGTAATTTTTGGCCTGACTCTAAATTCGCCAAGAGTTCTTCTTCTGATAAGTTTGTCTTTTGGTAGAATGTTTCCTTTATTAATACTAAATGTTGATTAAAAAAACTTGATATTTTTTCTTGTGTTTTGTCAACGTATATTTTAACTGGAGATGATTCGTAATAGCCATTGGCAATGCCAATATATGGCGAAACAAATGTATATCCCTCATGGGTATATTTGCATGTAATATCATTCAAATCATTTGGTAAAGATTGTGATAAAGGACAGGTATTACTTATATGATGATATAGATAAACCAATGGCCCCACAAATAGCAGCACTCTTAGAAAACGTTTCAAGTTCATTCTTTGGCCACCTTTGAAAAGAGATCAATTTTTGCAGGCGGCGCATTTTGTGTGGCGTTTTTTTTTTTTTTTTGTACTTGAGCTTTTTGCTCATGAAATTGTGTGTCAATTTGTGATGGGTCTGTTTTTTAATTGGCAAGGATCGTCATATACATATTTGTTATATAAATAAACTATTATTTAGCCTTTATCTTTCTTTTTTTTTTTTTGTTTCAGTTTCAACTACAAAGCAGCTTCAGCACTTTCAATGGCTTCTTTAACAATAGAGATAACATCTTCATTGGAGTCAGCATCAGCATCAAATGCATTTTCTTCATCAGAAACTGGTTCTTCAATATCTGCAGCTTCGGTAGTAGTCTCAGCAATTGAAAAATCTTCCTCTGCAGGAATGGCAACGGTAGATTCAAGTTTATCTTCTGCCTCTGGTGCAGTTGGCTCAACGCTTTTAGTTGGCTGTTCCTCTTTAACCTCTGTGGCAGTTTCAGTTGTGGCAAATGTTTCTTCAATTGAGGCTTCCTTAGTCTCTGTTGCTCCCAAAGCTAAATTTTTAAAATATTCAATGTCAATTTCATCAGGAACCTTAAATTGTTCAATTTTAGCCAATCCTAAATCAACGTATGCCTTGGCATGATCATTGTATAAACCTTGAACAATTGGTAAATATTGATCAACTTTTGGAGCAACAAAATGATGATAATTTTCAATGGCAGCATTTTTACCCTTGTCAACAACAGGTTTCAATGGGGAAGTGTTGTAATGATCAACAATTGGTTCCACGTATGGCTTGATCATGGCATAGCCCTTATGAACCTGAAGACAGATGACATCGTCATTTTCATAGTCTATTGGTTGACAGAGTGGACAATTTTGTGAGACATAATATGTCAAAAAGGTAAGTAACAAAATGTACAATTTTCCAAGCATTGCCGTAGGTTGTTAATTTTTAAAAGAAGAAACACAATTGCAGACGTGGCACCTTTTTTGATTTGATCTGGCTTGGCCCCAATATGCGCTCTGCGGCGGCAAAAAAAAATTTAGGTCCTGCCCGGATTCGAACTGGGGTTGTCGGAATCAGAATCCAAAGTGATCACCACTACACTACAGGACCTTTTGATTGTTTCAATTATTTAGCTGGATATCCAAACAAAAAATTGTGAATTTTTACAAATTTTCCATTTTTTCTCTAATTTTAAAAAAATTTTTTGGGCCTTTTAACATGCTGTTAACTCATGCGAAACAATCTCTATACAAAAAGATTGGTTGTGTAAACAATAAGCACTAGCAATAGAACCTCCCTAAGTAAGTTTTATAAGATATTCAAGCCAATATAACGCACCTTTAACGGCAATTTCACTTCAGAATGACTGGTTTTGCGGTATGACTTTGTAACCTTTGACCAGCTGTATCTTAACATAAAAAATTTTAAAAAAAATAATTAAAAATACGAGTAAATACAGAATTCTCTGGAAATTCTAATGATTAAAAAAAAATTACAAAAAAAATTAAAATGTTAGACAAATTTGAAAAAAAAAAAATGAAAATTGGAGGTAGCAAAGTCAAGACTGCTTTGTTTTTAAAAGTTTAATTTTTCACTTATTGGATTTTAAAGTCAATAAACTTAGATTATTTTAATTTTTTTATTAACTGTTGTGAATATTTTTTTAAGTTTTTATAAATTTTTCTTACCTGAGTTATTGCTTAAAACATGTTCTTGCAACATGTACGCTGTCGCGAGATATCCATTTTGAGCGTGTGCGTGCAGCGTGTGGTACAGACTTGTACACAGTGGTAGTGTTGAGGGCTCATGCTAACGGATGGATATGATATTGCGATTTACCAGGGCTGTAAACTTAGGAGGGTCTTTTAAAATAATTCTTTTTCTAAATATAATACCCATTAATATACATTCTACTTAAATCCGATTTTTATCACCATTAGTATCTTCCTCTTCCCCTGTTGTTCCAAGAACCACCTCTGGAGCCTCTAAAACCTCTAGCACCACGTTCTCTACCATTTCCTCTATTACCAAAATCACCGCGTGAACCATTTCTTTCATTGAAATTTCTGGGAGAATATGGGATGGAGTTATTAGAAAATTTGTAACTGTCTTGATTTTGATCATACTTTTGATTTTGGTCATAGTTTGATGTTTGCCTGGATGATCCATATCTAAAGCTTGAAGAGTTAGCCGCCGGTCCTGTTGGCGTAGTAACCGAGGCTCCTCTATTATTGAAACCACCATAGCCGGCATAGCCCAATGGTTTTCTTTTCCTATCAGGTTCTAAACCACTATGGTTATCATTATCATCCCATGCTTTACGTTTACGAAAATCTGTTATGTCTCTTTTACCATGATAATTTGAGAAATGGTTCTGCTGCTGCTGCTGTTGTTGTTGTCTATATTGGAAATTAGCAGGATCAACAATAACCGTTTTACCTCTACCACCTAGTCCACCACCAAGTCTCATTGGTTTCCAATTTTTAACAAGACGGCCACGTTCAACATCAACAACAATTTTCCTTTTCTCAATGACCATACCATTTGCCTTTGTAATTGCATTTTTAGCCATTTGCCTCGTTTGGAAAACTACAAATGCATACCCCTTTGAATTTCCTTTTCTATCCTTAACAATTCTTGAATGTGTAATTGCACCAAATTTACCAAATGTTTGAATGAGTTCTTGCTGTGTGTAAGAAAAGGGTAGCCTAGAAATAAAAATCGTTAAATGTTGATCACCTTTAATTAGAGGATCCTTGAATGGATCATAGATTAATTTTTCCCCTTCAATTTTTGATATATTAGTGTTTGCGGAGGAGGAGATGGTGGTGGTGGTTGTAATAGGGGTACTACCACTCGTTGTATTTCCTTCTTTGGTTACTGTTGCATCATATTCATCTATTTTGGCAAGAAAATCTGAAATGGGGGTTATGAGCAAAGTATCAACGCCTCGCCTTGGCGGCAACTGTACCACGGGCTTTCCCAACTCAAAGAGAGACATGGAGAGGAACAAGAAAAAACAACTAAATACCATTTTCCACATGTGCCACATACGCTTTGAAGCACGCAGTCACGTGACCATTTTTTTTCTACAACCCAGTTAATTGTCGCAACAATATAAAAATTTACACCCGCTCTTTTGAGAAGTCAGAGCCCAATTCCGAAGTCAAATTGAAAATTGATATCTTTATAACGGCATTTAACTGCAACTGTTCCCTCCAATTCTATATCATTGGTTTAATCTTTTTATTATTATTAACTTAAACAGTTTATTAATTGAATAAAATGTCAACAAACGACGCCTATCTTACCCCACTTTCTTCACGTTATGCCTCAAAGGAAATGTCACACGTTTTCTCTGTTAGAAACAGATTTTCTACATGGAGAAAACTTTGGTATAATCTTGCCATTGCTGAAAAGGAACTTGGTTTGGATGTCATTTCTCAAGAGGCATTAGATCAAATGAAGGAACATTTAATTATTACCGATGAAGAAATTGAATTGGCTAAAGTTGAAGAGGCCAAGGTTAGACATGATGTTATGGCTCATGTTCATACCTTTGGTGAGACATGTCCAGCAGCAGCGGGTGTTATTCATTTAGGTGCAACATCATGTTTTGTTACTGATAATGCAGATTTAATCTTTTTAAGAGATGCATATGATATTTTAATTGGAAAATTAGTTAATGTTATTAATAGATTAGCCAAATTTGCATTAGCTAATAAAGATTTACCAGTTTTAGGTTGGACTCATTTTCAACCTGCTCAATTAACAACTGTTGGTAAAAGAGCAACTTTATGGTTACAAGAATTATTATGGGATTTAAGAAATTTTCAAAGGGCTAGGGATGATCTTGGATTGAGAGGTGTTAAAGGTACCACTGGTACTCAAGGATCATTTTTATCTTTATTCCATGGTAATCATGATAAAGTTGAACAATTAGATGAAAGAGTTGTTGAATTACTTGGATTTGAATATGCTTATCCATGTACAGGTCAAACATATTCAAGAAAGATTGATATTGATGTTTTACATCCATTATCATCATTTGGTGCATCATGTCATAAAATGGCAACTGATATTAGATTATTGGCAAATTTGAAAGAAGTTGAAGAGCCATTTGAAAAATCACAAATTGGTTCATCAGCTATGGCATATAAGAGAAATCCAATGCGTTCTGAACGTGTTTGTTCATTAGCAAGACATTTAGGATCTTTATATCAAGATGCATTCCAAACAGCAAGTGTTCAATGGTTTGAAAGAACACTTGATGATTCAGCCATTAGAAGAATTTCTATCCCTGAGGCATTTTTAACTGCTGATATTTTATTATCAACACTTATGAATATTACTGATGGTTTAGTTGTTTATCCAAAGGTTATTGAAAGAAGAATTAAAGCTGAATTACCATTTATGGCAACTGAAAATATTATTATGGCAATGGTTGAAAAAGGTGGATCTAGACAAGATTGTCATGAAGAAATTCGTGTTTTATCACATCAAGCATCAGCAGTTGTTAAACAAGAAGGTGGTGATAATGATTTAATTGAAAGAATTAAAAATACCGAATATTTCAAACCAATTTGGGGAGATTTGGAATCTCTTTTGGATCCATCTACTTTTGTTGGTAGAGCGCCACAGCAAACTGAAAAATTTGTCAAGGTCACCATTAAAAAGGCTTTGGACTCATACCAAGATTTAATTAACGAAGAACAAGTCAGCTTGAGTGTTTAATTGAATCCTTGTTGTTGTTTTTATAAAGAAAGGATAAATTATTCTGGTAATTAATTTTTATTTTTTTAGTGCTGTTGTGTATATGTTGTTGAATTTTTAATTTAAATCTCCAAAAAAAAAAAAAAAAAAAAAAGGGTAAAGTATATTTAAAAGAAACCTAGCTAGCTTAATTAATTGTGTTATACTCCGAGACACGTGGCAACGGCATTGGCAACGGAAACGACAAACGGCCGGGGGCGTGATTAAAAAAAATAAGAATGAATCATCTTTTCTTGAGTGCATATGAGATGAGAGTGGGGAGATAAAAATAGAAAATCACAAAGTACGAGGACCCCCACGCTATGTTACTAGCCCACACACCCGGGATAATTGTGATAATACGTAAACAATATTAAATTTACAGTAACAAGTCACACTACATCATATTATATCCTATACCATACCATGCTATAACTTGCAAATTTATAAAACTTAAATTTTTTTAAAAAGCCTCTTACAGCATTGTACTTGCATGAATCCAATGGAATTCATTGGACACCGTTGGCTTAGAAAGATGATTCAAGCGCATGACTCTGAATCGCCCTCACGGAGTTGCATGACTCCGCGGCAGCCGGTCGTCCGCAGCTTTTTTTGCTAGTAAAATTAGAGAAAGAAAAAAAAAAAAAACCTCGGAGTTTTCTCTTATTATCATTGCGTGTGTGCATTTTGTGGCAAAAGTGCGGATGACACTTAAAATGCGATAGTGATATAAATATCGCGATATCTCTCTCCCTGATTACTGGGAACGGTTCCTTTTCGATTATATTTTTTTCAATATTTAATTTAACGGTATTAAAATGTCAACCGTTGAAGATCATTCAAGCCTACATAAACTGAGGAAAGAATCAGAGGTTCTTTCAAATGCAAGTAAAATTCTTGTTGCCAACAGAGGTGAAATTCCAATTAGAATTTTTAGATCTGCCCATGAACTTTCTATGCATACCGTTGCCATTTATTCACATGAAGATAGATTATCAATGCATAGATTAAAAGCTGATGAAGCATATCCAATTGGATTTAAAGGTCAATTTTCACCTGTTCAAGCATATTTACAAATTGATGAAATTATTAAAATTGCACAAGAACATGAAGTTTCAATGATTCATCCAGGTTATGGATTTTTATCAGAAAATTCTGAATTTGCAAAAAAAGTTGAAGATGCTGGTATGATTTGGATTGGTCCACCAGCTGAAGTTATTGATTCTGTTGGTGATAAAGTTTCTGCTAGAAATTTAGCAATTAAAAATAATGTCCCAGTTGTTCCTGGTACTGATGGTCCAATTGAAAATGTTTCACAAGCTGAAGAATTTGTTGCTAAATATGGATTCCCTGTTATTATTAAAGCTGCATTTGGTGGTGGTGGTAGAGGTATGAGAGTTGTTAGAGAAGGTGAAGATATTGGTGATGCATTCCAAAGGGCTTCATCAGAGGCAAAATCTGCATTTGGTAATGGTACGTGTTTTATTGAACGTTTCCTTGATAAACCAAAGCATATCGAAGTTCAATTACTTGCTGATAATTATGGTAATACAATTCATTTATTTGAAAGGGATTGTTCAGTTCAAAGAAGACATCAAAAAGTTGTTGAAATTGCTCCTGCAAAGACATTACCAATTGAAGTTAGAGATGCAATTTTAGCAGATGCAGTTAAACTTGCTAAAAATGCAAATTATAGAAATGCTGGTACAGCAGAATTTTTAGTTGATGCTCAAAATAGACATTATTTCATTGAAATTAATCCTCGTATTCAAGTTGAACATACAATTACAGAAGAAATTACTGGTGTTGATATCGTTGCCGCTCAAATTCAAATTGCTGCTGGTGCTTCACTTGAACAAATTGGACTTTTACAAGATAAAATTACAACTAGAGGATTTGCCATTCAATGTAGAATTACAACTGAAGATCCAGCAAAAAATTTTCAACCTGATACAGGTAAAATTGAAGTTTATCGTTCAGCAGGTGGTAATGGTGTTAGACTTGATGGTGGTAATGGATTTGCCGGTGCTGTTATTTCTCCACATTATGATTCTATGTTAGTTAAATGTTCAACTTCAGGTACAAATTATGAAATTGCTAGAAGAAAAATGATTAGAGCCTTGGTTGAATTTAGAATTAGAGGTGTTAAAACTAATATCCCATTCCTTTTAGCTTTACTCACTCATCCAACTTTTATTTCTGGTGATTGTTGGACAACTTTTATTGATGATACACCTTCATTATTTGAAATGGTTTCTTCAAAGAATAGAGCTCAAAAATTATTAGCATATCTGGGTGATTTATGTGTTAATGGTTCATCCATTAAAGGTCAAATCGGTGTTCCATTATTAAAGAAAGAGGCAGAAATTCCAACTTTACATGATTCTGTTACTGGTAATAGTATTGATGTTTCAAAGCCTTCATTAGAAGGTTGGAGACCATACCTTTTAAAATATGGTGCTGATGCCTTCATTAGAAAGATTAGAGATTTTGATGGTTGTTTAATTATGGATACAACTTGGAGAGATGCTCATCAATCATTACTTGCAACTCGTGTTAGAACTGTTGATTTTTTAAATATTGCTCCAACAACTTCTCATGCATTACAAGGTGCATTTGCATTAGAATGTTGGGGTGGTGCTACTTTTGATGTTTCAATGAGATTTTTATATGAAGATCCTTGGGATAGATTAAGACAATTAAGAAAATTAGTTCCAAATATTCCATTTCAAATGTTACTTCGTGGTGCAAATGGTGTTGCTTATTCTTCATTACCTGATAATGCCATTGATCATTTTGTTAAGCAAGCATTTGAAAATGGTGTTGATATTTTCCGTGTTTTTGATGCATTAAATGATTTGGATCAATTAAAAGTTGGTATTGATGCAGTCAAAAAAGCTGGTGGTGTTGTTGAATCAACTATTTGTTATTCTGGTGATATGTTAATCTCTGGTAAAAAATATAATTTAGAATATTATCTTGAAACTGTTGATAAAATTGTTGAAATGGGTACTCATATTCTTGGTATTAAAGATATGGCTGGTACTTTAAAGCCAAAAGCTGCAAAACTTTTAATTGGTTCCATTAGATCTAAATATCCTGATTTACCAATTCATGTTCATACTCATGATTCTGCTGGTACTGGTATTTCAACTTATACTGCATGTGCAATGGCTGGTGCTGATATTGTTGATTGTGCCATTAATTCATTATCAGGTTTAACATCTCAACCTTCAATGTCTGCATTTATTGCTTCTATGGATGGTACATTAGAAACTGGTATCCCAGAATCTAGTGCTAGAGAACTTGATGCTTATTGGGCAGAAATGAGATTACTTTATTCTTGCTTTGGTGCTGATTTGAAGGGTCCTGATCCAGAAGTTTATAAACATGAAATTCCTGGTGGTCAATTAACTAATTTAATTTTTCAAGCTCAACAAGTTGGTTTAGGTGAACAATGGGAAGAAACTAAAAAGGCATATGAAGAAGCTAATTTATTATTAGGTGATATTGTTAAAGTTACTCCAACTTCAAAGGTTGTTGGTGATTTAGCCCAATTTATGGTTTCTAATAAATTAAATTCTGAGGATGTTGAAAGATTAGCCAATGAATTAGATTTCCCAGATTCAGTTTTAGATTTCTTTGAAGGATTAATGGGTACTCCATATGGTGGATTCCCTGAACCATTAAGAACTAATATTATTAAAGGTAAAAGAAGAAAGTTAAAGGGTAGACCAGGATTAGAATTAGAACCATTCAATTTGGAAGAAATTAGACAAGATTTAATTGGTAGATTTGGTCCAACTATTACAGAATGTGATGTTGCAAGTTATAACATGTATCCAAAAGTTTATGAAGATTATCGTAAAATTAAAGAGCAATATGGTGATTTATCAGTTTTACCAACAAGGTCATTTTTAGCACCACCTAGAATTGGTGAAGAAATTAGTGTTGATATTGAACAGGGTAAAACATTAATTATTAAACTATTAGCCATTGGTGATTTATCAACTCAAGATGGTACTAGAGAGGTTTATTTTGAATTAAATGGTGAAATGCGTAAGGTTACTATTGAAGATAAAAATTCCGCAATTGAAACAGTTACAAGGCCAAAAGCTGATGCTCATAATCCAAATGAAGTTGGTGCACCAATGGCTGGTGTTGTTGTTGAAGTTAGAGTTAAACATGGCGTTGAAGTTAAAAAGGGTGATCCAGTTGCCGTTTTAAGTGCCATGAAAATGGAAATGGTTATTTCTGCTCCAGTGAGTGGTAAAGTTGGAGAAGTTGTTGTTTCACAAGGTGATTCAGTTGATATGGGTGATTTAATTGTTAGAATCGTTAAGGATTCTGAATAATGGTGAGCCTAGTTGCTTATTTAAATATCTCTATATATTATTAAATCCTTTTTTATTATTTTTAAGAAAAAAAAGCAAAAAGAAAAAAAAAGATTCGATTAACTGGGTTAATTTTATATGATTTTGTTTTGTGCTAATTTGGTATCTAAAAAGTTTCACCTACTTTAAAATTAAAAATATTATACATTTTTCTTCCTTCTAAGGACATCCCTTACCAATTTTAAAAATTCTTGGGATGAACCAACCTCTAAATAGCCTGACCACTGGTTTGAAGTGAAAATATTTACAACTGTAGCCTTTTTATTACACTTCATTTTCCACTTTACCTTTTCTAATAATGCCAACCACACGCGTAATATAAAACCCTCACCTTCAAAAGACCATATATCAATCAGTCTAATTACAATTTCAAGTCTTAACTGATTAGAAAAAATGGTGGGCATTGTAAGTGATAATAAATGCAAAGGTGATATATTTAGCTGAAATAGCATTTTTGACAAATCTGGCTGGTTAGAAATTAAAGATGGGATCAATTGAGAATTTAAAGACTGGAAATATTCTCTAGCTACATTTGGTTGCCTTTGAAGCCACTCTTGCTCCTCCGTGAGAGGCATATCTGGATTTGTGGACAAGAAAGACCAAATAGGTCGCTTTTTAACAATTGTTAAAATGCTAGCCAGTGATTGAGACTCGTTTTCAAAGACATAGTATAATATGCATATGAGATGAAGCAATCTTTCGGTAGACACCTTTTCCAAAAGAGTGTCTTTTGATTTTATATAATCAAAGGCACATCCAATTTTCAAAATGGAGTGTAGAGTTTTCTTTTTTTGAAATATGTAAAGATCTGGGAAACAGTTGTTTTGAATGAAATCACTGTATTTACCATAAGTATCAGATATATTTGTACTTGAAAGGGCTGTTGCTATGAGACTCCAATCGGAACGGGTGCTAATAAGCTGCCTTTTCCACACAATGGGTCGCAGAGAGTCTGACATGTATCTCCACCACAGCTCTCTGCTCTGGGGGAGTCGGACTAGATCCCAGTGTGAAACAAGACGTTGCCAGCAATGCTCGTCATGTGCAAAATTGGCTTCCATTAAGTGTAGGGGATGGTGGAAACTTTGTTTGAATTCCAAGATGGTGTACGAGTCGTGGAAAGTTTATACAAGTGTGGAAAATGCCGAGCACAGCAGGGGAGAAGAAGGGACAAAAGCTCTTTTTTTCATTTATTTTTGGGAAATTTAGAAATTTAAAAATTACAACTTCTATATCAAATATCAAAAGATGATTTTACTTGTTCTTTAGGTTGTTAAAGCGTCTTTTTCATTTTGGTTCTCTCTCTCTTCGGAGTTTCCCCGGCTTCGCGTTGCAACGCGTTCCTTGTGTTTGAATTGAATAGAACTGAATTGTTCAATTTGGAGACACAGGTCTCTTTGGGATAGGATTTAAATTATCAGCTGGTATGTCCATTTGCAAAGAAAAGACTATTATTGTTGTGGATACTCCGGGCGGGGTTCAGGGCGAATGGGTACGTCGGTTCCTCTTCCACTACCTGTGTCATCCGCTTGTTCGTCTCAAATCGAGCTGGATCAGCATTGTCAACAAGGACGTCTCAGAAGTGGCTATAATGCCCAAGGTATATCAGTGGCAGGATGTTTTGGCTGCCATTGGCAATGTAGAGTGTTCTGGAGAAGCGGCTAATGTGCTGGATATTTTAGAGCATGTACTTTCCTTTGTCAACCATGACATTCTCACGGCAAAGCCAAGGAAGGTGCCCATCAAATACCATCTGGTTGTTTTGTCACCAATGATTGGTCACTGGGATTGGCATGGTAAATTTGAATTGCTGGCATCTATTTGCCCTAAGCTTAATTCAGTTACATTTGTGGATATGTTTAAGCAGTTTAGTGATTTGACGACTTTGATGAGCACCAGTCACGAGTCAAACGTGGCCCATATTAATGAGTCTCTCATACCTAGTAACAAAGTCAATGAATCATCAATTTGTCACATGCTCTATATGATTTTATCAGATTCTATTAGTTACCTTACACAGCATAATCTATTAACACTACCCACACCTGATGTCCGTGAAATTTATAAAGGACCCATTCAGATACCACTCTGTGCCAATAGTGTTACCAGCAATGAAAAACTTTTAAATCTTGAATTTAATGTGTCTATGTATCCTTTAGTTAAGTCGAAAGGATTGAATGGATATATTAAGAATAAGCAATTGTTTTTTGATGGATCACCTTTAAAATTAGCAAGGGATTATTATTATTGGAAACCAGAGGGGAAAGATGGTCAATCTTCAAAGCAATTAATTGAAAAAGATCAATTGCACGAGGGTGTTCGTATACCATCATCCAATTATTTAACCTCAGAATTACTTGCATTTGATCCTTTATTTGATAAAGGCATTCAATTGTATGCATTTATAAAAGAAAATAAGATACCACCTTGGTATTTAAAATCAGAAAGTTTATTAGTTACACCAACAAATCCAATGAATGAATCTGACATGGTTAAAGTTATCAAAGATCAGCATATTTTTCAAGATTTAATGATGGCTATGAGAGAGCAAGAAATGGTTGCACTTGTTAGAATTGTTAAAAAGGAAGGATTAACACCAACTCTAGGTATTTTATATCCAAGAATATATATTGATGAAAAGAGCAATGAAAAGCAAGATTTAAATAGAGGATTTTTCATTTTGAATCATGTCGTTTTTAGTGATGATGAAAAATTGCCAAATTTAGGTAACTCTGCAAAGTATACACAAGTTGACGAATCATTGCAATTAGAAATGGATAAATTAGTAAGTGAATCAGATTTAGTTGGGGATAATAATTTGCAAGACATGGATGAATTTATGGTTACTATGAATGAATTTGGGGGTGTATTTGACAAAGTTGAAAATGAGGATGATCCTTCATTTTTTAAAGATACTGTTGCGGATATACTTAAAAAGACAGTTTCACCAATGGCAGAATTAGGATGTATTAGCAATGCCATTGCATGGGATTTGGTGGATAAATTAATGGGTGATAAGTTTAACCTTGATGAGAATATGGACATTTTCCAACTGTATCAAAATAATAGTCAAAAGGCAAAGGCAATAATGAAACAAAGCATTGAAGAGAGGGTCAAATATTATAAAGGTAGATTTGAACCGCGTTTGATTGCCAAGAGACTTGTTAAAAGGGAAGAGGAGGAAGAAGGCTAATAATAATAATAATAATAATAATAATAATAATCCCTATATAATATATACATCATATATACAAGCAAGCTCAAATATAAAATAACAGATGGATTCATTATTTGACCTTTTTAGCCTTTAATTTAATAGTTTCACCATTTAAATAAACACCTTTACCTTTGTAAGGTTCAGGTGGTCTCATATTTCTTAATGAAGCAGCAAATAAATTTAATTTTTGTTTATCAGCACCCTCTAAGACTAATAACGTTTGTGATGGTGTTGAACAGGTTATACCCTTAGGTATTGGTAAACCCTCTAAATTACATCTACCAACTTTCATTTTAACCCATTTTTGTCCATTAATTTCTTCAAGCATACATCTATAACCAGTACCAACAAATCTTAAAGTTGAAGAATGGCCCTCTGTAACACCAACGACGGCATTATTAATGAGGGCACGATAGGTCCCCCAGAGGGACTTTTGAATTTTATTTTTAGGTTGAGAAATATTTAGGTCAATAGTTGTTTCATTTTTATTAAATGAAATAAACTCAGGGATTGGCAGTGAAATTTCACCTTTTGGTCCTTCAATTGTAAAGAGCCTGTCAAAGGTAATTTTTTGGGCACCCTTTGGGATTACCTTTGGGATGAGTAAATCAATAGAAGAGGTTTTAACTTCGGATGACAAAAACACTGGAGAGGATCCAATGTGTGATAGGGTAGTACGTGTCGTGGAAAAGCAACGCTGGAACATCTCTTTGCCTTTGCCTTTTGCCTTTGATTTGTCTTTGCCTAGTTAAATTTTCATTTTCAACGAATTTTTTCCAAAAATCTTTGAAATTACGTCAGCAATTACGTCAGCAGGCTGTGCAAGAAAATTTGAGATCTGAGATTTTTTTTTTATTCTTTTTTTTTTCACCTTGTTTTAATAAACTTTACCTGAATAGAAACGGCATGGCTAGAAAGTTAAAGTATCATGAGCAAAAGCTTTTGAAAAAGGTTGATCTTTATAATTATAAACAGGATAATAATCATAGAGAAGCCGAAATCATTTCTAAATATCATTTACAAAATAGGAATGATTATCATTCGTATAATAAATTAGTTGGTAATATTAAACAACTTGCTAGGAAATTGGCACTTTTACAACCAACAGATTCATTTAGAATAAAACATGAACAGAGATTATTAGAAAAATTATACAAATTAGGATTAATTACAACAACGAATAAAATCTCCACAGTTGAAAATAAATTATCAGTCTCTGCATTATGCCGTCGGAGAATTGGAGTGATGATGATCAAATTTCACATGGCACAAAATTTGAAGGATGCCAATAATTTTATTCAGCAAGGGCATGTTAGAGTTGGTAATAAAGTTATTACTGATCCAGCTTATTTGATTGATCGAAATATGGAAGATTACCTCACCTGGGTGGATGATTCTAAAATTAAAAAGAACTTGCTTAAATTTAAAAACAAACTGGATGATTTTGATATTATCAATTAGTGAGTTGTGGTTTTGGTAGTTGCCTCTTCTTCTTCTCCTGCTTCTGCTTCTGCTTCTGCTCCCTGTATATCCTTTAATAAATTGTTTATTTTTTGGTTGTTAATATTTGAGGCCTTTTTATGTAAATGTGGCGGCAAAATGTTTTTATTTTCCAACAACAAATTGAGCTCATTTTTCAGTTTGTCCGACATGTTGTTAATTTCTTTGTAACAGTTTGTCAAAAGTTCTTGGTGCTTATCGTTGTCACTGGCACCGGTGGCCTTATCATCATGAAGAGCGTTTAAAAGATCTGCAAAGTTGTCCAGAAAGGAACCAATGTGAAGCTCAATCTGGTGAATTTCGTCTAGCTTTGCCCGTAGAGAGCCAGACCCAGGCGCAGACATTGGAATTGACATTGACAAAGAAGAAGTGAAAAAACTTGCGACAGATTTTGTTGTTGTTGTTGTTGTTATTGTTACAAAGAGGGTTAGCACGTGACACAAAACCCTCTTTTTTTTTCAATTAATTTTTTTTTTTCATTTTCATTTTGCTGGAGAAAAGAGCGTGAAAAATTTCTTTCACCTTTTTTCCTTCTTTCCAACAACACAAATGTCTGAATCCCAAGAAGTTCTTGTTCTCAGAGGTACCCTTGAAGGCCACAATGGTTGGGTTACTTCCCTTGCTACCTGTCAATCTAACCCAGATTTGCTCTTGTCTTCTTCCAGAGATAAGACCTTGATTGTCTGGCAATTGACCAAGGACGAAACCAACTACGGTGTCGCCAAGAAGGCCTTGAGAGGTCACTCCCACATTGTTCAAGATTGTGCTTTGACTCCAGATGGTAACTACGCTTTGTCTGGTTCCTGGGATCACACCTTGAGATTATGGGATATGAACACCGGTAAGTGTGCTCAAAGATTTGTTGGTCACACCGGTGACGTTATGTCCGTTTCTATTTCCAAGTCTGTCAGACAATTTGTTTCTGCCTCCAGAGACAGAACCGTTAAGGTTTGGAACGTTATTGGTGAATGTGTTGAAACTTTGAACTCTCACCAAGACTGGGTTTCTACTGTCAAGTGTTCCCCATCTGACACCACCGTTGCTATCTCTGCTTCCTGGGATAAGACCGTTAAGGTATGTTTTTTTTTAACAATTTTATTTTCTCTTTCCAAATGATGTTAGAAATATATTTGCTACTTCAGACGCCTCGGCGAGTGAGACACACAATATATCACCAAGATCTCTGATGACGATTGAGAAAAAAACACATTTGTTTCTATTGGTAGATTTTTACTAACAACTCTTTTATTTCAATACAGACTTGGGACTTGAAGGACGGTTCCTTGTTGACTGACTTTGTTGGTCACAACGGTTACGTTTCCTGTATCACCATTTCTCCAGACGGAACTTTATGTGCCTCTGCTGGTAAGGACGGTGTTATCATCTTATGGGATGTTAACAACAAGACCGCTTTGTTCACCTTGACCCCAGGTGATGAAGTTAACGCTTTGGCCTTCTCTCCAAACAGATTCTGGTTAGCAGCTGCTACTTCCTCTTCTATTAAGATTTACGACTTGCAAGCTAAGACCTTGAAGGACGAATTGAAGCCAGAAGTTGCAGAAGGTAAGACTCCAGAATGTATCTCCCTTGCTTGGTCTTACGATGGCCAAAACTTGTTCTCTGGTTACACCGATAACTTGGTCAGAGTTTGGCAAGTCATGACTAACTCCGCTTAATTTATTTAATTGGTTGTTAGTTGTTTAATACCTCTTTTTTCATACTTTTTTTTTTTTTTTTTTTAGGTTTATATACGTTAATATTTTCAAATTATTCACATAGTTTGCTGAGCACGTAACGCGACGCGTTCTGCACTCTTTTGAGTGCTATTCTTCCTTTCACATTTCTTTATTTATTTATTTCATTCTTCTTTCTTTTTGTAGGTACCCTTTGTACTTGTTCAAATGGTTGGTCTTTCTCGTATTGGCAAGAAAAAAAATTTAGATTCAAAGCTGGCCTTTTCCCGGCCAGCATCGTCCATATCCAGATCAAATTCAACAAACTCAGATCACTCTTCACCATCAAGCCCTTCAACTTCAACTTCAACTTCTTCATTCACTAAACGAACGTCTAGTATTGAATCAATTTTAAGAAAACAATCTAGATTAACAGGTTCAATCATTAATAAAAAATCCTCTAAACATATCAAATCTATGCTTGGATCAGAAATTAAACAGATTGAACAAACACAAACCCAACAGAGACGTCCAGCACCTTGGAAGATTGCCAGAAAGGAAAATTTAAATCCAATTATAAAAAGAGATGAAAATTTAAGTGATGAACAACATAGAGTTATGGAATCAATTATTCAACAAAAGAAATCTATTTTCTTTACAGGTTCTGCTGGTACTGGTAAATCTTACCTTTTAAAAAAAATTATTAGGAAATTGCATACTAGATATGGTAAAGAGGCAATTGGTATAAGTGCGCCTACTGGTTTAGCCGCTGCTAATATTGGAGGTGAAACTATTCATAGATTAATGGGTATTGGTTTAGGCCAAGAAGGATTATCTGATTTAGCATTAAAAATTAAAAAAAATCAAAGGAAACATTTAACTTGGAAAAAATTACAAGTGTTAATTATTGATGAAGTTTCAATGGTTGATGGTGAATTATTTAGTAAATTAAATCAATTGGCAAAACTTTTAAGAGAAAATACAAAGCCATTTGGTGGTATACAGGTTGTTTTATGTGGTGATTTTTTACAATTACCACCAGTTAGTAAAGGATTAAAAGCAAATTATTGTTTTAATTCAAAAGCTTGGGATGAAGTTATTAATGAAAGTATCATTTTAACAAAAGTTTTTAGACAGCAGGGCGATCAAGATTTAATTAAAATTTTAAATGCATTAAGAATAGGTAAAATTGATGCTACAATTGAAAAAAAATTTCAATCTTTAAGCAGGCCATTACAATCAAGAAATGGTATTGTACCAACTGAATTATATCCAACTAGAGAAGAAGTTCAAAGATCTAATGAATCAAGATTGGATGAATTAGATGGTGTTGAATTTATTTATAAATTTCAAGATTTTGCAGAATCTTCAACTCCATTGACACCTTTCCAATCAAAGGCATTAGATACGTTAATGTGTTCAAAAGAATTAAAATTAAAAGTTGGTGCTCAAGTTATGCATTTAAAAAATGATCAAAAGGATAGTAAACTTGTAAATGGTACCTTGGGTTTAGTTGAAGGATTTTTCACTCCTTTTATGTGGACATATTTTATGAATAAATATCAAGACACTGTTAGTCAAAATATTAATCTTTTAACAGATATTTCAAATTTGGCAATTGTTGCCCATAAACAGAAAAAAAGAATTTTAGTGCCTTCCCAATTGTTAAATGGTATGAATGAGTTTCAACAGACAAATTTTCAAGAAATTTGTGCATCTTTTAATCCATTAGATCCAATGTTCCCAGTGGTTAAATTTACCACTAGCGATGACACTGTTTTGCATAGGCTCATGATGCCTGACGATTTTAGACTTGAATCCATGCCTCAATTTACTCGTAGACAGTTGCCAATTATTTTAGCTTGGTCAATGTCCATTCACAAATCTCAAGGTCAAACTTTACAATTGGTCAAAGTTGATTTACAAAAAGTTTTTGAAAAGGGTCAAGTTTATGTGGCATTGAGTAGATGCGTTGACTCCAAGGGATTACAAGTTGTCAACTTTGATAAACGTAAAGTTTCTGCATCTAACGAAGTTATTGAATTCTACGATTCATTATCAGCATAAAAATAGATTCATAATATTTATAGATAGACACTGAGTTTGTGTGGCACCGCGCGAGCTTTTCCTTTCACCTGTAAAACATCAGCTTTTATACATATATTAAAATGTCAATTGAACTTGTTTCAACTACTGTGGGTAATCCAAATACAAAGAGGGCAACAACATCTTGTATTAGCTATGATAATCGTAATTCAAGATTAGTTTATCCATCTGGTAAAACAGTTATTTTACGTCCAATTGGTAAATCTCAATTAAGTGACAACTGGGTTTATACAGGTCATAATTCACCAGTTTCAGTTGCTAAAGTTTCACCATCAGGATTTTATGTTGCCTCAGGTGATGATGCAGGTAATGTTCATATTTGGGATTGCTCCCAACCTGAAATGATTTTAAAATCTCAATTTCAAGTGTTATCAGGTAGAATCAATGATCTTGCATGGGATGCTGATTCAAATAGAATCATTGCCGTTGGTAATGGTAATGACAAATTTGGTCATTGTTTTACCTTTGATACTGGTAATTCAGTTGGTGAAATTTCAGGTCATTCAAGTTCAATTAATTCTGTTGATATTAAACCAAATAGACCATATAGAGCAGTTACTGGTGGTGATGATACCAACGTTGTTTTTTTTCAAGGTCCACCATTTAAATTTGTCAAAAGTGAAAAAGTTGTTCATAATAATTTTGTCAAGGGGGTTAAATTTAGCAAAAATGGTAAATATTTTGTTAGTGTTGGTGCTGATAGAGTTGTTGGATTATTCGATGGTAAAGAAGGTGATTTAATTAAAAATTTTGATAAATTATCAAATGGTGGTATTTATGGTGTTGATTGGATTGATGATGAATCTTTTGTTATTGCATCCGCTGATGCCACTTTGAAAATTGTCAATGCTCAAGATGGTTTAATTGTTAAAGAGTGGTCACTGGAAAAGAAAGTTGAAAATCAATTCCTTGGTTGTGTTGTTGCTGGCGAATTAATTGCCGCTGTTACTTTGGATGGTGCTCTATATTTATTTGAACAGACAACAAATGATCCTATTGATATCATTTATGGTCATCAAGGTAGCATCACTGCTTTATCTACCAATGTTGATAGTAATATAACCGGCTCATATGATGGTAAATTATTTCAATGGTCAAATTCCACTGCGACTCCTATTACAGGCGAAACCCATAAGGGTCTAATAGTAGACGTCGTCACTGTCAAGGATAAATCTTTTACAATCTCCTGGGATGATACTTTAAAAGTTATTAAAGATAACTCTTTGACAACTTTGTCAAAGTTTGACAGGCAACCTTTAGGACTAAGAAGTAATGGAATCAATTTATATGTTTTGTTTGATTCTGAACTTCAAGTTTTTTCCTTTTCAGGTGAATTATTGTCTAGTTATAAGTTTGAATATGAAGCATCTTCATTTGATATTAGCAAATCTTTTATTGTTATTTCTGATTCAAAAAATTTTAAAGTTTACATTTACAACAACAATTTTGATCTTATCAATAATTCTATTGTTTTACGTGGTAAACCAACTGCTACTTCTATTTCAAATGGTGAATCATATGTAGCTATTGGTGATTCTCAAGGTAAGATTTTAGCTTACAAACTTGATGATTTTTCATTATTTACATCTCGTTGGATGTTTCATACGTCAAAGATTAACTCTATTGATTGGGACGCCAATGATGACAATATTGTTTCTGGTTCATTAGATACTAATATTATTATTTACTCTGTTGAAAAGCCAGCTAAAAACATTAAATTTCTTAATGCTCATAAGGAAGGTGTCAATTGTGTCAGTTGGACTGGGGATGCAACGATTGTTACCACCGGTGCCGACGCATGCGTTAAACATTGGAAAATTAATTTTTAAATATTATTAAGCGTTATTATTGTTATATGTAATATATATATATGCACAAAATAGATTAAATATTTGTCTTAAATGATGAAATGGACAAATCTTAAATCGGGGTATCAACTTTGTTAATTATCATTTCAACAATATCTTCTTTGTTGATAACTGACATCAACTCCTTAACAAGCTCTAAATTAGAACCGTACATAGTAGACAAATCTTGAGAAGGCTTATCAATAATTAGCCGATCAAGCTGAAAAGGTAGAATATCACGGAATGCCCTTTGAACCATTGCGGGTGTCACATAATCAATCCCTTCTGTATGCGCCAACCAATAAACATAATCATTCAACATTCGTAAAATATAAGTTGGTACCCCCCGATGGATAAACCTACAGTATCTTAATGTGACAACGAGATCATAAATATAGGTTTTGATTTCCGATAACAACGGGAATCTTTCTACTTTGGTACAACGACTCAAATCAACGACAAATTCTTCAAATATTTGAATATTCAACAAAATTAGCGAATAGAAACGTTTATATAGAACAACTGGTTTTGTTGTCATTAGAACATATTTGTGAGGGCAAGCATTGATTGTGAGAAAAAGAGCCATTTGCTCTGACATTTCAACATCATCCAACTTCACAATTTGTACTCCCTTTATTTCAACATTTTTACCACAAGGATTATGCAAAAGGATGGTATATTTCTCCAAACTGGTAACACACTCCATACGTGACAATGGTAATCAGCTTGCAAACACACAGAAAATGAAAATCGGGCAGTGCAAATTTTAATATTTTTTTTTTTTTTCAATTTTTCAAAATTTAAATTTCAGATTTCATTTTATCAAAAGTAAATCAAGTGTTAAAATGGTGAAGCTTGTTCATAACGTTCAGAAAAAGCAGCATAGAGAGAGATCTCAAGTTTCATCAAGAGCAAAGTATGGATTGCTTGAAAAGAAGAAAGATTACAAACTTAGAGCTGATAATTACCATAAAAAGCAGGCACAACTGAAAATTCTTAAAGAGAAAGTCAAATATGCAAATAAAGATGAATATTATCATGCGATGAATAATAAAAGGACACAGGATGGTATGCTTTTGAATGAGCACAAAGATATGTCTCATGGTGAAATTGCACTTTTCAAAGCTCAAGATGTTAAATATTTAAATTTATTAACAACAAAGGAAGGTAAAAAAATTGACAAATATTTAAAGGGTAACTTGGTTAAAGGTAGAGGAAATCATACTTTATTTGTTGATAATGAAAAGAAGTTAAAAAAGTTTAACCCAGTGTCACATTTTAATACCACTGAAGAACTTTTGGCAAAGAGAGAAAATAGACTGACCAAAGATCAACTTTTAGATGAATCAACAGTTATTGAAGAAGAATTATCTATTAAAGACAGAATTTTAAAAAAGAAACTCGAATTAGAAGAAATGAAGGATAGAATGGATCGTGAAAAGCAGCTTATTAACGTTAGAGATAAACTTGCATTGCAACGAGAGCTTATGAAGGGGGGATCAAAGAAAAAAATTGTTAAAGATGGTAAAACAGTGTATAAATGGAAAAACCAAAGAAAAAGGTAAAGGTACCTCTGCATTAGATAATAGTAGTAATCTCATAATAACAAATTATATAGAACGGTTAATTAAGCTTTTTTTTTTCTTCTTGAAAAAACTGGGGTATCGTCATTATCTATTTCGTCAAAGTTTTCGTTAAAGTTTCTAGTAATGCTATTATTACTATTAATATCACTATTTTTGTTTCCGTTTCCATTTTTTGTATCCTTATTATTTCTACATCTTAAAATCCTGTCAATCGTAGACTGGCCAATATTTGACGGTATTGTTCCTCTTGCTCTTCTCTTCCGTGCCGCAAAAATTGGTTCAAGCTCATTGTCATTGTCATCGTCGTTTTCGTCACCACCAACAAACAGTGATTCTCTTTTCTTTGCCAATCTTCGTGTCGTTTCAGTTTGAATATTGCTATCAAGCATGCATTTGTCTAAAAACTCATTTGTTAATATATCTTCTGGCGTCTCTCCAGGAATGTCAATCTTTAAAACATTGGATTGGTAATCAGATGTTTTCATGGGTATATACTTAACAGACCAATCCAAAACCGGATTTAATAATTTGCTTTGGACTTTTTTGAAGTTAGAAAAGTTTTTCTTTCCTTGGTATTCAATGGGCAGTGACTCTGCCATTGTGAATTTTTTGATTTGCAACTTAACAACCTTGGCGTTCCCACCTTCTGACTTTTCGATCAAATCTTTATCATTTTTCTCTTTCTCAATTTTTAAATCTCTAGCCTTTCTAATAGTATCAGCAATTTGTTGAGTCTGCTGGGATTCTTCTGTTTTTACTCTTTTACGATTGCTGGATGGCTCATCTGCACCTCTTTTTCCTTTTTTGTTAAAAGTTTCATTTTCATTTTCATTTTTGTTTCCATATCCATCTTCATCTTTTCCTTGAATCTTGTCTGTATTTTCCATGGAAGTCTCAGTAGTTTTGTTCATTCCCTTTCCAATGGGACCCTGATAAATGACTGGTAAACACTTTTTTTTGTCTTGGCTTTGCTTTGCGTACTTTCTTTAAATTCCTGTGTAGTTTCAATTATTATAGGTTCAACATCTGGTGATTCAATTGAGTTAGACTGGTTATTTGAAAATGTATTAGAATCTATTCTGTGCTCCATTTTCAAAGAACCAGGTAAATTAACTGACTCGTTTGATTGTACTGCTTCGTCGACTTTTAAATTAATTTTATTTCCAGATGTTTGTAATTTCTTTGGTCTTTTTTGGGATCTAATATACTCATCATCATCATTATCAAAAATGTCAACAATATCTGGTAACTGGGTTTTCAAAGAACTTTGAGTTTCAGAGGGATTAGCATTGAATTTTTGAGATTTAACCTGAGAAAAAGCTAATTTGTTGGTTTCATCAGCTATTTCTATGAAATTACCCGTTGAATCGTGTATTTGAAGATCTTTCTTTGTTGGAGGGGGGATAGTTTGATATTCTTCACCATCACTTGGTGGCACCTCTATAGAATTGTTAAGTGGTTTAAAAGAAGGCGCATAATATTGAACTAAATCACCAGCTTGTGAATTGACCTTTTTAACCCAATCTTCTAAACTAGTGACATGCCCAAGAACTCCATCAATTTTGACCTGATAGTCAGATAAAGAGGAGTCAATGTAATATTCATATCTTTTCCTTACCAATCTATCTATTTTCCTGGCAATAAATTTGGATAAAATAACATGTTTAATGCCTAGCTTGTAAAAATTGACACAGAACTCTCCATCTTTAAAATTTCTATATAATATGGAATCACTTGAAATTTTAATACTCCACTGCTTTGACTTCCCACTAAAAGTTTCATAATTTTCATCAGTTACCTGTTTAACCTGTAGAGATCTATCACCACAATTTTTACAGTATAACATTCCATGTTTCAATTTCAACTGTAACTGACATTTGCTAATATATAAAGAATCAACGGTTATGTCAACATTGGGATCTTTCTCTGGCTCTGCTGTTTTCTTACCAAGAGTATATGTTTTTTCATGGCCAATTCTACTTATGGAATACCATTCAGACTTTGCAGGAGCCCCACTAGTAACCTTTAAAATCCACATTTTAATAGGTGCTTTGAGAAAATATCAGAGTAGCACACAACCTTTTTTTTTTGTAGGCATGAAATTGGCAAAAAAAATTAAAAACATGAAATTACATTTAAAAAATAATTATACATGGATATATAAATATGTAAACTTAAAGCTAATATAATTCAAATGGGTAATCGTTCTATTTTTTCAGCCTTGGCATTACTACAGATACCATTAGTGATAGACATTTCAATGGCACCCGTGAGGAAAATTGAAGAATCATTACTATCAACATAAACAATATTTTTATCTGAATTTGAATCTACTGGATCCACCCAATTCAGGATTTCATCTAATTCCATATCCATTTGACCAGAGGCAGGGCTTGATTGCAATTCCCAGCCATCGTCATCAAGTAACGACTTTATCATGGTTTGAAATTTGATCCACGTTCTTATAGAATTTAAAAGTTTATGCAAATATTTTAATTTGATAGAACTAATGTTTGTAATTTTTACTAATTTAGAGCCAAAATTTAAATCAAATTGTAAAGTTTGAGTATTTTTTGTAAATGTAGTTGACTGTTGGAGTATGTCTACCAAGGAAAACTTTTTAATGTTGAGTGGGTAGTCATAATCTTCAAGATCATATTGACAGCCACAAGATCTGAGTATTTGTAATGGGAGACAAATTGCTGGTGAAAACTCTAATTGTAAATGGGTAAATAGTTGTATTGATTCATCTACAGATATATCCCAATTATTACCAGTAAACCAATCTGTTTGAGAGTCATTGGATGGATCTTCCTTAGTAGTTGTGGATGAAGGTTGCTCAGCAACTCTTTCACCATACAAATTTTCTTTAACTTTAAAGTGTACGATATATTCTTGTGGGTTATAATCTAAAAATTTATTTTTCTTTATCCAACGTCGAACATATCTATCATCCTGCCAAAATTTTGAGATTATACCGATTCTATTGTGAGAGTTTATTGAGATTGATCCAAGACCAAGAAGGCCTTCATCCCACTCCAAATCACCTGGAATTTTTCCTAATGATTCATTCTGAGCAATGAATGCCATTTGAAGCTTTTTGAATAAATGAAAAACACTAAAAGATGCAGCTGGACGTGCTAATAAATCCCACATGACCAACACCCTCAGATTTTTATTGAAAATATCTAGGGTACGATGGTGAAGACTGTCCAGCAATACCTCACCAATACCATCCATTTGATCACCACTGGCAAAACTGACATTTACTTTTGTGAATTCATTATCACCACTATACAAAATATCAAGAATGACATGGTACTTGGTCAATGTGAGACATCCAACATCTGAGTATACCTCCCAGGCATATGCAGAGGCAATTCTCCTTACATTATCTAAAGTGGTAGGACCCGGACGCTTTAAAAGAATATCACAGGAAGATGACATCCCATCCGATAGCTATAAATGCCACAAAAGAGAAATCCTACTAATAAGAACAAGAGAAGACCAGGAAAAAAAAAAAAAACACCAGCCACACCTGTTTTGGTTCACCAGCCACATTATTATTCACCAGCCACATTATTCACCAGCCACATTTTATTCAGATACCGCATGTCGGCTAGAAAGTGGTCACGTGCACAAAGTTGAACGCTTTTCTCCAAACAAAACCCTTCGTTTATTTTTAGTTTTGCCCAATAGCATGTCTGAAAAGGCTCCAAAGAAGATTCCTGAGGGTGATTTAAATCAGAGGCGTAGAGCTCAAAATAGAGCTGCCCAAAGAGCATTTAGAGAGAGGAAAGAAGGCAAGTTGAAGGAGTTGGGTGACAAGTTGGCCTTGGCTGAGGAGCAAAGGCTCAAATTGGAAAAGGAACTGAATGAAATTAAGCAAAGGAATATTTTACTTGATTTAGAAAATCAATTTCTTCAGCAACAAAGTGATAAAGGTACTACTACCACCAATAGTACATCTCCAATGTCTGAACATATAACACAACCAGATACTTCAAATTTCCAATTCCCATCAAAACAAAAATCTGATTTTATTTTAGGTTCTATTGATTATCAAAAGCATAATATATTACCAGAAAATATTTTAGAGTCAAGCCAATATGTTGGTGAAAGCTACCAGCACGAAGAAGACAAAGTTTTGACAATTTCTGCTGTGTGGGATTACATTATGGAATTTTCAAACTTAAATGAAAATATAACGGTTGATGTTCCTGGTATTATGTTACAATTGAAAGGGAAAGAAGTTTGTCATGGATTTGGTCCTGCATATCCCATCGGAGTAATCAATGATATAATAATGGATAATGTTGACATGGATTAAATGTTCAAGTTATTTTTTTACTTCCCTTTCCTCTTTCACTTCCTTGTAATTTTCCCTTTTCTTTATATTTTTAAATAAATTTTTATATTATATGTATCTTAATATATTATATATATATATTATTTTTATATTATATGATATATGAATAAATAAATAATAAACAAATAAAAATCATTTTGAGCATCACTCGATATCTTTTGTAAGGTCACTTTCAACGACACCATGTCTCAACAACCAATCTTCACCACTCAAGAAAACACCCTGAGGATCTTGCTCTCTTCTAACCTTACGCCATTCTTGCAAATCATTTCCATACCATTCTTCAAGCTTTTTACCATTAACAATATCACTATCAAAATTTTTGGCCCAATGTGGCTTACCACCAGCAGCCTCCATAACTTCCTCAAATACATGGAACCAACGTTTATAATCTGTATTGTAATCAAATGGTCTGTAAATGGTAGCATTAATATAACAGGTTAATTGTGAATTGGTAATTTTTTCTTTTGGTAAATAGTTTAACCTTGGTGTGGTATCAAGATATGGCCTGACAGTGTTTGCATAAATTGGTCCCTTATCAACCATACTACGAGTACTCAAATCTTGATCGATACCTTCATCTGGGGTAGTTGTATTAGAGCAACGAATTTCAATTGGTGAGTGAACAAAAAATTCACCTGATTTCTCACCTTCAGTAATAGATTGATTTAATAAACGAATAATATCTGGACCATTTGTTAATGGTGCTGCCCATTCATCAACATATTGATGAAAAAGACAATCCATATTTAATCCATCAACAGAATTTTGAACTGCAATATCACCACCTTTTTGATATGTTTCAGTAGTACCATATTGTCTACTAAAAACAAATCTTTCAATGAATGGTGTTAATCTTGGTATGAATTTAACACAAATATAAAGTAAAGATTCATAAAATAATCTTCCGGTAAATGTACCATACCATGATGTTCTTGGATGACTTATTGGTTCAGTTGACTTAGAAGCTCTCCAAAGGATACACTTCTTTGTATATGGGAACCACCAAATACGAATGAATTCATCACTAGTCCAAATAGAATCAAATTGTTCAATTAATGTATCAACATTAATAACTTCTTGACAAGATTTTAGTTGAAATTTTGGTACAACTCTTAAAGTTGCTTCAATTATAATACCAATTTTACCTAATGATAATAAGGCCGCCTTAAAAAGTGATTTATTTTCATTTTGACTACATTTAACAATTTCACCAACACCATTGACTAATTTTAAACTAACAATTTGTGATGAAACTAATCCATGATACTGAGATGAACCATGTGTACCAGTTGAAATTATACCAGCAACAGACTGTTCAGAAATTGAACCTAAATTTTGAATGGCCAACCCCTTAGCAGCTAAAATTGAATTTAATTCATAAACTCTCATACCTGCCTCAACTGTAATATCATGATATTTACCATCAGTTGATGGATTTTCATTAAGAACTTTGTTAAATTTGTCTAAATTCATAAGCCAGTCATTTGGTGATGCCATTGTTAAATCAGATGGAGAATGGCCCGATCCAACAACCATAACTTTTTTATTAAGTTTTCTAGCATTGTTAACAATTTCTTGAATTTGTTCAACTGAATCTGGTTGGAAATAGTATTGAGGATTACAAAAATATGTCTTTGCCCAAGTATGATGAATTTTTGGTACAATGGCCTTTCTCAAAGAATTGGATAGACTCATTTCCCCTCTCTGAATTTTATTTTTTAATATATCTTGGATGGTTTTAAATATCGAACCACACGGCAGAGTGAGTCCAACACCAAATTGACATTTTCCGAGTTTTTCCAACTGTGGCAGCCGCGCCGCGTTTTGATTTCCGCATTTGGCAATTTGGCTCTTTTCTTTTCTTTTCTTTTCTTTTCTAGTTCGGATCGATTTTAATTATAGATACACAGTTAATATTAGTTAATACAAATGAAAGTTTAGATCTGATTTGAATCGACTTGACTTTTTGCTTTCTTTTTTACATAGGCATAGATTCAATAACTTCGTAAATGGTAGCCATTAAATCAGGAACATAAATGGATGCCTCAAGTAACTCATTTTGATGACCCTTTAATAATTGCTCCCCACTTGAATATTCCATCATTTGTTTAATCAATGTAACAGTACTTTGATTGATTTCATTTAATTTTAAATAATCATTAAATCCATAGTTGAAAAGGTCAACCTTAACCTGTTCACTTTGATTTAAATCACTTTTCAAATTTTCATCATTAATTAATCTACCTTTCAATGCATCCTGCTTACCAATTTCAATGGTAACAGGTTCAATTCTTGGTTCTAATCCTTGAATCACAAATTTTTTCTCTTCACCTTCCATTAAAACTTTTGCAGAACTTAATGGGAATGCAGCTTGAACATTTTTAATAAAAATAACTGCTGCTAATTGACTAGCTTTATCAAAACATTTTTCATATGCTCTCCAAAGTTCAATTTGTGTTATATAACTATCCTTATTTGGTTTAAAACAACATCTCATCCAAGCATGTGCACGATGAGGTTCTGATAATTGATTTAATTGTTTAAAAAGTGTTGAATTAGTGTTAATATTTGGTATGATTTTATTTAATTGATCACTAATTCTTTTATATAATCTAATAACACTTTGTTGATCAAATTCTGTTTTATAATTTTGTTTATGAGTTAAAAGTTTTGGTATTAACTTTTCTAATAATAATTGTCTATTAAAATCTCCAACTAAAATATTCATATTTTCTTCTTTAATTGATAAATATTGAATTAAAAAATCTAATGATGTTAATATAATTTCATCATCAATGTCATATCCATTGGTAGATAATAACAAAAATCCAACTGTTTTATTTAAAAATTCATCATCAATTAATCCACTAGCATCATTAGTTGTACTACTTGAATTATAAAGGTATCTTGATATACTTCTTAAAATTGTAATTGAAATATATTTATTTTCATTTAATTTAAAAATTTCAATGAGTTTGTTAAATATTAAATCATCCTCTTTAACAGGACTTAAATATGAAGATATATTTTCAATAATATCTAATGAAAATTTAACCATTTCTTGAATTTGTTCCTTTTCAAAAAAACCTAATTGTGAATCATTAATATATAAATCAAGGAAATTAATCAAACATTTTCTAAGTTCATTATTTGTACTAATAATTTGACAATTATCAATATTTTGAATAGAATTTCTAATGATTAATAGACAATCAATTTTAGTATCAATTGAACTATTAGATTGTAAGTAGTCAATAAGATAATTTGGTAAAAATGCATAGTCACCTTTTAAAGATATTTTTGCAGGATTTTGATTACTTTGAATGACAAGGTTATTTAAAACAAATCTAATATCCTCTAAGATACCTGATTCAAATGCTAACTTATGACGAACTAAAGCAGAGCAGCCTTGATGGCCTGATCCGTTAATATTTGTGTAGGTGAATTGATGTTCGTTTCTTAAAACTCTATTATTTTCAATAAATTGAGATTCTTGAACAGATGTTGAAACTGGATCAACAGGATGAATCCTATGGCCGCTGGTGACTTCTTCAAGTGGGAATGATGACATCTGTTGCTTTTTACCTGTTTCGTGTTTTGGGATTTTTTAATTTGTTTTTTTTTTGAACTTTTCGCGGTGTTTGGCGCGCAGCAAAAAAAAGTTTGCTCAGCAAAAATATTCATTGGCACACACATTGACAAGAAAATGTGTTTGTCAAATATTTGTGGGATTGCTTAGAAATGATTTTTTTAAAAAAATATATACATGATAAAACACTTTATGAAATTGCTGCGTTGAAAATCAACGCCAACATCGACACCAATCTAGACATCTGGATCAGTGGGGCCAAAAAATTCCATTTTCAAATCACTAACACCCTTGCCCGTTAAATATGTCTTAAATTCATGCATGTATCCAACAGGACCAAGTAAATAAACATCATATTCATTTGGATCAATGTGTTCCAAATGTGCCGTTGTCAATTTTTCACCTTGAGCTGATATGTATTCGTGCAACTTGAAAGCATCAGAGTACACAGCAGATAACTCTGCAAATTCCTTTCTAAATGGTGCAACTTTTTCATTTCTGTTTGAATAAAATAATTCAACAGATTGACCATTTTTTAAAGCAGCATTGATAATAGTAATCATTGGTGTGATTCCAATTCCACCTGCTAAAACAGCAACTTTGGATTTTTTACTGTTGGTATCATATGTCATTGTACCAACAGGTGCATGAACAGGGATAACATCACCAACTTGAAGCTTATTATTAACAAAAGTTGACACCTTACCGTTTTCCAATTCTCTGACGGATATTCTATAGGTGTTATTAACGAGGTCATGCGAAATAGAATATTCACGTGGTTGAATTGAATCAGTCTTATCGTTAACATCCCATTTAAGTGTAATGTACTGACCTGGAATAATTGGTTCCAATTGGGTGCCATCAACAGGAGTTAAGTGAACAGAAGTCACACCTTCAGCTTCCTTGACAAGCTTCACAACTTTAAAATCTTTAACATCTCTCCATTGTAATCCTTTATAAACTTCTTCTTCAGCATTAATTAATGTCTGCGCTAAGTTACCATAGGCCTTTGACAAAACATCAACAAAGTGTTCATCAGCTGCAGGACCAAGAACTTCTTTAAAAGCATGAACTAAACATTGACCAACAATTGGATACTGAGCTGGTGCAATACCTAAACCACAGTGTTTAATGACAATTTGATTGACAAATCCACTAATTGGTGCTAAGTTGTTCAAATGTAAAATGTACTGATATAATGAAAATGCCAACACTTTTGGCTGTCTACCAGTATGCTGGTTAGTCATATTAAAATAAGGTTTCACTTCAGGATAAGTTTCAAACATGTACTGGTACATGGTGGTGGTGACTTTCACACCAACCTCTTTGACTGCTGGTGCCAAGCCTTGGAGGAAGCTAATTTCAGAGGCGGTTAAAGGAATTATTTGGAACAATTGTTTTGAAGCCATAATTATAAATGAATAATTTAATATGTTATTTTCACATTATTTGGCTCTTTTTTAAATAACCACCGTGTACGCACCTCAGATGACCAACCAATGACACGTGTGACAAATGTCAAAAATGATATGATCTTTCGGACTGTTGTCTCGGCGTTGGAGCTCATGCCGAATGCGGATCCGGATCCGAATCCACAAAACAAACCACCAAAAAAGAATAAGTTTGGCAGTTAAAATTTTTAAATTTTGACATTAATATTTATCCGATTTGTAAACACAACCATTTTTCTGAGACTATGAAATGAAGTATTAGAGGGGCATCATCTGGTTGTTTCACTTACAGCTGTCAGCTACATTTTCAAAATGCCGCATGTTGAATATCTTTTCTTTTTTTTTTCCTGCACGGATATTTGGTCCCCGCTTGATCAATCAAATAAAATGTCTCATTTAAATATTTGTCTTTTATTAGCAAGTGGCAAGTAAATTAACTTCAGTATTTATTAAGATTTAATTTTACTTAATTGTAAATGTTATACAGAACGACCTTCTCGGCTGCCTTTAAATGCATTTATCCCAAAATTGAACTTCAAGCTTTGTGAATGTTTCAAAAATTTGAATGACCCTATCAAGCTTTTGTTGACTTTTACAATACTTTTGAATTAAATTATTAAACTCTATCTCTGCTGATTTACAAGCTTCCATATATATATTGGACAAATTACCATCAATCCATTTACTGTATAATTCAGTTGTAAATTCATCTGCTTCATAATATTTTTTGACTAAATTATTGGCATTATGGGCCGCTATGAAATATCCATGAAAGCATGGTGTGATTGCTGTGGCAATATCTAAAGCGTCCCCAGTTTTCGTTGCAACATCTAATAATTTTTGCATGTATTCTTTATTTGTTTGATTAGGTTCAAAATCAATTTTAAGATCACCCTTCAATAAAAAAATGATATCTCTACTTTTATCAATTTCTTCATGTAAAGCAAATATTTTGTTTAAATCTCCTTTAAAATCTTCTTTAGTAACACTAAATGTAGATAAATATGAAATAATATGTGAATAATTAATAAGATAGATATAATCTTGTTGAATAAAATGTTTGAAATTTTCTAATGGTAAAGACATATCTCTAACTTTGAACATAAATGGATGATTAACATATGCTTGCCAATGTTGTTCAATTTTTGGATGGCTATACAAGTATTTTAATGCGTCACCATTTTTAAATGGTAGCTCAAAATTTTTATGGGCAATTGCTTCATAATTAAACAATTTAAATTTTTGAATTTGATTCAATGGGCCATTACCACTTCCCAAATTTGGAGCCAACTTAATACCATTTTGAACATAAACAATGCCATTTGCAACAGCATTTACAATAGATAGACCATGTGCAATATTTGATGCAATTGCAGAGGATAAAGTACAACCAGTGCCATGTGTATTGGTAGAACTGAGCATTTCAGAATGAAAAACGTAAAATGAATCATTATTGGAAGAGTAAAGAACATCAGTTAAAAGCGTCGTTCCTTTCCAAATTTGATGACCGCCTTTAACTAAAATATTTTTAATTCCTGTCAGTTTAAAAATTTTGTAACACATTGTATACATTTCTTCAATAGTTTCTAATGGTTTTGAACTATACTGATTTTCACCGCTCAGAGTATTTATAATTGCCTTAGCCTCAATCATATTAGGCGTTATTATTGTTATGAAATTTCCTAGTTCTTTATTTATAATTTCAATTAATTGTGACTTTACAAATGTATAACCTGAAGTACTCACCATTACTGGATCAACTACAAGATCCCCATTGTAATCAAACTTGTCAATGATATTTTTAAGCGCACTTATTGACTCATCTGTAAGTAATCCCGTTTTTATGGAATTAATTTTAATGTCTTTAAAATTAGCATCCAAAATTGAAGTAATCATTGATTCAGAAGTTTTTAAAATATCTTGCACCCCCGTTGTATTTTGCGCTGTTAATGCAGTGATACCTGTTAATCCATAACATTTATGTGCTGTTATTGTCTTTAAATCAGCTTCAATACCAGCACCACCAGAAGAGTCTGAACCAGCAACAGTTAATACCGTTGGTAATTTTTCTGTATTTAAAGGAATAATTGATTCAAGTGAATCTTGACCGTAAAGATGCACATCAAAAACGTTGAATTTAGTATCGTTGTCAACAAGTGAAAAGAAAACCATAATTAAAATTTAATACAGAACATCAAATGAAAAATGAAAAAACAAGGAAAAATAAATTTTTACTTGCATCCCTTCTGCTACTCTGAGATGGAACAGACTCAGCCGAAAGGGAAACAACGAGGGATTTTTTGACAAATGGCTCTGCGTCTTTGGATTCGGAGCTACGCGTGAATCATCTGCAGATCGCAGTGCTTACTGATGGGCCGCCTCACACACTGCAAAAGGAATAAACGTTAATTTTTAAAATGTTTCTTTACAATTGAGATTGTTTAATATTTATAAAATAAAATTATTCCTCTCCAAGAATAAATTGCTTGAATTTACGTGCAGCTGAAAGATATAAATGTACCCCCGGAGATTTTTTTTATAAAAAAGTATCGCTTTTGCCGTGATTCCCATTAGAACAGGTTTCACGTTTAAAAAATTTTCTGTTTTTAAAAGTCTATTTACAACCTGTGACTCATAAAGAAATTCACTTTTGTTGAATCAAACGAATTTCATCTAGCCGGAAAACTTCTATTGAAGTAAAATGTCACCAACAACTAGTACCGATAAATTAGATTACACCCTTTATCTTGTCACCAATAGCGATATCGTTCCTGAGGGGTTAAATTTTTATGAACAAGTAGAAAAGGCCTTGCAAAATGGAGTCACTATAGTTCAGCTCAGAGAGAAAAATATGGATACCGATGCCTTCATTGATAGAGCACAAAAAGTACATGAAATCACAAAAAAATACAATGTTCCTTTGATTATTAATGATCGGGTTGATGTTGCCTTGGCAATTGATGCAGAAGGTGTTCATGTTGGCCAAGATGATATGAGTTTTGAAAAGGTTCGTCAATGCATTGGGATTGATAAAATTCTTGGAGTTACAGTTAATAATGAACAACATGCAATAGAAGCAATTAAATCAAATGTTAAAATTGATTACTTGGGTATTGGATCTGCATATTCAACAAAAACAAAAAAATTAACTAAACCAGTTTTAGGACCAGAAGGAATCAAAAAAATATTAAAAATTTTACATGATAGTAAACCTGAAATGAAAAGTGTTATAATTGGAGGTTTAAATAAGTATAACATCACAAAAACTTTGAATCAATGTAAGTTTAAAAATTTTGTCACTAATGGTGTCTCTGTTGTTTCTTGTATTATGGCTAGTCATGATGCATCACTGGCAACTAGGGAAACACTTAAAAGTATCCAATTGGCTTACCAAAATGAAAATGTTATTAAAATGTACAAACATCCCAATATTAAAAATGAAAAGCCTCTTATTCATTTTGTTACAAATGCAGTGGCTAAACATTTTTCTGCAAATATTTGCATTGCAGTTGGTGGTTCACCAATAATGTCTGAAAATTCTCAAGAATTTAAATACTTTGCTAAAATTCCAAAGATAAGCTTTTGTATGAATACAGGAACAATGTTAGAAGGATCTGTGGACATCTATAAAAGGGCCATTAGTGAATACAATGAACAAATGATTCCAATTGTTTATGATCCTGTCGCCTGTGGTGCAACAAAGCCAAGACGTGACATAGCCAAAATGTTAATTTCACATGGTAGGTTCAGTGTTATCAAGGGGAATATGGCTGAAATTTGTTCACTTGCTGGTATGAATGGTGCCATTATGAGAGGTGTTGATTCGGATATGAATTTGGATGACTCCAAAATTATTGACCTATTATCCAAATTTGCCGTTGAAATGCAATCTGTTATTGTCATGACTGGTGAAAAAGATTTCATAATTGATGGTATCATTCCAACAAACAAGCCTAGAGTTTGTTGTATTTCCGGGGGCCATGCGCTAATGGGTAAAATTACTGCATCTGGTTGTGCCCTTGGTGGTGTCATTGCTTCATATGTTGCAGTTTCTTCGTATTTTAACACTTTTGAAGCAACTATAGATTCTGTTGCTTTGTACAAGGAAGCTGGTTATCTTGCGGGTAACAAAAGCAAGGGGCCAGGATCATTTTTGGAAAACTTTATTGACGAACTTTACGAACTATCCAACAAACCTTACAAAATTTCATATACTACCATTGATAGACAATTTTAGAGAAATGATTAATTTGAGGAAGCAGGAATCATTTTAAATTCGTATTGTGACAACCACATCTTTAGCCTGATAAGCTAGGTTTCACAGATGGGAGAATTCCACACATGCCGCGTCCGGCTGGTATAAAAGGACAGGCTTTGATACTTTGTTTAAAATAAACAAAAAAAAATGAAAATATAATGTGGCTTTTAAATTAACTACAAAAGTGCAATTATGCACAGTGATGTATAAAACATAAATAATCCAGAAAACTTTTCCTTTATGGAGAAAAGAAGAATAAAAAATAGCGCTCTCTGCTTCTCTTTGCTTTGGGAAGAGCGTGGGTTGCGTAGACAAGGTGGTTTCCTCTGGACCTTCAGTGAATAATTAAAATAGAAAAACTAGAAAATGAAAAAAAAAACAATTAAGATTATTCACCTTTAACTAGTCGTATTGAATTTAATATGTGTCGTTGGCTTACTTTATCAAAAGTCTCTTAAATAGACTGAATTCTATGCTCTTTTAGTCAAATTTGAAATATTTAGGTGTTGTAATATTAAGTGTTTAGGTTAATTGCAGTCGCTTAGGCATTAATTAAAATATTAGCTTGATTTATTAAATAAAAGTATAAAACCGGGTGATTGCCTATTTATTTATATATAATACATGTTTCATATTTATGTTTCATGTGTTTCATAATATGTTTCATGTATTTCATAATATGTTTCAGATACATGTCTATTTGTTTCATGTCTTATCATCATGCAGTGAATGGTAAGAACACATCATTACAACAACAAACTTTATATTCATAATCGATAGCATCAAGTATAAACATCAAGAAATGTAAGTTTGCATTCATTACAACAAGTTGATTTTGACAATCCATATTCTATCCTTCATTTATTTTCATTCAAGTTTCTTTTTTTAAAATTTTATCTTTAAATGATAATTCTCTTTCAATAACTCTTCATTAACCTAAAAGTTGCTTTTTTTGGTTACTCTATTTTTTTCTCTTTGTTAAAAGTTCTTTGTTGGTATTAAAATGTACATCTATATGGCATATGTAGACAGTGAATATTAACAGAGAGAAGCCATTAATGATGGCTGAGTGGTGAATCTCCCCTGTTGTCAATTTTTCTACGAAGTAGGTGATAGGAGCGGTGATTGGAGATGCAGGTGCCAAATCCAGGTTTTGGTTGGGTGCTGCAGTCGGCTGAAAACAAGGCCGAGCATATTATTATCCGTTAATAAATTGAAAATGTTTAATAGTTTGTAAAAAATTATAGCAAAATAGATTTTACAGAAAAAAATAACGGCGGAAGCTGTTCAGCAAGAGAGTGGTGGCTTTGCTATCCTTTTTTTTGGACACCGCGCATGGTTGATGAAAAGGGGAGTACTTATGGAGGTATGGGAAAATGCAAATTTGTTTTGCTTTTCAAATGTAGGCAGATTATATGATTACAGTATTTGTCATGATATTTTTAATAATGTATATTTTCACCATGATAAAAGCAAATTTGATAGAAAAAAGTATCAACACAAATGGATATACAAAAAAATAAACGAATAAAAATTTGCTTTCTGGGAGAGTTATGACTTGCTGCATGTAATAAATAATTAATTTTTTTTTAAAAAAAGAAAGGGATATGCAAATTAACGCAGATCGTTTGGAGCTATTTTATTTGAGTGCGTTCATCGTCATAGCGGTGACATGCAGCTGCGATTTTTATTTTTTTATTTTTAAACAATTCTTTTGAAGAAAAATTCCAGGTATGTGGTTTTTTATTTCTTATTTTTTTCATTAATCTAATTGTGAAAATAGGAGATAAATAATAATATTGAATCTCTATTGTCTGTAAGTATTAGCGAATACATGAGCCATTTATAATGAAAGAAACCCTTAGGTTGGGTTCGTGCAGGAGAGCTGCGCGTATAAAAAAGGTAAAAACATGAATATATCGTTAATAAAAATATAGTATTATTAATTGAATTTAGGACAGATTTACCTAGATTTCCAATCTTTATCCAAAATAATGAATAATAATACATTAGATTTTTCTGTCGTCGGGGACGCAGGAACTTTCAGCTTTTCAAAAGACATCACAGGCAAGGAGTTAGCCAACGTCAAAGAAGTTATTGATGAAAAGAAACAGAAACCTGAGGACAATCCATTGGCTTGGCCAAAGTTTCTAAAATACATTCAATTGAACTTTCAAAAGGCGATGGTTGACATTGATTTGGGAGAGGTACTCAAACATTGGAGTTTCAGTGGTCCAAGAGTGAGGTATGGTAGAGCGTTCGAAACTATCACAAGAAGTTACTTTAGTGAAGATTTCGTTAGTGAATTTAATGATTTAGGTGGTATGGAATTCTTTGGGGCTTTAAACAGAAAGTATCACTCAATTGAATTACCTGAACACATATCACTGGTCTACAACTTCTTAATGGGGGCTCTGACAAAGTGGGATCCAAACAGAATTGCACAAGAAGCAGAAACGCTATTATACTATAATAGTAAGTTAGATATGGTTGCTAAATTCTTGATGCTAATGAAAATGGAAACAGGGGCGGTAACCGAACTGTTTGAACACTTTGGAATGGATGAGAGACCAAATAGCCTACTAACTGATGTGTCAACTGCGGAGTTATTGAGAAGGATTAAAACTAGAGCGAAAAGAAAGGGTTACGCTCTCTCAAATAACAACAGGTTTGACAATAAAGTTGAAACTTATTTCTCTGGACAACCAAAAGCCCGGAATGACCAGAGAACAAACAATTACCAGGGTGGTAATGGAGGCTATCAGGCCTATAAATCAAAATCCGGAGGGTACAGGGGTACACAACATACTCAAGGGGGTAGGGACCAACATCATCAATTGGCCAAGGATCAATGCATGGCATGCTTTGAAAAAGGTCATAGACTGATTAAGTGTCCACTGTTACAGCAGTTAAGAGAGGTTAGGGAAGATCAACCACGGAGGGCAGGAGCCAACATGGCAGAGGGTGCTCAGAGTGGACAATCCATTCAAGATACAATTTTTGATGGAAGTGAAATGTTTGGGACTGACGTTGCAAATAGTTTTGTTACAGAAACATTTGTAGTGGGGGAAGCACATATGAGTGCATGCACTGTGTTGTAATAAGGTATGTCTAGCTTGTAAATCCATAATTTAATAGAGTTTTTGATTAATTAAATAAATTATAAAATGAGGAAACCCCTCGATATATATACTCTTGATAAATGTAAAACCCTTATCAGATTATTATTTCCTTTTCTGTTAGCCGACATTATTAATCGCCGAACATTGTCGCCTGTTACTCAAATAGATAAATAGTCTAATGTCATAAGATGAATCATCGGCTATTTCCTAAAATGATAACCTGGATGAGCTTATCATTGAATGTTAAGTGCATTTCATTTCCAACACCCCACCATGAGCGAAACATTCAAGACAAGCAACTTCAAACAAAAGCCATACCCATCATACTTCTAAACTGTCTAAACTTAACACCACCAAGAGCCTTAGTAAATATGTCAGCAACCATTGAATGTGTATCCAAGGATTGTAGCTGGAAATCCTTGCCAACATGATCTCTTACAAAGTGATGTCTAATGTCTATATGTTTAGTTCGTTGGTGATGAGCAGGATGTTCAGCTAGAGCCTTACAGCCTTCGTTGTCTTCAAATAAAACTGGAGAACCTTTAAGCTTCAGATTAATAGATTTCAGAAGCTGTAATAACCATAACACTTCCTTAGTAGCATCAGACAAAGACATATACTCAGCCTCAGTACTCGATAGAGCAACTGTAGTTTGCTTCTTAGACTTCCAAGTAATAGGGGCTCCAGCCAACATGAATAAGTAACCAGTAGTTGATTTCCTATCAATTTTGTCACCAGCCCAATCGGCGTCACAGTAACCAATCAAATTAAAAGCTGTACTTTCCCTGAATATAATACCTAAGTCAATGGTGCCTTTAATGTATCTAAGTGTATGTTTAGCCAACTTCAAATGCTTGTCCTCAGGAGCTTTAATAAATCTGGAAAGACACGAAGCAGCATATGCTAAATCGGGCCTTGCAGTGTTAGCAGCAAAAAGTAACTTCCCCACCATGCTGCGAAAAGTGCTAGCCTGGTTGTCATCCAGTGGAGTACCAGTAGGAAGATAATCAGCATTCTCAGGAAGCGGAGTAGAGACAGCATTGCAAGAAGACATACCAAAATCAGAGAGCAGTGAAGATAAGTAATGTTTCAGTGAAACAGAAATAGTAGTAGAAGTTTGATGAATCTGCATACCAAGAAACGTAGAGACAGGACCTAAGTCTTTCATCTTGAAGTGGGACGATAAAATTGACTTACACCGTGCCATAGCATCGTCATCATCTGAAAGAATCAGTAAATCATCAACATATAAGGCAACCATCAATATAGACCCATTGTGTCTTGTAACATAAATACCAAATTCTGGAACAGTGCGTTCAAATCCAGCATCAAGAAGCACAGCATTAATCTTTTGATTCCAGCAGAGCGGTGCTTGCTTCAAACCGTAGAGACTTTTCTTTAACTTACAGACCTTACCAGAAGCATCTTCAAAACCAGGTGGCTGAACCATATACAACTCTTCAGCTACTTCACCATTCAAAAAGGCAGTCGTGACATCCATTTGATGAATCTGCAATTTGAATTGAGCAGCTATGGCAAACAGAATCCTAATACTTTCATACCGAACAACCGGACTAAATGTTTCAAAATAATCCAAACCATGTACTTGACGAAATCCCTGAGCAACAAGACGAGCCTTATAAGTAGGGGGAGTAGAAGTGTCTTTAATAGTAAACACCCAACGACAACCAATAGCTCGACGACCTCTTGGAAGATCAACCAATTCCCAAGTACCATTATCAATCTGAGCTTGCATTTCTTTCTTAATGGCCTTTTCCCAGAGCACTGACTCAGAAGAGTTCAATGCCTGTGTAATAGTGATAGGCAAAGTAGATGAGGCATGAGAAGAGAATGCATAATGAACATCATGAAGGGAAGAAAAGAATGTTTTACCAATATTGAGAAAAAGAGACAGATGTTGACGTTTTGCTTCCCGATCTTTAAAGTCTGTCTGAGAGATAGTACGAGGAGCAACTGTTAATGTGGGTTCAACAAGCACTTCATTAGTGTCAGAGTCAACAGATGATAACATATCCATATCAGAGGCATCCGCTGGATTGGTAACAATTGTGGGCAAAAGAAATTCTGGAACATCAGCAGTTGTATCTATAGCATCAAAAAATGGAGAGACATGAGAAATACCTTCAGGATCAAATTCATCGGTAGCAACCGACAACGGAGTAGCAGTATCTAAGACAGGGGAATGATCAGGTATACGAGCAACAGAAGCAGAGGAAGGGTCGTGTACCACTGGAGAAGATTCTTCTGGAACAATATTTTGAACAAGAGATGAGTTATCTGGAACATCTGAAACAGGAGAAAATTCATCTTGAGCAGCAGTGGGAGATGGAGAGGAAGGAAGAATAGGAGATGTGGCAGGCAATCTGGAGGTATCCATTAACTTGTGTGTTTGGTCAACATCAGTGAAGATAGATGTATCGGAAAATGAATCCAAATATGGGTAATAAATTCCAGATGATGGAGCACCAAACATAATATCACTAGATGCAGGAGAGGAATAGTCAAAGTTAGAGCCTGAAGTCTTATTGAAATGAAAATTTGCATCATCAAAAGTTACATTATTTGAAATAATAGTATCACCAAGATCAGGAATGAAACACCTATAAGCCTTGTGATCAGGTTCATAGCCAACAAAAACACCTGTTAATGCAGTAGTGGAAAATGTGGATGGTCTTTTCTCAGGTGGAACGAATGGAAAACAGCGACAGCCAAAAACATGAAGAATTGTGTAATCAGGATTGAAACCGTACCATCTGAGAAATGGCGTATCATTGTCAATGGCTCTAGATGGTAATCTATTGATAAGAAACTCAGCAGTTTTAACGGCTTCCGACCAGAAAGTCTCAGGACAATGAGAAGAGTTCAGTAGAATCCTTGCTTTGTCTTTGATTGTACGATGCATTCTTTCTGCAACACCATTTTGAAAAGAATTATATGGAACAGTTAATTGATGAACGATGCCTCGTTCAGTAAGATAATTATGTAAATCATTTTTGCAAAATTCACCACCATTATCAGATCTCAAAATAGCACATTTAAAACCTTTTGAGTAGAAAAATTTTTCACCTTGATTAATAAATTGTTTAATAACAGATGATGCTTCAGACTTTTGAGTTAGTGGTGTGAGACTTAACCAGTGAGTAAAATCATCAACAAGAGTAAGAAAGTATTTCTGGTCTTTCAAACCAGAAACAGAGAATGGACCACTAACATCTGCATGAATCAACTGCAGTGGATGCTCAGATTTGAATTTTAAAGCAGAGAATGGTTTGTAATTTTTCACCGATTTGTTCAACGAACAATCAGGACATAAAATGGAAGTAGCTGGAGTTTTGAAACCCAACTTTGAGATAGCATGGACAGATGGGTGGCCCAGCTTTGCATGGAGTAATCCAAAATTGGTATCCAAAGATGGACCATTTTGGAGTGGTTTTTGTTTAGTGTGAAACACACTAGATAGAGGCAACCCGGAATTTGTGTCGACAGGTTGTAAAACAGGAGAATAAGAAAATAAGTAGAGTTGGATATCGGAATTGCTGACATATCCAATTTGGTGACGGTCAAGGCCAGTAAAGACACCAGTATCAGTAAAATAGAAGCCATCATTGGAACTTTTGGAGGCTTGCTTAATTGAAATTAGATTTTGTGTTGCTGTTGGAACATACGCAACATTGGTAAGAGTAATATTATTAGTACCATCAGTAAATTTGATAGTACCAACACCAAGAATAGAGAGAGGAGATTCGGCAATACCATGAATCGTACCAGAGGACGGAGTTAGATCCTTAAAGTGAGACAGATCCTTACTGACATGTAAAGTGGATCCGGAATCAAGAACATAATCAGAGGAGCTATAAGCATGGAGTGCAGTATGAGCAACAGTCCAAACTCTGTTTCTATTAGTATCAGGAGAGCTAGTACCGGCAGTGGAAGCATTTCTAGGAACTGGCATAGGAGCAGTGCATTCAAAAGATTTATGACCATTTTCTTGACATCTGGAGCAGAAAAGACGTGTTCTGTTGTGGTTTCTGTTAGTAGTAGAAGCCCTCGGAGAAGTACGTTGATTGGCTCTGTTATTGGCAGCAAAAACATGATCAGACGGATTTGAACCTCTTGAGTTAATAATATCAGCAAGTCTTCTAGTAACAACAGAGATGTCCATATTTGGATCAGCACCTTCAAGGATACGTTCAACACCTTTGTACGGAACCATCAATAAAAACAAAAATCCCATGAATTCTTTGATTTCAACAGAGTTGTTGAAACTGGCAACAATGTCATTCATCAACATTGGAACATCTGGAGAACTGAAGTTTTTGGAGGAAATGTGACCAAATAACTTTTGAATCATTGCATATGCATCACGTGGAGAGACAAGACCAATATCATTAGTGATCATTCTTAACAAACCAAGACCATAGGCACCAGGAGTACCAAGATATTTGTTTCTAACTTTAGCATCAACGGTGTTAACCAAGACAATGTTAATAATACCTTCCAATTGACTAGTGATAATCGTAGCAAGATGCATTTGTTCTGCAGGAATATCATCAGGAAGCTGAGCATCACCATTGCGGAAGTACTCAACAACACCAGCTGGTTCAAGAGATAGAACCATTAACAAATTGGAATGCCAGACATTAAAATTAGAGGAAGATTTTAATTGCACTAAGGAGCCAGATGGGTAACGCTGAGCAAAAGAGCTCATAACCTGTTGTAATAAGGTATGTCTAGCTTGTAAATCCATAATTTAATAGAGTTTTTGATTAATTAAATAAATTATAAAATGAGGAAACCCCTCGATATATATACTCTTGATAAATGTAAAACCCTTATCAGATTATTATTTCCTTTTCTGTTAGCCGACATTATTAATCGCCGAACATTGTCGCCTGTTACTCAAATAGATAAATAGTCTAATGTCATAAGATGAATCATCGGCTATTTCCTAAAATGATAACCTGGATGAGCTTATCATTGAATGTTAAGTGCATTTCATTTCCAACACACTGAGGAGACTGATCAGCAGCTTGTTCTTGATAGTGGTGCAACTATGCATATCATCAAAGATGAATCTGTGCTGACGAACGTTAAGCCCCAAACCACACTTGTTCAAACACTAAGTGGTACCATGACCTCCTACAAAAAGGGAGATTTGAGATTTAAGAATGGACTTTATCTCAAAGATTGTTTGATTCTTCCTAATTCCGCACGCAACCTTTTATCAGTCAATAAATTATTAGAAGAAAATTATCAAATTAACTTCTGCAATAAGAAAGGTTTTGGTGGTAATTTAAAAGATCCTCACGGGAACTTAATTGCTAAAGTGGAATGGAAAAACCAACTGTTTTTTGTTAAAGACACAAACTTAGCTAATGCACTATGTGGTGAAAGTACCAACAATGCAACTAACAAAGACAAATACAAGTCAATCCTGGTAGATCATATCAAGTATGGACACTGTGGTACTGGCAGGTTGAAAAAAGATCCAAATTACAAAGAAATTTCAATTGAGGAAATTCAAGAGGTGTTGAATAAATGTGAAACATGTCATGCTGTTGTTACGAAAAAACATGGCAAAAGCAAAGTTACAACCACAAGTAAAAGGTTAGGTGAAAGAATTGCCATTGACATTTTGGGTCCTATCAGAAAACAGTACGCAATTATAGCAAGAGAGTTGAAATCAGGATACACTATTGGCAAATTGATGAACGCCAAATCTGAGGCAACTAATAAAGTTATTGAGATGGTCAAAGTTTTTCAGAACCAAGTGGCATTAAGAGGTGGCACTGTATGCTATCTGAGAACTGACAACGAGTTTAGAACAAAGGAATTAGAAAAGTTTTGTGCTGATCAAGGAATCATACACGAGTTTACAGCTCCACATTCGTCCTATCAAAACGGTGCTGCAGAATCAACTATCGGCAGTATCAAGAGAAGACTAATGTTTGCAATGTTAGACTCAGGTGTTACAAGTGACCTATGGACACTTGCATTTTTATATGTTTTATACATGTTAAACATCACTCCACGTTATCATGGCCAGCAATCGCCTAGAAAAATTCTTAAAGGGTACGAAGAAATCAACACCAAAGATTTACTTCCATTTGGATGTCAAGTTTTTGCCCACAATTATTACTCTGATCAAAAGATATTCAATCATTCATATGCAGGTATATTTGTGGGCTATGACCAAACAATGAAAATAGCCAAAGTTTACATTCCGTCTAGTGGGACAGTTAAACGCACATCAGCATTTAAAGGTATGAAAACAGTGTTTCCATTACAACAAAGTTGGGCTAGGAAAATGTTTGATCCAGAAGATTTTGATTTAAGTGAAATCGAAACAGTCAACGACAGATCCAAATGGGAATTATCTAACCAAAAGAACCGTCAAACCAATATGATAGGAGGAGGTGGAGCGCTACCAACAGTGCCATATAGTACAAATCCAGAAAACGGCAAGCCTACAATTAAACAAGATGCATCCAAGGATAAGAAAAATAAGGACGCATCAGTGACAACTATCCCTATTGCCAAAACAAACAATACTTTGGATCATGGGATAAAAGAAAAAGAAGACAAAGAATTATCACAAAAAGAAGAAAATGACTTATCACAAATGTCCATTGATACTATCAGTGTACTTGAAAAAGCACAAAGTACTCAACAAGAAATTCTTAAGGAATTACATGATAATGTGGATGATCCACCAGACAAATTCAAAGAATGGACTGACCGTATTAAGGCAAGTGAAAGGAAATTACAACAAAAGACCAAACTAGATGGCGAACACATAGCTCAGTTGGAGCTAAGGCTGAAACATATGGAGGAGTTAAGGCAACAAGATAGCAACATTGCCCAACTGGAAAACAAAATAAAAGAATTGGAAAAGTCACAAAAGGAAAGTGAAGAAAAATTTGAAAAAGCGGCAAAACTGCAACAAAACAGCGACAGCGACAAAAACAACGACAACAACAACAACAAGGACAACAACAACGATAAACCGGACGATTTAGACACGGACAACACAAATGTCGACGACAATATTACAGATGACAAGGTTTTTCAACAGCAATTAGAGGAAGAATCATCTTTCCAGGATAATTTTTCCATGCCTGACTATTTCTCATCTAATGTGCAGTCATCCCCTAATGCTGAAAATATCAGGTCTGATTTAACAACGCACAACATCGACAATGCAAACCAACCAATAGAGTCAGATGAACAGGTACAAAATAATAGTGGCTTGGATATGCTTAGTGACAACAGTTCTTCTGAAGAAAATATTAGTGAGCAACAAATTTCACAGAAACCTTTTATCACCAGAAAAATTATGGCACATAAAGTAGCTTCGTCAGATAAAGTTACTAAACCAAAGACTACACCATTACCGAGATATATCCCATACGAAGAACGTGATTTTGACGAAATTGCTGGTTTCTCTCCTTGTAATGTCAAGGAACTGATGAGACGTACAACTTCTGGGGGGGAGCATGCTTTATTAACTGTGAACAAACACAAATACATTTTACCAAAGACATATTCAGAAGTTTTAACATCTCCTCAAAAAGATCAATGGTTAGCAGCAATGAAAGAAGAACTGAAGGCAATAGTGGACCAAGGAGTTTACATCGAGTTCAAGAAATCAGATCTACCTACAAAGAACTTAATAGTCAAGTCAAGATGGGTATTTAATGTTAAAATAGAACCTGATGGAATTGAAAAATTCAAGGCTCGATTAGTGGCAAAAGGATTTACCCAGAGGAAAGGAGATAACTATGTTGAAAAGTATGCACCAGTCATGAAGGAAGACACAATGAGAATGATGCTGGCAATAACTGTTCAGAAAAACTGGGTAATCAAACAAATGGATGCTAAGAATGCATTCTTAAATGGGGTAATCGATTATGATACATATATGCTACCGCCATCAGGAACGGACTGTCCAAAGAATATGGTATGGAAATTAAAAAAGGGATTGTACGGATTAAAACAAGCCCCACTACTATGGTATAAAACATTGACACATGTTTTAGAGAAAGCAGGATACAAGTCATCTATATTAGAACCATGTATGTTCTTCACCACCAAAAAGGACTGCATAATATTAATATATGTTGATGACATTCTAATTACAGGACAAAATGATGCAAAAATTAATGAAGCTAAAATGGTACTCACCAAAGCATTTATGATGAAAGATATGGGTACACCTGAAGTCTTCTTGGGAATTAACCTAAAAATAAATAAAAAGGGGATTATGCTTAATATGAGATCAAACATTGAGAAAATGAAAGAAGATTTTGAAATCAGCACGTCAATGAAAGAAATATCTACTCCAATGGAAAAGCGCTTTGAGAGTAACCTACATTTGGAATCTCCATTTTTAGATAAACAAGAGCATGAAAAATATCGATCAATTATTGGTACACTGTTATTTTTCGCAAAGATGTGTAGGCCAGACATATCTTGTGCTGTATCAATATTATCCTCCCACTTAGTGCAACCAAGAAAAGCACATCTTAAAGCAGCACAAAGAGTTGTACAGTATCTGATTCAAACTGAAAAAAGAGGAATATCCTATGAAAATAATATTGAAAGTAATTACAAAGATTTCAGATATTTAGATAAAACCAAGGATGTAGAAATTATATAGGTGTGGGTAGGTGTGGGTGTGTGGTGTAGGTGTGGGTGTGTAAGTCATGTAGGTGTGGGTGTGTAGGTGTAGGTGTGGGTGTAGGTGTAGGTGTAGGTGTGGGTGTGTAGGTGTGGGTGTGTAATGTAGGTGTAGGTGTAGGTGTGGGTGTGTAGGTGTGTCATGTAGGTGTGGGTGTGTGTGGGTGT